>JAOYRS010000069.1:673106-1346212 GCA_032432895.1 Dryadula phaetusa | reverse complement strand
CCTAGTATCAAGACACTCCGTACTTCGTTTTCCACCAAATTCCAGACATTGCGTGTTGAGTGGTGGAACTCAACGCCGCACTTTGTCTTACCAGAGCGAAGAAGTGAAAATAATTTAAATATAATCACTCCCCCGAGTGGGCATCGAACCCACAACCGATCGCATTACAGTCAGACGCTGTCCCACTGCGCTGTTAGATATTTATATATTTTTAAATTGTAGTACGAAATCATTTTTTTATTTATCTTATTTTTTATCTTGTCATTTTATTGTAGTTATACCTCGTGGACGTATAAACGTAAATATTATAAACATAACTACTTCCCCGAGGAGAATATAAACCTACTACCAATCACGCGACGTGTTAATTAAACAAACATAAATATTATATATTTATTTTATTTTATTTATTTTTTTAGCTTCACGCTTTTATACCGCACAACAGGCAGGAAGTAACTAGTGCCAAGACACTCTATACTCCACTTTCCACTAAATAATTTATTTTAGAAACCAATATCGTGTATACAAATTATTTAGCAGTAAGTGGCGCAAGTTGTCAGTAAAGTAAGATTAATTGGCAACTCATCAATAACGTCGTCATTTCACTAAGCGGCCACCGGCCCATGTGATGCCGATCTCCTCTATGCCTCTAATGATTTAATAATTATACCTAAATCTGTACCTAATAGATTGTAGATATATATTAATATGTGAAAATTATTTATTTTTTTAATTTATCGTCGTGGCGCAGTGTGACAGCGTCTGACTGTAAACGCGATCGGTTGTGGGTTCGATCCCCACCCGGGGGTGATTATATTTAAATTATTTTCACTTCCTCGCTCTGGTAAAGACAAAGAACGGCGTTGAGTTCCACCACTCAACACGTAATGTCTCAAATTCGGTGGAAAGCGAAGTACGGAGTGTCTTGACACTATGTACTTTCTGTCTACCCTGCTATGCGGGATAAAAGCGTGAAGCTAAAAAAAATAGTATTTAAATTAAACTTTTTAAGGAATAATGCAGGGTAAGAAATGTTGGCAATTAGTTTTTATATTCATTAGAAACACAAACATAATAGACATTCTGTGCTTGAGTTGAAGTCAAAACGAGTTTATTAGGGAAATTACTGTTTATTTGATTTTCGTGATTTTTACACAATTTAAATGAAACTATTTTAAACAGATTAATCGTATGTATTTTGATATTCGAATATTTCTACTACCTAGGTAAATGCTAAAAAGGTATTCTCAAATCCACTACACCAGAGGGTATCTTGACCTAATAGATCATTCTGCAAGAATCTAGTGCAATTAAGAAACAAATGGCGGTAGCTTGATATTTTGTTTTAACTGACAAACAAATACAAAGTTACAAAGTTCAAAGCGTCTGGTTTTTAAAAATGTATTTTTGAATATCAAATAATAATAATTTAAATACTGACATTATTATATGGATAAAATTACAAGGCGATTGTGGCGCAGTGGATCAGCATCTGACTGTAAGCGGTTGTAGGTTCGATAAACACTCGGAATTTTATTTAAATTATTTTCACTTCTTCGCTCTGTTAAGACAAATTGCTGCGTTGAGCTCTATCATTCAACACGCAATTTTTCGAATTTGGTGGAAGGCGAAGTACGGAGTGTCTTGACACTAGGTGTCTTTCTGTATATATATATACCTACCTATCTGTATAGTAAAATAATTATAATTTTATATTTTTTTAGCTTCACGCCTTTTTCCCGCACAGCAGGGCATTGCACGTTGAGCGTCGTAACTGATCACGGCACTTTATGTTAACCAGAGAGAGGAAATGAAAATATTTTAAATATAATCATTCCCCCGAACGGGAATCTATTCCATCGAATGGTATTATATTACAGTGCGAATAATAATATTGCGGCATTACTGTCATAGACTGATAGGGCCGCATCACACGCGTCACCGGCCGCTTAGAAATGACGGGGCTATTGATAATACGATTAATCTTATTTAAACATCCGTTTGCCTAATTTACTGTAGTAATTTCTCTATATAAATGGGTGTGTGTGAGTAATTGATTTAGATTAACAGTGTTTAATTTTTGCCTTTTGAATTATTAATATAATTATTAACACACACTCAGATTCCAGTTTTTTTGCTGAAATT
Organism: Dryadula phaetusa; assembly: GCA_032432895.1. Lineage (NCBI taxonomy): Eukaryota > Metazoa > Arthropoda > Insecta > Lepidoptera > Nymphalidae > Dryadula > Dryadula phaetusa. The sequence continues at coordinate 1,344,067 of JAOYRS010000069.1, read as the reverse complement.
TGTTTTTTTTTAATTTATTGAGCATTTTTATTGCACACGCATTATCCGCTTAGCAGGACAGTCAAAAATAACATACTGTTAAGATACTCAACGCTGTCCTTTGTCTTATCAGAGAAATGAAAATTAATTTTAAATATAATAACTTTCAGAAATGAGAACCGAACCCACAACCAATTGCGTTTATTGTCAGCCAGTCTTCTAAGCTTATGAAACCCATAAAGACTGACTGTAAACGATTAGTTGTGATTCGATTCCCATTTGAGAAAATGATCTTAAATAATTTTATTTTTTCCGTTCTGGTAAGATCTGTCTCAATGTTAAAAGCACCAGAGCGCGATGTTAAATTCCGCCACTCAAAGCGTAATATCTCCGATAGAAAGTGGAGGACAGAGTGTCTTGACATTTAGATGTCTGACTATTATAAATTTCGCTTAATTATAAATATCATGTACCAAAACCAATAGCAATATGTAAAGGGGAATGTGTAATTGAATTACAATTTTGTATAAACACCAAAAATCTGAAATGATTTGATAATTATGAATTTTGATATATTACATATTACATAAGTATAAAGCAGCAGTATAAAAATAAAAAAATAAAAAATACTTAATATATATATATATATATATATATATATATATATATATATATATATATATACCTATATATATATATATATATATATATATATATATATATATATATATATATATATATAAAACCACGGAATGGCGTCTGTGTATTTTAGCTTGAAGCTTTTATCCCGCTTAGCAGGGTAGACAGAAAGTACCTAGTGTCAAGACAGTCCGTACTCCGCTTTCCACCGAATTTGAGACTTTATCTTACTAGAGCGTAATAATAAAAATCATTTTGATATAATCATTACCCCGAGGAGGGGTGCAAACCCACAGCCGATCAGATCCGTTTACAGTCAGGCGCAATCCCACTGTGCCAAGACCGGCCTCGAAATTTATAAGTTTTAAATAAATTTCAAGCGGAGACAAACAAACCTACACAAAACTATCTCTACCTTCCTTTACTTGTTGCTAGTTTATTAGTAATTTTATTTTTGTGCATTACAACATATTTTATCTAGGTATCGAATTAATTAAATATAATGGATCAGGTACTCTATACAGTTCGCTTTAAAGCGTAGATATTAATTTTAATTCTTTTTTAGCTTACGCTTTATCCCGCATAGTAGGGTAGACGGAAAGTACATAGAGTCAAGACACTCTGTACTTCGCTTTCCACCGAAGTCGAGACATTGCGTGTTGAGTGGTACAACTCAACGCCGCACTTTGTCTTTATCAGAGCGAGGAAGTGAAAATAATTTTTAAATATAATCACTCCCTCGAACCCACAACCGGTTGCGTTTACAATCAGACGCTGTCACACTGTGCCACGACCGGCTTCATTTTTTTTACTTTTTAATGGCTTTAAAGCCATTTTTCGGCTTAGTTAGTTAAAGTATCCTAGATAATTTTAATGACAGTAAAAAAATCTAATGTTTTAGCATTTATTTAATTTTAAATTAATATTCATACACTTAGAATGAGAAAAACGTTATTAGGAATATATATAATATATTAAAGTTTTCTTTGAACCGTTTTGGACGATTTTTAAGAGGCGCAGGTTCGATTCCCATTAAGATCCAATTGACAAACGTATTCTTTCTAAAATATTTTAATAATTGTTTTTTTTTTCAAAAATTACATTTTTAAGTCACGACTCTATCATTTTAAAAGTATTAAGTAAGCCACGTATCACTTAAATGTATTAAACTATTAGTGTAAATTAATAATAAAAAAAAATACATTTTAAATCCAATTTCAATGAATCCCTTTTAAGCAGATGGCAAGTCGTCGCCATATTCTGTCAGTACTCAAAAAAATTAATGGCGCGTTCATGCGTAGTTTTTGCCCATAGAAAATACTCATCCGTATGGAAACGCATAACAGATATTAATCACAAATGTTTGGAAGCTGCTTTTTGTTGCATAAAAAAAAACAAATGTTTTTCCATGTGTTCGTGTATTAAAAATTAACGCGAGACTGATTGATTTTCGCCTCCTTTTGTCCTTTATATTGTGTGTGTGTGTTTGTTATTTTTTTTTTGTAAAAGAAACGCGGTTTTCGCTTCAACACTTTAATTGTGAAGGCAGTCCTTTTACTTTACTTCGACATTTATAAAGAGTGCGTTAGTGAAATTATTTTTACTTTAAAAAGGTTTTTTTTTCAAAAAAACTGGTGCTGATTTTGATTTCTTATAAATTTGAACGTGTTTACATTTTGATCAAAAGTCTGAAATGCAATATGGTATTATTGGTGGAAAGCCACTGTTAATGTATTTTGGTTGCTTTAACTAACTAAGCAGTATATTGTCATTAAGTTACCAGTTTAGGACCATTTATAATATATTAAAAAAAATTTCACTTCCTCTTTCTGGTAAGACAAAGTGCGGCGTTGAGTTCCACCATTCAACACGCAATGTCTCGAATTCAGTGGAAAGCGAAGTATAGAGTGTCTTAACATTAGGTGCTTTCTGTGTACCCTGCTATGCGGGATAAAAGCGTGAAGCTAAAAAAATATATATTAATTCTTGTAGATAATTTTTAGGGAAAGTCGTTGAAGATTTCATACTATATAAAGTCAGAGAATCAGAGCAGAGAACGGAGCGCCAAACGCTACGGTCCCTGCGTACTTGTTTCGCTTCGCCCAGGTCATTTACATAATAAATTGCAATAAAACAGTATTAGCCTTTAAACGCGGTGGTCGTAGGTTCACACTACTTTCGGGGGAAGAATTAAAGTTATTTTCATTATTCCACTAAAGCAACACAGAACGTGGGCGTTGAGTTACGCTACTCAACACATTATCTTAACATTGAATGGAAAATTACAACAATGTCTTAACGCTACGTTCTTTATATTCCATAAATGTGAAGAGAAAGAAATATTTTAAATAATTATTAAAATTTATATAAAATCGCGTGAAATATTAAAGTTTATTATATTGTATAAAACATATAAAATAACTAGGAATTTTTATATGAAAACCTGTTTTTAAAGAAGTCCATTAGCACGTATAAACACATTATTACCGTCCTACTTTACGTTTTATGCTTTTAAATATTTAATATCAGACTAGTTGCTATACAAATGGTCTCTCGAAGAATGCTATGATTTTTTGAGAAGAATAGATAAGAAATATTTAGTAAAATTATAAATAAACTGTTACTTACTGATATATTATATCGATATATTTTATTTAGCTTTACCATTTATCTCTAGCGAAGTATTATTCGGTCGTGGTCCAGAGTAACAGCGTCGGACTGTAAACGCGATCGGTTGTGGGTTCGATCCTCACTCGGAGGATTGTTTATATTTAAATGATTTTCACTTCCTCGCTCTGGTAAAGACAAAGAGTGACGTTAAGGTTCAGCACTCAACACGCAATATCTCGAATTCGGTGGAAAGCGAAGTATGGAGTGTGTTGACACCAGGTACTTTCTGTCTACCCTGCTGGAGTGCAAAACACGACGTTTCCTGCATACTTCTCATCTTCATCCTTTCCAACATGCCCTTTGGAGGGTTCTCAAGATTTTTGTATGGCTTTCCTCCAGTATCATCGATGCTATGCTTTCGAAAGTCAATCAAAGACATCCCTGACCTCTTGTGTAGCTCATCTTTGCATGATAGCTCTTTCATCACTCATATTCTCGACCCAAGAGCAATTCAGACCCTAAGTACATTCTTCTTCATTCTTACTATGACATTCCCGCTTACGCCTGCCTTTCTATGAAAACATGGATACATGATCAGCTAAACTGACTGCACATATCCTACGTATCTGTACTGTAGCGTCCATCGTTCTTTCTTTCTTTTGTTACACCCACGATTCACGTCCGAATAACATCGTCAGTATCAGTACTGCATTGTGAGCGGCAAGACGTGAAGCTGTACTAACGATTAGCCAGGTCATCAATGCAGCCAGAGCACCATTAACTCTGTTACCAGCAGCAATACGCCTTTCCACATCCATTTTGCACCTTCCATAACATTAAGTATTTTAATATCCGTTAGGATTATTTTATTTCGATTCCTAATATAAAGTTTTCTCATCTTAATAACATGATAAAATCTTAACATAAAAAGTTAGCCATATTTCTTATCACGAGGCCGTAATAAAACTAGATATAGACATAGCGTATAAGCATAAAACTAAACTTACGTACGACTTTGGGCCATTTTTACAATGCACTTACAGTGTACCGAATTTACGATTTATTATCCTTGTAGTGTTAAGATTGATGTTGCCATACAAATGATTTGCCTTGACTTTTCTTGATTTGTTTTGATTTTTTATTAATTTCAAAAAAAAAACTTAACATAATAATCGAATAGCATCTCACTGGGGTTGATTATAATCATGTATATATTGATTTCCCTGTTCTGATGACATGAAGTACGGCGTTGAGTTCTACCCCTCAGTACGCAGCAACGTTTCAAATTTAGACGAAAACAGTGAACTTATGTCTTGATTCAGTTCTTCCTGGTTACCCTGCTATTCGAAATAAAGTGTGAAGGTTTAAAGCTACTTTATTTCACCTATCTTGAGTCATAGCATGTATAATGGTGGCAAAACCTAAATTCTTAAAATAATCATGTCCCCGAGTGGAATTCGAACTCAAGACCATCGTTTACAGTGAAATCCTATACTGAGCTATGAGAGCATTTGTTATATATTAAAATAATATTCGTTACTTTAGACCTAACATGATCATCAAGCAAGATATTATTATGTTTTTTTAGATTCACGCTTCATCCCTGGCGGGGTAGTCAGAGAGTACGGAGCGCCAAACGCTACGTTCCCTGCATACCTCTTTCGCCTCGTCCACAGTCATTATCCTCTTCATGCATGCCCTTCGGGGAATCCTCATACTTTTTACGTGATCTTCCTCCTGTATCTTCGATAATGTGTTTTCGAAGGCCAACCGAGGTCTCCCCCGACCTTTCATACCCCTCACCTTGGCTTCATAAATCTTTCTTACTATTCTTACATCGCTCATTTTTTTAACGTGCCCAAACCACCTGAGCACTTCTTCTTCATTCTTACTGCGGCAAGACGTGCTGCATGTACGCTGACGTTTTGCCGTCGCATCATTGCAGCAAGAGCACCGTTAACCCTGTTACCGGCAGCAATACACCTTTCCACATCCATTTCGTATCTTCCATCTCTACTAAACATACTTCCCAGATATATCACCTCATTCACTTGTTCTAATATCTTTCTATCTACCATAATCTTGTATTCTTCGTCTGTTTCTATTACAAGAATCTTAAAAAATATATATAATTATTTTATCGAGTGGACCTCGAACCGACAACCAACGCGTTAACAATCAGCCCTGATGTACTTTTATTATGTAGGGAAAAACACACATTACGAATTAAGTTGAGCAGTAGGAAGTTAAATCGGTGAACTTTACACAAGCGTGAATCAACTTCTCTAATTAGCGGATTGCAAACTGAGTGCTTTAAGTTAGTTGTCCGTTTATAATCAAACGGTCTGAAAAATCTTTGTGTTTTTTTAAGGCTATGCTCTATGTCTGAAAAATCTTTGTGTTTTTAAATGGCTATACATTTCGATATCATAAATTTGTGTATGTTTGAATTAAAAAAACAGATAATGAATTTGAATATTAAAATTTATAATATATTTTTAAAGTGTTATACATTCACGATCACACATACAAATAACAAAGGCCTAAGATTAAAAAAACCAAAAGTGTGTTTATAAGTGTATATTCGTAAGACGTGAAACTTCTTTATGATATTGTATTTCGAAAAAAGATCAACTATTTACAATTTTACAACATCCGGTTAAATAAAACTATATTATATAAAGTTTAAGCAAAATAAATATGGCGCGTAACGGAAATATGTAACAGAAAACAGATACAATTGTTTTATATTTAAAAATAAGTCACTTTAAAAACATTTAAAAATTTTACCTATTATATAATTGGACCTGACGAGAATTAGAACCCGCGCCTAACTAAGCGTACGTTTTATATCCTATTACGCTTGATGCAACTTATTTTGTATGAATAATATTTAAAAAATAAATTTATTAGTAGTATTAATATTGTAAAGACAAACAAAAATCTTTCCTGACTTATGTTTTATTGTTGTTTCTTGGAAATCCGAAGTGGTCTTATCTTATTTGAACTTCTCTTATCAATTGACATATAATTATATATATAATTCGTTAAAACACTTCTTTGTCTAAAATAAAAATAATAAATTCAATTAATAAAGTAAATATATTAAATAATACCGTGTATTTTATATACGCGTTGTTAACAATCGCATATTTTACATGTCCATTAGTTTGTATTAGATATATTATTATTTACGTTTCTTTACAAATAGCAGGAAAGTTAGTGACAATCTAGTGTCAAGACACTCCGTTGACTGATTTTTCCTCGAAATCGAGACATTACTTATTGAGACTTACTATTTATTTACTTTAAATACAATCATTTCCTCGAATGAGAATCAAACCTACAACCAATCGTGTTTATAGTCAGCCCAGCCCTGTCCCATTGTACCAGGATTTCTTTTTTCTTCTTAGCTCCACGCTTTTTACCCCGCATAACAGAATATACAGAAAGTACCTAGTGTCAAAACACTCCGTAACTATAACCTATATTAATAATATGTAACAAAGAAATCCTAACTCTCATTAAAAGGTACACTTTTGCAATTATTAGGTCGAGATTAATAACTTTCATTTCTTCTAAGAAAAGACACGTTAATTAACTCAGTTACAATATATCAAAGGAAGCCCCTGCGTCCCATTCATAATTCATATAATGGAAACTACAATCATGATAATCATAGAAACTAGTTTATTTAGTCATAATTATTTTAGTTACTTCGAAAAATATTTTAATGTATTATTCTACTAGATAACACCTTTGTAGCGCAGTGGAGATACGCTTAAGAATTGTTATTGGATTCAAATACAGGTAAAGTAGTGTTGAGTAAAAGAGTGTCAGTGTCAGTGGCGTAGTGAATTAGCGATTATAAATACAAAAACGACTTCTTGTAGATTCGATTACCTCTCAAAGAGATGACTAGTTATAATGATTTTTTTTTCTTTTGCTTTAGTGAGATTAAACGCAGCGTTGAGTTTCGTCACGCAACATGCAATATCTCGATTTCGGAAAACGGACAGCGCAATATCTTGATATCAAATTCTCTAGGATGGAAAAAAAGTTAAGCTATAATAAAAGCATTTATAAAAAATCGTTTGCGTATACTTTATAACTGTTGATGTTTTCCGTAGCATACATTGTAAAATTGTAGAGATCAGCCGTTATAGGTTCGGCTTCGACTTAACGATATTTAAAATATTTTCATTTCATCGCTCTGGTAAAATAAAGGACAGCGAAGTACGGAGTGTCTTGACACTAGGTACTTCCTGTCGACCCTGCTATGCGGGATAAAAGCGTGAAGCTTGTGAAACGTAAAGTCCTGTAGGTCTACCAGAATATCCTCCATTAGGTCCTATATACCGCTTTAGAGAATTGCTAAAAAAATATCTAATGATATTTAGCTTAACTACTCAGACTAAGGAACGACACGCCGTGACTATATATAACAAGGAAATGCAAATATTTCAAATATGAACGTCTCAACTGTGTTACAAAGACGTGTTCGTTATATTAAATGTCAAAATGCCTGGTGTGTTTAGTTGTTTAATTTACTTTATTAATTAAGGTAATTAAATTTTTAAAATCTCTTAAGAATAGACCTAATTATATATATATATATATATATATATATATATATATATATATATATATATATATATATATATATTTATATATAAGGCGTGGCGTTGAGTTTCGTCAATTAATATGCAATATCCCAATTTCGGCAACCGGCGTACGAACTAGGTTCTCTGACAATCCTGTGACAACCCTGTTGTATTGTATGACAACCCTGTTGGATGTACACAAAAGTACATTTCAATTTTCTTTTTAATTTCATGCTTTTACCCCGCAAAGAAGATTTGGCAAAAAGATCCTAGTGTCAAGATATTCCGTACTCCAATTTGATATGGAGGAAAAATAAAAAAAATTGTAAATAAAAAGACCCAAGATACTAAATTAAAAAAATCTCGAAATTTGAACTTATACCCATGACCTACTTATATTATAACATACAATTATATCACTATTGCGCTATACCGGTCCCAAATTGCATCGAAGCTGGATTTGCCTTAATGATTTACATATAGGTTGATCGATTTTTAATTGCCTGTTAGGTTGGAATGCATTTCATAATACGTTATAAATTATTTAGGCTTAAACTGATACTATATTCATAATATTATTCATAGAACTATAATTGACATCAAAATTTTGAATATAAATTATAATTTTTTATTTAGTGTTTTAAAATATAAAAAATTATATCCTTTTTTTAGCTTCACTCCTTCATTTACATAGCTGGGACATTCCGTACTCCGCTTTTCGCCAAATTCAAGTTGAGGGGGTTGACTCAACGATGCCCTTTGTCTTGCCAGAGTGAGGAAATGGAAATACTTTCAATATAATCATTCCTCCGAGTGGTAATCGAACCCACAGCCTATGGTGCTTAGTCATACTCCGACATTCTTTATTTAAATTTCATAATATACTTATTTTTTGAACTGGTGACTCTTTCATACTGATTGAAATAAAATATAATAACAACACTGCATTTAAATCGGTAAAGCCATTTGCTATAGTAGCACGCACAAACAGACGGACAAAAACATAACATTTTAAAAATAATAATTTTAAAAATAATAATCTATTAAATTAAAAAATGGGCTTACTAATAGTTTTCCTTATATATCCTGCATATCGATCATTTATATTAATGTTACATATAAACAACCTTGTCTTAACAGAACTGACATCCTTATACTAGATGACATTGTTAAAGTACTTGTAATAGCTCTGTTTATTATTTTTTTATAGAAAAAGGAGGTAAACGATCAGAAGTACCACCTGACGGCAAGTGGATACCCTTGCCCATGGACATTTACAATATTAATTACAATAATAGAGTTGTAGATGCGTTGTCGGTCTTGGGATGGAAGTGAAAGGAGATAAGGAAAAAATGGGTGGGAATAGTAGGGAAAAGGCCTCATATATATATATATATATATATATATATATATATATACATATTACTTTGCTCTTTCCATTACGATCTTATCTTTGGATTATTTTACTTACGTTGTGAAAAAATCGCTTCACCGCTGGAGCTATTCTACCGTCTAGTATAAAAAATCATTTATACAATTTTGTGATTGATTTTATTTAGCTTAAGCTTTATCTCGCATGGCAGAGACAAACTAGTGTCAAGACATTTCATTTGTCCTTTCATAAATAGTGGAACACAACACCGCGTTAGTATTTAGTATTTTAATAGGGATATTCCTTACTTAGGATCAGAAAACAAGGACTGAGACCGGTCACGGCGGAATACCGTTTTACTGTAAAAGCGATGGGTTCGATTTCCACTTTTGAGAGTGATTATATTTAACCTTTTTTCACTTTGTCGCTCTGGTAAGACAAAGTGTGGCGTTGAGTTCCACCACTCAATACACAATGTCTCGAATTTAGTTGCAAGCGAAGTACTGAGTGTCTTGATACTGGGTACTTTCTGTCTACCCTGCTATGCAGGATAAAAGCGTGAAGCTAAAAAAAAACAAAGTATATTTCCGGCTTAGAGAAATAAATTTTCATCAAATATGTAACAGAATCGGTTTACCGGTCAAATTATGCTTTAGGCTATCAATTTACTGAGCGCCAATCAAATCTATTTCTATATAATTAAAGCTGGACGTAGTTAATATGAAACCCTCTTCATTTACTTATTAAATGAAAATGGTAACAAAAATAACGTCTTACCGGAGGGTAAAATAAAGCACGGCGTTGAGTTTCGCAATCTAATTACGCAAAAGGAATTAAAACCGTCAAATACATATATGTGTATAGTACTTTCGTCCTTATAAAAAGATTGGTAAGATAAATAATAATCGAAAATTTATTTAACAATAGCTAAGGATATAAATATTGTACACAGTACAAAAGTGTACCAGACCTTGAACCCATTTATTTATATGAACACATATACATGAGCCCATAATTAAAGATCAAATAGTCTAAACATAGAAACTTAAAAAAACTCAGCAGAGCATTCTTCTATGTAAATTATCGAAAGAATGTGTTTAATAGACAGTGATAAAAAATCAAAAAAAATGACAAAAAAAATATTTTCTTATATTCTACAGAAAAGAACTTTTCAATTTCTAATTGAATATAGATATTTTTTTCAAATTAATTATTTGTTTATATGAATATTTAAGAGTAAATGAACCCGTATATACAGGTAATTTGCTATTTTTAAATGTATAATATAAATAGATTAATCAATGTTTGTAATATAACAGAAATTGGCACTCTTTCTGCCAATTTGAGTGCGTAACTCTAAAACACCATGCATTTTTGATGAAGCTTTTAGGGCTAAAACACTTAAAGTGTGATGTGAGCGTAGTTACATTTGCAAACTTTTTGGCACATATGCTTTCTACTTTACTAATTAGTTGAGTTTGACCCAAATAACATGAGGATATGCTGAATTTTGAATTACTTAAACTATCTTGCTATCTTTTGGTTAGTGATTTTGATTGCTGCAAGTTGCAGGTTCGATTTCTGTGAAAAGTATCAGTCAAAATTCTATTTTTTCTTTGATAATTATTTGAAGCCGAGACAGCATGTGTCTATAAACGTGACTGGTTTTGGCTTCGATTCCCACGCGGGGAATGATTATATTTAAATTGATTTCAATTTCTCATTCTGGTAAGATAAAGTGCGGCGTTGAAGTCCAGTACTCAACACGCAATGTCTCTAATTTGGCGGAAAGTGGAGTACGGAGTGTCTTAACACTAGGTACAAACGTGAAGCTAAATATAATAATAATATGTGTGACTCATCTATCTACCTATTTCTTTATACTGTCTGCAAATATAATTTGTAGATTATTCTAGTGTAATAAAAAATATTTTGCTATGTTAAGTCGAATATAAAGTAAAAACATCCCTTTACTTCGTATAAATATTAAAATGTATGGATAATTTCATAATTTGCTCCAAAGTCAGTTATATTGATGAATGGAAATGATACATGTATAACATGAAACTCCTGTAATTTTGAATATCTTTATTTATTTTACTGATTTTAAGTGTTATTTCTCACTTTAGAACAATTTTAACAAAACGAAAAACAATATGAACGCAGCGGGATTCGAACCTGCGCCTGTTGTTCCCCGTACAAGCGCTTTGGCCGCTACGCCATGCGTTCTACTACCGGCTGCGTCGAAATTCTTTTACGTTTTGTTACATTTTATTTGCGTTGTTAGCAAAGTTTATTTATTTATGTTTTATTTTTTAACATTAGGAAATCCTATTCCCGTTTGGGGACTTGGGACAGGTTATGTGGGACTCCGGACTGGCAAATCCTCCTCGACCGCCTTTATCCGGGGCTACGAAAAACGTCCCTATCCTACCGTGAACCTCGGACAATTTTAAATACCTACAATTTACATAAATTGACACGCGTATACAGATCATACATACTAACAACACCATTTCTTAACACGGATTTAGGCATTAATTTTCAAGTCAATATCTAAATTCTCTGCATACATTAAACAACGCTATTAGCAGAAATAGAGCATTGGCCATTTTGGTGAAGTATGACAGTGTCCGACTGCAAACACAATTCGATTCCCCACTCAGGGTAATGTTTAAAATTAATTTAATTTGATGTTTCGCTACTCATGAAATTTATATTCTATTTTAGGCGACAAGCAGAGGACAGAGTGTCTTGACACTAGATTTTACGGAAATAAGCATGACATTTAAGCATAAAAAAAATTGAAAATGTACAAAAACCCATCTCAGTAAGTTGATAAAAGTGATTGATTTCAGAAAGGGTAGCTTATCTTCAAAGTTATTTAAAACACAACACGGACAAAATTTTTAGCAGCAAATCTCCAATTCGTTTTATCAGATTAATGAACAATGATTCCGTTATTTTTATCTAAAATATGTATTTTGAATTATTATATTATATGGAAGCTGGTCGTGGCGCAGTGTGACAGGGTTGACTATAAACGCGATTGTTTGTGGGTTTCCACTCGGGGATGTGAATTAAAATAAATTTCATAACAAAATATTTTACAAAGTGTGGCGTTGAGCTTCGCCGATGGAAAGCATTAATTTTTGATTGAATCGATTTTATCACAAATCGAGTAGCGGAACTTAGCGCCGTGTTTTATCTTACCATTCCAGAGAAATGATATGAACGAGATAAGAGAGAACGAGAGATTGAGCGTTTAGGTAAAAAATATAATAATGTACTAAAATGTCACATATACAAAATACAAATACTTTCTAGTATGCACTTCTTACATTTAACGTTGAAATTGCTTCATATTAAGATCAAATTTCAACTTTGCTAATTAACAAACTTGGGCTCAGTTACAAGGTGACGTGAATTCTTGCTTAACTCCAGAAGGCAATTAACGGATAGGATTTATTATAATTATACATATTTTTTATTCGTCCGTACATATCTACTGTTTTTTATCTCTATCTTATTCATGTGTTTATCTACACCTCTATCTATTTCATTACCTTGTTCTAAAATAAGAGGAAACAAAAGAATTTATAAAAATAATTTAAAATATTTAAAAAAAAACGTATAAATATTTGAACGCAGCGGGATTCGAACCCGCGCCTCTTGGATACCGTCCGTCACTCTGACCAATAAGCCATGTGATAGTAGACGTAGGTACGTTGAAATTCAACAGCAACTTATTTATGTCGTTAGCATCTCTGAAGAGAGATTTTTACAAAGGGTACAGCCGAATAAGCGTTGATTTTGGGATTCGAAAACGGATTATGGAGTTCGATAACCCTCGCCTAGAGTTACAATTCTGCACCATTGATTCGCTCCGTGTCCGCCATATTTTCGAGTTTTTAGACGAAAGACAAAAAATATTTAAATTGCTCCCATTCGGAAACGAAGAAAGATAGAAGGTCGCGCTTTGTCGCGTTCGAAAGCTGAGAAAAAAAATCTTCAAAATCATGTAACCTTCGATGGAAATCGGAGTCCCTTCCACCACGAAAAATCAAATTTTAGTTAATATCGAGCTCGAATACTAGGAGTCGAACCATGTCGATCGATGCCTCTTCGGTGGTGGATGCATCAAGTATGCATATGTTACTAAAAAAAATTTCATCCCCATCGGAGCAGTCCAAAGTATTCAGATTGGCCTTTATACCCGACCCCTTAGGAACTGATTTTATCGAGAGACTGCAGGGAATGTTGCATAACGAAGGACCACTGCGAAGTTTCTGTGTGTTTTCACGGTCGTGAATAGTGATTCAAATATTCCCGCGTCCCCGGCAGACACGGACCGCCGCGCAGCCTGTCAGGAAGAAAATACCACTCTTCTTCGTAACTGGAACAGCTCGTCTAGATTCACCACGAGCTGATTTGCCACTATACCTTTGAATTTCCAGACATTTCGTTATGCAAAATTCCATGCAGTCTCTCGATAAAATCAGTCCCTAAGGAGTCGGGTAAAGACAAAGGCCAATTTGAATACTTTGGACTGCTCCGATCGGGATGAAATTTTTTTTTGGTAACATATGCATACTTGATGCATCCACCACCGAAGTGGTGTCGATTGACATGGATCGACTCCTAGTATTCGAGCTCGATATTAACTAAAATTTGATTTTTCGTGGTGGAAGGGACTCCGATTCCCATTAAAGGTTACATGATTTTGAAGATTTTTTTCTCAGCTTTCGAACGCGACAAAGCGCGACCTTCTATCTTTCTTCGTTTCCGAATGGGAGCAATTTAAATATTTTTTGTCTTTCGTCTAAAAACTCGAAAATATGGCGGACACGGAGCGAATCAATGGTGCAGAATTGCAACTCTAGGCGAGGGTTATCGAACTCCATAATCCGTTTTCGAATACCTTTAAAGCCCAAAATCAACGCTTATTCGGCTGTACACTTTCTACTACTTAAAGATTATTAAGAAATAATCAACTAACAAGAGAGATTGCTATTTTATTTTAATATTTACTATTTTTTTAAAGTGTTATTCCACACTTAGGTTTAGAAAACATTTTTGAAAAAACGTATAAATATTTATAATTAAAATAAACTATTAAAATCATTTTCCGGCTATCATGGCTATCCAGCTACTTGAAAACCTTGATAAGATGACCAATATTGTATTGTCTTCAGATAAATATGGAAATTTTCAAGCAAATAGGATAAAATCTTACATATATTAGTATATTTTTATATAACATTAACATTTTACCAGTTAAAAGTCCGACGTTTCGAATACTTTAATATTAGTCCCTGGTCATAAACAGACTGAGTCACAGAGTCTACCTATACAGCATTATGTATACGATACTATATATAAAAATAATCCGTTTATAACAGTTACACTTAAAATAAATAAACATCGCGAAAATCATAAAACACTCAGTTCTCCGTTTTTATAACCATATTAATAAATTACTTGAGGCCGGTCGTGGCGCAGTGGGACAGCGTCTGACTGTAAACGCGATCGGTTGTGGGTTCGATCCCCACTCGGGGGAGTGGTTATATTTAAATTATTTTCACATTCTTGCTCTGGTAAAGACAAAGAGCGGCGTTGAGTTCCACCACTCAATACGCAATGTCTTGAATTCGGTGGAAAGCGAAGTACGGAGTGTCTTGACACTAGGTACTTTCTGCCTACCCTGCAATGCGGGATAAAAGCGTGAAGCTAAAAAAAATATTACTTAACCTAAATTTATATCAATATCTAAATCTATTATAAAATATAAAATCAATATACATTTTATTAAAATTCCTATTAGATTTGAATCTGAAACAACAAAAACAAAAGTACACTAACATAGACGTGCAGTATTAATAAGTAAGTGGCTATCTCAGTATAACGAGGTGTCGGACGGAGCTTAAGAGAAATGAGTTTGCAACTTTGCGAAGGCATTCCGTCTAATACCCTAAAGTTGGGAGGTCAATTAGTTTTAGAGATATGAAAGCGATTTATTATTAACGAGATTGTAAACTTAAATTGTATTTGGAATCTCTATAAACTAGTAGATAATATATTATTATAGTGTAAATATATTCTTGATTATGCTATATTATAGCGATTATAGATGTTATTTTCATTTTTCCGCTCTGGTCACACAAACCGCGGCGTTGAGTTTCGCCACTTAGCATTAGTGTTTCGAATTCGAAAAGTGCATTTAGTGCCTTGACACTAACTTCTCTTTGACAGACCTGTTGTGAAAAAAAAGTAGATCACCATGGTGCAGTGATATAATATATGACTGTAAGCGTGGTTTGTTTAGGGAACAATTCCCACTCAGAGAAATGAATATATTTAAAATTTATTTTCATGTTATTTTCTCTGGTAAGTCAAAGGACGGTGTTGTGTTCGTCTCTCATTTCTCTTGATTTCGGGCAAAAACTGTCAATGGAGTTTCTTGACGCTAGGTATATTGCATGGTTAAACTAGACACCTCGTTATGCCTAACCGAATTGAACTAAATTAAAAAAAAAAACAAAATAATCTTTAAAATATTCACATAAAAAGCCCACATGCTGAAACTGTACTAATATAAAATAACAAAAGATAGCAAAAACTTCTTAATATCAGCTTAGCCCGCAAAGTTAAATTTTCAAACTTTCTGGCACGCATGTGGTCGTCGAAGTTCGTTAATTAGACGAGTTCAGGCTAAATATCAGGATACGTAAAAGAGTAATTATCCTCGTGTAGCATATTAATTTTTGTTCGTAACTTTCTATGTAACTACGCTTATCTCTTGTTTATGTTTGTATTTTTTTTATTTTATTATATTATTTGAGGAAATATAAATGCAACGAGGCAACATCTAAATCTAAACACCGCTGGTGGTAAGTTTGTAATTAAATATGAAACGAAGTGTTGAGTTCCGCCACTCAACATGAGTTTTGGCACTAGATTTTCGCTTCTACCCTCTGATGACTCTTCTATATAGGTATATACTGCGAAACGTGAAGCTGGCTTTTTGTTTATTTCCAAAAAAACATTTGGTAACGAATTATTATCGACGTCAAGTAAAATATAAATAAAAAATTCTTTACATAAGTCTATATCATGTCATGGGTCGAGGCAAGCAAAAAATTAGTAGCATTTAAAAAGATCAACGGTAGAGTTTCTCGCTAGTCGTCTTCTATGCAGAACTGCTCTACGAAGATCGTAGCTACCTGCAGGACTGACAATACTGATATGTATAGGTTAGTCAGAGGAAATGAATTGACAAACGCTACGGTCCCTGTATACCTCTTTCGCCTTATCCATAATAATCAATTTTTTTATACATGCCCTTCGAGGAGTCATCATGTTTTTGACGTGATCTTCGTCCAGTATCACCGATACAGTGTTCTCTAAGGTCAACTGAGATCTTCTCCAACCTCTCACACTGATCATCTTTGCTTTTTAAATCTTTTTTACCATTTTTCCAACTCATCTTCTCAACGAGCCCAAACCACCAAAGCAACTTCTTATACTTTCTTATTATAACATTCTTGCTTTTCTTACTATACCATACTGCTTAAGAGATACACACTTCGTTGTACATACGGTCAGCTAAACTGACTCCATATATCCGAATTTCTTTCATTCTTCTTTTGACACACCTACATTTCGCTGCTGTATAACAGCGTAGTTTTGCTGTCTCATCAATGCAGCCATAGCACCATTAACCCTGTTACCGGCAGCAATACGCCTTTCCGAATCCATTTTGTATCTTCCATCTCTATTAAAGATACTACTTCTGAAATATACCACTCCATTCACTTAGCAATCGTTTACTCACTTGATCCGTGAGTGTTCCAAATTTACCCGGAGTAGGTGTTTAGCAAATATCTGTAATCACATGAATATATCCAATAGTTACAACAGCTAGGATAGTTGATCTAAAATATTTCTTAGACCAACCTACTATTGTCTTACCAGCTTGAAGGACATGTATGAAGAGGTCAATGATTGAGAATGAGGAGAAAGAAGTATGAAGGGACCGCGTTTGTCACTCTGTTCCCTCTAAAAGTCCTACAAGGTATAAACCGTGAAGCTACAAACCCAGGGAAATTACATATATTACCAAAATTAAATCGAACCCACAACTATTCGACATCAATCGACAAACAAAATACTTTTATACAATATCATGTACGTGGCACAAAAATAACATATTTTTCACATTTTTCTATAATTAAGGTTGTTTTCAAAAAGTAATAATGACGTGCTCTACATAGCGAAAGTATCTCATAGTAAATTATTATTATGATCAAAGCGGTATCCTCTTGAGTTCTGTATCACATACACCGAGTCTAAATATTACTGTGTTATATGTACTGTATTCTATTATCGTCAATATGGTGCAGTTGAGAAGAGAATGACTGTACGTGTTAGTTTCAGGTTCAATTCTCGTTGTAGAGATAAAATATAAATAAAAAGTTTTGCCCATACTAAGTTATCTTATCTCAGTAAAATAGATATCTTAAGAATATAAGTCAGTTCCTTGTCTTCTAAGCTTTTATTTAATTTGCCATGTTAGTATGTAAGTGAAAATAATCTTACAGGCTCAATTTGACCCACTTCTTAGAGTCTGAAGCTGGAATTGTGTATACATCTGTAGTTCTGAAGAAAATATAGTTATATATTATTAAAAATACTGATTATAATCAGTATTCCTGCATACTTAAATGGCCTAAGTTGTGTCAGAGCGAGGAAATAAATACAATTTAAATATAATCATTCCCCCTAGTTGGAAACGAACCCACAACCGATCACTAGGTACTTTCTATTCAGCAGTATGAATGCAGGATAAACGCATGTAGCTAAAAAAATGTTACATTTAAAATGAAACTATTTTAAACGGATTAATCGCATATATTTTCATATTCGTTAATACATTTATGAAAACCTGACGTTTCTAACACTACAGTAGTTGGTGGGTATAAGTAGACTGTGAAGAACACAAAAATATAAGATCTTAAAATAATCCTATACGTTATAGAAGTTCAAAGATGATTTTAATGGCTTGTTATTATTTTATTTTCATACAAATACAAATAAAAGTCATACTCCTGATAAGTCAGATTAATAAAACAAAGTTGTAATCTTTGTTGTCAAATGTCGCTTCAAAAAGAAGGTGCTTAAACCGTAGATACGAGACCTCTTATAAATTTTCTAACTTTGAAATGATGTTTGTGGATGTTATATAAATACTCTGATTTTAGAAATAATTATGAAAAATTACATTCATTGAATTAGGAAAAATGGTTTATATATATATGTAAGATATTTAATTTCTCTGGACTTCTAGCTTCACGCTTTATACCTTGTAGGATATTTAGAGGAAACAGACTAATTTCATTTTGACTAATTTCTAATATTTACAAAGTAGACACCTATTCTGGGTAAATTTGGAGCACTCTCGGATGAAGTGAGTAAACGATTGCTAAGTGAATGGGGTGGTATATATCAGAAGAAGTATGTTTAATAGAGATGGAAGATACAAAATGGATTCAGAAAGGCGTATTGCTGCCGGTAACAGGGTTAATGGTGCTATGGCTGCATTGATGAGACAGCAAAACGACGCTGTTATACAGCAGCGAAATGTGGGTGTGTCAAAAGAATTATGAAAGAAAATCGGATATATGGAGTCAGTTTAGCTGACCGCATGTACAACGAAGTGTGTATCTCTTAAGCAGTATGGTATAGTAAGAAAAGCAAGAATGTTATAATAAGAAAGTATAAGAAGTTGCTTTGGTGGTTTGGGCTCATTGAGAAGATGAGTTGGAAAAATGGTAAAAAAGATTTAAGAAGCAAAGATGATCAGTGTGAGAGGTTGGGGAAGATCTCAGTTGACCTTAGAGAACACTGTATCGGTGATACTGGACGAAGATCACGTCAAAAACATGATGACTCCTCGAAGGGCATGTATAAAAAAATTGATAATTATGGATAAGGCGAAAGAGGTATACAGGGACCGTAGCGTTTGTCGATTCATTTCCTCTGACTAACCTATACATATCAGTATTGTCAGTCCTGTAGGTAGCTACGATCTTCGTAGAGCAGTTCTGCATAGAAGACGACTAGCGAGAAACTCTACCGTTGATCTTTTTAAATGCTACTATTTTTTTACTTGCCTTGACCCGTGACATAATATAGACTTATGTTAAGAATTTTTAACTTATATTTTACTCGACGTCTATAATAATTCGTTACCAAATGTTTTTTTGGAAATAAACAAAAAGCCAGCTTCACGTTTCGCAGTATATACCTATATAGAAGAATCATCAGAGGGTAGGAGCGAAAATCTAGTGCCAAAACTCATGTTGAGTGGCGGAACTCAACACTTCGTTTCATATTTAATTACAAACTTACCACCAGCGGTGTTTAGATTTAGATGTTGCCTCGTTGCATTTATATTTCCTCAAATAATATTACTAAAAACGAACAAAACAACTTAATAAAAAAAATACAAACATAAACAAGAGATAAGCGTAGTTACATAGAAAGGTACGAACAAAATTAATATGCTACACGAGGATAATTACTCTTTTACGTATCCTGATATTTGGCCTGAACTCGTCTAATTAACGAACTTCGACGACCACATGCGTGTCAGAAAGTTTGAAAATTTAACTTTGCGGGCTAAGCTGATATTAAGAAGTTTTTGCTATCTTTTGTTATTTTATATTAGTACAGTTTCAGCATGTGGGCTTTTTATGTGAATATTTTAAAGATTATTGTGTTTTTTTTTAATTTAGTTCAATTCGGTTAGGCATAACGAGGTGTCTAGTTTAACCATGCAACATACCTAGCGTCAAAATACTCCATTGACAGTTTTAGCCTGAAATCAAGAGAAATGAGAGGCGAACACAACACTGTCCTTTGTCTTACCAGAGCGGAAAAATGAGAATAAATTTTACATACATTCAGTCCCCCAAGTGGGATTTGCTCCCTTAATGAACCACATTTACAGTCATATATCACTGCGCCACGGTGATGTACTTTTTTTATTACTCATAATAGGCCTGTCAGAGAGAACTTAATGTGTTAGTGACAAGGTCGCCACTTAACACGCTATGTCTCGATTTGCTATTCGCAATAAAGTGTAAAACTGATTTTTTATATATCTAATTAATTTAAATCTATATATATATCTATACAATTTAGTTATAACTATATATAACACAAACACACATGTATATATATATAAATATACATATATATATATATATATATATATATATATATATATATATATATATAAATATAAATATATATATATATATATATATATATATATATATATATATATATATATATATATGTATGTATATATGAGTATAATACGTACATCTAAAGAAAGATCGATTTAACCCAAGGGTAAGTCAACGTTTTGAATTTCATTAAATCAATTCCAAAGAGCCATAGCAATGTGAGTTATTTAGGGTTAGTATTTGGAAGGTACGTGAGTAATTTTAGATTAGATAATGAGACAAAGGATTCTAAAACGCTCACAAACAGAAATTTTCCCTTCTCTACATAAAAATAGGGGTTTGTTTGCTTAATTTAAATCTAATGTACGTGTTAGATTTAAATATACCTTTTTTATTATGGAGTAAAGCAATAAAAAATTATATAATTATATTTGCAGTGCATAGTGATTATAAAAATAAATATCAAACAAAGTGGGTTATCACTTCTAAGCGAAGTACGAAGTATCTTGACACTAGATACTTTCTGTCTACCTTGCTATGCAGGATAAAAGCGTGAAGCTAAAAAACAGTGTGTGATTATATAAGCCTGGGTAATAGTTTTGTATACAAGTTTATATTTTCCTTAGGAAGTGAAACTTTTTTAAACGGATTTATCATCTATATTTTGATTTCGAAAATATATTATTGAAAATCTGACGTTTCCAACAGTTTTCCTAGTGAGGTGGCATTTGTCTGTTAGTTGATACAAAAAATAATTATATCAATGTACCGCCATCTGTATCTTAATTGCCTCGCGTACTGCCCTGGATTCTTGTAAAATGAGCTGACTGTATCTTTGCCTCTGGTGAGGTGGATTTGAGACTTAAAATTCTTTAGAAACGGGTCCCAGGTGGTTTACATATTAAAAATGTTTAAACTTCGCTAAAATTATTTATTTTATCATATCAGGTAGTGGTTATGAAAATATTGTAATTCAACTGGATCCGGACACGCGTACAATATTTTTAAAACACATACAAAAAGTGAATCAAAATATTCATGTATCACTTTTGTACATTGAACGACAGCTCAAGCTATTTTTTGTGTTTACTTTCACGCTTTTATCATTTTTAGCAGGATAAACAGGAAGTAACTAAAGTCAAAACACTCCGTACTCCGTTTTTCACCGAATTCGAGATATTGCATGTTGAGTGGCGGAACTCAACGCCGCGTTTATACGCACGACGTACACTGGAATTTTGTTATTTAATTAAAATTCAAACACTACAAAATATACAACGAGTAAAACTAAAGAATGAAGCTGTATTTCTTTTAAAAATAGATAAATATTTTCCAAGTGTTTAGTACTTCGGATGCTAGCGCCGTGTCAATAAAAAGAAAGTTCTCAAACGATTGTTCTTGTTCAGAAAAGTACGGAATAACTCAATGTTTTTGTTATTCTTTCATCAACAGTGGTATATATTTTTATTCTGTTTAAGCTTTAAAAAAGTATATATCTATTGTTTTTGTAGTATTAATTAACGTTCTCTATTGGATTAGATTGTAAAGAAATTTTATATTGGCTTTTTAAAGGCTAAAAGTTAAAATAATTCGATTCCTATTTAGGGAATTATTTATTCTTCTCAATAGAATGGAACTACTATCTCTCTTGAGACCATTGAGGTGCATTGGCTGACTGTAAATACGTTAGGTTGTGGATTCGATTCCCACTAATAATTTTCTCTACAACCTTTTAATCATCATATTTACGAACTTTAATTTGCCATGTTAGTTAGTTAGTGTGAAATTTTGCAACCTAAATTTGACTCACTTTCAGTCTCCGATTGAGCTGAAATTTGAACTTTTTCAGTCCTAATGACAATAAAATTACATATAATCATTATTTTTTTAAATCTAAAATGGCCGCCGCAACAAAATGGCGGATTATAGATTTTTCCATAACCCACCAAATGATAGGGCCTAATTTGAATGATACATTATGAAATATGACATATTTTACTTAATACATTGACAAGAATAAGAAACAAAAAAATATATAATTTTTTTTTTATATTGAAATTAATGGTACTGAAAATACTGTAGTTATAGAAACTTTTATATCAGTATGAATCTATCATCATATTAACAATATCAAATCTAAGTCATCTAGCTCAGCGTCTTACTATAATAGGAAACCGGGGATATCTAGGACAATCTTGCAATCAATTCACACCTCAAAGGGCCTCGTTAGACCGAAATAGATGGAGCTACGTAGTAACTCTTATTTAAATTCCTTTGGTTTTATTCAACCAATCACGTTGAATTGTCTCGTTTGTAAAGAGAAATGCAAAATTTGTTATATTTTTTTGACGTCGTCAAGACACAGTTGGTAATTGTTTTATTATGCATGCATTGATTTTTTTGTTATATTTAGAAGGAATGCTTGGAGGAATGCCTTAAAAATATTTTAGTTTGTATATTTTGGAGAGCATATAAATCACACTATTAGAAATGCTACGTCATGTTTTTTTCCTAGAGTAGTATAGAGACTGTTGTTTTTAATTACTTTATTGAACATCACGCTATTTATTCCGCATAGCAGGTTAAACAAAAAGTACCTAGTGTCAAGATACTCTGCTTTCCGTCGATCTGGAGATATTGTATGTTGAGTGGCGCATCTCAACGGCGCGCTGTGTCTTACCAGTCTTCTGCTCCACGCCCTTATCCAAATTTTTAAATTGTATGAAATATAGAGAAATTTTCTAACTCTACATTCCCTGCGGTCCCCTTATATAATGCAAGACAATTTATGTTGAAAAATCTTGCAGTCAATATCTACCTCTCAGCAACTCTTAGCACCAAATGTATAAAAGCAACCCTTATTTAAATTCCTCTGGTTGGTCGATCAATCACGGTGGATTATTTTGTGTTTAAGGAAAAAATATGGAAACTTTGATAAACAAATAGACACGATAGTTGTAGGTTCAATTCCCAGTTCTTCTATAATATGTTTGTTCCCTCTACCCTTTAGGAACAATGTGGCATTTTATTCCACCATCTAATATAATATGTCTTAATAAATTAATTATATTTAATTTTCATAATAATTAATTGAAAATGGATTAAATATACTAATTTTAGATTAAATTATAACGTAACTTAAAAAAAATACTATTAGTAAAAAAAAG
Organism: Dryadula phaetusa; assembly: GCA_032432895.1. Lineage (NCBI taxonomy): Eukaryota > Metazoa > Arthropoda > Insecta > Lepidoptera > Nymphalidae > Dryadula > Dryadula phaetusa. Next base: position 1,320,444 of record JAOYRS010000069.1, on the reverse strand, counting down.
AAAATTATTTAAATATTTTTAATTTCCAGAGTCAGGATCGAACTCTCATCAATTAAAGGTAAAACAAACATAAACTAGTTAACAGGGTAAGTTCGTAATTTAACGCCGATCTTTGTAAACTTAATAAAATAATGAAAACGATTTAAATATTACCTCTTCAATTAGATGTACAAACTGAAACTAGCTCACAACGCCGCAATAGTGATACTAGGTGCTTTTATTTAAATTCCACTGGTTTTATTCAACCAATCGCAGAGGATTGTCTCGTTTGTAGAGGGAAATGCAAAAACTGAAATAAATCTCGCACCAAGACGTTGCCGATTTGCACTGGCTGGCTCCCATTTAAATTCCGGCGCAATGTTTTACTCTGGACTTTGATATAACCAAATGTTGTTATCGAGTTTTCAGTGAGAATGAAGTAGTTCTCTATAATAATAGAGAATGCAGATTTTGCTTTGCAAATTCATAAGCTACATATATATATTAAAAATGTAAACAATTACTGTCTGTACCTTGAAGATATATGAGAAAAACTGTTATTGGGGCATTTGTCGACATAATAAAACACAAAATAACAATTTTTATAAAATATTATCTGTTTGTCGGTGCGTATGTGTACGCTTATCTCGGAAACTATTTAACCAATTCAAATACAGTTTATATTGTTATATTTTGGAAATTTAGAATTTGTTTAATTTCTATCGATAAATAATTTCAGATGTTCTGTTAAAGTAGTCAAGTCTATGCAGACGATGTTAAAGGCATTCACTAGACCAAGATATATTCAAGTAATATTCCATAATATTACTATATATATTAATGCTACAGAGAACATCTTCGATTAAAATTTATATAAAGAAGTACAAAACATCGACTATTAAAACTTTTTAAAATTTATAAAAATAGTGAAATTAATTTTATTAAAGGCTCTATCATATGTTTGTAATACGTTTTTGTAGAGGCACAAACGTAGCAAGGTAATGCGTATTTCACACGTCAAAAGGCCATTGGTCATTATTGATTTATGTTTGCCTAAATGTATATTCAGCGTTTCATGATGAAAATTACGAGAATAAACAAGAATATCACTGATATCTACGAAAATTCCACTCCATACCCACATACCCATACGCAAACCCTCAGCTTTTTTTAGCTTTGACGCTTTTATCCCGCATAGCAGGGTAAACAGAAACTACCTAGGGTTAAGCCGGTCGTAGCGCTGTGGGACAGCGTCTCAATGTTAATGCGATTGGTTGTAAATTCATTCCACTCGGAGGAATGATTATATTTATATTATTTTCATTTCCTCGCTCTAGTTAAGCGCAGCGTTAAGTTCCGTCATTTAACACGCAATATTTCGAATTCAGGTTAAATATATTTACATATAACTTCAATATATATATATATATATATATATATACACATGTGTGTATGTATATTTAGTTGAAAAACATGTGTATGTATATTTAGTTGAAAAACAAACCCCTAGTAAATTGAAAAGTTTGCACAAACAATGAATTGTCGTAGTAAGGGTAGCTCATTTGAATTCGGTCTCGCTATTTGAATTGGAGATTTTACTGCCTTTAATCTAAAACCAACGGTGGATGATACTGAATGTGCCGTTATTCTACTAATTAAAGACAGATGGATACTCTCGAGAGGCGAAATTATGGGCGTTCGCTTTAAATATTTATAAACGTTTTTAATGGGATTTTTATGGGGTTTGACGGTTTTCTTGATAAGGTATATATATATAGCTAAAGAAAACATCATGATTAGGACTACCGGATCAAGAAAACAGAAGACACTGGTTATCTCTGGAAGCAAAACATAATTTTAAAATACACAACAAAAATAAAAATAAATAAGCAAATAAGATACTAAACAAACAAATAGACAAGTTTACAAACAAATAAAGGACTAGAACTAATTATAATTATAAAATAATTAAAAAAAAAACAATGTGTATTTCCTTCTTCTTTACAACATCATAATGAACGGTCTATGGAAATTTTGTACTTGCAATAAATAAAAAAATATAGCAGTTTAGTTAGAGAGAAGACAGGGAGAGAGTGAGAGAGACTAGTGCCAAGACACTCCGTTCACTGATTACCGTCCAAAATGCAGACATTGCGTATTGAGTGACGGAACTAACCCCAGCGTTATGTCTTAATAGAGCTGAGAAATGGAAATAATTTAAATATATACATTTTTACTATACAAATACAATAAAACCGAAAACAAATAATTCTAACCGTTTCTATAGTTACTTTGAACGTCAAATTTTAATATGATTTTAAAGTTGCTTTAAGCCTTCAGTAGCTTAGTTTACAAAGTCTCTTCAAATTATGTTAGAAAGTTAACAAAAAGAAAAAGATTATCAAGTTCATAACGTTATATAAATAGAAATACATTTTTTTTAACTATAATACATTTTATAGTGTTTTGGTACTGAGCTTTTATTGAACAAACTTTAATCGTTTAAGGTTAAGAAAGGAAAATGTTTATTAAAACATTTAAAATAATCCTTACAAAATATTCACGGTCGGTGGTGGCGCAGTTGGACAGCATCTGAGTATAAGCATTATCGGTTGAGGGTTCGATTCCCATACGAGTGTATTTCAAATATTTTTATTTCCTAGATCTGGTAAAACAAAGCGCGTCGATGAATTTCGCCACTCCATACGCAATGTCTCGAATTTGACTGAAAGCGACTAGAGACTTCCTGTCCCTGCTATGCGGGATAAATGCGTGAAGCTAAAAGATACTGACATAAATATTTGAATTGGCTTAAAGTGGAAGAAATTATAATATTGGTTCTCTTTTCCTACTCAACGGAATATTTGGACGAACTCAAAACACACTAAAAAATAATAAAAAAATATCCCATTATTATCAAAATAACAACAAGACAAGAACATTGGGGTATGAAAATTTAGTATACATTATGTATATAAAGTAACGTTGCACGTTTTCTCATATGGCTTGATACAAGTAAAGCAATATCAACCTATAATAAAATAGTCGGAATAGAACAAAGATGCTTGTAATATGTATGCATATATATATACAAGATCTTTGATTTTCGCGAATTTTACACATTTTTAATGAAGCTATTTTAAACGAACAGTCTACCTGTGACCACGGACTACTGTAAAGTGTTGTAAACGTCAGGTTTTTCAAACATGTGTTTTCGAATATAGAAATATACGCGATTAATCCATTTAAAATACTTTTATTTAAAATGTATATAGTTACTTGTACATAGCAAGGCACGAAATTTTCTATACGTAAAGCGGAGAATTGAGTTCTCTCAGCCTACCTGCAAAAATCTTAAGATTAGAAAATACCTTACAGACTCCCTTATATCCTTTACTCTGAGTAATATTTAATTATAAAATTCAATATTGTTTGTTTCAGAAACACGATAGAACATCGCGTTTGTAACATAAAGCGGAAAGCTTTCGACTTATTAATTTCAGTTAATTTAGAATATAAGTATCATTAAAGTGAAAATCTATTAACAAAATGAAATAACTTTTTACAATAACTTTGAGAGAAGAAACTTTGGTTTATAATGGTGGTGAATGTTTTGAAAAGTTAGAAATTTTTTGCAGGATTCAAACCCGCGTCCCTTGAAAATTTGTTAGAAACGATTGTGAGTTCTTCCATGAATAATAATAATAAGTACGTAGCAAACGTAAGAATGATGCGAGTATGTTTGTTTAATTTATAAAAGTATTAAGATATTTACTATATTAAAATTCTAAAAAAGTGTTGCTGAATATTTTTTGGAAGTAACTAATATTTAAATTTTTGTTGGTCTATTTGTTCACACTAATATTCGAAACTGCAGAACAGATTTGAATGTAGCATTTTTGTTTCATAGTTATCGAGAATTATTTCGTTCGTTCGTTCGTTCGTTCTTTCGTATCAGCCTAATAGCGCCCACTGCTGGACTTAGGTCTCCCCCAATAATTTCTATGACGATCAATACTGTGCCCGCATTTTTGATCAGATCGTCGGTCCAGCTGGTACGAAGCCTTACCACTGAATGCTCTATGGTCGCCATTCAAGAACTCGCTATGAATTATATACGTACAAATAATTAGAAATTCTCTATAACACTGAACAAAGCAGGTTTTATATTTTTAAAAATCTACGAATAATGTACAGATCACAAGAGGCGTAAATGTAAATCTCATTACACAAAAACTAGTAATATTTACATTAATATTACCAGGTATTTTAATATTTTATATAATAATAAAAAGTTTCATAATTCACTTCGTTTATGTGATACGCTTTCGCATAATAACTGTACTTTACTGTACTTTTCTTATGACGACACCCATGGGTGGTTAGAATGGCTCCCTTGCTTTGAAAATATATTTTTAATGATGTTTATTAAATATTACTTAAGTATATATATATATATATATATATATATATATATATATATATATATATATATATATATATATATATATATATATGTAAAATTAAATTGTGATTGGTTTTATCTTCGATTATCATTCACAGGAATAATTATATTTAAAATTTATTATCATTTCTATACTCTGCCTAAACAAAGCGCGGCTTAACGCCGCCTTTGCGTTCGCCTCTCAACACATAATATCTTAATTTTATGTTTAAATCAGTCTGAGTAATTTGACATAGGTGGTCTCTGATACTTTGGAACGCTAAACGCTTAAATATGGGGTTTCCCAATAAGAACGACATGTTTTGAAAGTATATATATATATATGTATATGTATATATGTAAAATTAAATTGTGTGTGAGTACTCTGTAACATAACCTAAAATGTTTATAAACTAGATAGAAACAAGGAAACAAAATTTCTAACACTATTATCTCTTTACCAACTTTACACGTAAGAAATAGCGAGATGTTTTAAAATATATGTAATTTTTTTATACATGTATGACTTACTTTTCACAAATATAATGTAATCGAGCTCATAACTATTGATTTTAAGGTCATATCATTTACATGAATCTATCACAAGCACCCTAATCCTAACTAGAAAATGGTAACCAAAGTGTTTTGAACTGTCTAAGGAATTATATTCCTTTTATAAAATATTCATTTATTAGGACGTAATTACGATTAGTTATGTATTCAAATACTCCTCACTCCTCTCTGATCCGGCAAACGCGGTGTTGAATTCACCCTTCAATATGTCATGTCTTCGAAGAAAAGACAACTTCAGGCGAAAAATGGAGAACAGCTTGTCTTGACACTGATTTAAAAAGAATTCAAAGAAAAGCTTTTCTATGTAAATGTTAAAATAATAATTTTAATAATAATAGTAATAATAATAATTTAATTTCAGAAAATAAAGGAGCATGTAAATGATACTTTCAGAAAAAGCTACGAACAGGTTGGGGACCATCTTAATGTTAACGCGATTGGATGTATCTTCGATTATCATTCACAGGAATAATTATATTTAAAATTTATTATCATTTCTATACTCTGCCTAAACAAAGCGCGGCTTAACGCCGCCTTTGCGTTCACCTCTCAACACATAATATCTTAATTTTATGTTTAAATCAGTCTGAGTAATTTGACATAGGTGGTCTCTGATACTTTGGAACGCTAAACGCACAAATATGGGGTTTCCCAATAAGAACGACATGTTTTGAAATTAAAATAAAACATGTAATATATGTTCGAATTTCGTGCTTTATGCTATTTATGATTTAAACAAAATATCGTTCAAATGACCGCCACGACTTTTTTGCACTGGTGAATCCGATCGGTTCAATTTTCGATGACTCGGTGCAGCATTTCGGCTGGTATGGCCGTTATAGTCGCTCGAATGTTGCGTTCAAGGTCTTGAATCGTAGCTGGTTTATTGGCATACACGTGAGATTTAACATACCCCCACAAAAAATAGTCCAATGTTGTTAAATCGCATGATCTTGGTGGCCAATCGTGAGGACCGTTGCGAGAAATTTATTACGCAACCAAAGTTACCACGCAATAAATCCATTGTGCCGGTCGCAGAGTGGATGTTGCACCATCTTGTTAAAAATAAATGTCGTCCGCATTGATAACGGTCGCCATTGACAGTAACAGTACGGCCTACGTCCATGATTTCACCGTACCATAATCCGCACCAAACAGTCAATTTTTTAGGATGTAATCGTGTTTCATGAACCACTCTTGGATTTGACTCACTCCAGTAACGACAATTCCGTTTGTTCACATAACCATTGAGCCAAAAGTGAGCCTCATCTGAAAAGATGATTTTCCTATGAAATTCGGTGTCCGTTTCCATCATTTCAAGCGCCCAAGCAGCAAATTCACGACGTAATCGATGGTCTGTTGGATTAAGTTCTTGTGCCAACACAATCTTGTATGGATGTAGGCCAAGATCCATACGTAAAATTCGCCAGGTTGTCATTCTGGATAAGCCCAATTCTTGTGCACGTTGTGGAACGGAAACATTTTGATTTTCTTCGACACTGGCTAATACAGCGGCAATATTTTCTTCACTACGGCCTGTCCGCTGTCGTATTGGTGGTCTACTATCGTGCAAAGAATATTCACTTTCCAGTTTTTGGATTATGCGACGTATAGCGAGCTCAGACGGTGCACCATGACGACCATATTTAGCACGAAATGCTCTTTGAGTAGAGACAATACTTCTTGAATTTTGATAGAAAATTTGGACAATTTCCAAACGTTGAGGTAGCGTGAACTTATTTATGATTAAATGGCAATCATTACTGAATACAAAACAATACTAATGTCAAATATTAAACAACTAAGATGGCGGCTGTGAGCTGAAAATCCTATCATCTCTATTGGGAAACACTGTGCATCAATTCTCTCGACCCTAAATATTAAAGATCGTCTTCTTGTTATTTGTTATCAACAGATTATAATATTCTTGGGGTACATATTGAGACTCTAATGTCAACAATAGTGAAAAGTCAGTAATTGTAGGAATTACTGAGGGAAAGGCTGGAAGAAAAATTCAGTTGCAACCAAATTACACTCTGTCGCTAACATTGCAGCAGATGGGAACCGCTGAAAACAGATCGTCCGTTCTCTGAAATCTATTTGGATCTGCTTGTAACCACGATCTTCAGTAATGAAGGACCTACCATAGAGAGTATCCCTAATAACACTGCAAAGTGCGATAAAGCGTGAATCTGTTTTAATTTGCAAATTTATTAAAATAAATTAGAGTAAGCATTTAAAAAGTACTTTAAGAATAAATACGTTTGAAAATATTTATGATTACTGTTTATATGATACCGGAAATGCTAAAAAAGATCATTTTAAAAGGAAATTTCTGTTCAAGCTTTTGAAGCTTCCCAGAATATTATATTAACCAGATTCGTTCATCTAAATCGATTTATATTCTAAATTTATATATAGACTTATTAATATCTCATATTTTCCTATTGGAATCAATTTGAATATTATTTAGATAGTGATGTATTTATTGATAGATAGTGATGTATTTAGTTTCATTTTCCACCCTGGCAAGACAAAGTGCGGCGTTGACTTCACCACTAGACCCGACGCAGTGTCTCGATTCTAGATAAAGCAGTCAGTAGAGTTTCTAGATATTATGTTGTCTCTGACTATCTTGCTATGAAGGATAAAGCTGAAATTTGACACATTTTTCATAATACGTACATATGTTAATAAGATATTTAATAATATTCCAAAATACATTTTTTAAAATCCGACGTTTCGAACACTTCAGTAATCCGTAGTCACAGGTAGAGTACAAAATATACATGAATAATCTTACTTACGAACTTCATTCATATGTTTAGGCCAACCAAATAAAAAAGTTACTTAATTGCAAATATTTATCTAATTGGAAATCGAACCCGTGACCTGCGCGTTTACATAGACTAATATTAGTCATAATGACGTAACTCTATAGAAAATTATGTTATTTATTGGTTGTACGCTGCAAAATTTATATAAACAGTCTGAAACAAACGTGCAAATTTTAATTACAATTTTAATTTTAAAGCTTTCAATCATCGGATATCATTAATGTTTTAATGAAGAACGTAGTACTTGAAAATGATTAATTTAGTTCAATTATACTGTTTTGATATCTTTGTAAGGGTTGTTAGCTTTATATAGACTTTGTTAATATCAGGAGTGATAGATAATAAGAAAACATAATTATAAGAAAGAAAAACATGTATATATATGTGTGTCTGTATATATGCATATATAAATATATATGTGTGTGTGTGTGTCTGCGTGCGTGTGTCAGTATTTCTATGTATTTACATTAGTAAATCAATTTTTTTGATAAAGGTCCGTTGATACATAAATCAGTCCTCGTTGCCATAGCAACAGACAATGTGTCATCTTATACAAATATAAAGTCAGTAAATTTAATCACAATTTACATAAAAGAGGGTCCAAAGATTTTCTTTCAATTGATAATATATGCTTTTTTACTTGCCGATTTTTATCGTGCCTACCGACCGGAATGCTTATATATCTTTTTGTATATTGTTTTCGTTATCAACTATACGAAATTCCCAAGAATATTTGTTGTGTGGTAGCAGTCATACTAGAAGAATGAATTGAAATTCCCTGAATCGATCCTAAGCTACCAGAGAACAGAGTTGTCAATCAAATGTCTATATTTTCCACTGAATCATGGTGGTCATGATTCATGATGGAACAAAACAAATGCTTGGATTCATTTATTACATTCACCTCAACTTGAGACCATTTGATATTATTGTACAATAGTTTTTTTTCTTATATCTTCTCCTATGCATCCAAATGCATTACTTTTCAAGGAGAAAATCACATGAAATTAGAGAGATTGTGTCAAATTATTTTTTTTAGCATAATTAGCATATTCGGTATGTAAAATGATTTTAAAATCGATTTACAATGATACTAAAATATATTGATTAAATTAAAATAATTCTATAATTAATAATATTTCAAAGCATCCCAACACAATCTATCTAGAGAGCTTCCAAATGGATTTAAAACGATTATAGATTAAAATTTTTAACTTTTTAATATTGATATAAATTACTGTTTATTGTATGTTAATTAAAATATTCAAGTCCTCTAAATAAAGTTTTTGAAGTTTCAGTATGAGAGACGCGTGAAGCAGAATAAGTTGCTTTAAGTAGAAATTGACATAAGCTTTATCTAGAAAGCATACCATAGTATAGTGTCCTAGTTTTTTTGTCATTAAATCCATATTAATATCGTTAAGTGGAAAAGTTTGTTTGTTTATTAACCGAATTCCCAAAAGGAGGAGGTTATCTATCCGGTTTTTTTGTATGTACAACAATTATGCAAGTTCTAAACCGATTTCCGTTATACTTTTTTTGGTCATTGCCGTATAGCTGCCATTTGGTCCTACAAAAAATATTTTCAGTTGTGCCCAGTAGTTTAGATTTTATAATCATATTTGACGATTTCTTTATCATTTGTGAAATGATATGATGTTTTTTTATATTTCTAGACGGGCGTTTGTCGAGACAAGATTGTAGCGTAGCTATAGCTTGCTAGAACGTTGTTTTGATAAGAATATATGAGATGTATAATAAATTTTGTGAACAAGTTGATATTTTTGCAAAAAATCTATTTAATTAAAAAAAAACTGTTTTAATATTATTGAGAGAAATCTTACTGAAAGAAAACAATTGAATCTTAATATATTTTTTATGTAAAGTAAAGAACTAACAATATTATGTATTTAACTACCAATATCAAATGTTTATATTTAAATGTTCGAAATATTGTATTATCTACTAAATAAATAACTGCGCTTGTCTTCAAAGGTACTGAATGTATATGAAAACTTATATATACTTTCTTATTATGAAAGGCAAGCTCATGTAGAAGAGCATCAATGAAAAATATTGAAAATATTTCCTTTTTATTCATTACATATATTCATTTATTAATAAAAAAAACATAAAAAGCGTGAAGCTAAAAAAATAATTATTATAAATCATTATTTCATACAAATTCAAGTTTATACGATTTTATTTATTTAGGTATATTTAATTATAACACAATAAATAAACAGCAAAGGTTTGGTAAATCACCGTATCTAGTATTAGCTAGAGAGAGTTAAAAAACCTAATGGAAAACAACTGCAAATGAAGTCAACGAAAACTAATTAAAAATTAAAATTTAATACTTAATATCTTGAATGTAACTCGAAAACAGAACTGAGTGACACTATCTATCTATCTGACTGACCAGCTGTACGAAATAAAGCTTGAAGCTATGTTAGTGACTGTTTTGGCATCTGACTCCATTTTTATTTAATGTTTCTAAAACACATTTCAAATATTTATTTGTATGAAACTTCTCTCAAACTCACTTTGGCTTCACTCTAAGTAAGTTTACTAGCTTTTCTATTAAAACAAATATTGAAAGAATAATTGAAAAAATAAATAGTTAAGTAAACAGCATATATCGCAAAGTATTAAATAATTATTATTTCAAATGTATTATTTCCTTGAAATAAAGCCTTTATATAATGCATAACATTGTTATTTATTTTTTTAAATTTCCTTTTTTTACTCAACCTGTATAACAAGCTCTACTCGTATACATTACATTGCCTTTCATCTACAATATGACTTTTAAGCTTCCAAAGCTCACATTAATTAATTATAAATTACATTATAAGGAAAATTCATTTAAAACACACGTTTAGCTTAAAGCGCTGGATAAAAGCTTAGTTTTAGTATTTAAACTCACCAGCAAAAAAGCACAGTCCGTAAATAAGCACACGAAAAAGTTATTCACAAAATTTCGAAACAAAGTTGAAAGTTTCGTTCAAAATTCACACCGATTTTCACGTCCACTCCACATAAGGTACGCCAGAGTACTGAATAGGAGGAATACTCCGGGAGATAAATACATTAATACAAATACATGATATGATAGTGAAGTTGTACAAAATTGAGCTTTATCACCATATGATAAAAGCTATACAAATTTTCACAGTTACTTTTGAAGGAGATTGGATAAAACCAAAAACGTTTTTCGCACAGAAAACTGATTTTAACTCGTATTGCAAGGAGATAAGGATTAGAATATATTTTTCAGGTTAAACACACATAGTTGCGGTTAACATTTGGTGGGTACCCGATTTCATATGGACACTAATTTGTGTTACAAAACTCGGGAATGCCACGCGCAATGTTCTTGATTGATGTGCTTATCCTTGTAGCGTTTTCTTTTATTGTAACTTATACTTGCTTTAAGTCACGCCGACTTATATTCACACGCTTCTATTAGCCTTATCTGTATTTATTATTCATTTTTGTAGCTTCATGCTTTTATTTCGTATAGCAGGGTTGACTGGTGGAACTTAACGCCGCGCTTTGCTTTACTAGAGCGAAGAAATGAAGCCCACAATCGCTCGCGTATACAGTCAGATGCTGCTTCACTGCGTTACAACCGGTAGCATTCATTATGTATTCTAAATTAAGGCCATTGTGAGCAATTGGTTTTGGGTTCGTTTCTGACTCAGAGGAAAAATTTATTCAATTATTTTCATTTTTCCGCTCTGGTGAGACAAAGTACAGCGTTTAGTTACACACCGTGTCGAATATAGGAGTAGGCGTGCGGGATAAAACTTAACTGAAACTACTTATATTAGTCAATGTATTCAAGTTTTAAAATCTTGCCATCCTTTTTTGGACCTTTTTCTTGTGGTCAATATTACTTGAAATTTTGTACATGTATCCGAACGTCGACCTCCCTCCTCTGAGAACGAAAAGAATAACGAGAAAATATATTTAAGCATGCGCCTTTAGCTTTCAAAATTATTTACGATTATAAATTTTACATTACCTTTTATATAGATATTTAAAAAAATATTTCTGTATTTTTCTTTTCTAATGAATGTACAATAAAAACTCATATAAAAATTCTGTTTACTTTTTTTACTAATAACTATTAAAAAACATGGAGTCGGACTTGGCGTGGATAGCGTCGGATGGTAAACGCGATCAGTTGTGAGTTTGATCCCCAGTCGAGGGAGTGATTATATTTAAATTATTTTCACTTCCTCGCTCTGATAAAGACAAAGTGCGGCGTTGAGTTCCACCACTCAACACACAATATCTCAAATTCGGTTGAAAGCGAAGTACGGAGTGTCTTGACACTAGGTACTATTGTCTATCCTGCTCTGCGGAATAAAAGCGTGAAGGTAAAGAAAATCCTTTATGTCATTATTTGCTTCGCGGTATCACGCTACCATAAATGTAATTAAGTTATGTCCGACTAAAAGCATCAGCTATGAGCTGATAGCCTTAAAATATTGATAACTTTTCCGTTCTATCTGAAAAAAACATTTGACTTTTTTTATAGGAACCAGGAAATAAAAAAAAAATTGTAATCATGCCTCCGAGTGGGAATCGAACCCACAACCGATCGCTTTTACATTTAGTCGTTTTACTACTGTGCCACAACTGGACTCTATTATTTAATTTCCTGTGAATCTAAAAAGAAACAGAGAATTAAGTGATAAGACTCTCTAATAAGAAACGCGAGGGAAATGTAAAGATGATATAAGTTTATATAGTATATAAAGTTCTGTAGTAAAATTTATCCATATAACACTTTTGAGTTTTTCGTTGTTCTTTGGAATAGCATCTAACTGTAAACTCCATTGATTGTGGGTTCAATTCCCACTGACTGACTGACTCGTTTTGGTAAGACAAACCGCGACGTTGAGTTGTGCCACTGAACAGGCATTGTGTCAAATTTGGGTGAAAAGCGGCGAGCGGAGAGTTTTGACACCAGGTCATCTTTTTATTTACAATAGTCGAGATTTGAAGCTGTTACTAGTTTAATATATTAACGTGTTAGACTAAAATAAGCCGAGTTTTCAAACTATGCCACTACGCACTGGTGTGAGTATAATAAAGAACAATAGGCAACCGAAGCAGGAAAAATCGATAGAAGTTTAAAACAACATTTTTACACAAAAAGTCGCATACATTGTATACAAAATTGCAATATCTTTTTGTTTTGGTGTATTTTAATTAAAATCATTGTGGAGCTGCGCACAAATGGAGGATATGCTTTATTTTGTATGAAATTAAAATATATTTAATGTAATTTTAAATGTTAGAGGATACGGACTTTATGAGTACCGTCTTTTTTAGTGTTTAGTGTCATATCACTCTGTTCTGCGCTTGATATAAATAAGTAAATTATATTCCATTTTAATTATTTTCATTTTATTGCTCTGGTAACACAAAGCGCGGTTTTGAGTTCCGCCACCAAACGCGCAATGTTTCGAATTTGGTGGAGAGCGGATTATGGAGTGTCTTGACACTAGAAACTTTACGCATTTGTATGTTTTTTATGTGTGCCCTGTATAAAAAAAATATTTTTGCTATTCTTGCCTGCCTGACTCTGAAATGGCTAGACCGATTGTGACGGGACTTTCACTGGCAGATAGCTCATGTAATAAGGAGTAGCTTAGGCTTATTTTATTTTAGATTTAAATTAAAGATCCAAAAAATTTAAATTCCACGCATTACATGTTTCATTTTTTGAACGTCAAATAACCAACTACTTGTTTTTTCACTACAGGTAATGCTTCAGACCTTATTATTTATTATATACTTTATTATTATTTGGGTTATTTTATATTGTATACTAGAAATACATACATAAAGAAGAATGATCCAAGTTGTGCTATATTATGGTGTAAGAACCCTTACAATAATAAGATCTTTAATTTTCTCGATTTTTATACATTTTAAATGAAACTATTTTAACCGGATTAATCGCGTATATTTTGGTATTCGAAAATACATTTTGTACACCTGATGTTTGGAACACTTTACAGTAGTCCGTGGTCACAGGTATATATAGGTACAATATAAGAGATCTGAAGACAGTAATTTAGGGAGACATCATTCGATATTAATAGTTATATTTTAAAGGAAGTAATTCGAATAATAATATAATAACAAACCACCAACCATCCTTTTAACTATAATTTGCCTTCTTTGTTCGATGCCTATATAAGTCGGCAATTAAAACCACAGTGGGCTTTTGCTCGTGGACTTCCGTATGTGTTCGGAGCTAGCTTTTCTTCTATGACGTTATAATTATTGTTCCATTATATTTCCCGTGTGTAATCTTACATATTCTTGTTACAACAAATATCATCTTTACATTCTATACACGTTTTGATTAAGTGATTTATTGTTTTTTTAGCTTCACGCTTTTATCCCGCATAGCAGGGTAGACAGGAAGTACCTAGTTTCGAGGCACTCCGTACTTCGCTTTCCATCGAATTCGAGACATTGCGTGTTGAGTGGTGGAACTCAACGCCGCACTTTTTCTTACCAGAGCAAGGAAGTGAACATAATTTAAATATAATCACTCCCTTGAGTGGGGATCGAACCCACAACCGATCGCATTTTCAGTCAGACGCTGTGAAACTGCGCCACTACCGGACTCAAGTAATTTATACAGAAACAATAATTGTTATTCTAAGTAACTCAAACAGTTAAACTCCTTCCCAGAATCAAATATTAGACTAAATGATAGTTAAGATCCATAATGCACAGTGGGACGGTAATTGCGATGGTTGAGGGTTCAAATCCAACACGGAGCATTATTGTAGCTAAATTATCTGTTAAAGGTTAAAGTTAAGTTAAGATTTCCCGTTGCCGCGTTTACAACGCATTGCTTTAGTCAAACACATGCTACTGTGTGTGTTATATTTATTTTGTTAATTTAAGCATTATTTTTAAAAAAATATCATTTTGCACTCCTTCTCTATATAAATCCTTCTCTATATAAATTATAACTGTACCAAATTTCATATTCCTCTGTTCGTTCCGTATTAATATATAGATTCCGCTACGTATCGCACGATGAAAGGAAAGTAAATTTCCGCTATATATTCCAGCAATGTTAAAATATCCAAGGATTATATTAAATTCATTTTAAAATAGAAAATCACTTTTAAATATAATTATAATAAATAAATTTTAATATAAACATAAAATATACATATTTCTTTTTTATTATTTTTGGAAATATAAAACCGTTTTTACTCCAGCCTGTAAATACTTTTGTATTAAATGTATTTTTACATTACAACGAATATGTTTTGCTAGACTGAAAAAAAATATTTATAATATTTTAAATTGAAATATTTTAGTACACTATATTAGCTTAAATTATTCAAAGTTTATGAAATAATCATATTTATTATTATAACAGTCAAGTAAGGCCAACTAATATATATGTATAATAGGTACATACCATATATAACAAAAGGATCTTGGAGCAAATAGGTATCTCCTAGATAAGCATATGCCATAGATGACTATATCGACGCTTAACCCTATGTAAGTTGTATGTGTGTATGTGTATGTGTGTATGTGTATGTGTGTATGTGTATGTGTGTATGTGTATGTGTGTATGTGTATGTGTGTATGTGTATGTGTGTATGTGTATGTGTGTATGTGTATGTGTGTATGTGTATGTGTGTATGTGTATGTGTGTATATGTATGTGTATGTGTATGTGTATGTGTATGTGTGTATGTGTATGTGTATGTGTGTATGTGTATGTGTGTATGTGTATGTGTGTATAATTAATCGCAAGCTAATCACATATAAAGAAAAAAATGAAACTATTCTAAACTCAATGGCATAACTTTTCTTTTCTAAGTAAATAAAATTGAGTTATGCTTTGTATGTAACTTACGATATCTCTAAAATAGACGGAATGTAGAGAAAAATAACCTATTTCTAAACACATTTTACGATTTTCAAAGTGTTATTCCACACTTATGATAAGAATATATTATATATATATATATATATATATATATATATATATATATATATATATATATATATATATATATAAATTTGAACGATCCCACGTTCATTGGAAGGGAAGCGTCCAAGGGAAGGTTTCTTACAGAAGGTTTCTTACTTCAAATTTCACTGCATACAAATTTTTATATGATTTTTAAAAATGTTTTCTTCATACATTTCTTTTGTCTTCACGCTTTTATTCTGTACAGCAGGGTAGACAGAAGTACCTAGTGTCGAGACACTCCGTCCTCCACTTTCCACCGAATTCGAGACATTGCGTTTTGAATGGTGGAAGTCAACACCACATTTTGTCTTACAAGAGCGAGAATGTTGAATTAATTATCATATAATCACTTCCCCGGGAATTGAACCCACAACCGATCGCGTTTACAGTTAGACGCTGTCACATTAAGCCACAACCGGCCTCTTCATACATTGTAAACCATTAAATAAAATAAATACCTCCGTGATGATTTGAACCTGGTACCAGCGTGTAGAAACTTTTGAAGGTATAAAAAGTATAGTAATTTGTTCTTTTACTTCAATTTCTTCCATCTCAAAAGGAAGATATACTTCTTCAGACAAACATTTGCTGTAGCTGGTTGAGTAAATACAAATTGTTTCGATTTCCGCTTTAGTTTTTTCATAGAAAATAACTAAATGTAAACCATACATGAGAACGTATTCGTCAAATGGAATTCATCTCACACTCATCTTGTTACAAAAGAAAATTTAATTTTATGTGTAATAGAATACTGTATGATATAATTGAAAAAAATCAAGATTAGGTTAAATTAAAAAAAAAAACATTTTGATAGAACAAAATTAAATAATTACATTTTTTACTTGACAATGAAAGAAACTTATCATTAAGACACTCTGTTTTCCGTTTCATTATCGAATTAGTGACAATGCGTGTTGATAGGTGGAACTCAACACCGCACTTTGTCTTAATAGAGCGACGAAATAACAATGAAATATAATATTGTTTTTGTATACGAATCGAATCCACAGCAAATCGCGTTTACAGTCAGATGCTGTCCCACTGGGCCATCATGGCTTCTCCATGGGTTTTTTAATTTAATTATTTCTTCTTTTACAGGTATTTTAGAAAAATATTTTCGAATTTAAAATAGCCCGCATTTTAAAATATCTTCTAAAGAGAAATGTTCTTTTTTTAACTAATATTTTAATTTCATATAACTAATAATTTTAATTCAAACACATTCATATAAGTAAAGTTGAAAAATCAATAGTATAGATTCCCCATCAAAATTAACGACAAGTAGGTCCAGAACAATGTCGAAGTCATGAAGTTTGACCGAAAACGCTAATTTGGAACCAATCTCGGCGCTGTCGTGAAACAATGCCACTAATTCTCTTCTAGAGGTATGTGGTGTATACCGTTTTCGCCTATTTTATTTATTTTTATGTAATAGGAAATGGAGAAATTTTAAACTTATGACTATTTTTAATATTCTATATTATTTCATTATGTGTCTGAGGCCGGTCGTGGCGCTTGACAGCGTTTGACTATAAACGCGATCGTTTGTGGGTTCGACTCGAAAGAGTGATTATATTTAAAATGATTTTCACTTCCTCTCTATAGTAAGGCAACGTGCGGCGATGAGTTCCACTCCTCGACAGGCAATGTCTTAAATTCAGTGGAAAGAGAAATACGGAATGTCTTGACACTAGGTATTTTCTGTCTACCCTGCCATGCGGGATAAAAGCATGAAGTTAAAAAAAAAAGAAATTATGTGTCATTAATTTGCTACAATTTCTCTAAATAAAATACTTGTTTTAATTATTGGTATCATTTAAGTTTCTTAACAAGTATATTACTGTTTAATAAGTGTGCATATTTCCTAGTTAAGAGTAACTGAGAAAAAAACCTTACAGTTTTAGGTAATAATTAATAAATGTAGAGAAGCAGTACGTTTTGGCGTCTACAACTAGTGTATATGACATAATTCTTTTAAAGGTAACCTTTAAGCTTTTAAAGGTTATATCGCATTTAAATTTTACTCATTGTCTGTCTGTACAGAAATATTATTTTTATAATTTATATAAAACTAAATATTTTTGTTTCCTCATAAAAAAATATGTATGAAAATATGAAACAATATTTACATTTCGTATTTAACAAATTGATATGGATAAGTCGAAAAGGGTATAAGCTGTTTAATTCCAAACGTGAGAACTATTCTACTGAACAAATACCACACGATCGTTCGACAAACGTTTGTCCAACATTTGTTCAAATATTGCTTATTTTTCTAAATCATTTTAAACTATTAAATTATATTGTCGCTTAACTGACATTTGCTTTGATTGTTTTTTTTTTAGATATATTTTTCTCTTTTTTAACTTCACGTTTTTATTCTACGTAGAAAATAGAAACTACCTAGTAGTACAGTATCACTTCGTACACTTATATATAATATAGATACTAAGGAAACAAGATATGAATATAACTATTAAAATTCTGTTTGTGTACTATAAAAATAAACATAAAAATATACCAAACTAGAATTTTAACAGTGTACCAACAATTTCCTTCAAACAGTACAGTAGACAGACAATAAGTGGATAAGTATATATATATATATATATATATATATATATATATATATATATAAAGAAGTGCCTAGCGTTCAGACTCCGCTTTCCACATATTAAGTAAAATAGTAACTAATTTAAATATAATCATTCCCCCGAGTGAGATCGAATCCATAACCGATCGCGTTTACAGGTTTGGTCCGTTTGATATGATATAAAACACAAATAATTATCGAATCAATAAATAATTTAACCCAATTCTATAATGAAAGTGAAAGCTCAATAAAGAACACATTTAATTCGATCGGTTTCGAAGTGGTAAGTAAACACTGTAGCGATTAAGACGTCGATTCAATTCCAAAGTCGATTGCAATCCAAGATTGTGGGAGATACGTCAATATTGGTAATCTTTAATTTGTATGGGAATTTTAATTTAGATTTCTATGAAAGCTCACGTTTTTGAACTTTGACTAGAGATAATTAAGTTTACGTAGTGATTTTTTTGTATATTGACAACGAATGTTACGAAAACATTAAGCATATAATTTATCTAAAAAATCACGTAACCATTCGGGGTGTAGTGGGTTTAACTATATTTAAACTATTTGCTCGCTCTGGTAAGAGAAAGCGTGGCATGAGTTCCGGTATTCAATACGCGATGTCTTGAAGTTCGGTGGAAAGTGAAGTACGGAGTGTTTTGATACTAGGTACTTCCTGTCTACTCTGTCATGCAGGATAAAAAACATGAAGCTTAGAAAAATACGCAGTGTCTCGAATTCGGGCGGAAAGCAGTCAACGGAGTGTCTTGACACTAGGTTTTCTCTGGCTACTTTGCTATGAGAGATAAAAAACCGTGAACCCGAAACAAGTGTCCAAAAAATACCACTTAAATATCAATATATATAGTTGAAATCATTTCGTACAATCTTGCACGAAGCGGTTGTAACATTACATTATCAGATCACGTTCTAAGATTTTATATGTCCAGAGATCAGGGGCATTGATAAATAGGCTATTGTATTTTTAGTCCCATCTTCCATAACATACATGTGTTTGATGTCATAATTTTATAGCAAACTTTTGTTTTATTATTATTTAAGATTCTGGTCATGGTGTAGTGGGACTGCTTCTAACTGTAAACAATCGGTTGTGGATTCGACTCCCACTTGGGAAATGACTATATTTAATAATTGTTAATTTCCTTACACTGGAAAGGCAAACCTAATTTTGAATTCGCAACTCAACACGCAACGTCTAAAATTCGGCAGAAAGTGGATTACGCAGTGTTTTGACACTAGTTATTTCCTGTCTACCATGCTATGCGGGATAAAGGCATGAATTTTTATTTACAATTCATGATTACTAGACCATAAGTTCATAACATTTTTAGAAAAAAAACGTATAGCAATTTAAACGCGCGTTCAAAGTGTTATACGTTTTTTCTAAGATTGTTTTCTAATCCTAAGTGTGGAATAACATTTTAAAAATAGTAAATACCATAAGTTCATATTGACACAGTGGGATAACGTTCGGTGTATACTTTTGCCCCAATAGAACTCTAGCGAAATTTGAAGAGTTCTTACCTCCGCTTGATGGAGATGATAGACCGACACCATCTGGTGGAGACCTTAAGACAAAACCGGGCGTGTATGAAGTTCCGCAACCATGACTGCGCGTGGTACGACGCTCTCGGAGTTGGTTGTTGCCTCCGGTTTGTCCATCCTCAATCAAGGCACAACCAACATGTGCGTGCGAAACTGGGTGGGTCCATCATGGACGTAACGTTTGAAAGTGAACTGCAACTGAGGTATCTCTACGTAGGATTGCTGGAAAAGGCTGCGATAATGCAGGCCTGGCTGCTCCAGAGCTTGGCATCTGTAGAAGACGCTGCTACCTAAGTGCAGAGGGCAATGACGCATATCTGCGATGCGTCAATGCCCCGTTCTGGGCCTCGTCATCTGCGGCGACGAGTGCACTGGTGGTCGGGTGAGTTTGCTCAATTGTGATACACCTGCATCAATTGTGAAACACCTGGCCCTGCATCAAGGAGACACATTTACACCATCGTGTAACTTGGATACGTCATTGGGGCTTACCTCCCCTGGAGGTCTGTGACCTTTTGAGGCAGAGCTGGCTGGGGCCTTGGGAGGTAACGTGTGGTGTGTGAGACACATTATCACTTTTCTGCGCAGAGGGAGATGGCCATGAGGATGATACGGGGGTACAGAACCATCTCCGGCTAGGCGGCGTGTGTTCTGGCTGGAGTCCTGGCGTGTGACCTAGACGCGATTACTCTGGTGACGGTGGTTGGTGAGGCGTCATGGCATGTCCTAACCTTCTGTATCACACAGGATTGTTGGGACGATACCCTACGTTCGCTGCCACCATTACGTCGACTGTCCTCTCCCTACCAGCCATATTGAAGGCCATGGTAGTGGTGCTCGAGAAGAAGGTAATAGAACGTTTGAAGGAGACCTCCTCTGACCTCAACAACCACCGCAGTAGACCTGGGTGCCGGAGGACGGCACATGACCGCCGCCTTTCACCCTGATAAGTCAAAGGTGTGGTCAGCTTGGAGAAGCTGATTGCATAGTCCCCTGGCCCAAGCAGCTCACGCAGAATTAGGGTTCCCGTAGTCTGATTAGTGGTGATCGATAAGGAGCATCGTGAGGTTTTAGATTACGATGTTTGGCGTCCCACATAACCCGTCTCGAGTCTCCAATTGTGCGGGTATCCGCAATAGATTTCCTCGCGATAAAAAAGTGGAATAACGTGTAATTGCAATATTTGGCAGTCATGGTCCGTCTTGACTAGAAATGATAAAATTTAACGTATTTTCATATTCTCGCTCTTATAAAACCAAAGCGCAGCACAAAGCAGAGAACGGAACATCTTGTTGTTTTTGTATGTAAAAAGGAACATACTACAGTGAGAATAAAATAAACCAGAGATCAGTCTTACTAGAGCAAACAAGTAAAAATAAATTTTAAATATAATCATTTCTCTGAGTGGAAGTCAAACTCACAGCTAATCGCGTTGTATCACTGCGCCAAGAAGTAAGAAAATACGCTTATAAAGGAAGCAGGGAGAACTAATTGACCAGCTTTACTAAGACTTCTGCCTTTTATTTGTTTATTTTAATCTATAAAACAAACATTTGTAAAAAATAATTAACTTTAAGGGACGATAGTAGTATTTATACTAAGGAAAAAAATATGAGTTCATAAAGTTCAATGACATTTCACAGAAATAAAGTAGCTTTAATATAAAGCGTTGACTCAAAATTGCATGCTACCCTTTTTCATTTGTAAAATTTAGATAGCTTGAGCCAGCGTCCTCTATATAGGTTTCTATATAGGTATGTAGGTCTCAAGCTATAAAGCTATATAAAATAGAAAAAAAAAGAAAATAGTTAAATCTATATAATGCAAAATGTCACATAAATAATATGGAAAATCAAATCTAAGCAAAGGAGCTTCACGGTTTATCGGATCACGGTATATTTAGAGAGGACAGAGTGTAGATATTTCATCCGCCATTTTCCATGTGGATTGGAAATATTATATTTTGATTAACGAAATTTAACGCCGCACTTTGTCTTACCAATTTGAAAAAAATTAAAATAAATTATACATAAACATTCCTCCAAATTTTACCAATCTTTTCCCTTTAGAACCATTCAGGACTATTGACGGACTCAGACAAGGAGAAGTGTTCTCCTGTTTACTTTTTAATGTTGCATTAGACATATGTATACGAAATTCAAATATAGACTACTGGACTACTGGCATCATATTTTTCAAATCAGTATTAGAACATGGGGATGATTTCTATTTGATTGCAAGAACTCCGCCCGCCGTAGAGAAGTGCATAACATAGTATGCACTCTATAGTTGATTAGAAACATTTTACAACATCGCCTTTATTGATAATGTTTTCAAGAGGCATAAGAATTGAACCCACAACCGTACACATTTACAATTCCACGCTTTCAACAGATGATAATTTGACAGCTTATTATTTATATAATGAATGATATTATAAAATTCCTGGAAGGCATCCAATTTATAAATAAAAAAATAAGCCATGTTCAATTCTCACAATTTGATATAAAAAAAACAAAAAAAGAATATGGCATAATTTATTCCATAGTAATAATAATAATAATAAACAGAAGGAAAGAGAAACTCATTTGATCCAGAATCGAGGAAGTGGTGGTAAATTACTATAAAACTCGCTTATTTTAGTTACGGGCGCGTATTTTTTTCTTTCTTTGGACGGACAATACGGGCAATAAAGTTTTATTTTGATCCGGGACGAATAACACTGTTTCTGAGTACTGTTAACTGTAGTTTAGAAAAATAGATTTGTATGTTAATACAAGCTTTCAATCGTTTGTAACCTTTTCTCTCAATTTGAATTTTTTTTCAACTGAAATTTTTTTTAACAAAATGGCTTGTTTTTTTAATATCTATATCTCTATATATCTATCTATCTATATATATCTATCTATCTATATATATCTATCTATCTATATATATCTATCTATCTATATATATCTATCTATATATCTATATCTATATCGTCTAGATATACTATGCCAGTGTAATATGCGCTTATTAAGCACCGACAGTCCGTGTTTAGTAGAAACTATAGTATTTTCTACAATTTCAACCATGAAATAGTGGGTATTAGTATTAAATATCACTCTTGTCACCAGAAACTCCGTTTTTCACCCCAAATATTTCGTATATTGCGTGTTTAGAAGCGGAACCCAACGCTGCACTTTGTCTTACCATAGCGAAGAATATAATTTAAATATAACTGATTACTTAAGCGGGGAACCCACAATCATGGCGTTTACAGCCATATTCAATATCCCACTGCACTAAGATGGCCACCAACAAAAATTCTTTGAAATTGAATTTTATCAAAAGCTTAAGCAAACGTATAACCGGGCTATGAAGGCTTATTACGGATCGCCCCTTGTCCAGGATTAGTGAGAAAGGCACTTAAGATTTTATATTAGTTATGTTGAATCCTCATAAAATTTATACGTGACTTTTATACGGCGTTTTTTATAGTTGAAATGAGTAGGAATTATTATATAGTTTTATTTACATTTCTCGAACTACAGTTCTAGTGCTATTTCACTCTGTTTTCCACTTATGTAACTTAATTAGAATCAGGTAGAAGAGTTAATATAGTAGCTAAAGACAACCTAGTGTCAAGACACTTCGTTGACTGCTTTCCTATTGAAATCAAGATATTGCGTTTTGAGTGGTTAACTTAACGCCGCATTTTATCTTTCCAGAGTGGCAAAATGAAAATAAATTTAAAATATTATTAATTTAGAGAATCGAATGGAACCCACGACCAATTGCGTTTAGTCAGAAACAGTCCCACTGTGCCACTACGGCCGATAGTTCCACAAAAGTAAAGTAAAAATCTGAAATATATACGAAAAATGCAGTTTCTTCATATAAAAAAACACTTATTTAACACAAAGTTTTCTTATTAAGCGTTATTCAACTAAAGACGTACAAAGAATCGAGACGCCATGCAAAATGCCATCATTAGCGCGAATTGCTTAACTTGGATTCTACGACAATTTATGTTGTTAAATTTTCTTATGTTCTTACATATTTGTAATACTTTTTTTTGGAAATTGGTGATATCTTTTTAAGGTTTTCTTTATAAAATTTAAAAATTATCATGGCGCAGTAGAATAGCGTTTAAATATAAATGTGATTGTTATAGGATTCGATTTTAATTTGGGAGAATTGTATTAAAATTACTTACATTGCTCCAAACGGAGTAGTGTCTCAATCATTGGCCAATACAAAATATCTTAAATTTAGATGAAATGTTAAAAAACCAAACAATATCTGAAAGCGATGGTTCCGTATACAAATTAAATTGAATGAATCACGTGAAGTATGTCTAGAATATGTTTAGAAACACTATATTTTATACACATAGCGTTAAGAACTCCGTACTTCGCTTTCCACTGAATTCGGGACATTGTTTGTTGAGTGTGAATTGATAATAATTTTTAATATAATCACTTCCCCGAGTGGGAATTGAACCCACAACCAATCATATTTATATTTAGGCGCTGCTACTTCACCGTATCCTGCATGGTAGTCAGACACAGCTTAATGTCAAGACACTCCGATGACTGTATTTTACTCGAAATCAAACCATGATATGCTAAAGTGTAAACCTATAATCTATTCAATTTATGATCAGATACTGTCAAACTATGTTAGTATGATCTCACACAATAGAAAAATAGAATATTTAAAAAAAACAGAATGTAAGTCTACTAATACTGTACTTACACTTTACACGGACTGACCACAAGTGTCACGCTGGAGTCAAGCCAAGACGTCGCGCGCAATCCACTTCTGTTTAATTGTTTTAAGATATTTCGCTTTTTTTATCATACGTTTATTTGGCACGTTATTTAAAAGATTTTTGTTAGATGAGTTATAATTCTGACATTTAGTTTTGTATAATTATGTGACCATAAAAGATTTTTGCCTTCGACTAGCTTAAGTTCTTTTGCTTTGCTAAATTCCCCGGAGTGGGAATTGAACCCACAACCAATCGCGTTTTCAGTCATTTGCGAATAGCAAATATAATCTGCTACTGCAGTAGGAGATTTTAAATTAACCAAAATATACATGAGCAAAGTCTGTGAATGGAAGGAAAAAAATAATTAAAAACAAAGAACAGTCCTTATGATTAGTGCGTAGTAATTTTTTTTTTTTTTTTGTAAAAAGTGATTATTTTAAAAAAGTCTTCACTTGACAAATACCGTTTCTGTACATAAAATATCAATATTACAATAATAAAGTCAAGCCTAGTGTTGTACCGTTTTGCCGAATAATCTGAGCCCCAAAGCTATTGATAATTGTTGACACTGGCTATGTCTACAACACTAATTGATGACGTATTTAACGAAGCCATTAATTAGTCTTAAAAGGTATTTAGATATTTGAACAGTTAAATTATATGATTAAATCGTTTGTGTTAATCCAAGCATGTAATGTGAATAGATCTCGCAAAATAAGTTGAACTAGATCTTTATCGTTGAACAGAACTTTATCTTTATATCACGGTTAATTTATTCAAAACCTTTATAAATTGAAGCCTATTTTTTTACTTTCACTCTATTATCCCGTATAGCAGGATAGACGGGGAGTACTTAGTGTCAAGACACTCCGTACTTTGCTTTCCGTTGAATTCAGGGCATTGCGTGTTGAGTGGATGAAATCAACACCGCGTTTTGTTTTATAAGAATGAGTAAGTGAAAAATAACAGATGATATACCCTTGCGCCACGATTGACTACTATAATTTATATATAGCCATATTTTATGCCTTATATATTTTAGCATATGATTTTTTTATAAATTAATTGTAAAATTCATCACTTTGGAGTAGTTCATGGAGAGGTACAGTGGTATATATGAAAAACTTTTTCCTAATATCACAAAGTTCATATTTTAAATCCGAATCAATCGTTTTATTCAAAGTACAAAGAGTTTCCGCTAGTTTAAGTCTCGTCGCGGTTCACTAATGAGGTGCAATTTATTGTTGACAAGAAGTTTGAAGTAAACCCTTGCGGGCGAACTGATCTTTATCGACTTGGGATACTGAAATTTATTTAAATAGAGTATATATATATATATATAACTTAACGTTTAAAGAGAATATCAATAAACAAGGGAACTTTGCATTTAAAGACCTTTGTCTTATACAAACTAAGGTTAGGCCAAAAATGTTTACTGAAAATCTTTACTATAATGTATACAATTACAATTAGATAGAATAATAGATCTAATAATAACAAAATATTAAAGAAAAGAAAAAGTACACGCTTGAAATTATTTTCTCATTATCTTGGTCGTTCTTGCATGATATTCGGTAATCGGATCCGGTCCTTTACGTAATTTTTGCATTTTTTTAAATAAAATTATTAAAATAATATTACAATACTTTTTTATAATACATTTACAAATGATAAGATAGATTCGCATACAACTTGGTAAATAATTAAAAATAAACTAAATTTCACGTAGGTAACTCTACAATACTCTACATTCGCAGTGCTACGAAAGCTACGAAATTACTACGACGTAGCTTACATTACTTTGTAAACTGAGTGTTAACAATGAATAGCGTCTCATTAGAAAACCGAGACGGAAGTTAGTACAGCCTTCAGAAAATAATCATAATTTACAATTTAAATGAAATTTGTGTGGAATTTTTATGTATTGTTGAGTTTAAGGGCAAAAATTGATTTGTATTATATCAGAAAATAAACATGTTGAGATGAATTTGGTCTCCAATTTTTATTTGTATACCTTGCATATTTTATTGTATTGTCAAATTCACTGCAATATTATTTTATTTAATATTATTACTACTACGTAAAAAATATTTTTTTTATATTTAAATAAAATAATATCTCAATAAAGAATAAAATTAAATACTAAAATCGATTCTATATATTTTTTCACCTTTCTAAATTTTATATTATGTAAGTAAAAGAACCAATGTCTATAATACGACTGGGTTTTCCGTTCAACCTGGATCCTAATGTACTTTTTCGTATTCGGGCGAGAAAAATGCTTTAAAGAACTTAAATATTGAAAATTTCCCTGAACAGAATTTGCACCCAGAGCCATACGAAGTACACTTACTCACTTAGATACCAATTGATGTAAGTATCGATGAATAAAATCTGTTAATTCGTGATTAAAATTTACTTTTTAGTCTTTCGATATACTGTATTATAATATCTATAGGCATCTAGGTGAAGCGTGGGACGGTGACTGTATGTAAATGCAATTGGTTCTGGGTTCGATTCCCACTCGGGTAAATTATCTCATTTAAAATTTATTTCCATTTCTCTGCTTTGATAAAAGCTTGGCGTTGAGTTCGCTACTAAACACGCAATATTTCAATGAAGGGTGGAAAGCATTCAACAGAATGTCTCGACACTTGAAAGGATTTCGTCGAATATCTGCCATATGGAATATTTTTTTAGCTTCACATTTTTATCCCTCATATTAGAGTAGACAGAAACTGCCTAGCGTCGACATACTCTAAGACACACGTATTGAGTAGTGGAACACAATGCCGCACTTTATTTTAGCAGACCGAGGAAGTGAAAATAATTTAAATATAATTACTCCCACGAGTGGAAATCGAACCCACAACCGATCGCGTTTACAGTCAGACGCTGTCACAATCAATTATTCAATATTTAAAAATGTTTTAAAGTCAATCATATTATAGAGGATAAGAACAAAAGCAAGCCGTAACAAGTGTATAATATTTTCAATGGACCTTGATAAAAAAGTATGGCTTTTCAACAAATCAACAGTCTTCAAGATTTTAGCCCCGTTATATTAAATTTTTTATAATTTTCTAAATAAATATATTTTTTTTTAAAGTAAATATCATTTAAAATGTGTTTTAAATATTTTTCGAATATATACGAATGGTGGTGACTGTGAATGCAATTGGAGTTCAATTCCCACTTGGGGGAATTATATTTAAATTGTATTCATTTCTCCATCGTAGTAAGATAAATCGCCACTATAAGTTTCGCCAAAAGCGGTGAACTAAGTGACTTGAATCTAGGTAGTCTTTGATCATCTTTTTATGCGGGATAAAGAGTTTTTTACTAACATTACATATAGGATTTCTGTTTCAAAATATATTTGCTAACAAATGATATAAACTATAACCGTTAGATACGCAGTTAATACTTGCAAAAATCGTTTCTAGAATTCTCATATAAAAAAGAATATAATATATTCTTTTTATATAATAGTCGTAGAGTTGATTATCTTTATCATTAATTTTTGGCGCTATGTAAAAGCAGCAGCATCAGAATGTTTTCGTTGTCATTTTATATAATTATTTCATTTATCGAGTTAAGCTTAGAATAAAAAAAAAGTGAAGTAGAGTTGTAGAGCAAATAAAATCATGCTTATTTCATATGATATTTAACTAGAAAGATAACTAATAAAGGAAAAAAGACTCTCTTAGGCAATAGACACTAACTTTCTAGAAGTTTCATATGTAAAATTTTAAAGAAAAGAAGGTAATATTTAATGAAAAAATAATAATTAATAATAAAATAGCTTCACATTTTATCCCGAATAATTAGGATACCCTGCTAAGTAGGATAAAGCGTACAGGCGTATTTAGGGACCACCTAGTGTCAAGACACTCTGTTGACTGGTCTTCGCTAAAATTAATTAGTATATTAACAATAACAAGAGAAAAATAATAAGAGAAAGAAGTATGGCTTGTAGCGTTTGGCGCTCCATTCTCTCTGACTACTGCGCTAGGGATAAACGCATATTCAAATATTATTACAAAAAACCAATTTAAAATCAATTCATATGGCACGTATTTGAAACAATAAAATAATTTCAATATAAAGCAGATTTTGACGAAACAATCGTTGTAGCATGCATATAGCTCTAATTTCACACTACGGATGTGGCCGCAAAATTCAAAGGCGCGTTTACATTGGTTTACAATGCTATAAAATTACAATTTTACTCTACGGGCGTAGAAATGGAGGAAAATTTACTAAAATAAAAAAAAAATTAACTATATCACTAGATGAAGTAATAATAATAATAAAACTCTTGAAACAATTAAACTTGCTAATAACATACAAATAAACATATTTACAATTTTCCTTATGATAACAGCAAAAGGCGGCCTTATCACTAAAAGTATATATTGTTCAAGTATACATTATTAAAAGTTGAATCAAGTATTTTTGATGTGGCATTTAGATTCAACGACTTAATTCTTTACATATTGCCATAATTGAGTGGGAAAGAACGGATTGCAGTACCGGAAGTTCTCCCTATAAAATAAATATCATATGAGTAAATTAAAATTGTGCTTTCTTATTTTGTTGGTAAAATCTTGAGTTTACAAAAAATCAGTACATGACATTAATAATAAGGAATACTCAATATTTGCAATGACATAAGCTAACACTAAACACACAAGACTCTTGTTTCAGTTTCACGCTCCATATCTCATACCAGAGTAGTCAGAGACACTAGTGTCAAGACACTCCGTTTCCCCCCTTAGTTGATCCAATTTACATGGAAACTTCCAACACCTAAAATAGAAAACATAGTGTTTATACATAAAATTCGTTCTTACATAAAGAGGCTATAAAATCATTTGCAAAAATAGATTACTTGAACAAGTAACTTGCCTCTATTCAAAGTTATAGCTAAACTGAAATTCATATGCGGTACCTACCGTGGTATTGTTCTCCGGAACCATCACACTGGCATGGAATTAATGTGTTATTGCGATTGCGTACCGCAAAAATGCTTGATACAAAAATCATTTGCTATATAATTACGTATGGAAACTTTTATTATTATGGAAATTATATATATATTTATAATCAGCAAAGAACGGAGTGTCTTAACACTAGGTACCCTATCCACCTTGTAACGTATCTTACAATGTTCCTTAGGATTAACTATAGACATTACCTCAAATTAGTACAGAATATGGAGAACAGAGAGATATTGCTAAACGCATATCTACCCTGCTATGCGGGAAAAACAATAAGTGAATCTTGAATTGAAATTATTCCACTGAATGGGAAATGAACTCACAATTAATAGCGTTTACAGTCAGACACTGTGCCACTGCGACATGATGGCCTCTATTTATAGTATGTACATATGTATCTCCATATCGCCCAATGGGGAAAAAGAAAGAAGCTGAGCTGATATTTTTACATATTTGTTGATAAGCGCGTAACATATACGTTGCCTTAAAGCTATTTTTTGACGTACCCTTTTGTATAGTGATATATATGAAAAATAATGAAATAGTAAAAAAATACATATTTTAATGGGTTGTTAAGGTAATATAGAAGAAAATATATCGGATTTCTCATATTTTAAGTAAGCCAAATTACTTATGTCAATCTTGGCGTAGTGGTATAGCATCTGATTATAAACGCGATGAGTTGTGGGTTTTATTCCTAGTCGGGGGAATGATTATGCCTAAATTACTTTTTTTACGTTGCTTTTCAAGACTTAGTTGTTTGTTGATTGGTTGTGTAAGACAAATGCAGCTCCAAATTCGGCAAAAAGTGGAGTACGAAGTGTTTTGACACTAGGTACTTCCTGTCTACCCTGCTGTGCGGGATAAAAGCATGAACTTTAAAATACAATTCATGATAACTATACCAAAAGTATAATTTTGCCCCAATAGAAATGTGGAGCTAAAAAATACATACTTCTTTCAATTATAATAATTTGCAGATGACGATACATTTAGAAATCGAACCTAAGACTACGCGTCGTAAAAAAATGCATTCCACGATATACATTTATTAATCCATTAAGTTTCTTTTACATATCGCTCCTCTTACGCTATCTGGAAACTCCATTTCATTTTCAACTTTGCTCAGGTATCGCAGGTAGCATGCGAAACCATTTTGAATTACAATTTTACTTATATACCTATGTACGTATTATGTATGTATTCTGAAGAAAGGTGATATTATAAGTGGATTTATTTGTCGAATTTAATTTAATAAAAAAATACTACTTTGTAAAGGACAATATAAAATAGAAAGACGAAATTATCTATACATTTTAAATGAAACTATTTAACCGGATTAATCGCGTATATTTTGGTATTCGAAAATACATTTTTGGACACCTGACGTTTCGAACACTTTACAGTAGTCCGTGGTCACAGGTAGTCTGTGAAACGTCAGGTGTCCAAAAATGTATTTTCGAATACCAAAATATACGTGATTAATCCGGTTAAATAGTTTAATTTAAAATGTATAAAAATCGCGAAAATCATAGATCTTATTATACATTTTAATATTTTTGACTGATTTTTTAGAATAAAATATATTTTTTGACAAAAATTTAGTACAATACTTTTTTTAATTTTTGAAGTATTATTCCACATTTAGGATTGGAAAATATGTTTAAATTAGTTATAAAAATATAATAATAAATAGTTTTAAAGAGGCGCGGGTTCGAATCACACTGCGTTCAAAATTTATATACGTTATTTAAATATTTTAAAGAATTACTTTAAAATGATAATTTTATTATTACACACACACACACACATATAATGTGTTTAAGACATATTTTTGTACGTAATGGCATACACATTGCTAAGGTAACTCTTATTTGTACAATAAACTCAATGTATACAATGCTTCTGCTTAATATATATAATATATAATGCTTCTGCAGGTTATGAAATATGTACATTAGTAAATAAGTTGATTTTTTGTTTTTCACTTTACAAAAAAATTCAAATTTTTGATTAAATTAAACAGCACCTTAAAGTAAGACTTATTTTATTTGAGGCGAGTGGGACAGCGTCTGTCTATAAAGATGATCGGTTGTGGATTCAATTCCCACTCGAGGGAGTGATTATATTTAAATTATTATCACTCCCTTAATCTAGTAAGACAGACCGCGGCGTTGAGTACCGCCACTTAATACGCAATGCCTTTTTGTCGTCGGAAAATGAAGTATGGAGTATCTTTGCACTAGGAATTTTCTGTCTACCTACTTTGCGGGATAAAAACATGAAGCTAATAAGAAAAAAAAATTTAATAGATCTACTTGAGTAACACAATCTAGACTTAGATAGAAATAAATTAAATTGAAATATCGGTATATGTTAATTACGCGGTACATATATTAAAAGTAACATTTTTTACATTTTTTGTCTATTTGTCCGTCTGTTTGTTGCGGGTAAACTCTAAGCCGATTTTGACGGGACTTTCAATAGCAGATAGCTGCTATAACAAGGAGTAACTACAAATATTAGTACTTTAAAATCATTATGAGGCCGGTCGTGGCACAGTGGGATAGCGTCTGATTGTAAGCGCGATCGGTCGTGGGTTCGATTCCCACTCGGGGGAGTGATTATATTTAAATTATTTTCACTTCTCGCTCTGGTAAAAAACAAAGTGCGGCTTTGAGTTCCACCACTCAACACCCAATGTCTCTAAATCGGTGGAAAGCGAAGTACGGAGTGTCTTGACACTAGGTACTTTCTGTCTACCCTTATATGCGGGATAACAGCGTGAAGCTATATAAAAGATTATAAAATAATATTTGTGAATAAACAATTTACTATACAGATTCACTTCAAAATTCATCTTTTAGACGATAAATAAAAACGTTAAAAACCATCAGATCTCGGGGGAAATTCTGAAATGTTGTAAACGCTTAATGCCATAAGATTGTTATACCGAGTTTTTTATGTTATAAACTAACGGTCCGTCCTACTTTGTTCTAGTAATAAATAACAAACAAATAACATGACTAGATTCTTATAATATTATTTACTTTATAAAAAAATCTTAAAATTGTTCCTAAA
The DNA here is from genome assembly GCA_032432895.1 of Dryadula phaetusa. Taxonomy (NCBI): domain Eukaryota; kingdom Metazoa; phylum Arthropoda; class Insecta; order Lepidoptera; family Nymphalidae; genus Dryadula; species Dryadula phaetusa. The sequence goes on along the minus strand of JAOYRS010000069.1, from coordinate 1,287,569 downwards.
AATGGAAAAATACTTATAATATTTACTTCAATCACGGTAAAGATTGAGGTCGGTCGTGGCGCAGGGGGTCAGCGAATGACTGTACACGCGATTGGCTGTGGGTTCGATCCCCATTCGGGGGAATTATTCTATTTAGGTTATTTTTATTTCCTCACTCTTGTAAAACGAAACCCGTTGTTGAGTCCCGCCAATCAACACGTGGTGTCTCGACATCGCCGAAAAATAGAGTACAGTGTCTTGACACTAGCTACTTCCTGTCTATTATACTATACAGGATAAAGGCGAGGAACAAAAAATCTACTTAACATATCTATTGTTAAAAACAATATGACTAAAATAATATTCAAGCTATTATCTGGTACAAATTTTGACACCCATTTTACGTATATAATTCGCATTTAGTGTTGGTATAATATTTATTTCTATAAATTGCCATATTCTTTTAATTATTTAATGAAATTGTTTTTTTTTCTACACAGAAAACTAATATAATATATTTTAAATAAAACTATTTTAAACGGATTAATCGCGTATATTTTGGTATTCGAAAATACATTTTTGGAAACCTGACGTTTACTACGAATACTTTACAGTAGTCCGTGGTCACAGGTAGACTGATTAGTACAAAAATTAATTATATCGCACTGCCGCCCTCTGTTTCTTAATTGCCTTGCGTACTGCTCTGGATTCTTGCAGAATGAGCTCACTGTATCTCTGTCTCTGGTTTGGTGGATTTGGGACTAAATTTTTAATAAGAGGTTCCCAGGTGGTAGAGAGTTTCTAGCCATGTTCTCTATTTAAATTATATTTTTTTTGAATTTCAACAGCCTCGCGGATAATTCTAAGAATATATCTACTTTCCCTAGCGAGGATATGTGGCTTATCAAACCTGATGTAGTGGTTGGACTTATTCATTGTATGTTCACACATAGCTAATTGCAATACACGCCCATTCTTGACATCGCATATGTGTTCCTTCACCCTAACCCCGATGCTCTTCTTTGTTTGACCAATGCACTATAAGCCATACATGTGACTGTTCACAATCTAGCTTATATACACCTGCACACTGCAAAGGAATATTACATTTCACGGGTCTCAAGCTCTAGTCAGATTTCCAAAAATGTATTTTCGAATACCAAAATATACGCGATTAATCCGTTTGAAATAGTTTCATTTAAAATGTTATATATTACATTTTAAAGGTGAATTTCTATGTAATATAATTATAAAATAAAATGTTCTCTCAATCCAGTAGCCCATGTGCCAGTTAAGTCGTATCTGTTTCTAACTGCAGATATCGGCAAAGCGATATCAATGCAAATTGGGTCCCAGCTGCACTTTAACTGAACACGTTGTGCATACTGCTAAGAGAACGTATTGGGATATAAATTAAAATAATTAAGAAATACATACGGGTATGTATGTATGTATGTATATATATATATACGGGTATATACGGGTATATATGTATGTATTATGTTTGTTTTTTGAGATAATAGTGATAAGTCACTTAGTAAATCATTTAACACGTTTTTCTGTTTGTTGGTTCATGAATAAAATCATCAGATTACATATATATTGTAAATAAAGAACAAAATATGAGATTTTTTAAAAATGAGTGTAACTTATTTGAAGCAAACAGACAGTAACAATTTTATAAGGGATATTGTTAATTTGAAATATATATAAGGATTAAAATTAGGAATAATATCTGACGGTAATAACATCGGTTGTGGGTTCGATTCCCACTCAGGGGAATGTTTGTGTTAAAAATTACTGTCATTTACTCACTTTGATAAGACAAAGCGCGGGTTTGAGTTTCACCACTCAACACGCAATGTTTGAAATGAAAGCGGAGTACAAAGTGTTTTGACACTAGGCACTACCTGTATACTCTAATATGCGGGATAAAAATGTGAAGCTAAAAAAACATATAAGTGTCGTTTTCCACAAAAAAATAATTAATCTTTAAAATAAATAAATATTTTTTAAATAATACACTGAGAATAATATAACAAAACTAGTTAATATTTACTATTTTTAAAGTGTTATTCCACACTTAGGATTAGAAAACATTTTTAAAAAAACGTATAAAAATTTGAACGCAGCGGTATTGGAACCTTCGCCTCTTGGACGGTATCCAAGAGGCGCAGGTTTGAATCCCGCTGCGTTCAAATTTTGATACGTTTTTTCAAAAATGTAAAACTAGTTAAAAATGTTTATTACTATTTAATTCAGGCCTATCAATATTTATTACTTTTTTTTAGCTTCACGCTTTTATCCCACATATCAAAATGGACAGGAAGTTGTATCAAGACACTCCGTGCTCAGTTCCCTTACAATGTACAATATTAACATTTGTAAGTATAATATAATAATGAAACCACCCACTGTATTTATAATTTTTCCAGAATATTCTCAAAAAAATAATTCTAAAGTATACAATTATTATATAATCACAGATATTTTGTTACAATTTAATTCTCATTAACAGTGAGCCCGGGCTGGGTACTATCTGTCGGACGCCATGCGGGCTGTCCGATATTTCGTGCGATATCGTTACAAACGAGTTAATACGCGTTCAGTGTTGCCACTGGACTGGAAAATTGTTTTGTTTGATGATATTTTTAATATTATAATATCATATTTTTTTTATTTATTGATATAATTTATTACAATGGAAATATTATGTTCTGTCTTTTTTTTCGATTTAAAGAGGAAATCAGTCAACGGAGTGTCTTGACACTATGGGTAATTTGTCTCTGACTGCTATTTTAAATGAAATAAAGTGTAAAGTTGCTTTTAGTGTCTTATATGACTAAGTCATCAAATTAATAAAACTTGAAATAAACAAGAAAACCTACTTTTTATTTATTTACAACAATCTATATGTATAATTTTTATCTATCAGAAAGTACAGTAAGTAGTAGGGTAGACAGAAAGTACTTAATGTCAAGAAACTCCGTACTTCGCTTTCCACCGGATTCAAGACATTGTGTGTTGAGTGACGGAACTCAACGCCGCACTTTGCCTTACCAGAGCAAGGAAGTGAAAATAATTTAAATATAATCACTCCCATGAGTGTCGACGCTATCGCAAGACTGCGTTTACAGTCAGACGCTGCCCCACCGCATCTTGACCTGCCTGATACGTATATTTAATACTAAAAATATAATATATAAAGGGCATATCATATCCCACCATAAGTCTAAATTTTAACATTGCCCAAACATATTAGAGAAACAAAGACATTATAATTCAGTTCAATGTTTACTCAAGCAAGTAGTCTAAACACCATGCGGGGTTAGGAACAACATGTTATCTAACTGGCGCGGCCGAGCGTTGAATTTCCAGAGGTACCAAACCAATTGGAAATACCTTGCTCTTGCTATATTGCGGTTTGTGATATATGTATGAACATATATAACATTTGAGAGACGTCCATATTGGATCTAGATAATTATCTATATCTTATAAGTAAAAAGGTAATTCTGTTTGTGGTAATATTTTTTTGTCTATAACCCGTCAATTTTAAAGATCGTCTGTTCTTATATCTAGGTAATATAAATTGAGTGTAAAATTTAAAAAAGAACGACCGACTTACCAAAATTACTTAATTAAAAAATTGGAGAGATGCAAGGTTAAATATAATCCATCCTCCGAGTGGGAATCGAACCCATAGCCAATCGTGTTTCCAACCATTCTCTGTTCCACTGTGCTTCAGGGACCTTTTGATATATTTATGCTAATTGTAGATATATAAAATTTAATTAAAATAAAGTAGAAAAAATATGTAAAAGAATATATATTTCCTTCAAGGTATTTGTTAACTTTCATGAAAAAATTTAGTATAAGCTAGCTGTGCTCACAATTTCTTTATTTTATAATTCTAAAATAAAGTTATTCTTTGTTATATTGTAAAGACATTCCAGACATTAGCCATAACACGCAAACATACATAGAAAATACATTAAAAAAAATATATTTTAGTATATGTATTTAGTAAAAGCGATTATTTTAATATTACAAACACTCTAATTTAATTAATTTATGTATAGACAGGAAAATGTATATAATTTATACAAGTTAAAATATAGTCCTCCTCATTATTCTAGGTAAAGTAAATGTTAACGGTTTACATTCAGTAGGCAAATATACAGATAAGCTTGTTAAATAAAACGTTTAAAAAAATCAGATAATATTACAGGCTTGAGTGGTTGGACGATAGTCAAAGAGGTGCAGATTCAAGTCCTGCTTCGTTTAATTTTTTGTTATTATAAATATTACTCTTTTTTATTGCGTAATATATATTTATTACTACAATAATATCTGGTTTGTAATAATTAGACAGAACCAACTGTAAAGATATTTCATTCCCAACTATCCACATGAATTAAAAACATATTTATTCGTCGAACAAAATGTCTTCTCTTACTAAAGTGTATGTATGACAATAATTAAAATAGATTTCCCTTTATTGGGATTGCATCCATGACCCTCACCTTTATGTTTACACCGCTTGTCACTGCGCTACAATAGCTTTTTCAATGATTGCTGCATTCAAAGTGAATAGACGAGCCTACGGTCACAAAATTCAATTAAAATCTATTGCTTTTATGTGACAAATATATATATATATATATATATATATATATATATATATATATATATATATATATTTGACTACACATACGATTCGATTCCCACTCGGGAGAGTGATTGATTATATTAAAAAAATATTCGTTTGCTCCGGTAAAACAAAGCGCGGCGTTGAATTCCGCAAATTAAGAAGCAACAGTTTGAATTCAGGTGGAAATGTCGAGTGGATCCTCTGATAAAAATATTAAACTCTATATAGACATTAAAATATAAACTCACAATAATATAAAAAAAATCAAATTTTCATAAAACATGCCATTGTTTCATTATAAATTTGACGCTATCGAATAATGCAGAAAGAAGTTCGCATAAAGCCACCCGCTTATTAGACTCGGACATGAATTTTGGAGCGACAGTCGTACGTACAAAGCGACGCTAATTGGAAACGCGGGCAAACGGACGGTCAACACCGAGCATACACTGCGGGACAAGATTATATGCACATTTTGAATTTAAAAAATAAGAATTCTTCACAGAAATTTGATGTAGTGTGGTTAGGTTTAATTTATTTGCGTACACCGTAAAGTAATAGAACTTTGTACTTCAAATTTAATTACTCGTCACATACTTCGGTTAAAATTATTTTGATTTCACCTAATAACACAAGGATTAATAATAATTAATAACGGCGTTGAGTTCCACCACTCAACACGTAATGTCTCGACTTCGGTGGAAAGCGAAGTACGGAGTATCTTGCCGCTAGGTACTTTCTGTCTTCCCTGCTATGCGGGATAAAAGCGTGAAGTTAAAAAACACAATATTACAAATATAGATAATATATGTACATTTAACTTTATATTTTAAATTAAAAAAAAAATTATTGCCATACAGTAGCGTAACTCGCACTTAATTTTAGTATAATGATTTGGTTATTTTTATTCCTTGTTTATATTAATTTCTTATAAGATAGCAAAATTGGGCAAGCTTAATCCAGCTATCCGGATATATTGCCATAATTATGTTCTCATATATAGTAAAGTTAATATACTTAAAAAATATTTGAAATTTAAAAAATTATAAAATATTCCAACAAATGGGCCATTTTTCTTCACGCAAGTGTAAAAATATACACATTGACCTACTTTTTCTATGCAAAGAATCCTTTTCAGTGTCGAATAGTAGATTCCGTTCGCTTGACAATAGCATACTAGTTTCATAGTTTTTGCTTTTCAGAGTTATAATATGAACTTTTAGAGTTATGAAAGAAATGTTTTTTTCTGTCTTTCATATATACATGGATATATTAATTATTTATTTGTTTGTGCTTTTCACTATTTGTCCTGTATAGCAGTGTAGTCAGAGAGTGTCATTACAGCCCGTCTGCTACTTTTTACCTGAGCTCGAGACTTTGACTTTTAAGTGGCAGAACTCAACGCTATGCTTTACATACTTTATCAGAATAAATAAATAAAAAAAATTATATCATTATATTGAGTGAAAATCTTATCCACAATCAATCGTGTTCACACTCAGATTGTATTCCACTGCCATGATGATTTTTATAAAAAGATTAAAATAATTAAAAATGTAAGAAAATGCATAAAGAGACACGTATTGATTTTTATATTAAATGATTATCTACTACTAACCACATTTTAGTAGTACCACATGAATGTAGAATACCTAGTGGTAGATAATGTCTATATTTTAGACATTGTGTACTTGTTGGCGTAACTTAACGCAACATTTTATCTAATCCATTCAAGTTTAATATTTATTTATATACTATTATATAAAAAATACTATAAAAAACATAATTTTTTCTATAGCAGTTTGTAAAAATTATATTCAAACACTTCTCAACTATGTCACGATAATGGGGAATCTCTACGGTAAAAAAAAAAAACAAAAATATAGTCCTACGTTTTTAGTTTCCGCCCGCCATTTTGAAATGTTTCATTAAAGTGCATTCTGTACGAGTTGAATTTTTTAAAACTAATTCTGTGTGCTACAAAAATTTGCTAATTTCAAATTCAAATTTTTCATAGTATCTCATTGGGGGTCTGTGTTTGATGGAGTTTACATGTCTAATGCAATTTTATTATAAAACTACCAAACTGTTATGCTTTTAATGATTTTAACTTAATCGCCAGTTGTGGCTCAGTGTGAAAGCGTCTAACTGTAAACGCGATCGAGTGTGGGTTCGATTCCCACTTGGTGCTGTGATTATATAAACTATTTTCAGTTCCTCGCTCTAGTAAGACAAAGTGCGGCGTTAAGTTCCGCCACTCAATAAGTTTCCCGTCCCGTTAAGATTTTGCTTTAGAAAGATTAAAATTTGATGTATACAACATACATTTATATTCTTAATAATGTCATAATATGAATAACGTTGGATTGTAAGTAATACCCGTTGTAGATTTAATCCTAGTTTAAACAAACATTTAGAATTACATTTAGAAGTCAAACATTTCACATTTGTATTTAACACGTTACTAATTGGCTTATGCTGGTCCAATATCAGGCCAATGCTATTTGGAAGTGCGCCAGGTTTTGACGTGTGTCAAATGCAGACGGCAAAAAAATGCTATCTATTTCCTTTTTTTATTTTATTTTTATCCTGCAATATTCCTCCTATTAGTCTTATAAGCCTCATTTTAAGCAAAAAAAATGTAATACATAATAAAATGTATATATATATATATATATGTACATATACATATATATATATATATATATATGTACATATACATATATATATATATATATATACACACAAACTTTATGCCTTTTATCACGCTGACATTTAACCTGTGTTTAACACGTGAAAATGCTTACAAATATACGCAAATATATTAATTTAAACACAATTTCAGAAGCGAAAGCGAAATCATAAACTACAAATACATTAACTAAATGTATAAAATTACTCGAGCAACTAATAGCGGATCCTTGGATCCTTGACAAACTGAGTGTTCCTGATTTAAAGCGCAAATAGAAGGGAACTGAGGTGAGATACGATTCCGGGAATCTCTCATGTAAATACTTCCGCCAGCTATTCAATATACTACGTAAATAAATTTAGGTTCACTTCAACTATCCGTTTTAGAGCGTGATAGACATGGCGTTAAAAGATATCGATTTTAACATAGTTTATTATACTGTCTTGCCATACGATAGTTTCTTACATTTATTCTTTGGCTACCAGAATTTTCGGAAAATGTCACAGAGACGATCTATAGAGACGGTAACAACAAATGTAACTTACATTCACAACATACATAACATACATAACATAACAATCGTATAAGAATAACGATACAATCGGATGTAGAACGCATGGCTTAGACGTCAGCGGGCTTGGACGGTATATATGAGGCGCGGGTTCAAATCCCACTCTGTAAATTTTGTTAAATGTTTTAATAAATGTTCAATTTCATAATATGCCTAATATTATAAAGTTTGTGAGGAAGCTGAGACGTGTTTGAGTAAATATCATACGAGTTCTAAGCCATATTGGGAAAATACTTTCATATTTTTGTTTATTAGGCAAAGATAGCTTTAAATTGTTTTTTATAATGGTTCGGGTTCGAAATCAACTTGTTTATATTATAATTAAATATTTATAATAATTTTTGTTTACCTGCTCTATTTTAAAAACGTGAAAGTCTATATATAATATAGCAAGTATATATATATATATATATATATATATATATATATATATATATATATATATATATATATATATAATAAAGAAAAGAAAATAGAGAACTGATTTTTACGATTTATTTACACTAAGTACTTCCTATCTACCTTTCTAAGCGAGATATGAGCAAGAAGCCTTTACATGTCCAATTTAGTGCCATTTCGTAATATATTGAAATCAACCGTTTGATTTTAATTAATTTAGCCTTATCTACTATAATTTTAACAAAAGGTACATATATATAGTTTGTCAATTCGGGCCAATAACAAACACGCACGGACCCAATGAATTCTAAATTGAGTCTCAATTAACAGTGTCTATAGAGGAGGATTGCATTTGCAAAGTGACTGTCCGTACCATGTTCCTAGGTTTGGTATGGATAGAATTTAACTATGCTGTTTGTATATTTAGTTACTTTGTATGTATAATTTCGTATGTATTTGAAATAAATTTATTCACTTTACTTTTACCAAAAAATGGAATTTTCTACGCAGCGGGCTTCGAACCCGCGCCTATTGGAAGCCGTCGAAGCGTTTTGATCACTAAGCCATGCGATCAAGTTGTTAGCGCGCTAGGTTTTATACCAATTTTTATAAATGTTTTCGTATTCTATGTGTCCTATAACACTTTAATGTGTTGATCGGAGACAAATTTGTTAAAAATCCTACTAGTGATTGCATTGCTGTAATAAATATACATCAAAAGAAAGATGTATAATTTAAACTTCTTACTTTCTAAACATATAAATCAGAAACGTATAAGATGAAAAAAAGGCTAGAGTAATACACTTTAAAGCAAATCTATTATAATACATATCACGAGTTTTAACACTTGGTACCGATTTATGGAAAATGAATAACCTAGTTTTTGTTAGAAATATATATCGAATAACATAAAAAACATATGTCTTGATAATAACCTAAAATAGAAATGCCATTTTTAGAACAGCAGACTATACAATGCCCAGATCAAGTCTCTTCTTAGCTTTACACTTTTATCCTACCTAACCGTAAGACACTCAATATTTTATTTTCCGCTGAATTCAAGACGTTACGTGTTGAGTGGCGGAACTCAATTCCCAGAGCGAGAAAATGAAAATAAATTAAATATAATCACTCCTCCAGGTGGGAGTCGAACCCGCAATGTGTTTTCAGTCAGACGCTGTTCCTCTATAGTATTAAATAATAAGGCAAATTATATTTTTTACAGTTATAACAGCGTCTGAACTCCATTCGTTTGGGGGTTCCCTCTAGGAAAATTTTAATTCAAATTACTTTCGTTTTTCAGTCTGGTAAGACAAAACGTGGTTTTAAGTTACATCACATGACACGCAAATCTGAATTTCTGGTGAGTGTCTCGAACTAACTATTCTCTGCCTATCCAACTAGGCGAGTCTTTGAAAACATGTTTTCTGATCCTAAGTGTGGAATAACACTTTGTAAACAGTAAAATAATTATATTAAATTAAATCTCAAAGTCATTGTAAACAAAACAAGAGGAAGAGCATTTGAAGCTTGTATTATGAAACTTTTCTTTGACACCAACTTACACAGCTACACCGTTCATTGTTCTTAGCTCTAAAAAAACCTATAGGAATCCTTTAAATAGCATAAATTTAGTTCTTTATTAAAGCCAAGCTTTGACTTATAAGAAAGTTTATCTATTCTAGACAAAACTTGAGCCTTCATTGTTGTATTCGTATTTAAAATTTAAAATAACTTTTATATAATATCACAATTGACACTGTAGTTTTATTTAACAGAAGACTGTACAGAAATGGCATATTTTAATAATTATATTTTTATATATTTATCATTATTATATTATCATTATTATATTTATCATTATGACAGTGTCTGACTGCAAACGCGATTGGTTGTGGGTTAGATTCTCACTCAGAGAAATGATAATTCAAAGCACTACGCTTTGACAGTAGGTTATCTCTGACTACCCTGCTAAGTTGGATCAAGCGTAAAGCTAGGTTTTCTTTGTAATATTTATGTAATAGGAAATTTAATAAGTTCTTGCTGTTTAATTTACTCCGCATCAGCTAAGTAGTCAACGATGGAAGACTTGCGCACAGTGACCCCTGTCAGCCTTAGATAACACCAACAGTTGTGTAAGGCTGCAAAATTCTATCCATCGCGACCATCAGGGTGCATCATACTTGGGCGTCCCTCCAAGGCGACGCGCACCAGTGCGTCCCCTCTGGTGTGAGAAGTGGCAATAAATGCGGCGCTGGGAAGCGCCATCCAGCACGCCATGTCTGGGACGGCGGGAAGTCCGACGGAGCTACAAATTACTACGTGGAATGTAAGAGGAGAGATGCAACAGAAGAGATGCAACAGAAGATGAATGAATTATTAGATGTGGTGGATGAAAGAGATGCTGTTTGTATGACTGAGACCAAAAGAAAGGGCAATAGCATGACCGATTTGCCGGGCAACCGATTCGCCTTCTGGGCCGGAGTTCCAGAAAGTGAACGAGGGTTGCAAAATGTGGGTGTGTTATTGTCCTCTCGATTGGTTAGTGCAATGATAGAATATAAGGCGATCAACTCGAGGGTCTGGGTTCGCTTCAAGCTGGGGATAACAAGAATATTCTTGTTAGTGACGTATGCGCCGGTATCTTCAGCTCTATCAAATGAACTAGAGGAGTTGTGGGATAGTGTCAGGGAAGTTCTAGGTAGTGTAAGAGGGAATGAAAAATTAATAGTATGTGGTGATTTCAATGTATGGGTTGGAACCATACGACATGGTTATGAACGCGTAGTAGGGAAGTATGGTTATAAGAGAGTAAATGAGGCTGGTAAGCTCATATTGGAATTATGTAAGGATTTGTTTGTGGCAAAAACTAAAAAAAAGCTAAGTAGTACTATCTATATGTATGTATAATATATATATATATATATATATATATATATATATATATATATATATATATATATATATATATATATAATTGACCATAGTGTCAACCACGTGATAATGTGATTATTACCGTATTGTAAAAACCTCTACTTTGATAATTATAAAGTGTCTTTACAAGGAATTTTATTACAGTACTTTATTCAAAAGAAATCTGCAGCTATAGCACACAAAGTTCCTGTTAACATATTTAGTGAGATAGAAATAATGACATTAACCTTGAAGATGAAGAACGATATGGAGCATAGAAAAGCTTAAAAACGAAGAACTGGGCGCATTTCTTGATCAAGACCCATGTCAGATTCTAGTAGAGCTCGGGAGAATATTGCAAGTAGACACTTTTACAGTTTAAATGAACGAATTAAAGTATTACAGGTGTTCGTTATTAATTATTTTCACTTCCTCGCAGACAAAGTGCGGCGTTAAGTTCCACTACTCAATATGCGATGTTTTGAATTCAGTAGAAAGTGAAATACAGAGTGTCTTGACACTAAGTATACATAGCGTATAAAAAACAAATGATATTTTGATTATTGTTGTATTTTGTTATATATTTTGAATTATACTTAAATTAGAATTTCATCTTAGTACCTACTCTCCTATATACGTGAGATATAAAGAATTTATTATGTATATATAATGAAAAAGTTTCATTGACTTGGGTAAAACAGAAAATTTATCTCGTTTCAAACTTGAGATTTGAATTTATTTTGTTATTGGTTCTAACTTTTATACGACGTATAAATGGAACCGTCGATTACTTTATATGTATATATTCATCAAACATGTATGTTTATTTGTATAAATAAATAATGTACAAATAAATTAAAATGGAGTGTATATTTTAAAATATTAAAATATTCACCTTTTTACCAAATGTATTTGTACACACGGTCCATACAGTAAAATAACATTTTTTCAAAATTTTGCTAATCTATGAAAAGGCTGGACTAATTTTAACAGAACTTTACTGGCAGATAGGTAATATATTAAGGAGTAACTTTAAGCTACTTAAGATAAAAAAATAATAAATTATTAAATATTTACAAACATAAGAATATAGATCTTATATATATAAATAAAATTAGTATGGGCTAAAATTTTTTGATGATTATTAGCATGAGTTGATATACATACACACACACACACATATATATATATATATATATATATATATATATATATATATATATATTGTTAGAAGGTTAGAAATAATGATTTCTTCATATGCTACTTAATTAATTTTAACATACTCAGTGTCACAGTTTTCACCAAAATGTGTTTATTTAGTATGAAAATTATCCTTCACACCCAAAATCCTAATTCTCATTTTATTACACACCGTCTCAATCGTATTTATCATTTATAATAACTCTATCGCGGAATTGTTCGTGATACAATTTGAAAATTTAATCATCTACATCGACCTTATTACTAATAAATTAAGGCCCAAATTTGCTTGAACCAACCTAATTTCAAATTAAAGCTAGAATCTTGCAAGCTCATTAGTAAAATGCGGTATAGTTGATCTTTATGTGGGTAGTATAAGGTTTAAATTTGCTTGGTTTTTGTATATTTCGTAACCACTGAAGTGGAGAATAGCCGGGAACGCTTGCTGTAAGTGTAAGCCGCAATCTGCCGATATTCAGGTGTTCTAGGTCAAATTGTTGTGGAAAACGATTCTTTAAGTGACCCATTTATAGTATTAATTAAATAATTATTTTAAATTTATTAGTGTCAAGACACTCTGTTGACTGCTGTCCTCCCGACATCAAGACATAGTTAGTTGAGTGAAGAACTCAACGCCGTGTTTTATCTTGCCGGAGCACAGGAAAATTAATTTTAAATATAAGTGTTACCTCAAGTGGAAATCGAACCTACAACACTATAAATTAAATTCAATTTTAAGTCAAATCTTGTAAAATAATATTATTGAGATACAAGTATATTATTTGAGAAACCTAAATAGTTAGAAAAAAAAATAAAACCAAAAATGAATTTTGCATAGAAAAAAGCCAAAAATTACTAAACTCTTTAAACATATCAAGCAAATCTATCAAAATAATTTCCTAGCTCACCCACCAAAACATGAAGTCATCTGATAAACGACGATCGCACTGTACTGAAACCCACTTTAATATTCCACTCGCAGTCCATCTCCACAAACACGAGCGTTTATCTGAATTTTACCAGATCTCACGGTAAAATATCGGGTCCGTGCGGGGAATGCAAAAGGCGGCATTAACATATCGTTTGACGTTTCAAAAGCAATTTTATTGGCATTGTTATCGAGCCACAATGAAATTTGAACATACTATTAGTTGAAGTGATTTTTTATGTTATCACAAATCTGCTGATAAGTTTTGGGAAAATTGTTAAAAGCTTTCTATTATATGTTACATTTTTTTGTGGTTCTTTTATCAGAACTACAAAAAAATGTAAGGTTATAATGAAAATATGGAATTAATACGTCTATAATTTTTAGTTACGTAAGTATTTTTACTCTCTAAAGAAAAAAAATCTAATTAACTAGAGTTTATATTAAGCAGGGTATTCAGAGAAAACCCAGTGTCAAAACATTCCGTTGACTGATTTCCTCCTGAAATCGAGATGTTACGGTCTAAATGGCTAATTCAATGCCACGCTTTATCTTATAAAAACGAAGAAATATAATAAGAATAAATTTAATATATGATAATTCTCCAAGTGGAATCGAATCGTCGTGGCGCAGTGTGACAGCGTCTGACTCTAAACGCGATCGGTTGTGGGTTCTTTTCCCACTCGGAGAAGTGATTATATTTAAATTATTTTCACTTCCTCGCTCTGGTAAAGACAAAGAGCGGCGTTGGGTTTCACCACTCAATACGCAATGTCTCGAATTCGGTGGAAAGCGGAGTACGGAGTGTCTTGACACTAAGTACTTTCTTCTGGACCCTGCTATGCGGGATAAAAGCGTGAAACCAAATAAATAATTAAATATATTTATTTTCAGAATGTTGGTTATCTGTCACAATTGAAATTTTTATATGTTCTTGCAGTTTTGTTCTGGTATTTTCCGAAAAAAATACGATTTTTTTTTCATATAAATTATTAGAAAATGACATAAAATAGTATAACCCAATAAACATTGAAATACATCTCAATGACGTCAATAGCAAAATTTTAATCCCCCCACTATCGCGCTATCCTATAAAACGCACGCGATTCATAAATATAAAAATTCGAAACGAATATAAAATAACAATTTTATTGCACTGACGCAGAAACGTATAACTGTGTTTTTGATACAAAAGTACGTTTTGTGTCGGTTGAACGGTATGAGGATTTTTTTTCGAATTTCTAAACCACGTAATTTAATTTTATTAATTGAATAATAAATATTGATAATAATGATAATTAATAATAATAATTGGTGTTGCCGGTCGTGGCGCAGTGGGACAACGTCTGACCGTAAGCGTTTACGGTAGATAGATTGTGGCTTCGATTCTCCCTCGGGGGAGTGATTATATTTAAATTATTATGATTTCATTCGGTTAGTATCTATACTATCTATACTATAGTTGCTATAGTTATGAATTCGATTCCCTTTCAGAGAAATCATATTTAAGACTCTCTGTGCCTGCGACTTCGTCCGTATGGAATTTAGTATCGTGGCGCAGTGGGAGAGCGTCTGACTATAACGCGATCAGTTGTGGGTTCGATCCCCACTCGAGAGAGTGATTATATTTAAATTATTTTCACTTCTTCGCTCTGGTAAGGCAAAGTGTGGCGTTGAGTTCCAAAACTCAACACGCAATGTCGCGAATTAGGTGGAAAGCGAAGTACGGAGTGTCTTGACACTAGGTACTTTCTGCCTACCCTGCAACGCGGGATAAAAGCGTGAAGCTAAAAAAAATTACATAGAATTCTTAAAACAAAGTAAGTCAAAGTTACTCCTTACTGCAGCTTATATGCCAGTGAAAGAGGCATCAAAATAAGTTCAGCCGTTCAGTCTCTATGGATTATGTCAGTCCCATCGAATAACCTTAATCATTCAATTCAAAATGTTATATAAAACTAGTTTGGATTCTGTTTTTACTGGTTTACGTAGAATACTAGAATAGTCACCAGCAACATTAAAATTTAATTTTTCTAAGATCATGCAAAATAAGGCAAGGAAAGGTGTAAAATATATATATATATATATATATATATATATATATATATATATATATATATATATATATACATAGCATAGCAGAATAATATAATCACTCCCCCGAGTGGGGGTCGAACCCACAGCCCATCACCGCTGTCACACTGCGCCACGACCGGCCTCTAAAAATATTCATCTCTATTTTAATGTAAACATTTCCTGAAATAGAAAATATTTCCTGAAAACAGAAAATATGAAAAAGTAAAAAAGTATATTCAAACAAATAGATGTTTATACGGAAAACATAATTATTATGAAGAAAAATATACATTTAATTTATTAATTTAAACTTAGAAATGTATACGAGTAGTAGACAGGTAAAGATTATTGTTCCTAGAATCAACTCACAGTAACATCTGCCCTCATTATTTGAATTATGGACGAGTCGGGGCAACATGCAGATTGAAGAGCAACGCTGCGTAATATGAGGATACGGTAATATTCTCTTTAGAAATATAATGATTTCTTGTTCTTCTCGTACTTGGCATATTTCTCGGCCTAGCCAGGGTTTGCCTTTCCACTCAACTTCCTCTACTTTGCGCGATCTGCAACGTATTCTGTTCATCTGTTGGGCATCCGGGGATTCGAACTCCAGAGACAGATACAGCAAAGCATTTTTTCCTAACATAGTTTGTAGGCCGGTGCGCTACATGGCCATACCACCACAGGTGCAGCTCTTAGAGCTTATCCGTTACGTCAAGGATTCCAAGACTACCTCAGACGAATGTGTTGTGTACGCGGTCAGCCTGCGTTACGCCACAAATCCACCTCAGCATCTTTATCTCCGTGATATAAAGCTCCCGAGTGTGCCGATATAGTGCTGGCCAACTTTCTCTGCCGTACAAAAGAACTGGTCTGATAATGCTCTTGTATATGCCCTTAAGCTTGGATAGTATTCTGCGATCGCAGACCACACCGTACCTATATAGATAGTGCTAGAGTCCAGGCTTCCGCAAGCCACATTTCGTCACATTTCGGTTAGGACCGCCTTTCTCTAGCGTATCCTTCCACAGATACACTCTCTGCTCCAGCTTAACCCGACTTTCGTCCATGAGTGTTATGTCATCGGCGTACGTCATCAACCATGGCGGCTGGTCCTGAATATACACCGAGACAGTATCTAAAACTACAATGAACAAGAACAGGCTAAGAGCCGAGCCTGGGTGAGCCCATATCTCAATAGGGAAGGCCCGTGTGTCACCAACAGGAGTTCCAACCATTGAAACAGAATCGCGGTACATATCTCTGATAACATCAATATAAGAGTCAGGAACTGGTTTGGATCGTAACGCACATCAGATTCATTAACGAGGCATACTGTCAAAGGCCTTCTGCAGATCCAAAAATGCTATATGTCTAGCATTTTTAGATCTGCAGAATGCCTTTGACTGTGTGCCTCGTCAATCAGATGGGCATTATAATACTTTTTATAGATATAGATTGTAATAAAAGATCTTTTATTTATGTTTGCGCTTTTATCCTGCATATCAGGGTAAACAGGTAGTACCTAGTGTCAAGAGACCGTTCCGTACTGATTCTGTACGCCGCTTTCCATCGAATTCGAGATAGAATGTATGGAGCGGAGGAAGTCAACGCTTTGCTTTGTTTTACACACATATATATATATATATATATATATATATATATATATATATATATATATATATATATATATATAAATATATGAAAAATTGACTGTTTGGTGCGGATTATGGTACGGTCCTTTACAGTGGCCCTTACTTTTTCAAAAACGACGAAGGCCGTACTATTACTGTCAATGGCGACCGTTGTCGTGACATGTTGAACGATTTTATTTTTCCTGAAGTGTATGAAATCGACATTTATTACACTGCGACTGTCACAATGGATTTATTGCGTGATAAGTTTGGAGAGTCGGTTATTTCTCGCTACGGTCCTCACAATTGGCTACCAAGATCATGCGATTTAACACCCTTGGACTGTTTTTTGCGGGGGTATGTTAAATCTCAAGTGTATGTTCATAAACCAGCTACGATTCAAGACCTTGGACGCAACATTCGAGCGACTATAGCGGCCATACCAGCCGAAATGCTGCACCGAGTCATCGAAAATTGGACTGATCGTATTCACCAGTGCAAAAAAAGTCGTGGCGGTCATTTGAACGATACTTTGTCATTGAGCACAAAATTCGAACATATATTGCATGTTTTATTTCAATTTCAAAACATATCGTTCTTATTGTGAAACCCCATATATATATATATATATATATATATATATATATATATATATATATATATATATATATATATATATATATATATATATATATATATATATATATATATATATATATATATATAAATATATATATAATTTATACCTTACGCACTAACAAACAAACTTTTTATTTAAAATGAAATGCCTTATCCACGCCAACGTTACTTGAGGCATATTCACAGTGTCTCCTATTAATTTATTCTACCTACGATCTCGGTACAGGTGGAGTTTGACTTCAGCTTTCCCTTCTGGTATATTACGTGATCTGTTTACTAAGTAGAGAGGTGATAACTTTAATTATAAAATTAAAACTTAATTATAACAAAATAATAGAGGCTTACAAGCTTAAAACGTTGGGAAGTCATTAATTCGCTAACTTTTTTAAATGATTGTTTTTATGATAAATGATTGTTTTTATTATATGATACTTATATGATAAATATCAGTAGAACTTTTTGGTTAGGCCCTAACAATAGACTATTTTCACGCTCACGCTTTTATCCGTATAGCGGAGTATACAAGAAGTACTTAGTGTCACTATTCGGCGGAAAGTGACGTACAGTGTCTTAACAATCTTTGCTTCACTTTCGCACTCCGCATTCATACTTCCGCATTCGAGACATTGCATGTTGAGTGGCGGAACTTAACGCAGCACTTTGTGTTACCAGAGCGAGGAAGTGAAATAATTTAAATATAGTTAAACCCCGTTTTCAGTCAAACACTGTAACTGCGCCACGACCGGCGTCAAGGCAGATTTATGTATTCTCTAATAATTTTATGTTGATTATTGTAATTTTTTTATAAAAGCTCTGGCTTACCCTTGTTTCAGTAAAATGCGGCGTAATTCAACCCTTAGCATGGAATGTCTCGATTTTAGGCGGAAAACGTTATCGGAGTGTCTTGACACTAGGATATCTCTAATTACCGTGCCATGCGAGGATTAGGAATAAACACAATTATTAACAATAATTTTTGAATAATTAATAAGAGTCCTAATATATATATATATATATATATATATATATATATATATATATATATATATATATATATATATATATATATTACGAAGTAAGTCATGTCAGCTAAATGAAGTCATCTAAATATGCAGTTTTAATTAACTTTAAATAAAATAAGCTACAAGTATGAAAATTACAAATATATTTTGCGATTACAGTACGATGTTTCATTAGCACTTTATATGAGATATAAACATCTAGTTTAAAATGTAATACTCTTTCAAATTAGACTCTGTGTGGTACATGAAGCTATTTTCTCTGTATAAATTAATGTATTATTCGTGTATTCATTTAGAATGTTGAAAATAAACTTTTGAATTATATTACACCTTTGTGGAGTAGTGGGACAGGGTTAGATTCTAAACGATATTGGTAGTGGGTTCCTATTTTAACGCTGGAAAATAATCATAGAGACGGGCAGTTGTCTTGTTCGAAACGCAATACTATAATTACCGGTCATGGCGCAGTGGGGCATAGTCTCACTGTAAACGCGATCGGTATATATTATTAGATTATTTTCATTCTTTGCTCTGGTAAGACTAAGCGCGGTGTGGAGTTCCGCTACACAACACGAAATGTCTCGAATTCAGCTGATATCGGGGTACGGAGTGTCTTGACACTAGGTACGCCCTGCTGTGCAGGATAAAAGCGTGAATTTAGCGCTGAAACACTAAATCATAGTGTCTTGACTCTAGGCTCTTTCTGATGGTATATAGGTATAAACAAAGTTTCTTTGTTTTAAATTGAAGCTGCAGTTGCGCTTGTAGCATAGTTTTTATATAGCACACGACAGTTACTGGCAAATTTCATCGTTGTGTTTCGCCACTAAATACACAATGTCTCGATTTTGAACATAAAGTTGAGAAAATTTCTTCACATTAGAATGGTTTTTGCTCTACTGTTAGAAAAATTTTTGAATTGATTAGCAGAATATAGTATTATTAATTATTTTATAGCTAGAAATAATCAAAATAATCAATAAAAAAACATAAAATAAATATGAACATAATATTTAAGCTGTACCATATCGATAAAACAGCACTCTCTTCCAGGCAACTTAAGACATTGATATATAATTAATATTGTGAATATTTAATAGAAGTATATTATAAATGATATAAATAAAAAAGTACTTTCTAATAAAACAATTACTTTAGATGTTTTTTTTTAAAACATTTAATTATAAACTAAAAATGTATTTCAAAAACTTATTATACACATATTTTTCTATACAGAATTCGAACCTGTACATATACATTTACTACCCGAGCTTTCTAAACTGAACTATATGCAAAATTGCAATTTTTAAATCAAATTTACATACTTTCACCAAGTTTATCTTGCAATTAACATTTTAGTGTCGTAGAGTCAAAGAGCAAGTACTGAGGTAGCAACCTACTCGCGTATTCTGATTGAAGACGCTTTCAGATTGGAAACTTAATCCGTACCGTAATTAGATATAATATTCAAACCAATTGTAAACAGATTTTAAAATTAAACAAGTAAGTGAAGTATTTACTAACAAAATAATGAAATAATTAATGGAATTTTTGTTTGAAATATTTTAATGACATATTTACTATTTTTAAAGAGTTATTCCACATTTAGAATTAGAAAAATTTTTGAAATAACGTATAAAAATAAATAATCAACATAAATAAGTTGTAAGAAAACGTATAAAAATAAATAAACAACATACATAAGTTGTAAGAAAACGTATAAAAATAAATAACATAAATAAGTTATAACAAAACGTATAAGAATTTCGACGCAGCTTGTAGTAGAACGCATGGCTTAGTGGTCAGACCGCTTGGACGTTATTCAAGAGGGGCGGGTTCGAATACCGCTGAGTTCGAATTTTTATACGTTTTTTAAAAATGTATTTTAATGACAATTTATCAATCTGTCTATTTGGAGTTCCCATTTAGTCATATTCAGGTTTTTTTTCGGTTCACGCTTTTATTCCGCATACCAAGATACACAGAAAGTGCCTAGTGCCAAAATATTCCGTATTTCACTTTCCGAGACGTTGCGTGTTGAGGTGGCAGAACTCAACGCCGCACTTTGTCTTACCAGTGCAAGGAAGTGAACATAATTTAAACATAATCACTCCCCCACAGTTGGAATCAAACCCACAGGCGACCGCGATTACAGTCATTAATCGATCGGCGATTACATTGCAGGATTTAAGATGAAAATTGGGATTAAGATCGATAAAAAATTTAAAAAAAAATTCAACAAGCAAGAATCAAACCCATAACACACTTATTGTTTTAGTTTTACTTTAATAAAATAAATGTATATTTCTTTTAGTTGAACTCATTTCAATGGTACACTTTCACTAAATGAGATCGTGTTATTCCATATATATATATTCTGTTGAAAAGATATTTAAAACGTCACTATATATAAACTATACATAAATACATATGTGTAGTACATAAGTGAGTATGTAGTTTTTATATACAATTTTAAAAATCACAATCTTTTCAAGGAGATAAAATTATTATTTTACTAAAAAAATCTATTTTTTTATGAATTTAAAAGTAAACAAACACAATTTAAAAGTAAATAATACAGAATTTGAAAGGCCATAAATTTCAACGCTTATCTTTATTTTATAAGTAATTGTAAAGTGGTTAGGGGAGAGACGGAGGTCTATTTAAAACAAATAAACTATAAAATTATTATTTAATCAACAATCAGCTTCTAAAGATACCTTAAACATATTAATTATTAATATTAATTTTATTTATCACAACAATTGTATGGGGCCGCCAAAAGGCAAGCAATGCCTTTGTACTTCTTCTGAGAATATTCTGTAATGGGTAACGTTAGATGTAACTAGATATAAAAAAATAAATGAACAAATAAACAAACAGAGCGTGCCTCTGTTTGTTTGTTTGTTTATTTATTATTTATTCTAAGCCTTTAGAATTATTCTGATTTTTCGGTTAATATTTTTTGGTTCTATTTTATATTTTTTTAGCTTACCGCTTTTATCCCGCGTAGTAGAGTCAACACGTTTCGTACATCACTTTTCGCCGAATTCGAGATATTGTGTGTCGAGTGGCGGAATTCGACGCCGCACTTTGTCTTACCAGAGCAAGTAACTGATGATAACTTGAATATAATCTCTCTCGAGGGGGAATCGAACTAAAACCGAACTTTCTTATTTAAAGTTTTTAAATATCAGTGACATAATTTTGGTACAACTAATAAGCCATAGTCATATAAGCCAATGTGTCAGTAACTATGTACTACAGATAAAAATTGTGCGGAATTATGATATAATGTATAAACATATTACTTAATAAAGTATATAATATTTTAACACTCCTTAAAACTGTGACTACGGTAAACTTTTCGAATTCTCGAATTTTCAAAAATATATTTTCAAATACCAAAATATAAATGATTAACGGAATAATAAAATGGTTTCATATAACATAAACTATATATTTTAATTAAATATTTTTTTATCATTAATAACCATATTTTTAAAACTAAATCCAAGACATCATACCTCCTCGAGCTTATCTGGATTGTAGCCAGCTTCATTTGCATCTTAAATTAGTATTCTTTTTTTCCCAAAACCCTCAGTAATAAGACCTTATATTCAATATATTATATTAGATAAAAAAATAGAATGAGAGGCCGTTCGAGCCACAGTGGAACAACGTCTGACTGTAAACACGAACGGTAGTGGGTTCGATTCCTATTCGGGGGATATTTATTATTATCATTTCCCTGCTCTAGTAAGATAAAATGCGGCGTTGTGTTCCACCACTCAGCATGCAATGTTTCGAATCGGGTGTAAAGCGGAGTATGGAGTGTTTTGACGCTAGTTAGCTATTTTCAGTCTACCCTGCTATGCGGGATAAAAAGCTTGAAGCAAAAAAAATATCACGAGTGGAATTTCATACTCCTCCGGTCGCTTACTTTTCATCAGTCCGCATGATTGTCCTTAAAAGGGATACAAAGATTTACTTATTTATTTATTATTTCAATAGGTATGAATAAGTAAAAAATATATTTTGTAGGCTGTGTTTGAACTTATTTCTAACTATTAATGTCAATACTACGCTAAGTACGGGTTCAAATCAGTGTAGGCTGAATATTTCATAAATATCTACCAGTTAGAGATTCTAATCGAAAGAGGCATTAATTATTATTATAGAATTATATAGTAAACAAGCGACACTGAAATTTAATATGAAACTACAAATATGAAAATTTTAAAAATTTCACGTACTACCTCTATAAGGGTTTGTACATACAGTTGAATTCCTGTTAAAGTTAATGCGAAATTTTAATCTAAATTTCCACTTGACTTTTCTATATGCTACAATTTAATAATATCAATATTATATTTTTTTTCTATTCTGTTATTAACTATATTATTTTTCAATCTTATCAAAATATGAGCAGTGCTCGCGACTTCGCCTTTTTGTGGATTTTCACATATATGGATTTTTAAATTATTTTTCTAAAATAAGCCTAAATTATTCCTTATCACACCAGCTATCTGTAAGTGTATGTATAAGTACAGTTATACATTAATCGCTCCAACCATTCCAGAGATAAAGCAGAACAAACAGATAGACGGATAAAAGTTGTAAAAAAATGTTATTTTGATATATATTTGTTTACTCAGTTTCTTCCTTTTTTAATTTAAGCGTCGCGCTATATCCTGCCAGAGCGTAGAAATTGAAATATATTTTTTAATATAATCATTCCCCCGAGGGGAAATCGAATCCACAGTCAATCGTGTATACAATCAGATGCTGTCTCGCTAATATTTGAGTTGACACTAACACTTGACTGAGTTCGAAATAAAAGGACTTTGACACGTGCAACTTTGTTAACGCGTGAAGTTTACGGCTCATGCCGTTATATCTTCCGTTGTTTTCCTGTAAAACGTAAAATCACATATTTCGTCTCCCCGAAAGAATTTAGAGCAATTCCTTCTTAGTCACCCACTATACTCGTATTTCCCAAGAAACTTTTATTTTGTCATTCATTCATGTTAGAAGTGTATAATATATATATATATATATATATATATATATATATATATATATATATATATATATATATATATATATATATATATATATATATATAAATGTTAGTAGTTTCGGTTGTGCGTTATTATGAAGACTTAACAATTATCTGGGTTTTAGCACCAGTCAACAGGTATATAGATTATCGTAAAATTTGAAAACTAGGTTAAAATTAAATAAAAGTCAAAGTATTATTTCCTCACATTAGCTGCCATACACATATAATAAAATTTAATTGAGGGTCCTTAATGCTAGGTGATTGTGGGAAATGATGTCATTAGGTGAAAACTTCGGGCTTGTTTTGTAAACGAGATCGTTATGAGCGCCGTATACTGTGTTATAATTATGTGGTTCATACTGAAAATATTATATTTAAGATCACGTTTTTCAGCTTTATACCTTTCCTGGATAACAGTTACAGATATTCTAGTGTCAAGGCTCTTCGTTCTCTACATGCTGTTCAAAATCAAGACTTTGCCTATTGATTGATGGAGCTTAACGCCGCTTTATCTTATTAGAAAATTATTTAACATTTAACATTAATAATTAACATTTCTCAAAAATTGATATCAAAGAGAAAATCACTCCTAGTTTTATGACTGATAAGTACAATTATCAAAATTAATTTATTTTAAATTAAACTATTTTAATCGGATTAATCGCGTATATTTTGGTATTCGAAAATACATTTTTGGACACCTGACGTTTCGAATCCGTTTAAAATAGTTTCATTTAAAATGTGTAACAATGACTAACACCAAAGATTATTATCTATCTTTATTCAATCTTGATAAATATCACGTAATGATTTTACAACTTATCTCAATATAACAAATGGATTTTAAGTTATCATGGCACTTTATAGCATATTTCCCAATTTTTTTGGGTATCAAATGTATCAGTAAGTGGCAGCGACCTTTTTTCCAAAATCTTTTTGACTTCAAAAATAACACCGTGCTAAGGAAAAGTAATCAATAATATCAGGCAAGTGTATTGGGTTCAAATATTAAGCTGTCCTCTTTAGAATGTATCATCTGAAGAGTTCTTTATAACAAATTGCATGTCAAAGAACTAACATAACTAGTATCGGGGGTACTGACCTCAACATGCATATATCTGGGTCCTTATAAGTGATATACCGTTAAAAATCCAGCATCCTCAGACCCAGTGAGAATCTTTAAAATTCCAACTACCCACAATGATTAGTTTGTTAGAAAACAAAGAAAACATAAAGCGCAGGGGTCGTGTGATACCCACAATATCGGTTAAGGGTTAAATGAGATTTTTTAAATTATTATTAATACTCTACAGACATTTTGTTATATTGATTATTTTTTATTGTTATTTTTCTTATATATATTAATGTGCGTAAGCTTATAAGACTCATAGAGACCCTAGTGTCTCGATGTGTTCCCCAAGAGAGTCCAGGATTTATAACTAGTTGCCTTACTTATACATATATGTGTGTTAGTTAGGAACTAAATAAGGTAACACATGCATTATCTTATTTCTTATTTTATAAACTAAATCTATAACATTTATGATTTGATATAAGACAGTGTCGCAGTCATCGTCTGACTGTAAACGTGATCGGTTGTGGGTTCGATTCCCACTCGGATAAGTGATTATATTTAAATTATTTTTACTTCCTCGCTCTGGTTGGATAATGTGCGGATTGACTGCTGACACTCAATCAGCAATGTCTCACATTCAACGGAAAATGGAGTAAGGACTATCTTGACGCTAGGTACTTTCTGTCTACCCTACTTTGCAGGATAAAAAGCGTATAGCTATATAATGAGATTTGAACAAAGATCTATCGCATTTAGGAACGTTCAAGTTGCACAATGAAGGTCATATATATAATTTCTAACCATATTATTTAATATTTCACTAACATAATGCTTAGATTTAGTTTATAACTTCAAGGAGAATGCCGTACAAGTATCATAAAGCGACGATAAAATATGTACCGCAGAAAACTACGTATAACAATGTTTTCGAATGAATACATAACATAAGGCAAGTTTATATGAAGCACATACGGGTATTGTAGTGGAAGAAGTGTTTTGAAGCTTAAAAACTTGACTGTTCAAGGTACCTCTGGTTTGAAAACTATTTTATTTTAGTTTTAATGTTCAATAAAAGTATATTTTTCAGCGCAAAGATAGTTATAAACATCTTTTACGGGGAATAAAAATATCTTCCGTTACCAAGTGACTGCCATACTATAGACGGTATTACTGAGAATAGAAACCGTTTTAAACGTATATTTTGGTATTCAAAAGTATTCGAAAACCAGATATTTCGTACACTGCGGTAACCTGTGTCCACGCCCTGTAAAATATCCGAAACGTCGAACCAAAATATAAGCGATTAATTCGTTAAGAAAAGTTTCATTTAAAATGTGTAAAAATCACGAAAATCAAATATGTTATTATGTAAGAAACGTTTGTCATAAGCAGTATAATTTGGCATTTACGTTCCTTGGGGAATGTAGGGAAGCTCTAAAATGAGGATGAAATACCATAATTCCAACGAAGTCCTCGAAGTAAAGGAAAAAATGGACATTAAATTATGTATGAGTTGTCATAAAGTTAGGAAACATTATTACAGACTATATATATATATATATATATATATATATATATATATATATATATATATATATATATATATATATACATACATATCTATATACATATATATATATCAAATACCACCAAAAAGACTACTGTAAAAGACATGTTTAATACATACGTACACATATACATACATATATTTATATATATATATAGAAAATATTAGCTTCAAAACTCAGTATAAGGCAAGTGGTGCATCTGATATGCATTGTGTTGACTTACAAAAGGTTGCACATTGAAGTGAAATACTCCGTCTTTGTGATAGCATTCATTTCGTGAATTAAAAACGTGCCTTGTCCCGTTTACTGGCGTTTGTAAGAGGGTTTTAAGTTTTAATTTATTATGATATGGTATTTCTATGTTAATTTATTTTTGTTAGTATATTGTATGGAATTATGCAGAGACAAAGTAGTGATAAATCACTCGTGTTTTTATTTTCTGAGAGTTTAAATGATATTGTTAAATATTATGTCAAGTGTTTGCTTAGTGTCAAGACACTCCTTACTCTGCTTTCCATCTCAATTTCGAGATATTGCGTCTTGAGTGGTGGAACACCGCACTTTGTCTACTAGAGCGGGGAAATGAAAATAATAAGAAAATAAAAAAAATATATTATGTTTGAGTAATCCCTGGAATAATTAATAAACTCTTTTTTCAGTTTCACGTTTTTTTTTTATAGTAAGGCCAGAAAAAATATTAACCTACTCCGTTCTGCGCATAACCACCTAAAATTAAAAATAAAAACCTTGCGTTATGTGTAGCGGAACACAACACCGCGCTTTATCTTATTGAAAAGGGAACGAAACTACAAACAACAACGTTTACACTCATTGTTCTATTGCACTGGGATGGCCTTTATATAAGTATATACCTGAATTTAATTAAAACGTACCACGATCACGTGACGTCATTATGTACACACTTAGTGCATTATACTGGTATTTCTCGATTATAAACTAAAAATTTACAGTTTTTTTTAATTATTATTATTATATTTATGTTTCATATTTTCATAAAATACTTGTTACTTAATTTTTTGTAGATTTTCCAGAATTGACATATCTTATTTATCATTTTTGCTTAAACTATTCACGCGTTTGTACGTCAATAATTAACATTACTCTAACTGAGATTTGAACATATTACCATCGCTTTCAGACTAACTATCAAGTCCAACAAAACATAAACATAATTCCTTCCTTCCTCTCAACATATAATAACATTTACAAAACCCAGTATATCTGTTATACATACATATTACTCTGATATTCCGACCTAGTTTCCCAGACAGTTGCGGCTCATTTGCGATTCCTACTTCGTTAACTCACCGAATTGCTAAACTAAAGCTATTTATGTTACGGCTATGTACATATATATCATGGTATTATACAAGTTTTAATCACATTTATATATGTTGTGTTATTTATGTGTTATTAAGATACTCATTTCACCGCTCTGATACAATAACTGAGACAAAACGCGGCGTTGAGCTCCGTCATTCAACATGCAATGTCTTACATTCCAGCAAAAATAGGAGATTGAACAGTGTTGGCATTAGATGGTCCTTTCTGATTATACTGCTGCGAGTAAAGTTGCTTGTATATTATTTATGTTTTGTTTATTTTCAAATATATCCGGTTTAGTTGTAGTAATTATAACCTTGGGTTTTCCAATTTTAGAATATATTACAACTTATTCAAATTTATTTTCATTACGGCATTTATTTCTATACACCGCTGTCCGTAGAATTCAAGACATTGCTTGTTGAGCGGCGTAACTCACCGCCGCGCTTTGTTTTATCAGAACGAGTAAATGAAAATATATTAAATATAATTTATTTATAACGGTCATCGTTTGACTGTAAACTTGGTAGATTATGTGATAGATTTACAATAAGGTAAATAATTATATTTAAATTATTTTCATTTCCTCACTCTACTAAGACATAGAGTGGTGTTGAGAGCCGTCACTCAATACGCAATGTCTCGTTCTCTCAATTTGGCGGGAAGTGGAGTACTGAGTGCCTTGACAATAGATACGAGTACTTACTGTCTATCCTTTATGACGGATAAAAAGTTAAACTAAAATATTTATTTACAAGTTTCAATTTTTATATTCTTCTTAACTCCATTTATTAA
Source organism: Dryadula phaetusa (assembly GCA_032432895.1). Classification (NCBI taxonomy): domain Eukaryota; kingdom Metazoa; phylum Arthropoda; class Insecta; order Lepidoptera; family Nymphalidae; genus Dryadula; species Dryadula phaetusa. The sequence continues at coordinate 1,259,012 of JAOYRS010000069.1, read as the reverse complement.
AAGAACATTATTTCAAAATTAAGTGTATTAAAATGTCATCTGGTAAAATTTGATATCTGACTGTGGACCATTTTAGTGGGTTCAAATCCCACTTAAGGTAAAATTATATTCAAATAATTTATTATCCTTTTTGAAAAAAAACGTATAAAAAATTGAACACAGCGGGATTCGAATACGCACCTTTTGAAAAAAAAATATACGTTTTTTTGCAAAAATGTTTTCTAATCCTAAGTGTGGTATAACACTTTAAAAATAGTTAACTAATTTATTACCGAAGAAACCGAACTATTTATTTATATAATTTATTACTTTACAACTATAAGTTTTGTAACAATCGAGGGCTTGTCATTTGGAACATCTGGGCATTCCCTTCGAAATAATTTGGTACAGTTTAGAAGCGCAATCATTATAAAACGACCATCTCCGTCTCCGGAACACGAATCTAATTAGAAGTAAATGTTAAAAGAATTGTCTTTTCTATATACGTGTGTTTAAAGGTTAGATCTTTAATGTAAGAATTGTAGGCTTTTTATTTTATAGAACCTATAAAGTGGGTTTTTTTCTCCTGTTTTTTGTAATGAAAGATTTATATTTGTTCTATTTTTTAGGTTATTATGGTGTAGTGGTAAAGAGTTTATCTGTTTATAAGGTTGTGGATTCGATGCACACTTGAGGCAATAATTATAAGTGAATTAATTTTATTTTACTGGTAAGAAGTATGTAAAATGGGACGTTAGTTAGTAGTTTTAATTAATTATCTATTATATTATTACTTATAAGCACTATATTTAAAAACTAAATTTCTTTTGTTTGAAAATATTGTCTATATTTAAAACTGTACTTTCAGAAATATATATATTGTATTATAGCCATTTCTTTAGAGGTCGGTGTAATTATTTTTTTTATGAATTAATTAAAATATAACAAACACTAAATGTTAGCGGACAGTACCAGCACAAAATAGAAAAAACTATATCAAAATCGGTAGAGCATTATCCGAGACGAGCGAAATAAGCGCGCACACACAAACGGACAAACTGAATTTTTTTCTGTTCTCATGTATCTTCCATGTGTCTGATTAATTCATTCATTTGGCACAACAGGAAGTTATCTACATATATATAACATCATTACATACAGTATTGATTCAACACTTTGAGGAATTACGTAAAGGGGAAGATGTAATTTGAATTACTATGATTAACATTATTATTCAGCTTTAGTATCGTCTAGAGCGAGCAAGGATTAATTGATTTAAATCAATAAACATTTAAATATTTAAGTGAATATTGCAACGGAATTATTAATACATAAATTATAATATGTACCTAAATTAGTTAGTTCTTTCTTTTATGCCAGAAAGTGCCTAATGTCAAAACAACCCGTACTCTGCTTTACGCCGAATTGGACAGACATTGAGTGTCGAGTTTCGCAGGTAAACGCAGCGCTTTGTTTTATCAGAGCGAGGAATTTTAAATAATTTAAATAAAATCATTTCTCTGAGTGGGAATCGAACTCAGGAGCAATCACGGTTACAGTCAGATTGTGTCACACTACACCTTGACCGGCAATCTTAGTTTATTCACTAATTCGTTTAACCTATTTTTTTATATCTTTTTATTTTAAAAGCAAGTGTTAAGGTTAATAATACAAGCAACGTCTTTCTCTGAAAAGGGTACCAAAATACAGGAAAACTGTATTAAAATCGGTGAAGCTGTTTCCGAGATTAGCGTGCACAAACGCACAAACAAACACAATATTTAGCAAATATATAACATAATTGTTATTTAGTATTTTATTTTTAAAGTATAAGTCCTATTCATAGTCATTTTCGTTTTTGATATAAGCGAAAATATCTTCCCTCTTTTTCCCACTTAGTAAGATCATTAGAGAGAACTTAATGCCAAAACACTCCGTTCTATACTATGGAGGTATTACTATGAAGGTATTATTTATTCATGTCTTTTAATTAAAGATATGTTTATAGGTACTATATTACTATGTAAAATGGGACTGTAGCGTCTGTATGTAAACGCAATTGGTTGTGGGTTCAATTCCCACTTGATTATTGATTAGTTGATTATATTTTAACTATTTTCATTTCCTTGCTGTTATAAAACAATGTACGCCACTCAATACTTAATGTCTCGAAGAAAGAATTATCCTGAAACTAGGTTCCTTCTGCCAAAACTAAACTGCAAGAAAATGATAATTTTTGATCATTTCTTGCTATTCAAATAACTAAACCATAATTATTATAAATTAAACGATGTTATAACAAATACTTCGCCAAAAGTCTTGAACGTTTTGATTACTGAATTTAAATCTTCCCAAATACCATGGCGTTGAAAGCACTCATTATACAAATTGACTTAATTGGCTTATCTGTTGCTTGGATGATATCAGCCATCTTGGGTTGTATTGATTCACCCGAAATACTCATATTCGCTTGTAGAAATAGAATACCGGATATAGTGTTTCTTATAACAGGATTTTAGATATACGATGGGAATAATATTAATTTTTATTAAACCTTTTTTGTAAACGTAAAATTTATTTTAAAATGCTTTTTACTTGGTTGACAGAAAGTACCTAGTGTCAAGACACTTCGTACTTCGCTTTCTACCGAATTAGAGAGAGACATTGCGTGTTGAGTGGTGGAACTCAACGCCGCACTCTGTCAAAATAATTTAAATGTAATCACTCCCCAGAGCGGGGATCGACCCCACAACCGATCGTGTTTACAGTCAGACGCTATCCCATTGCGCCACAACCAGATTCAAACTCGAACGTAGAGTCTTAATCAGAAATATTAGTGCTATGTAAAAGGCTAAAGCTAGGCTTACCATTTGAAATATTACCAAGATGATATAGATTCGAAAAACAAGAAGTAATCAGTGAGTTAAGAAGTAATCAGTCACTTATGTACGAATTCAATACATTGTATATTGAGTGATTAAACTCTACGCCACATATTGTCTTGCCCTCTGGTAAAGTAAGGCATGGTGATATAAAATTAATTATACAAAACGATACCACGTAAGAACCAAACCTACAACCAATCACGTTTACAGTCACACACGTCACGTTAGATAAAACACAAACACAAATATGACAAATACGAAAATATTTATTTTTAATAACCCATTAATATATTTCAGGTGAAGTACGCGTCAACGGTAAATCTGCAAACATTTTTACTATGCCCATGTGTTCCTTGAATTTCTTCATCGTGAGATTCGAAACAGCAAGTGTTGGTGCCTCGAGAGTGACATCCCATATTATTTGTAGATATATGCATATCTTTCAAATATTGGTCCGTATGACATTGCACGGGATATAATTCCATAACGTTTTTATTATTTTCAGTGCAATCACAGAAGTGAACCTACATTATAAAATTATATATTATAATATAATTTAATTAATTTGTTTTTGTGTTAATTCTGTAGTCAGAGTCCTAGTATAATGACGGAGAAATAAATAAACTATAAAGGAGAAATGAAAATAAATTTCAAATATGATGACCCCTATTGAGAATCGAACCCACAACCAATCGCGTTGCGCTATAATTTTCACCAAATTTGCGTGAACTTAATAAATCATATTATCTATTACGTAACGTAACTTAATTACAACGTACGCTACATTTTAGGTTAATTTAAAATCGCATTCACCCGCTTTCGAAGTTTACGTCGCAGCCTTAGGAACTTTGGCCTTCTTTTGATACATGTGTAGCCTTTTCTTATTTGCTTTCTGTGTTCAGCTGAATTTTGTAATCTTAGTATAAGCCTGCACCATCTATCATTACAGGAATGAGAGACACCTAGAATTAATATTATGCATTAACTTAGATAATATATTAATATGTATGTATGAAAAAAGTGCAACCCGCCATTTTGTGGTGGCGGCCATTTTGTATTTACAATCAAAATTATATGTGAATACCAATTATCAGATCAAACGAGAATGCGATCAAACTTCATTGACTAAATTTGACTGAAACAAACAACTAAATAAAACTATTTAATAAAAATTAGTGCCATTATGGCCTTAAAATAGCTATTTTCAGGCTGTCCGGAGACCAAGGCGTACGGGACAGGGGACTGAAAATGGGGTCAGTATTCGATGGCCACTCGGATCATTTTTTACAAAATATTTTTATATACATTTACACATATCTGAATTGTACCATGTATTTAATATATACATATATTTATTAAAGTATATTATTAAATTATGCTTACCCATATCGTATTAGATATTTTCAATCAAAAAATAAATTTAAGCAAAAGCGGAGGCCAACCTGATTATTAGTTATAATAACTATCTCCATGGAAATAAATAATTGTATTGGTTTTTTAAATATCTTCGCTAAAAAACATTTTTCAAAATTTACGAAAATCTGATCGCAACAAAATTCATACCTAAACCTAAATTTCGAGCTGCTATCATGATATATCGAGTGGCATATAAATTATTATACGCTTGTAACAATTTATTTCTAATTTTTAGTGTGGAATAACTCATATTTTTTTTACACAACTGAGGAAAAGCCTACCTGCGCCAGTGTTCCCAGGTGCCTGGTGTTACACAGGACCATGGGCGGCGGTGATCACTCACCATCAGGTGACCTGCACGCTCGATGGCACTGCCTATCTTATATAAAATAAAATAAAATAAACTGAAAAAATAGTAAAGAATTAAAAAGAATTAAAAAACGTATAATATTAATTATTATTGACTTCGATATTTACCAATATTTATGTAGAGGGAATCCAATAACATTTTATTGAACCATACTTCTTTTAACTCGTTGTTGGTCTAAATAAACTGAAATCCAATAATAGTTATTGGATATATAAAAAAAAATATACGAAAAATTTACTAACCAAAAATCCGTCCCCCTATAAGCAACCTGTATGTATGTCTGTATCACTAAATGTAGAATATGTTAAACATGTCAAAACTAATACTGTAGTTTTCACAGTCTGAAGGAGACATACTTGGCTCCGAACAGTCACCAATGCAATATAAACTCAAAACAAGCAATTAAACAACCGGCTACAGATTAATTATTTGTTTAATCAACAAACTTTGAAAGCTTTCGTATTGATTGTCGACGGAATGTTATACTATGAATGTTACAAAGTTGGTATGCGTCAGGGTTCAATCTTGGGACCCAATAGCTTTCCATTATATACTTGTGTTGATTTATATAATTAATGTATCTTGTGTAATCTATCCGTAAACAATGTGTTTCCTTGGCAACGTATATGACATTTGAATGTCAAATATATAGTAGTGTGTGTGTGTGTTATATTTTTTTTTATTAATTTATTGTAATTTTTGTGCAAATTTGAAAATCATGTTAGCATGCTGCATTTTCTCTGTGTGTAAACTTTAACTATATTTAATTCTATACTATTTTGACTGCGTGTATTTCGTAATGAGTAACTAAGATTTGCTTCAAACAAAAGCACAATAAAGAAACTTAAATATTTATTTGTAATAAATATTTCTAATGGTGGTTATGATTATAATATAAGTATAGTTTTATAGATGGCATATATTATTATGAGGCCGGTCGTGGCGCAGTGTGACAGCGTCTGAGTGTAAACGCGACCGGTTGTTTGTTCGATCCCCACTCGGAGGAGTGATTATCTTTAAATTATTTTCATTTTCTCGCTCTGGTAAAGACAAAGAGCGGCGTTGAGTTCCATCACTCAATACGCAATGTCTCGAATACGGTGTAAAGTGAAGTACGGAATGTCTTGACACTAGGAACTTTTTGAACTGCTATGCGGGATAAAAGCGTGAAGCTAAAAATTTTTTTTTGGTCTGCGTAAAAAGCATTTCCCAGCGACAAAAAAAGAGCTACAACTTTTTACTATTATTTCTTTCAGCCTTGTGTAAAGCAATTAAAAGCAAATTTAAAATAGTTAATAGTTACTGTAGCGCAAATTAGATCTTCCTAAGTAAGTACACTACTAATGACATATTCACTAAATTTATAAATACAATTGGAGTGTTTGTTGGTAATATTAAAATAACCTTCTATATATAAGTTCTATAGTAAGCTTCTTACTATATATATATATATATATATATATATATATATATGTGTGTGTGTGTTTATTAACATCCATGTATCAAAATAACATTTTTAATAATTTTTGTTGGTCTGTATGTTCCGGCTAACCTCAGGAATGATAAGGCCGGTTTTGAAGGAACTTTCACTGGCAACTAGTTTATCACTTGAGGAAATGATTGTATTTAATTTTTTTTCATCTTATTGATCTGGTAAGACAAAGCGCGGTTTCGGATTTCGGGTGGAAAGCAGTCAACGGAGTGCCTTGACATTAGGTTGTCTCCGACTACTCTACTATGAGGAATAAAGATAAAGCGTGAAGCTATAAATAATGTTATGTCTATATATTTTGAATGTAAAGACAATTTAGTGATAAGTCACATCCTTTTACACGTTATTCTCAATTTAAGATATTACGTGTAATACAAGACAAGATGTGGTGAGAGTTGAAACCCAACACCAATTGTCTCCAATAAAACAATAAAAAAAGTTTTATTCCTATATTATACAGTAATGTGTGTGAGATGATCTCAGAAAGTAATTTCTATATTTGTATTGGGATGAACCGCTTTTAACCTAGTGCCAGTATGAAACTTGTGATAATCTAAAATAACGTTTTATACCTACGTTAGAGTATGTGTGTGTGTGTGTGTGTTTGTGTGTGTGTGTGTGTGTGTTTGTGTGTGTGTGTGTGTGTGTTTGTGTGTGTGTATGTGTGAGAGAGAGAGAGAGACAGAGAGAGACAGAGAGAGACAGAGAGAGAGACAAAGAGAGAGACAGAGAGAGAGACAGAGAGAGAGAGTGTTTGCGTGTGTGTTTATGTTAAAAACAATAAGTACATACAAAACATAAGCATACGTCTACATGAGTTAGTTTTAATACTTTCAAATATATCCAATCAAGAAAAGGGAATACTACGAATAATCAATAAAATTTAATATCTTATCGGGATCTAAGTTAACCACTATTACGAGTTATCGAACCGTAGCGGTTTACCACTAAAACTGTGCGTCGAGTTGAGCAATCAATCTGTTCAGTTGAAATTCTATATAAATATATATATACATATATACATATATACTTTTTAATTGAATATACACACAAACATCTACTCGGTACATATATTAAAATATGATATATTACAATTTTTGTCTATCTGTCTGGCTGCCTGTTACGTTATCTCGAGAACAGCTAAACCGATTTTGACGCGACTTTGACTGGCAAGTAGCTGATGTAATAAGAGGTAACTAGGGCTACTTTTATTTTACATTTATAGAATAAGCATCCCAAGACGTTGAAGTCCACGCGGACGAAGTCGCAAGTAAGCCTCGTATACAATATAATTAAATTGATTATTATATTTTACAAATATTAAAAGTTTTACGAATGTTAACCCGCATCCCTTTTAATCTGACTCATTATCACAACCAATATGTCTTATCAAGCTATGTTGAAATTCTTATACTCATGTTACTATTTATTTTTTAGTTAGAGACTCTTTATGTGAGAATTTTACAAGTTACAAGTAAATTGGCAAAATAGTATATTGCTTGCACAAAAAATAACATGTATAAAATAAATTAAAGTAACTATGTATACTAAAAGTGCTTTATTATCACTAATTTTAGGCGATTTTAATTAAAAACATTTCTCATTGGAAAGGGATATTTTTAAGACGCCTCAAATGAAAAGCTGAAATCCACTCGCGTAGAAAATTGGATGCTTCAGAACGCTTAAATCGATGCCCTAATTTAGAAACGTTCGAGTTTCTTTATGTTTCCATTTGCTGATTTTTGAAACGTATGAATAATTTGATAAATACCGTTTTTTTTCGAATGTGTAATAAGCTGTTGACCCTACCAGCTTTGACATCGTCACCAGGTTTTGGGGTACACCGAGCTAAAAGATCTCTGACCATGGCGTAGAGACCTCGAGAGGAAACCATCAACTTAGAACACCGTGTCACAAGGGCGCCTCCTGTGAGGCACGAACCTCGGCTTGTGTACACCGTTTGTATTGGGGGACTGATAAACAATGAAGATATTATAGATAGATTTTTTATTTATTATATATTATTTATTATGTTTTCTAATATGCGGAACGGTTCTACAGTTTGACTTTACCTCGTAGATAACCTGAAAAAAGCAATATTTATTTCTCTTTTTTAAAAAATATTATAAACAGTTACATTATTTACAATATTTAGAATGTCCTGCGATGATTACATAAAACCCGGCGGTATGTTCCATCCTTCCACACATAAAGCTTTGAATTCGAGCAAATAGTACCACTTGAGGCTAAGTGTCTAACTGTACCCATTATTCAAAAATATAAGAAGCTAACAAAAGCGTAAGAAAGTTAAATATTTCAAGAACAACTGGTATTTGCAGTTATTATCTACACCTAACCATACTAATATTAAATTGATTATAAAAGAAAATAGGTACTATTATCTGACCATCTTAGACGGGGGCTCAAGCAATTTCCCGCACCAATGCGTTTACGAACAAAACGGTAGTTTGAAACAGATTTTATATGAAAACTTTGCGGAGGTGAGAGATAAATGGAGTTAAGTTTAAAAGTTTGTTTGGATTTTGCTGATTCTCTGATATAGCTACTTTCAGTTTGCTGTTTTTTTTTATTTAACTTTAATGATTTATTTAAGTAGCATGAGTTCTCTTTTTTTGTTTTAGTTGAGAAATCTATTAGATTATTCGAATTTTTGAATTCCAATTCTGGACTTTGTAATAAAAATTGACTTTTCACATTTTTACATTTTAAATGAAATTCTTTTAAACACATTAATCTCGTATATTTTGATTTTCGAAAATACATTTATGAAAGTCCGATATTTCAAACACTATACAGTAGTCCGAGACCATCTGTGACCACGGAATACTGTAAGATGTTCGAAACGTTAGATTTTTAAAAATGTACTTTCGAATACCAAAATATACGCTATTAATCCGTTTAAACAAGTTTCGTTTAAAAAGCAACTATCATGTTTTACTTTAGACCATATTTGGCACTGTACAAATATTTAAGACGGAAGGCTGCGCATGATTTTAAAGGTAAATAAAATCAATGTCATAATTTCCGATCTAATTTTTAGTTACTTTAGTTTACTTTAGTAATGTGTCAAGTGATATTTAAAAAAATAATATTCACTACCAATTGCTTAACTTAACCTTTCGTTGACAAATTTTAAAGGCCTACAAATTATTTCCGTTGATTTATATTCTACTTTGTTTGGGGTAATTGCGGAAATGGTCGTTTATTTTTACTTTATTTGGGGTAAACACGGACAAGACCATAGGGGTAATTATAAATGTCCACAATTACTAAATATTTAGTGAAGAGCCTAGAAACGTTAATTTTAAAGAAAATTTAGAGAAATTAAAAAAAATTGAAAAAAATTAAAAAAAATGAAAATGATCTAAAAATTAGGAATATACATTGAAAATATAGTAACCCGCCTAGTGAATACTAATTTATGTGCATGTGTGACTAACGTACGAAACGAGCTCATGACTACTGCGTCTGTAGGACTTCTGCTAGAGTCGGCCTGTTAGGTCTGTTCCCACTGCTCGATACGGATATATCCAGAAATACCCAAGAAGCTTGCTCGCCTTTACTTCGAGGCCTACAGACAATTACGGATAGACATGATTCAAACTGTCATTTCACAGATAATTTGTCAGATCGTAGTACCAAATTTTTTCTGTAAGAGAAAATTTATATGTATACTATTTATATCTTCACACTTTTTCCTCATCGCAGCGTGGTAAGTATATAGAATCAAGACATTCTATTGAGATTTGTTGTTTGGCGGAACTTAACAACGTGATTTTCTTCACTAAAGCAGAGAAATGAAAAAATTTTAAAATAATTTATCCACCTAGTACTGATGGAATTGACTGGAGTTATAGACGCATAGCAGAGTAATCGGAAGTCATTATAACCAAAAACAACAGTTTTATTACTATTTTTCTAGTATTTCAAGAAAAAAACAAGGATCAATGAAACGCATATAAATATATTTTCTAACATTTATATTTTCGAAATTTAATTTCTAGTAAATCGACGATTTACATGTTGACAATTATATTCATACATAAATAAACATTAAACAATCAGTCTTTTTGAAGATAAAAGTTTTTTATTTGCTACAACGTTGTCTAAAGAAGCGTAATTACATCTAAAATATTTGTATGACGCTATAACTCCTATACATGTAATTAATTACAAAAAACGTATGAGACCGTTCAAGTATTACGTAAGCATTTTTCTTTGCAAATATTTACCCCTTTCTGGCCCATGTCCGCAAAAGTGAGCAAATGTCTTACAGTGGGGTTGATTTGTTTATATTTTGCACCCACCGAAAAGAAACTCTATGTTCCTTTATTGTTTACGTAATACTTTAATGATCTCTGAGATCAAAATATCATTATTCTAACTTAAAATTATTAATAACTTTATTAAATATAATGAAGAAAAATAATTAAAATAATTCAATTATTTTTTAGTAATTATTTTGAACAATGTTTTAATAAGAAATATAATTATATACAAACTTATTAGAAAGCAATCATAATACAGGCAGTGTAAGCGTTTGAGTATATATGACATTTAAATTAAGTATAATTCTGTCTTTTTCTACTCGGATTGGGTAGCGGAACTCAACGCTGCGCAATTCGCAACTAGAGTAGGAAATATCGATATATATGAAATTTATAAAAAGCTAAATCTGAAGCCAAAATGTATTTATCCAGAGTATTAATACATATTACGAAAAATGCCCGAGTTGTATGTCAATTACCATTTTAAAATTAATTAATATGTACATTGTCACACTTATCGCACAAAGAAAGAGAATCAAAGAGAATTGTCTTCCTAATTCGAAATATTGCGTATTGAGTTGCGTAGCTTAACGCCGCACGTTTTCAAATTGAAATGAGTTTAAAGTCATAACTACGAAAATGAATTAATAAATAGTTAATATACAAATCTTAAACCTAAATTATAATCAAATACAAGAATAAAATAAAACAAATCTCTTAATATTATATTAAAATTTAAAAATCCCTTAACGTCTAACAGTAACTTACGCATATAGAAATGAACACAACCTTTAAAATAATTCTTATAACTAATGATTTTGAGATTTCGATGGCTACCTGTGGTGTGGCACTCTGCATGCTTCTAGAAGAAAAAAACGTATAAATTTTAAAAAATATGTATTTAAAATACCCCAAAGGGAGTCTTCCACGGTCTCCCCTGCAATCTCAATGCAAATAAGAAGAAATGGGTAAAATTAGACAAATATCAGGAGTTATATGAAGTGTCATAGAGAAAGGAAATCTTTGTCGATTATCTGAGCAAATAGCACTGCAAAAGATAGGTTAGCAAATTAGTTAATTCAATTCTTTAAGCTTTATACTTTTATCTTGTATAGCATGGTAGACAAGATGAACCTACTATGCTTTCTGTTGAGTTGGAGATGTTGTGTGGAAGATGTGGAACTCAACACCACACACGTATTACCAGGGTGAGGAAATAGTAATAAATTTAAATATAACCAATCCCCGAGTAGGAATCGAACCCACAACCACTAGCGTTTACAGTGAAACGCTATCACAATACGCCACGGCCGGTCTCCAATTAGTTCAAATAGTTTAATAATAATAAATATAGTAGTAATAAGTTTATCGTATTGTTGTTAATTAAAAGATCTGAATAGTGGCCATGTTGTTTTAATTTAATAATGATATTCTTGTACAAAAAATATTACAAATATATTGAAAATTCTGTGTAGTAAAAGAATAGGACTTGAGCTTTCTGCTTCAAATACAATACCTGTAATCAAATGTAAGATTTTTTTACGCTTGTATCCCGCATAGCAGGGTAGACAGAAAGTACCTAGTGTCAAGACACTCCGTACTTCGCTTTCCACCGAATTCGAGACATTGCGTGTTGGGTGGTGGAACCCAACGCCGCTCTTTGTCTTTTTACCAGAGCGAGGAAGTGAGAATAATTTAAATATAATCACTCCCAAGAGTGGGGATCCAACCACAACCGATCGCGTTTACAGTCAGACGCTGTCACACTGCGCCACGACCGGCCTAAAACGGTAAGTGATCACCACCGCCCAAGATCCTTTATAACACCAGGGGAAGTACAGGTGGATTGCTGGCCTCTGGCAAGGTTGTCTACCTTGAAGATAGGTAAGTCACATTGACCTGGAAACACTGTTACAGGTACCAGTCTATCCTACTTCTTACTAATATCATAAACGCGAAGGCTTATGAAGATGTATGTATATATCTAGGTTTGTTATTCTTGCACAAGAAAAAAACAATCGTAGGGTTATCAGAATAGCATAAAGGCAATATAAATTATAATCATTTTATTTCCGTCTATTTAAACTACAGGTATTAAGTTATTTCTCATCAACACATCACGCAGGCAAAGCCGCCAGATATATATATATGTATTGTATAAATAATTTAAACTTACTTCTTGGAGCACTTTTCAAAGTGGTTGTCCGTGAAACGCAGTCGCTTTCCTCTGACTCTGATCTCATTTGAAAACTTGTTTCTAAAAGTATACCATTTATTAACAATTATAGTAAATAATAAAACAAAAAAAAATATGACTTCTGTCTTTGATTTTTGCGACTTTTATATATTTTAAATGAAACTATTTTAACTGGATTAATCGCATATATTTTGGTATTCGAAAATACATTTTTGGACACCTGATGTTTCGAACACTTTACAGTAGTCTACCTGTGACCACAGACTACTGTAAAGTGTTCGAAAAGTCAGGTGTCCAAAAATGTATTTTCGAATATTAAAATATACGTGATTAATCCGCTAAAAATAGTTTAATTTAAAATATGACTTCTGTCTTTGTTTTATCTTCAAGGTATCAAAAAATTTTGAAACGTTACGCAAAATGCTAACAGAAATAACAGATCTAATAAAGAGCAACTTATGTTATTTTTATGTTAGAATTATAAAATAAAGATCGGTATATGTTAAATTCCAAGGGAAAAAATAACGAATAAGCTCTTCTTATTTAATATAATCTGATTTTTTTTATTTTTTTTTAACGGATAAACCGTTCCTTAAACCGTTCCGTAAACTTTCCAAGTTAATATATTTTATCTTCATACTTATATCCTGTAAAGCAGGGTAGACATAAAATATATAGTGTGAAGAAATTTTGTACTTCGATTTCCGCCGAATACGATACATCACGTGTTGAGTGGTCCACCACTCAACACGTGAGTTGAGTTCCAACTCAACGCCGCCCTTTGTATTACCAGAGCGAGGAAGTGAAAAGAATTAAATATAATCTCCCAAGCGTTCGCATTTACAGTCAGACGTTATCACACTGCGCCACGACTGGCCTTGATATTAATTAAAAAGAATATTATTAGTATAACAAACATACCACTATCATATCTCTTGCTGTTCCCAGGCAACATTCTCGCAGGGGCTTCTTGGTTATCCACGTGGCCAAATGTGCGGAATCCGATGGCGAATTGTGCATAGGGACTTATTTCATACAGCTCTGGAAGACAGTAATTGCGAATGAAACAAAACGTATTATTATAACATGTACCTAGTGTCAAGACACTCCGGTCTCCGCTTTCCACTTTCCGCTGAATTCATTGTAATGCGTGTTGAGTATTATTATTATAATCAAAGTTATATTAATTTTGATTTTTTTTATTGAGGTTTTTTCTTACAAGCCACGGATTTATGTGCGTCCATGAATTTTTACGATCCTATTTAAAACTTTTATGAGTTTTATATATTTTTTATTGTGACGGGTGGAGAGCACCAGACACACTGCAAGGAACTCAGAAATATATATGATTAAAAAAAAACATTTTAAACTAAACTTTTTTGCAACAGTTCTAATTTTAATATATTCTTGGTGAATATGCAAGAGACAATGAAGCAAAAAAATATTATTAAGTAATAATTTATAATTTGTTTTTAGTTTTTTTTTCTTTTTTTAAATTGAGAATCGAGAAAACGTATTATTTGACTTATTCTTATAAATAATCTTTATGTAAATGAAATTTGTAAAAATATCTCTACAGAGATGCTAACAACAAACATAAGTTTGTAACAAGCGTCAAAAAATTGCAAAGGAGCCGGATATAAAACGTAACGCTTAGTGGTCAATATACTTGGTCAGTTTCAACAACACAAGACAACAGGCAGGTAAAAGTATGAGTCTCGCTGCGTTTAATTTTTTGTACGTTTTATAATTTTTTTAAAATTCTACTCATACCAGGCCGGTCATGACGCAGTGATAAACATCTGAATATATACGCGATCGGTTGTGTTCCAATTCCATTTGGGATTCCCCCAAATGGAATTGTATTTAAAATAACTTTCTTTTTCTTGCTCTGTTAAGATAAATCGTTAAGTTCTTCCACTCAACACGCCATGTCTTGAATTCGGCGGAAAGAGAGGTACGGAGTGTCTTGGCCAGGTCCTGTTTACCCTGATATGCAGGATAAAAGCGTGAAGCTAAATAAAATATAGGTATACATACCATGTTTAGCATCTGCAGTGAGATGTACGGGAGTACTGTACACTCTATTATTGTCTGGCGCTGTTTGAGTGTTGTTTGGTATATTCCGTTCAGATTTACATTCTCCTGTTAGCGAATTTCTATATTCTGTTAGCCTTTGATGACTGAAATTAAAGAATAATATTAATAATATTAACATTAATTTAATCTTGACTTAAATATGACTAGATCTATTGTATAAATTAAAAGTTCACTGTTCTATACAAAATCTCATACATACTTTCAACCCCAAAAAACCCCTTCAGGGGTTGAATTTTACAATTTCCTATCTTAGTGATCACCTACGTGTTAAAAAGAACTATGCAAAATTTTACACCCCTAGCACTTGTAGTACAGAAGTTTCATACAAATTTCAACTCCAAACACGACCCTTGAGGGTAGATTTATGCAATTATTAAATTTTATCTTAATTACTACCAACATGTTAAAAAGAATCACCATGCAGAACTTTACACTCCTAGTACTGGTAATAAAGAAGTCTCATACAAATTATGAACCCCACAACCAACCACTTTAAGGGTAGATCGAAAAATTTTGTCTTATGTAGCGCCTAAATTTTACAGAGATACAAAATTTGAATGATGAGAATGTGTGATTTATTGCATTTATATTATATACAATCATACAGATATTATTCAATTAAGCTTCTGAAAAAGTTCTCGGTAAGTTAGGTATAATAATAAAATATACAGCCAAAAACTTTTAAGAAATCTAAAAGAAAATAAAATAACTTTTTTTTTAATTTCATTAATTACTACTTAAAGAAAAAAATCTGTACATTTCTTTATTAAATTATACTTTTTTTAATCATTAAATTTATTCACCCAATAGACTAGATCTGTACCTTTTCTTTACTTATTTTTACATTATAAAATACGAATAAATATATTAAAGCGAAGTACGGAGTGTCTTGACACTGGGTACTTTCTGTCTACCCTCCTATGTGGGATAATAAGCGTGAAGCTAAAATAATTTATATAATAATATTTGGCTACATAGAACTAAGGTTAAGCGAGTGTTACTTACTTATGTCGCTTCACAAGTATATAGAGACACGTGCACAGGCAAATGATTAACAAAATCGAACTGCACACAATGACCAGCATGTTTATATCGTAATAATCAGTCGGTGGTCCTATAGATTCTGAAATAAAAAAAATTACGTAAAAGAAAATAATTAAATTAAACCAAATAATTAAATTTAAATTTACAATCAGTGGGGATCGAACCTACAACCAATCATTTTTACTATCAGCTCCTATTCCACTAAGCTCGCTACGTTCGCTACATTTAAATTTTTATATGTTTTTAGAACGCTGTAGCGTAGGGGAGGGGGAAGGTGACAAAAAAAGAAAAATGAAGAATTAAGAAAAATGAGAAAGTGAATTTCTTATAAGTATATTATTTTTATTTTTTTTTATTTATCATTATTTTATGATAAATAGGTGATATATTTTTTATTTTTATTTATAAAGAAATTATAATGAAATACATATGTATAGGCAAATAATTATTTTTTTATACCCCTACAACAATTTTAAATTCATATATTTTTAATTAATATGTTTGTTTCTATCTGGTATCCCAAAATATCAATAATTTTTTTTAATATAACATACCTCCTTGCACAGTTGTAGTTGCATACATATACATAGCCGCGTCTACACCCGCTGCGTTTTCAGCAAGTATACGAACTTGGTACCAATGTGCGGGAGTTAAAGACGATATTACAAATGAATTCGGTGTTGCCAGCGGACTGTTCCAGACTGGGTCTATGGGCTGAAATATTAAATTTAAGATTTTAATCAAAATAAATAGTGTTTGGTCTATTTACCTGAAAGAAGGAATTGAGTAAAATGATAAATTATTAACACAAATATCTTGTGTGGTATCAATCAGTCATTTTTAATATAATGTTGTTGTTTTTATTGTGTGCGTAAGTTCCATGTGCGTGTGTGTTTGCATGTGCGTGCGTATAGAATTTGTATGTATGAATGTCCAGTCATGGCAATTCATGATGTCATTAACTAGCCAATAATCTCTATTTTCTTACCAAACGGTTTTCCGCTCTCCTCCACAATTTCCCTCCGTACTCTCTATAATCGACTTCCCATCGCGTGATTTCACATCCATTGTCCTCCCACCCGCTTAGTTGTATATATATGTGAGTTGCGTTACTCCAGAACCATTCGGTTGTTGTTGGTGATATTGGTACTGAAATCGAAATGATAACTATTAATTATAAAACATATGAATATTTAAGCGCAACGGGATTCGAACCTGCGACTCTTGGAAACTATACCGCTGCGTTTAAATTTTTAGTTGCTGTTTAAAAATGTTTTAGTATAGTACAGTTGAAATTACTTTTAAATGAAATTATCAAGGTATATTGATGGCACCTAAGCTGCATGTTATACGATGGGTCTGGCACAATCTACAGAGATTAATAACCTTTTTTCTTCTTCTAGAATAAAAAAAATGCTGCAAGTACATCTTCACGCTTTATCCCTCTTAGCAGGGTAATCCGAGACAACCTAGTGTCAAGACAATCCGTTGACTGCTTTCCGCAACGAAATCGATACATTGCATGTTGAGTGTATGCACTTTGTCTTATCAAAACGGAGAAATTAAAATAGATTTTAAATATAATCATTCCCTTATGCGAACCCATAACCAGTCGCGTTTACAGCCACGATGACCTCATAAAAGAAAATTGACGCCGGTTGTAGTGTAGTGAGACAGTGTCTGACTGTAAACGTGGTTGGTTGTAATTCTATTCCCATTAGGGGGAGCAATTATATTTAAATTATTTTCACTTCCTCGCTCTGAGGTGGTAATGGAAAACAAAGTGTGACGTTGAGTTCCGTCACTCAACACGTAATGTCTCGAATTCAGCTGATAGCGAAGTATGGAGTCTTGACACTAGGTACATTCTGTCTACCCTGCTTTGCGGGATGAAAGCATGATATCAAAAAAAATGATATCAAAAAATCAACAATAATTCAAACCAAAAATTCCTAGAATACACGAAAAACAATATAAATATAAACAAACCTCCGCCCAAAGTAGTAGCATCTACGTAAGCAGGTTGAGAAAAACCAACACTGTTAGCTGCTGTCATCCTTAAGGAATATTTTGTTCCACACTTCAATCCTTCTAGTGTATATTCTTGAACACTTTGTACTGTTACCCCTTTGTCTGACCACGTGTCTTGCCATGCTACGTTTGCTTCTTTCCAGGTTAATTCATATACTGAAATATAATATAAATATAGTTTTTAAAACAAATAATTTTTAACTGATTAATAACAGTAGGGAGTGTCTTAACACTAGATACTTCCTATCTACCCTGCTATGCGGGATAAAAGATTGAAGTTAAAAAAAAAATAATAATAGATAACTACTGTAAAACATTTAAAACGGTGGGCTTTCAAGAATATGGTTTATTATACCAAAATATACTCAATTAATTTTATTAAAATCACTTCTTTTTAAATGCGTATAACTTGCTAAAACCATAGATTTAATAAACTTCTTTAGTCTTTGATTGAATCGCTATGAAACAACATCTGACTGTTAACGCGATAGTTGTGAATTCGATTCTTGCTAAGGACAATGATTATATTTAAAATTAAGGTAAGATAAGGCGCGCCGTTGAGTTTCGAGCGGATAGCAGTTAACTAAGTGTCTTGACACTAAGTCATCTCTGACTACCCTGGTACAGGATAAAGTGTGAAGCAGCTTTTTTAATATATTTCTCTTTGTTCGTATTGCAATGGAACAGCGTCTGACTGTTAACGGGATGGTAGTGAGTTCAATTCTCACTCGGGGAAATTATTATATTTAAAATTAATATCATTTCTCCACTCTACTAAGATTAAACACGGTGTTAAGTTTCACCATACAACATGCAATGTCAATAATTACAGAAAACCTAGTATCAAGGTGTAAGTAGGTTCTCTATAACCACCATGGTACATATAACTTGAAAAATAATAACTGTTGATTACCAATCTTCTGAGTCTTCCCACTCTTCCGTGGTTGATCCCATTGTAAATGCAAAGCATTCTTATGTGACGTCACTCTCAAAACAGGTGGTTCCGGCGTCGGTAATACAGACACTTCATATGACACCGAATCTGAACCATACAGGTTCTTGGCTAGACACGTGTAGTTACCACTGAGCGACTGGTCTATATCTGGAATAGAGAAATAAGAGAAAATAAGTAATTAGAAAAACAAAAGTAGGAAGTTTAGGAGATACGACATAAGTGTAGACTTGAGGGCCCCTTTAAATGCCTATTAACATTGGTTTCCACTGTCCAAGCTCTACTTAGTCAACCCATTAATAATAGTAAAGAAGATATTTTTATATCTTTTATAAGATCTTTTTATCTTTGGTTTTACTTGGTTTACTTTATTGTTTGAAAATGGTTGATAAGATTAAAATAGAATTTTTATAAAAAAATGTATTTGTGACACATTTGCCTTAATAAATAAACTGGCTATAACCTACAGGCTACTATATAGTAACTGGCTATACCTTAGTGACTTAAATATATATATATATATATATATATATATATATATATATATATATATATATATATATATTTATACTATATACTTTTAACTTTGACGAAATTTAAGCTTGGGATTATATTATGCTTGGGATAAGTAAATAACAAGAAATATTAAAATTCGATGTATCTTTCAAATTATACATATGTAGATGTACATGTCATTTAGAGATTTTAAAATGTCTTGGATATGTCATTGAATTTCTAGCCAACTAAACCAAAGATACCATGATAGTTAGATATATTAATCTAATCAATCAAGATAGTTAGATATATTAATCTAATCTAAACTTACTGTTAATTAGCAAGCTGTCATCATGGTTCCTTGTAAATCTGGGGTGGTGGGTGATAATGTTATGTTTGTGATACCACACAGTGCGTGGCGGTGGTACTCCCACACACAGACACACCAGCAGGAGAGATGAACCCACACCCACTGATATTGCCCCACCTAGCGACGCTACACCGGCTACAACTGGAATTAAAATAATTAAATATAATTAAAATATAATTTATACGTACATATAAATAATAACAAAATATTTCTTTATTTACAATTTTGACTGAAGTGGCAAATCAAGCCAATTAAATTTGAATAAACTCGCCGAAAGCAATAAATACTTATATGTACTGGGTAGAAAATACTAAAATGATGAAATGATACCAGCTAATAAATTTAATAAAATAAATTACTGAAAAATATATATTTTTTTTAAATTATACAATGTTTTTTTTACAGAAATAATCTAATCATAAGAACATTTTCTCTTTCCTGCTCCTCCATTCACCTTAAAAGCACTCCAGAACTTGACATTCATTCATCATTCTTTTCTCTCAATTCATTCATTTAACTCACAAACAGTTACCAGTCTACACATATAAATTTCACTATAATAACATTAAATGTAAACTAATAGAAAATATAAGTTTATATAATATAACAATATAAAGCAGCTTCACATTTTATCACGGACGGTAGTCACAGACAACCTAATGTCAAAATAGTTTTTTTAAGGCTTTTCACCCGAAATCTAGACATTGCGTGTTGAGTGGCTAACTCAACGCCGTGTTTTGTCTTACCAGAAAGTATCACAATATACCAACCTCGTCCATTAACTTCAACGTGCACTCTACCACTAGGCGCGCCCTCTCCCGCACTGGTATGCGCACGCACGAACACTTCATACATGCCCGCACTGAGATCGGATAGTGGGTACGTGATCTGGCGTGACAGATTCGATTCCTGAGTCGGCTCCACTCTATAGCTTTGGGGGGCGCTGGTACTGAAATAAATAAAATAATAATTATTTAATTTTCGTCTTGTACATATACAATAGTTATCTATGAATAAAATATACCAAAGGCTGGTATTGGCGCAGTAGGATAACGTTTAATGGTAAACGTGTTCGGTTGTGATTTCGATTCCCGCTCGCGGGAATGAATGAATACATTTAAATTATTTCCATTTCCTGGCTCTGGTAAGACAATGCGCGGCGTTGAGTTTCGCTAATCAACACGAAATAATACGCACTAATATGAAATGTATTTTATTATAGTTACATATATACTTAACTACGGGTTATATATAATTTATTAAAATTATTATTATAGAAAATAAACTACACAATTTTATTTATATATTTTTGACACGCCTCACGACAATCTACATATAACCTTAGCAACGCGTATGTACACTATATACAAAAACACATAATGTCAAATGTATAGTAGTATTGTGTTTTAGATAATTTATAAACTCTACATATTTATATCATATTATTGGGAAAGAAGTGAATTTCTGCAATTTTATTGTAAAAAGGGCACAAAAGAAAGGTAAGGTAAGCCTTTATGAATTGAATAACATTTTTTTTTAACTTCAAGCTTTATCCCTAGCAAAGTAGTCAGGATAAACTTTCTTACATTTAAAATAATATATTTAATTAAAATAAAAATATATTTAAATCACCTTGTAACTGGTTTAACATATACAGTATAATGTGTTATATCTCCATTGGGTTGATCAGGTTTCTTCCAACTGACGAGTACTGATGTGGGGGACGAGACTAACGCCTTTATAGCTGAAGGCGACCCTGGAACTGAAATCAGATTTTTTTTTAATTATTAAACGGAAGCTATAATAGTGCAGTGG
This sequence comes from Dryadula phaetusa, assembly GCA_032432895.1. Taxonomy (NCBI): domain Eukaryota; kingdom Metazoa; phylum Arthropoda; class Insecta; order Lepidoptera; family Nymphalidae; genus Dryadula; species Dryadula phaetusa. The sequence continues at coordinate 1,237,577 of JAOYRS010000069.1, read as the reverse complement.
ATTGAAAACACTAGCTTGAAAATACGATTAGTTGTGGGTTCGATGCCCACTTGGAATGATTATACTTTAAAAAATACTTTCATTTCTACTCTCTGGTAAGTCGAAAGGCGGCGTTATGGTCCCCATTCCCCACTCAACACGGAAAATAGTCAATTGAGTGTCTAGACACCAGGTTGGCTCCAACTATCCTGCTATGCGGGATAAAGCACGAAGTTGTTTTTTTTCTATATTTAAAATATTATAGATAAAATATCAACCAAGAATCACATACCATCTTGCAATGTGGTACACACAACTGGATACGAAAAAGGTCCAATGCCGTAGTTAGAGAATCCCGCAACTTTTATCGTATAGTTCGTGTATTTAAGAAGCCCTTGCAGATATAGCTCCGTATGCGGTGTTGTTATATTGGACCACGGTCCATCTAAAAATAGATTTCATATAATTTAATATCTGTTAGTATTAGGCAGGTGGTAGCTCGTTCGATTATTTTAGTATACTGTACCAAGACGATTCTAGAAGAAAAATGAAGCTAATAATAAACAAAATAGACCAATAGAGATCATAGTATCGCAATGCAATTAGTTGTGAGTTCGATTTCCATTGTAGAAATGTTTTTATGTTCCTGCTTATATGAAACAAAGCTTGGCGTTGGGTTACATTATTTAATATGCTGTATCATATATGATATAAAATTATAAGTCGACTACTCAACATGCTGGAGTGTCTTGACACTAGATACTTCCGGTCTAAACTGCTATGCGGGATAAAAACGTGAAGCTAAAAAAAAACAAAACATTGACAAGTTCAGAGAACTGTAAAATCACTATCTTCTTCATAAATTTAATACTTAATAATTAAATTATTAGATAGAAAAAAAAATATATAAAAAAACTTCTCACCATCAGTACAATAGTGAACTGTGTACCCTAATAGGGTTGTACGCGACAACTGCCGCCACGCGGCGCGCACTGATGTAGACGACGCGCCCACACATTCCACACTAGATGGCGGCTCTTCGGGAGCTAGTAAACACATTATAAATAATTATTTTATTAAAAAAGGAAGAAATATATAAAAATATATAAAAAAATGCATGTTGGGTGACGAATCCCAAATAATTTTTGATTTGTATGAATTTTTCTATTAAATTTTTACTGCTTTTAAGTACTATAAAAATTTCAGATAGTCTATTATTACTAAATTCTTCACTTTCTCCTTGTTTAGAGAATAAATGATCTAGATACATATGTCAAAATGTGTTATGTATATGTATGTGTATGTGTGTATGTATATGAAATAAATAATTAAAATAAAAAATACATACCACCCTCTCTAGTAGTTTGATATACGGGCAGTGAAAATGGACCGTTTCCGGCGGAGTTGAATGCACTCACCGATATCGCATACCTACGAAAAAAATTAAACATTTTTATTAAAAAAATGTTTAAAAAAAATTACAACGGGAATCAGATGTGTTATTATGAAAAAAAAATATGGATTACAAAATTTGTTCCATAAAATAATAATTACATAAATAATAATTTTTATTACAACACAAAATAAAAATATATATATATTTGAAATAATGACAATTTAATTATTTTGGAAATACGGAGTGTCTAGACACTAGGTACTTTCTATCCACCCTGCTATGCGGGATAAAAGCGTGAAGCTGGTTATTTCATCAATGACCTCGGCAATGTATGGAACATTACATAGCGTGACAGTTTGTATGGCCACGCCAACTATCCAATTTACTATGTTTGCGATTTTTGCATATTTTTAATGAAACTATTCTAAAGGGATCGATATACAGGCCGGTAGTGCCGTACTGGGACAGCGTCCAACTGTACGTGCAATCGGTCGTGGATTCGATTCCAACTCGAAGGAATAATCGAAGGAAGGAAGCGAAGAAATGAAAATAACTTAAATATAACTTATTTAAGTTATTTTCATTTCTTCGCTCTGGTAAAACAAAACGCGGCGTTAATTTTCGCCGGTTAACACGCAATGTTTCGAATTCGGCGCAACGCGGAGTACGGAGTGTCTTAACACTAGATACTTTGAAAATAAAGAGGTGAGGCTAAAAAAACAGTACAAGTTTGAAAGTCCGATATTTCAAACACTTTACATGACAAAATAATGTATAACTAAATAAATTAATTTATATGTTAAAAAGTACCTAGTATTTTTTAGAAGACCGCTTAATATCGTCTCTTGCTTTCCTTTTCTTGATATAACTTTTACCATTTTCGTTTGCGAATCGTTGCTACCTGTCATGAAAATAATAATAATTATTGCCAGCTATATAGTATAAACAAAAAACTATTTTAAATTAACCTTTTTCAAATGGATTAATTGCGTATATTTTTGTATTAAAATATACATTTTTGGAAACCTGACGTTTCGAACACCTTTTGATATTCACGATTAATTCGTTTAAAATAGTTTCAGTTAAAATGTGTAAAAATCCAAAAAAATATTATAATAACCAAAATTACTTCCTAATAGTTTTTAATAAAACAATTATTTTAATGCATAAATAATATTTGCGATAGAATATTTTATATGAAACCAATTGTGCCTGTTAGATTATTCACATGGAATTTAATATATCTGAGTTTCTATTTTTCTCTTTGCCAGAGTTAAGCCAGAACAAAAGGATAGAGAGATAAAAATTATTAAAATGTTATTGTGGACGTACGGTGCATACAAATGCATAAAGTGAAAAAGATTAGTTAAAAGGGTTAATAATTACAAACAGACATTCAAAATTTATTAGTTTGTATAGTAAGAATGTTTGTTTCGATTCAAATTTACAAGTTTATCGTGTGCTTACACTCTTATATTAAACCACCGTGTGTAGAATGATAATAAAGGTTATTGGTAATGAAGTAACATTGATCAATTCCTCCTTAAGGAAATAATTATATTAAAATTATTTTTATCTCTCCACTCGAAGATGCCAAGTTACAGCGTTGAATTCCACCGTTCAATGCGCTAAGTCTCGTATAAGCGGAAAGTCAACGAAGTGTCTTGACACTAGGTTCTCTTTGACTACCCTGCTATACGGGGAGCCTGCTATACGGAGAGCCTGCTATACGGAGAGCCTGCTATACGGAGAGCCTGCTATACGGGGAGCCTATTATACGGGGAGCCTGCTATACGGGGACCCTGCTATACGAGGAGCTTGCTATACGGAGAGCCTGCTATACGGAGAGCCTGCTATACGGAGAGCCTGCTATACGGGGAGCCTGCTATACGGGAAGCGTGAAGCTGTAAGAAAAAATATTTTCTTAACCTTCTCCATTTATTCTAGGTACAGCTTTAACGTGATATCCTTGTAACGCCCCGTTATGCGTTTCTCTTGCCGGTGGTATCCAGGATATGAAAAGTTCACCGGGGTTATCAGTCTGTTGTACTTGAACGCCTAGAGGACTTGAAGATGGCGCTGTAATATAAATGTACTTATTATAATTCAATTATTAAGTTATATACAAGTTAATAAGAATATTTATTTCCTCGCTCTGGTAAGACATAGCGCGGTGTTGTGTTCCGCCACCCAACACGCAATGTATGCAATATTATTGTAACTTAAAACATTTAATTTTACATATATTTTATGAACATATGTGTCATTATTGATAGAATTATATCTTTAAGCCTTAGGAGCGATTGTATATAATGACAAAGTAAACCCCATATTATACCAAATTTTGCTTTTACATTTAGTGTTAAAAACGCATGTTGCATTTTCTCTTAATTAAACCAGTGAAACCTGCAAAATTTATATGGCTAAACCAGGAAAACATTTATTGGTTATGATAATTATACATATTCTATGGATAAAGATCTACAATAATGTAACATCTTATTGAAAAGTATATTGAGGAAAGAATTACAATATTGAGGCCGGTTGTGGCGCAGTGGGACAGAGTATCACTGTTACACAATTAGTTGTCGGTTCGATCGCCACTTAAGGGAAAAATAATATTTAAAATTTACTTTTATTGCTTATCGCTCTAATAAAACAAAGAGCGGCATTGAGTTCGCCACTCAATCAAATTGACTCGTTTGGGTGGAAGTCACTCAAAGAATCTGTTGACATTCGGTTGTGTCTATCTGGCTATGCTATATATATATATATATATATATATATATATATATATATATATATATATATATATATATATATATATATATATATATATATATATATATATATATATATATATATATATATATATATATATATATATACCTGTTTCCCAATAAGAACGATATGTTTTGAAATTGAAATAAAACATGTAATATATATTCGGATTTAATAGGAAATTTTATGCTATTTATGATTCAAACAAAATATCGTTCAAATGACCGCCACGACTTTTTTTGCACTGGTGAATACGATCGGTCCAATTTTCGATGACTCGGTGCATTTCGGCTGGTATGGCCGCTATAGTCGCTCGAATGTTGCGTTCAAGGTCTTTAATCGTAGCTGGTTTATTGGTATACACTTGAGATTTAACATACCACCACAAAAAAGGGTCCAAGGGTGTTAAATATATTTAGCACGAAATGCTCTTTGAGTAGAGACAATACTTCTCGAATTTTGATAGAAAATTTGGACAATTTCCAAACGTTGAGATAAGGTGAACATGTTCATGATTAAATGGCAAATATTATTAAATACAAAACAATACAAATGTCAAATGTTAAACAATAAAAATGGCGGCTGTGAGCTATTAAAATCCTATCACTTTTATTGGGAAACACTATATAAGGGTAAATTAATATACCTTCTTGTAAAGTAGTAAAATGTACAGGTTGTGTATAAGGACTGAGGTCCACTTGGTTGCCGGCTGCAATCCGCACTCGATAGTCAAGTGCAGGTGTCAGATCACGAAGCTCGACGCTCTGACGAATATCGCTTTCTTGTCTGGAAATTTGTATTATATATATATATATATATATATATATATATATATATATATATATATATATATATATATATATATATATATATATATATATATATATATATATATATATATATAATATTTCATTAAATATTCGGTTTTTCCTTAGATAAATAGTTTTTATATATTAATAATATATAAATAATTAATTTAACACATTGAGAAAACATTGTTTGATTTTTGGTAACTGAAACACAACAACAATAAGGCATTTTTAGAAAACGCTTAAATATTTGAATGCAACTGAAGTCGACTCCGCGTCTCTTGTTCCCCGTCCTAGCTTTCTGACCACTCAGCCATGTCCTACATCCGGCTACGTCGAAATTTTCCAGTTACCATATTCGTAGAGATTTTAAAAAAACTTCAAAAAGTACATAGTGATTATTTCTAAGAAATCGATTTTTTCTTTTGTAAGAGAGAAAAATAACACATTGAAACCAGTAAAATATTTTTTTTAATATTTTACTGGTTTTAATGTGTTATTCTACACTTAGGGTTCAATTCAAATTGCACTATGTTTAAATTCTTATAGTTTATCTAAATATGTTTTCTATTTCTAAATATGGAATAACATTTTAAAAAATATTAATAATAAATTTGAATATAAAGATAATTCCTTAATTTCTCTATTCTCCGCCTATTATATATACTACATACAAAATAGCGTAAGTTAATGCCAATTTCCAGATGGAACGACCAAAAATATTATAAATACATTTTCTCAATAAGTATAAAAATTATCAACTAATACATTAGAAATTATTTTCAAACAACTTCAGCCGATTAATTATTGAATTTTGTCTATATAAGGCATTTATATCATGTGTTCTATCACGTCAGCTCCGACGGTTATTGTAACATTTTTTAAAATCAATTTATATATATATATATATATATATATATATATATATATATATATAAATATTGCTATATGTTATTTCTATAAGTAAAATAACAGATAACATTTTTATATATATATATATAAAAATGTTATCTGTTATTTTACTTTTTAAAGAACCCACGATATTCCAACGTGTTTAGCTTCACTTAACCCTAGGATAAGTAAACAATAGTATGGCCAAAATGTATGGGAACTAAAAGAAAATAATAAGCATTATTAAAAATTACCTTGTAATATTGATGGTTTTGGCAGAATCCCACAATGTGTAATGATTTGTTGAATATTGAAAGCTATAGTACTGTACATGGGATGATATTGTGTCCCGCCATGATAGTTTCACTGTGGAACTAGTTATCGAATCTATTTGGAGGTCCATTGGCGGTGTAGGCGGTTCTGGAAGAAATATATATTAATGTTAATAAAAATTTAATCTATGTAATTTTTTCCTATTATTTGAGGCGAAGTGGTACAGTCTGACTGTAAACGCGATCGGATGTACGTTCGTTCCCCACTTGGGGAAGTGATTATATTTAAGTTATTTTAACTTTCCCGCTTTGGTAAGACAAAAAACCGGCGTTGAATTCCACCACTCAACACGCAATATCCAGAATTGGGTGGAAAGTGAAGTACAGAGTGTCTTGACACTAGGTACTTTCTGCCTACCCTGGTATACGGGATAAAAGCGTGACGCTAAAAAAAGAGTACTAGCTGTCGTTACTCGCAACTTCACTTGAGATAACTTTATGACGTTTGCTTTTCTAATATATTAGTTTTCCTTATTTTTTTCCGGAAATTATAATATTTAATTTCCTTTCTGTTACCGATGGTACGGGTTTTAGAAAATCTTGTATAAGGCATACATATATTCCTTAAGAATTGAACAATTAAAATTTCTGTATTCAACATTTCCTTTCAAATTTAATTTACCTTCATGTTAAATATTCGAATTAATAGTACTCAACTACCACAACTGTCTGAAAGATATATACATAATATATAATATATAAAATATAATATATAGAAATATATAATATATAAAATATAAAATATATTGTTGAACAATGTCGATGTCATGTAAAAGAAATAAGATATATCAATTATAAAAATTATAATCATTACTTGAAATGGAAATCGAACCCAGAATCATTGATAACGGTCAACGTCGTGATATATTCCCACTGCACCAATAGTAATAAGTTAAAAAAATATTTAAACACTTACCAAGTATATTCAGATGTATATTAAAGTTAGCAACGCCATAAGGATTGCTCGCTCTACAATCGTAAGTACCTCCATCTCTACTTTCCACGTAGTTTATGTTTATGATACTCTTGATTCCATTCGAAGTTACGCTTTCTGATATTGTTGTTCTGGAAAATGTTTTTTTTAATTAGTACTATAGTAACCAGGAATTATCTAGTATCAAGTCATTCCGTATTCCACTTTCTGACAAATCCGAGATATTGCGTTATATTGAGTGGCGGAACTCAACACCGCGTTTTTTCTTATGAGAGTTAGGCAATTAAAATAATTTAAATATAATTGTCCTCCCGAGTGGAAATCAAACCCACAAGCGATCGCGTTGACAGTCAGACGCAGTCCCAATTCGCTACGATCGGCTTTTAGTATTAAATGTACTAAACCAAAACTCAAATTAAATATTGTACTTGGGTTTTTTAATTTTTTTTCTTTAGCTTCACGCTTTAATCCCGCATAGTAAGGTAGACGGGAAGTACGTAGAGTAAAGACACTCTGTACTTCGGTTCCCACCGAATTCGAGACACTGCGTAATGAGTGGTAGAACTGAACGCCACACTTTATTTTTCCCAGAGCGAGGAAGGGAAAATAATTTATATATAATCGCTCCTTCGAGAGAGGATCGAACCCACAACTGATCACGTTTAAAGTCAAGCCTTTTCTTTCTTATTTTTAATTATGACGCTTATATACAGGAGCAATCGGGAGATTATAATGGTCTTCTCGTTAATGAAGAGAATGAGTTATAATCTATTAAATTCACGATACAAAGAGTTTAAGGAAATTAGCTGTAAAAAGCACGGCTAAATAGCCCATTAGAAATGTCAGTAATGTCAGTTCAAAAAGCTACCAACTCAGTATGTTCCGTTATATACTGATATGATTTATAGTAATTTTTATATCTATAGCGCCATCTTAATTTTTACAATGGAACTATATACATTCACTTAGTTGTAGAAGGGTGAATATAATTAGAACTAAATGTTGTGTTATTCATATTTACGTAGAGATGTCGCTTATTTTTTTTCTCCACCCTTTTTATCCCGCTTAGCAGGGTAGATAGGATGCACCTAGTGTCAAGACACTCCGTACTTCGCTTTCCACCGAATTTGAGACATTGCGTGTAGAGTGGTGCAACTCAACGCCGCACTTTGTCTTACCTGAGCGAGGAAGTGAAAATAGTTCAAATATAATCACTTTCCATAGTGGGACAACCGAACGTGTTTACTTTCAGATAGTGTCCCACTGCGCCCTGACCGGCTATACATTTTTTTACTTTATACAAAACTTACCGTGACGAAGAAAATTCAATAGGTTTTCCATCAACACTCCATTTAATTCGTATGGGACTATCTCCCAATGGTTGACAAGTTAGGGAGATGGGCAATCCCATTTTTGTGGTAAGATTCATTCCCACTGATTCAAAGTGCACTGGCTCTAGAAAAAAAATTAACGTTAGTATAGAGAAATAATATTAAATAATAAAAATGTTGTACCCCTTCTTACGTAAATAACGCGAACTTGGGAGTATGATAATTGGCAAAGTTATAGTTTATATAGAGGAGTTCAGAATGCTTATATTTTTAAAAGTAATGCATAAATATATATGAAATAATAATAAAAATATATCACATAAACTACCATTTGTTTGACGTATATAAAATTATATACACATTGCTAAGGTCAAATAATATATATATATATATATATATATATATATATATATATATATATATATATATATATATATATATATATATATGTGCCACTGTTGTATATATATATATATATATATATATATATATATATATATTTATTCAGATTACGTTAACAGTAAGACGCCATGGTGGCACAGTAGGCAATGTCTGACTGTAAATGCGATTGTATTGTTTCAATTCTTACTCGGAGAAATTATTCTATATCAAATTTATTTTCATTTTTCTGCTTTGGGAAGTAAGACAAAGTGCGGCGTGGAGTTCACCAATCAGCACGCAATATCAATTTTGTGCGGAAAGCAGTTAACGGAGTAGCTTGGCTTTAGGTTGTCCTTGACTACCCTGTCAAGAAAACCTCTTTTCTACTCATATAGAGGGAAGCAAAAATCAGTGACGTTTTATAGAATTAACCACTCAAGAATGTATGAATATACTTACTATTAACGCTAATAAACAAATTTCTATGTAGAGGTTCACCAACACCGTTGTCCACATGACACGCGTATTCTCCTTCATCTGCCAGCGATACCACTTCTAGTGACAACGAACCATTGGGATAACTTGATACTCCACCGCCTGCTAAATCTAGGATAGGCCGCCATATGCCTAATGCCGCTGGAAGGTAATAGTATATATATTTTATTATATTTTTAAATATAAATGTATTCTCATATAATATCATATGAAAAAAATTATCTACAGAGATAATAAGCACGATGAATGTCATTATCCTCTTCATGCATGCCCTTCGGGGGGTCCTTATAATTTTACGTGACCTTCCTCCAGTATCTTCGATACTGTGTTTTCGAAGGTCAACCGAGGTCTCCCCCGACCTAAGAGGTCGGGGGAGACCCCGGTTGACCCCGGAACCCCTCACCTTGGCTTCATAAATCTTTTTTACCATTCTTTCATCGCCCATTTCATCTTTTTTTGCTCTTTCCAGATTTGCGAAATCAGTTTAAGTGATCGTATATGCAGCGAAGTAATTTGCAGAATGGCTGGCGTAAATGTGAATATTATATTGAGAATGAAGAAGAATGTGTGAAGGTGGATTGGCCACGTCGACATTTACAAAGCAAAGGTGACAGTCAGGGGAGACCTCATTTGACCTTCGAAAACACCATATACTGGAGGAAGGCCACATAAATGTTGACATAAGCATGAGGACCATGTATAAGAGGTTAGTGACTATGGACGAGGGCAAAAAGATATGTAGGGACCGTAGCCTAGGAGGGTCCATCCTCTGTGACTACAAAAATGGTCATGAATTCCTTAAAATGGAAAAATGGATAATATAACGCTAAGTTAGACTAACAGTAATAACATACATATTATATTAGAAATATTTTCATTTCTTTGCTCTGGTAAGACAAAGCGCGACGTTCAATTCCGCTAATTAACCCGCAATGTTTTGAATTTGAACACTACGCGGAAAACAATGTCTTGGCACTAGGTTGTTTCTGAATACCCTGCTATACTCCATAAAGCGTAAAGCTGCTTATAACGTTACGTTTTCTTGTACAAGTCATACCATCTCTCTTCATCCAGTGAATTTGTGGTGAAGGATATCCGTTTGCGTTACAATCGACAATACCACGTTGTCCTAGTAAAAGAGATATATTCGCAGGTTCTTCTACCCATTTCGGTGCAACTGAAAATTAAATTATAAGTCATTTAAAAGCTATCATGTTTTAGTGCCATTTAACTATGGTATACTGTAGAATACTAAGAAATATAATACACTAAATGTTTATATTAAGAAAATATTTTAATTTAACTTCTGAGGCCGGTCATGGCGCAGTGTGACAGTATCTGACTGACCAGTTTTTGGTTCGATTACCACTCGGGGAGTGATTATAATTAAATTATTTTCACTTGCTCGTTCTAGTAAAAGACAAAGTGTTTGTGCTTGTGTTGTGCGGCGTTCAGTTTGACTCAACACGTAATGTTCCAGTTTTGGGAAAACAGTCAACAAAGTGTCTAGAACCTGCCATATATAAAATTCGAACATACAGCGGTAAAAGGAACGTCTTTACTTTAGGTTGTCTCTAACTACCCTGCTATTTGGGAATAAGCGAGAAGCCGTTTTTTATTTGGATTATTTTTATATTCCTATTATGGATATGGATTATTTTTATATTCCTATCTATTTACATTTTATATTCCTAGGCCAATCGTGGCATAGTGGGCCAGCGTCTGACTGTAAACGCGATCGGTTGTGGGTTTAATCTCCACTACTTAACACACAAAGTCTCGAATACCGTAGAAAGCGAAATACAGAGTGTCTTGACACTAGGTACTCTCTATCTACCCCGCTATGAGGGATAAAAGCGTGAAGTTAAAAAAAACAAACACATAGGTTTACTATATATTAATTTAAAATTAATTGCAATGAGGTTAAACAGAATTATATATATACAATATTTTGTATTGGGTTTTATAACAGACAAAGACACCATGACCGCCGTAAATCTGTCGTTTACAGTTATAAACCACAAGGTTTGGTCTCGGGCAAAAAATGATATTTTATATTAATTTTACCATTCTAGTTCAATAAGCACGGCGTTTAGTTACGCCACACAATACGCCACAGTTTATGGATTCAATCTTGGAAGAATTAAGTTATTTTTAATTATCTCTGTCTTACATATATACAATCTTGCATGTATAAAGCTAAGCCCGACCTTTTCCGGTATATCACCGGTAAACTATGTGTCTTGAGAAGGTAAAAACCAGAGAACGGAATGATTTGACACTAGGTTCTATCCCATCACATCATATCTAGAAGAAATCAGAAATTAAAAAAATAATAAAGAAATATATAAGTACAAACCATTTATATATAAATCCGTCGTTTGATTTACTTTGCCAACATGATTTGTTGCTATACAGGTGTACCTCCCACAGTGTTCTAGGGACACACGCTTTATTATCAACACGCTGAATAATTCCGAGCTGCGTTCAGTTATCTGTCAACAAAAGAAAATATTGAAGTCGGTCGTGGCGCAGTAGGAGAGCGTCTGACTGTAAACACGACCGTTTGTGGGTTCAATTTTCAACAGGACTAGAGAGTATCTTGAGGTTAGGTACTTTTTATCTAACTGCTATATGGAATAAATGCTTTATGATAAAGGAAAAAAAACAAATATTTAAAAATATAATATACTGTAGCGCTAAGCTCAGATTAGTATTTTAAAACTTTTTATACTAGAACAGCATTTACTTGAAACCCTTCATATCTCGAATAATTTTTTTGTTTCCTTCCCTTTAAGCAATAAGTAGTCTATTATTCGAAATATCAAAACTCTATAAGCCGAAATCATCAGTGAGTCCCAGGAAGATATCTTAGTTCATATTTTTACTCCATAACTCATAAAATAAACTGCAACTCTGTATCTCGAATAGTCTCTATAGTTCAAAGACAGATAACTTTGTGCCGAAAATGTAGGTAGATCATTGTTTCTTGGTAAACAATTTAATATATCAAGACTTTTAATCAAAATTAATAAAATATGATCTCAACCTCTTCATGTTGAAAGAAAATCTGTCCAAGTCGATTTCCTCGATAAGTCGAAATGTCTATAACTCGAATTTATGGCTACTCCCTTAATCAAGTAAACGATTTTTTTCTTATTCATTGGTATTTTATTTATTATTATTATTTATTATCAAAATAAAAAAATCAATATATATATATATTAATAATATTAGTAATAAAAATAGTTTAAAAATTTCATGCCAATAAATATTAATCATTATAATGAACTATATTTTACTTGAATAATTATATTCGAAAAGAGCAACGGTTGAGTTTCTTGCCGGCTCTTCTAAGCAAAATTGCTTTCCGAGCCGGTAGCTTCCTGTAGGACTGACATTACTGACACTTACATATGTTGCTTGACGATTCAAAAGTGCTTGTAATAACATACTTGTATAAAGAACAGTTTAACTTCGATTTTAATAAAATTAATAAACAAAATATACTAATTCTGAAAATGATCACAGATTAAAAATATATAGAAGTGATTTATCTCCATCTTCTTTTATTATTATTATTACTTTGGATAATTATAAGTTTAAAATTTACTTAACTAACTTAATATTCTATTTTCACTTATAGTTTTATAAAAAATAAAAGAAAAACATCATACCTTCAAGCTAGCTGGAATTTTCATACCATCTTTGAGCCAAGAGAAGAAAATAGGCGGATCCCCACTAATAATATTACAGGTGATTTGAACTATCTGGCCTTCTTTGAGTCCAGAACCAACACGCAGCTCATCTAGTTCTGGAGCTTCCACTACTTGTATTTCGAATGATCTGAAAATAAAAATGCAATTTAACGTGTAAAATGCTCCTCTCTTCGTTTTCTGCTGAAATCGACACTTGTATATTACGTGATGGAACTCAACGCCGTGTTTTGTTTAACCACAGCGTTAATAATAGAATCAGACAGTATGGTCGATTTTTTTATGTAATATTATTATTTCTGTATTTAAATAAGCTAATATATGTTTATATAAATTTCAACCTAGCTAGCTCGAATTCGCACTTCTTATAAACGCTCCAAGGGTATTCACCACTAAGCCATACATTTTATATCCGGCTACGTAGAAATTATTAAAACGCTTGTTATCACTAACTGTTATAAAAAATAGTTATAACAAGTGTTTAAGAATTTCGACGCAACCGGTAGCAGGTTCAAGTTACGTTGAGCTTAAATTTTTATAATTTACCTGAAAATATATGTTTTATAAATGTGTGAATAGCATTTTTTTAAAAGAATAAATATTTTTTTATTTTCAAGCCTACCTTCTGGCCATTTCTCCGGAGGGACTATATACTATACAAGTGTACATTTCCCCATTTTCCTCTTTCATCACTCTCTCGATACTGAGCACACCCTCCTCACTAGACTCCAGCACCTGTCGTTTCCTGCGTTTTTTCCTTGTATTCTTACGTTTACTGTTCACGTTGGTACGTTTGTATCGAGCGTGTTGTGGCAGCATGGAACTGATGATTTTCTTGCCTTTGTGTTCCCATTCTAGTTTACTATGAAAATATAATACATGAATAGATATGTATGCAATGATAATTGGAAATATTGTTTTTCTATACGCCTTTTCTATATCAAGGGTAAGTAGAAATATAATGCTCATTTATAAACATTTCTCTAAGGGAAATGAAAATAATTTAACTATGAGACGTTTTTTTTACTATACTAAAATTATGCATTTTGTTATGTTATTTATTAATTTTTAATAAAAAGGTTGTTTTTTTTTAACTTAAAAGCCAACTTAAAGTGATTTTTTTCAAAAATAATAATATGGAAAATTCCATGAAAAAATTCTTAAGAAAATCACAAATCTATATATTAATATCGGAAGCAAAAATTTTGTACCCCTATTTACGAAAATTTAAGAGCACAGTATCAAATTCTGAAAAATGAAATAATAAATAAAAAAACATTCAATTAATAAAATAAATGTAACAAACATTAAATGAGAGTATGGGGGGACCACGGTTGACTTTTGAAAATACAGTATCGATGATACGTAAGTAAGGCCAAGTAAAAAGTATGAGAACCCCTCGAAGGGCGTGTATGAAGAGGTTAATAGCTGTGGACAAGGCGTAAGAAGTATGCAGGGACAGTAGCGTTTAGCGCCAAGGATAGGGATAAAGCGTGGAGCTAAGAAAAGAAAAAAACAAAAGACATCCACACTAACATATGTTTACGAGCCCACAGCCACAGTACTTCAAATTCAATGAAAAGAGGTCCAAATTTAGAATCAATTTAGAAATAGTGCACTCAATTTGAATTTGCGCTATATGACCATCTTCTAATTACGCAAGTATTCGCAGAATGCTTTTGGCCGTACAGAATCTGCAAGTGCACTACAAAGCCCGAAATAGGTCACATAACCGATGTAATCAATATTTGACGAACTCTACTCTTAGCGGCTTGGTCCTTATAGTGTATCAAATATGGTCATCATGTGTGTGATATATTTTAAATTAGAGGTGGTTTTGGGTTCAAATTTTAATTTTGGGGATGGATTAAATATTCAATTGTATATTATATAGTCAATGTTGAGTATTGGGGCTCTACGCTGTTTTTCTTATGTTTATTATTTTTATCGTATTATATTTTTTTAAGTTACACGCTTTTATCCTGTATAGCGGCGTAGACAGGACAAGACACTCCGTACTCCGCTTTCCACCAAATTCGAGACATTGCGCGCTGAGTGGCGTTACACAACGCCGCGCCTTGTCTTACCAGAGTGAGAATAATAAAATAATTGAAAATACAATCATTCCCCCGAATGAGAATTGAACCAATCGTGTTTTCAGTCAAATGCTGTCTGCTGCATCACGACAGAAATCAATTATAGAAATTAATTATTTTTATTTTAAATACTAACTGTTTTTTTCTTGTTCTCGTAAGAACTTCGGGAAATCTTATCTTAAGATTTCCCACGGCCTATTCCTCAGCTATTCGTTTTCTATTCTTCACTTATTGAGTAACCGATGTATTTTGTATATACGAATATATCACATAATATATTTTGCAAGTACTTAATTACGGCCGGTCGTTACGCAGTGGAACAGCGTCTGATGTAAACGCGATCGGTTGTGGGTTCGATCCCCACTCGGGAGAATGAATATATTTAAGTCATTGTCATTTCCTCGCTATGGTAAGACAAAACGCCTAGTTGAGCTCGCCCCTCCACAAGCAATGTCCAGAATTCGGCGGAGTATAGAGTATCTTGACACCAGGCACTTCCTGTCTACGCTGCTATGCATGAGGTGTGCTGAAAAGCGTGAAGCGTGAAAAAAAACTCAGAACACTTGTTCTGAGTTTTTTTTTCACGCTTCAATTACATCAAAAATACTTATTTTTTTGACATTTGGAAATTGAACCCACTTCCAATCCCCTACTTCCTAATAAAACTAGTTTATAAATATTAAATAGAATGTAGATTTAAAATTTAAATACACTGACTCAAGTGATCATTGTTAATTATTTCAGTGTATGCGTCGACACGCCTGAACCCTTTTATAAGTAAACGAAGCAGTTTATGTTTGAATTGGGGTTGCTTAGCGAATTAAAAGTTAGGAAAAGTATTGTCTTATAAAAAAATAGCTTCACGCTTATATCCCGCATAGCAGGTTAGAGAGGAACTACCTAGTGTCAAGACACTCCGTACTCCACTTTCCGTCGAATTTCAGACATTGCGTGTTGAGTGGGGATACTCAACTCCGCGTTTTGTCTTACCAGGACAAGGAATTGAAAATAATTTAAATATCTGTCCCCCGTGTGGGAATCGAACCCACCAATCGTATTTACAATTAGGGCTTTCCCATTACGTCACGATCGGCCTTACTATTATATACTATGTTTATTTATAGATTTGTGTATTATATAAGTCTAATAGATTGGTTATTATATTTTAAATATAAGTAACATTGCATTTCTTAAAAAAATAACGACTTAAATCTTTTGAAACCATCGTGACTCAGTGGAACAATGTCTAACTGTAAACTCAATTAGTTTTAGATTCAATTCTTAATCAAAGAAACAAAAATATCTTTCCACCCTGGTAAGACAACGCGCGGCGTTAAGTACTGCACTAAGTATTCAGGTAGGGTTTCAATCGACTCTACCGAATCCCTTGACGAAATTATTAATATAGATATATGTAGATATATTGTTGGTATTAAATAATTTGTTGCTGAACTTGAGATTTCTAGTATTTTATGATTTTAGATATAAAACCCACTTAGGTAAGTATTTTACTTTATATGGTGCTTGCTTTACCGTACAATTATACAACTTGGCTATTATACAACGTTATAATTATACAACTTGGCTTTCGAATAATAAAGAAAATATTCAGAAGAATGTGAAAGATGAGTTCTTTCAACTGCATCAGAGGCATTTAGTTCTCCACATTCCGTCTGAACACATCATGTGTCGAGTGACGGAACTCAACGCCGTGTTTTGTCTTTTTAAGTAGGAAAATTAAAATATAATATATATTTAAATACAACAACATTAAATTAAAATACCAATATCAAATACAGTCTGCTAGTTTAGGTATAGTAAAAAAAAGTAATTACCTTATAGGAAACCCGTAGTAAGGGCATCTCAACTTCAAAGAATCGCCACTTTGCACTTTAATTGGTGGTAAAGTACGTATATATGGCGGACCTGGAATATGTACGTCTCAATATTAATATGTGAAGCAAAATTTTTTTAAACCATTTCACGAAAATAACACGATCTGTGTTGTATGAAATTCGGCACTGTTATAGTTTATATACAGAAGGAGTGCCAAATAAATGTAGCACACACTACCATATGTTTGACGTTACGCATACGTTTACGTTTATATAAAGTGACATATACGTTGCTAAGGCAACGCGTTCTTAACGCGTCAACTGGACAACTATTATTTTTTTGTTTTTGTAACATAAACTATAGATGGCCTTTTTCTTTCTTCCCATCTACCTATTCTTACTAAGTCTTCATTTGTTTCTTAAATTCTCCCTCAAATGAGATTAGAACCCATAACAAGTAGTTAAAATTAAACGTTATTGTACTGAAACACAATACGCATGCTTTAGTAATTAATAACGATTTTTGCTTATGAAATTTCAAATAACAGCATATATTGAGTTCCACCATTCAACACCTAATGTCTCAAATTTGGTGGAAAGTGAAGCAAGGAGTGTCTTAACACCAGGTACCTTCTGTCTACCCTGCTATGCGGAATAAAAGCATGTAGCTAAGCTAAGCTGCAATAATAACATCAACAGTACAAGTTGTGTAATCTAACATCGTCGAACACAGTAAGCCTTGGGAGTTTTCAAGTCAATTATTAAACTTTGGGACAACCAGTAATAATATTCGGGGATCGGGGAGGCTTTTGAAATTTAATTCAGATATTGCTTTTGAAATATAATTTGTATAGATAAAAGGATTTTTTTTAATATTCAGTGTAACGTTCTTGTTACGGCTTCGTTCGAGTTAATTAATTATTTTATTAATTTCCAACGTAGGCAAAGGAACCTCGTTAAAACGCCCCTCTTCAATATCTATTCATGTTATTATCTATCTTTCTACCATAATCAATCAATAAGATAAAACTTTATAATGTTATTATGATACTGTTTGTAGGGTCTGATACTTAAAAATTCAGATGCGTGTCTGGATGTAATAAAGAATACAAATTTTGTAACATATATCTGATGTTCTTGCAACTTAAACAAAAAATGTTTTTTTTCCCGTATAGCAGGGTAGTCAGAGAAAACTTAGCATCAAGATACTCCATGTTATACTTCCAACCCAATTACAACACTGTGTAATGAGCGGCGGAACTCAACGCCGAACTTTATCTTATCAAAAAGCGAACAAAGTAAATAATTTAAACGACTATATTCTTAGATACTTTTCTTATTTTTAAATACTTTTCTTTATCAATTTCAAACCCCCAGTCACTAGATACAGGCAGATATTCAACAACAGCACCACCAGTCACAAATATATTTAAATAGCTGATATTATAACTTGAAATTATCAATTATCAATAATCCCGACCGTAATACTGCGAGTTTATTTTGATTTCCGTTCATTAAAATCTATTTCCATAACTAATATGGGAAATATAACCACAAATTGAAATTATTTACTCATTTATTGGCTATATTAGCTTATTATATTAAATATTCATTATAGTGTAGTCATGAACCGGTCTTGGCGCAGTGGCGACTGCGCGACTGGTTGTGGGTTTGATTCCCACTCGGGATAATGATTATATTTATATTATTTTGGTTTCCTCGCTGTAGTAATCGAAAGTGCGCTATTGGTTTCCGCCACTCAACATGCAATGTCTTGAATTAGGCGGAAAGCGGAGTACAGAGTGTCTTGACACTAGGTGCGTCCAATTTACCCTGCTATGTGGTATAATGAGTGCGCGAAAATATTGGATATTCTCAATATTTCAAATTCAAGCTGTAATTGAAGAACCGTGTATGTGGACACTAGGTTATTTTTAATCGGAGGAATGTTACGGGAAATGACCTTTTTGCTGTATAACGTCTAGTATATAAGTATTATATTACAAATATATAGATTAACAAATTCTACATTTTTTTTAGCTTTACGCTTTTATCCCGCATAACAGGGTACACAGAAAGTACTAAGTGTCAAGTCTACTCCGTAGAACGCACTCCGCCGACTTTGAGACATTGTTGCCATAATTTTCCCTTACTAGAGTAAAGAAGTGAAAATAATTTAAATATAATCACTCCCCGGAGTGGGAGTCGAACCCCCAACTGATCGCGTTCACAGGCACTGCGCTGACATTAATATATAAATATTTATACAAAAAACGGTTGCTATATTAAAAACTTGCCATAAACATCTATCCTGGCGGTATGTTTCGTACTAACATCCCCTTCGTAAGCTATGCAAGCGTACAATCCGCCGTCCTCAACCCTCGCCCTTGAAATATTGAGGTGTGACTCCACTCCAATACCGGATGGTGACATCATTTGTCCTAAAATGTATCTGAAAGTAATTCATAATATTTCAAATGAAACTTTTAAACGGATTAATCGCGTATATTTTGGTTATGAACACTACAGTAGTCCGTGATCACAGAACCTGTCTATCTGTGACCACGGTCTACTATAAAGTATCGAATACCAAAATATACGCGATTAATCCGTTTAAAATATTTTCATTTATAATGTGTAAAAATCGTGAATATAATATAATTTATATATATATTTAATAGTTACCTAATATGCCTTTTACTAATTTAATAAAGTATTATTCAACACTTAAGACACGAATTTTAAAAAACATAATAATAAAAAGAAACATTTTGAACACATCGGGATTCGAACTCGTGTCTTTTAGGCGCTTGGAATTTAACTTCTACATCGCATCTTTCAATCAGAGCTCTTGGAGTGCTTCCAAGAGGCGCGGGTTCGATTTACGCTAAGTGAAAAACCTTAACCTATTATGGTGATATGTATTACAGTATTTAACGCCGTAACTTATCTAATAAGACTAGATAAACCAATATTATTTTTAATATAGAGAGTTAAATTTGAAAGTATATTTACTGATTATATATAAACTGCAAGAACTGTAAAATGTTTATTTATGCCCTTAAATTATAAAGTAAAAGTTTATAAGAATGGATTGATGTTTGTTAGTTTTTTATCAATGTAGGGAAGTCTGTTTGTCTGTCACACTAAAATTACGGAATAAATCTAAATGGAACTTTACAGTAAAAAGGTTATATTAAAATAATAAACATATAATTTCTTTTATTAGGCCTTAATACAAAAATGTTATATAAAATATAAATATATATTTATTCAACACAAGTATATATTAGAACATTCAATTTTTATTCAGTCATTCGTATACAGTCTATATATACAAAAACGATATTTTGTACAATTTTTGTCTATCTGTCTGTATGTTCTAGTAAATCTCTAGAACGGCTAGACCAATTTTGATGGGTTGGTCACTGGCAGATAGCAAATATAATAAAGAGAAACTAAAACTATTTCTATTTTAGAATTTTACAAAATAATAATTCACAAATAATGATTAAAAAATCCATAAGGAAGAAGTCACTCAGTAAGTCAAAACTCGTTATTTTTTTTATTTTAGACCAAAATGATCTGTTTCAATATAAAAATAATCAAAAACACATATACCTTGAGTCTGTATTCGACGATATGACCACACCGTCTCTCTCCCATATGAACCGCGGCGGTCGATCTGACGTAGCAGTGCATTGAAGTGTCACCTGCGATAGTCATTAGAACGTCAACTCTACATTAGAAGCAGAAGGGAGAATGGAGTGTCCGAACACTAGGTTTCCTGTCTATCCTACTATGCAGGAAAAAATTGTATACAAATAATATTGTCATTGAGTTAGAAACAAAATCTGGAAATTTAATTATCGATTCTCTTTCTAGATAAGATGAGAAGATCTTTAGATGAATCATGTTGTGTTTGTTCATTACAAACCCAATAACGTTTGTTTTAATTTTAACTTCACCATTTTTATCCCGCATAGCAGGGTAGACAGGAAGTACCTAGTGTCAAGACACTGTACTTCGCTCTCATCTTATTTTGAGGCATCATGTATTGAGTGGCGGAACTCAACGCCGCGCTTTGAGAGCAAAGAAAATAAAATAAAGAGAAGTTCCGAATGTATCAGCGAATATACAATCATTATAGTAAGCGTACTTACATCTTCCCCGGGCGACACAATTTTGTCGTTAAAATGTTGCGTTATCATAATATTTCCGGAAGACAAATCTCTTTTAAACCTTCCTCTCAAAACTGCAAAAAAACATTTTAGTTACTATCTCTCCAGCTAGTTTGAATTAAATGTTTAATTATACTCAGAAATGCAATTTAGTGATTAAATTATATTAAATATACAAATGTACATCATAAGTCGTTTAATATTGTCTAAAATTTATTTACTATGTTTCTTTAGTTGTGATGTTGTTCTTACTTATATTCTTTGCATATGGAGTTAAAAATTTAAAAAACAAATAAAAAAAACAAGACCTTTAGTAAAGCTATCATACGTGTGGAATAGTTTCAGCTTTTTGTGTAATATTAAATTAAAAATTATTTTATATGAAACTATTTGAACCGGATTAATAGCGTATATTTTGGTATTAGGTAGGTAGACCAGTGACCACGGACTACTGTGAAGTGTTCGAAACGTCAGATGTCCAAAAGGTATTTTCGAATACCAAAATATACGCGATTAATCAGGTTAAAATAGTTTCAACGCAGCTGGAAGTAGAACGCATGGCTTAGCGGTCAGAGCGCTTGGATAGCATCCAAGAGGCGCAGGTTCGAATCTAATATATTAAATTAATAAGACAAATGTCACATACACTACCATATGATTGACATACACGTTAATTTAAAGTAACATACACGTTGCTATGACAACGCAATGTCAACGCATCAACGGGACATTAAGTTCTTAGAAAAATATAAAAAAAACTTACCAAAACTGACACGTTGGAATGGCTCATCCTTGTCTTTTCTTTTGGCCTCTTTATGTTGTTTGAATCTGAAATCAAATATGAGCTGAATCACATCATATGTCAAAATTATTAACTTTAATTAGAAATTGGTAAATACTTTATTTATATCATCTGAAAACTTTTTCCTACTAAATATATATATACACACATATATATATATATATATATATATATATATATATATATATATATATATATATATATATATATATATATATATATACAATAAAAAAATCTGCTTCACGCTTTATTCCGAGGAGGTAATCAGACACAACCTAGTGTCAAAACCTTCTGTTGACTACTTTTCCCTCGAAATCATTGAGCCATTGCGTGTTTAGTACCGCACTCAACACCGCGCATTATCTTACCAGACCGGAAGAATAATCATTACACTGAGTGGGAGTCAAACTCACAATCATATTTACAATCATATGCTATACCACTGCGCCACGATGGCTTGTAAATATGCGTTAAGTAAATATATTTAAAATATTAGCAATTTTAACAGGGTAATCAAAGCAACCTAGTGTCTAGACACTCCGTGGATTGCGTTTCCCTGGAAATCGAGCTATTGCAGATTGAATGGCGTACCAGTGGAATTCAAACCCACAACCAATCGCGTTTACAATTAGACATTGTTCCACTGCGTCACAATGAACAAGTAGTATTCTAGTAATTTTTATGATGTTCCTGAATGTCGATTTTTTTGAACATTAAGCCATGTTTTCGGATCTTACGTTTATAGTATACAATTTGATAGTACAATATTTAGTATAGAAAAAATTTTTTAAAGCACCTCCATTAATAATTAACGGAAATGTTTTTTTTTCCTTTTTTAATGCAAAAATGCGTTAAGGAAAGTTCAAAAAAACTTTTTTTTAATACACAGAGAAATCACGCACTATAGTTTATTTTACCACACTAAAGAAATGTATTTAATGATGTAATTATAATTAATTCTTCTAAGTAGGAATCAAACCCAAAAACCAAAAAGTATACAATCAAAACCAATCAGAGAGTAACGGTTAAGTTTCTCGCCAGTATATCGCCGCAAAATTACCTCACGAGGGTAATAGCTTCTAGCATTGATTGCCAATACTGACAGTTTACTGACAGATTACTGACAGTTTACTGATAGTTTACGGACAGTTTACTGACAGTTTACGGACAGTTTACTGCCACTTTACTGACACTTTACTGACAGTTTACTGACAGTTTACTGACAGTTTACTGACACTTTACTGACAGATTACTGACAGATTACTGACAGATTACTGACAGTTTAATGACAGATTACTGACAGTTTACTCACATTTTACAGATAGTTTACTGACAGCTTACTGGCAGTTTACTGACAGTTTACTGATAGTTTACTGTCAGTTTACTGACAGATTACTGACAGATTACTGACAGATTACTGACAGTTTAATGACAGATTACTGACAGTTTACTCACATTTTACAGATAGTTTACTGACAGCTTACTGGCAGTTTACTGACAGTTTACTGATAGTTTACTGTCAGTTTACTGATAGTTTACTGTCAGTAAGCTGTCAGTAAGTGAGTGACATTTTTAAGTTAAATGGAAAGAAAATGCTTGTGCCTATTTTTTAATTTTAATTTATGATTTCTTTTAAAAATCAAAAAAGTCATGATATGTAACCCTTGTTTTTACTTGTAACTGCCAATATTTCGACTTAAAGTGACGTCCGCATAAAAATTATTCCATCGATACTTAAACTGGGACACGGCCTCGTGAAATCATGAATACTTTAAATAAAATGATGCCCGTATTACAGCTTTTATTGCGAATGCCTATATAATAGGTGTATTATTATGGTTCGTTGTGGCGCGGATCACTTGTAACCGAAGGCACGGGATAGATGGGCGTTAAAAAGATTTTTTTTATAGCGACAACATTATGACGGACTCGCAGAATTATATTTTTAATGAAACTATTTTAAACGGATTAATCGTGTATATTTTGATATCAAGAAATGTTGGAAGCCTGACTTTTCGAACACTTTTACAGTAGTCTTGGTCACAGGAAGATTATGGTAGAGGCTCAATGGTATAGTAAGTAATATAAAAAATAAACTTTAAATAGGCCCGTCTTAGCGCAGTGGGACAGCGTCTGACTATAAACGCAATCGATTTTGGGTTCCATTCTTACTGGGAGCAATGAATATATGTAATTTATTTTTATTTTTCTCGCTGTGCTAAGACTAAGCGCGGCGTTGAGTTCCACCTCTCCATACAATAACTCAAATTCGGTGGAAAACGGAGTACTGCCTTGACACTAGGTACTTCCTGTCAGTCATGTTATGCGGGAAAAATTCGTGAAGCTACAACTTAAAATAATAATTCGAAATTTCGAACTAGCAAACAAGTAAATGTTTAGAGAGAAAACAAGCTATTCGAGGAGGCTGGAGGCTCCGTAGTAATATTTATTGTGAGAGGCCATCGAGACACAATGTGCAATATCCGACTGTAAACGCAATTGGTTGTTAGTTCGATTCCCACTCAAGGGAATAATTATGTTTAAAATTTATTTTTATTTCTCCGCTCTGAAGATTAAGTGCGGCGTAGCTTAAACCCTTACACATGCATTACCTTAAGTTTCCGGCGGAAAACAGTCAACGAAATGTCTAAACACTAGATTGTTTCGGACTTCATTGTCATGAGAATAGAAGCTGAAGTATAGAAGCATCATTCATATTATCTTAGCGAATCACACTTGTATATGAAAAGTTGTCACAATAAACGTATATATGCATAGATATTTTAACTACGCAATGGATTCAAGATCAGCAGAGGTATCGTGTAGGGTCGTATGTACGTTGCAAATGGCAGCGACTGGAAAGCAGGAATTACTAAGAAATACATTGCTATCGCTAGAGTTATTAATAAATATCAGAGCATCACAATACGCCTATACAAATGTATATTGGCAGTGTAATGTATGAGACTCTTAATGTCACAAGGTGACAAACGCACACATGATGTCATGTGTGCATGTGTGAAGTCACTTGTGGACACATGAAATTATGAAATTGAGCGAGTTTGTTTGTTTGTGTATTAGAAATTTGACAAAGTATTCAAAGATTTGTAAGCGTTTGGTTAGAATCCATATTGTAAAGGATTCAGATTGCTAAAATGTACAATTTTTTATAGTTTATAAATCACTCGGTACGAGAGGTCGGGGGAGAACTCGGTTGACTTTCAAAAACACAGTATTATTGATACTGGAGGAAGGTCACGTAAAAAACAAGAGGACCCCCCGAAGGGCATGAACGAAGAGGTTGATAACCGTGAACGAGGCGGAAGAGGTATGCAGAGAGAGCGTTTGGCGCTCCATCCTCCCTGAATGACCTGTAAGGGATAAAAGGCTAAAAAAACAGTCTGCATTGAAATCTATCATTTCAAATTTTCTATACAATAAAATATAACATATAATTAAACACCATAAGATTCTATGCCTTCATTATTACAGATGAAGTCACGAGCGATCGGTAGTGATGTTCCAATTATCTCATTTACCCTTCTCATTCACATTATAGATTAAAAAGAATACCCGCAGTAGAAAAAATAAACTGCAATAGTCGTCAATACAAGTGTATTTACCAAGACAAAGCCACAATATTTATCCATGGCTTGTTTTCAGAACGTTAGAATTCAATTCTGTTTATTTATTTGTAAAATGGAAATATGGTGGGAACGTTACAATCTGAGTGAAGAAGTTAAATAAATATTGACTTTTTTTTTAAACTTAGGCTTAATATTTTAAATGTAACTATTTTAAATGGATCAACCGTGTATATTTTGGTATTTGAAAATACATTTTAACTTCATAGTTACGTTTCACAAATGCGGGTAGACAGAGATAGAATACGTTTGTCAGTTGATACAAAAATTAATAATATTCTTGATTTTCTCGCGGACTGCTCTGGATTCTTGCAGTATGAGAGGACTGTATCCTGTTTTCTGGTATACAGGATTTGGGACTTTATTTTTTTTAGAAGTGTATCCTAGGTAGTGGAAAATTTTACAAAGATATTAGTAGGCTTAATATTTATACTTGAATTTAGTAGGCCTTACCAGGCCTTTAATCATGGGTTCCTTTGACTTTTTCTCTCAGATTTATTAACAACTGTGCTATATGTGCCCGATACTTTCATTCCCATTACTTTATAATTCCAAAATACGAGTAGCCTAATTTACTCCTTAGCTATCCTACTACTCAGCTATCTGCCAGTGAAATCCTCGTGAAAATCGATCCAGCTGACCCGGAGTTTAACTGGACAAACAAAGCGATCGACAAAAATTGTAAACAAAATAATAATTTTAGTATATATATCGTGTATACATATGCTTTAAGTAAAAACCGGTTATTTTAATATTACAAAGAAAAAAAACAGTAATATTTAGTTTTATAGATATTAAAGAGAAATAGTACTAAAACAAGTCGAATTCTAGTCTCCATGTATCGTGTGGCAGAATTTAACTCCATGCTCTCTCTGACCAAAGCGAGGAAATAACAATTATTGTATTATATTAAATATTTCCATCGTACCACCAACCTCCGTTTGTACAGACATTATAAATATTTAATAAATATATTCTTTTTACAGCACGTTCACCAGTCTATAAGCGACGTGGTTATCTCGCCTTTCAGTTGTTTTCCTACCGTACGCTCTACTGATTTATTCATACAACGTGCCCATATTAGTCTACTATAAAACACTTTGTTGTGACAGAAATTTTAAACTCGCCGTATATTATGTTTGTGGATCAAAATTGTTTTGTAATATTCAATATATTTTAGATGACAGTACGTGATGGGTGGGTGCAAGTTCAATTTCCAATAAATTAATGTTTACTTTTACACAAGTCTGTTAAAATAGAGGATAAGCGCGGCGTTGTGCACCGCCAGCTCAAAGTGAAATATATCTACAGCGATAGGGGTAAATAGAATTAAAAGTATCCATTTTTTGGAGAAAATTTAAATAATTTTATTTATCTTCTACAGAATGACAAGAAACATCTAACCGATGGTTTAACTGTGACAGCTAACAGGACAGGACCAGGACCTGTCACTGTATTGTTAAGACAAGCTGTAAACAGAGTGGTATGGAAGCCGATTGTCACCTCTTCCACCTTCTGCAACCTTCAGTAATGAAGAGTCTAACGAAGAAGTGAGAGAAAGACAAAGTGTCTTAAATTTGATCACTTAAAGTGAAAGTGGATAATGAAGTGTTTTCCGTTACATTCACTTGTCTTAGCATATTAAAAGCTTATATATAACATACAAATATATGCAATTACAAGATACATTTTTTTTTGCTTCACGCTTTTATCCCGCATAGCAGGGTAGACAGAAAGTACCTAGTGTCGAGACTACGTACTTCGGTTTCCACCGAATTTTGTCTTTTCCCAGAGCGAGGAAGTGAAAATAATTGAAATATAATCACTCCCCCATAACCACTCCCCCGAGTGGGGATCGAACCCGTAACCGATTGCGTTTACAGTCAGACGCTGTCCCATTGCACCACGAGCGGCCTCAACATACATACATATATGTTAATATAATCAGTATAGGTTTTGCGTGTATCGTAAATTCAAATTGAGCTCACATTAATGCGCTGCCACGACTGCCCAGTGGTAATTTCATTAATCTTATTCTAATTTATGTATAGTTAACCGTTAACTATGCACTGTTTACACAACTCTAATTAGATTGCAGATGCTATCTGTGTTTGTGTTATATTATTATAAAAGGATTTTTTCTTTATAAAATATTATATAAATCTATGAGGCCGGTCGTGGCGCATTGGGACAGCGTCTGCCTGTAAACGCGATCGGTTGTGGGTTCGATCCCCACTGGGGGAGTATATTTTAATATTTTTCATTTCCTCGCTCTGGTAACACTAAGTGCGGCGTTGAGTTCCACAATGCCTCGAATTCGATGGAAAGCGAAGTATGGAATGTCTTGCCGCTAGGAACTTCCTGTCTACCCTCCTACGCGGGATAAAAGCGTGAAGCTAAAAAAAATATGGCGGCGGTACGATAGATGACTACAAACGCGATTTTTCAGTACGATTCTCATTCGTAGGAATGATCATTGTTTTTTCTACTTAAATAAGATATGGCGAGGTGAAAACCTTACGTTTCCAACAAAAGATTACGACTTCGAGTCTACCTGTGACTACTGTCTACTGTAAAGTGTTCGAAACGTCAGGTTATTCAAACGAATACCAAAATATACGCCATTAATCCGTTAAAATATAGTTTCATTTAAAATTATTTAAATGGCTTACTTTTAGCTTTTAAATCATGAACTCTGTGAACAAAAATTGAAATAGTCCAATTATATCTATGAATATAAGCGTGTACTCTTTACTGCGTTATTTCAAATGTAAATTAAAGGAGTTTGCCTGATTAAATGCAAATAGAGTTTGGACAGACGCCAGAGTGGACGTATTGTTCAAAATGCATACAAATATATACAATGTGTTCTCATAATTGTTTATTATGCAATATTACAATTATATTTACGAACTTTTTGGCAATTTGCTAAATATACTGATGTGAATTATGTTCTTGGCTGTAAGAATTTATAAATTTTAAATTTAAAATTCATGTTAGCTATCCGTAACAGCGAATTCGGACACAAATAATTGTCTAAACATTCCGTTGACTGCTATCCACCCGAAATTGAGACTGTGTGTGGCATGGCAAACTCTACGTCGAGATTTGTCTTACCAGAGCGGAAAAAATAGATTTTGAATGGATATAATTATCTCGCCGAGTGGGAATTGAATCTACAACCAATCGCGTTAACAAACGTTTAATATCCCACTGCACTTCTACAGTCTCTATAAACTAACTATACGTAACGATATGAATTTCGTAATATAATTTTAATCAAAAGAGTAATTTTATAGTTAAAGATTTATATAGTTTCTAGTTTTGGTAACATTTATTTTTCATAGCAAAACCAAAAACTTTATATATATTTTTTTAATAAAATGACGCCATTGTGGCTCAATAGGATAGTGTCCGTAAACTTGATTAGTAAAAGGGTTCGATTTCTATTTCAAAGAATGATTATATTTGAATTATTGTTGCTTTTCTAATCTGATAAGACGATGCGGCATTTCTTTTAATATAGAATGTCTTAAATTCAGGCGAACGGAGTGTCTAGACATTACGTTTGTTATTGCAAAAATCGAGAAGATGCTTTTTGTTAATTGTAGCCTCCAAATTATATATACATATATATATATATATATATATATATATATATATATATATATATATATAGAGTTTATATTGTATTTATATGTGATATATATTGTTTAATTAAAATTTTATGTACTTTAATTTAATTTTTTATAGTACAATGTAGTACCTACTGATCGTTATAAAATATTATTTTTCTAAAAATTTAAAATAATTAGAGGTGCCGGTCGTGGCGCAGTGAAACAGCGTTTGTCTGTAACCGTGATCGGTAATGAGTTTGTTTTCCACTCTCAAAAGTGGGAGTGATTATATTTAAATTATTTTCACTTCCTGGCTATGGTAAGATAAAGTCTGCTGTTGAGATCCTCCAATTAATACGCAATATTTTTAATTTGACGGAAATATAAGTAAGGAGAGTCTTGACACTAGGTACTTCCTGTCTACCCTACTATACGGGATAAACGCAAAATCAATATGAAATTGTCTAAAAAGAATAAAAAAAGTTATTTTTTGATATAAAATAAAATAAAGATAACTGTCTTTTCTTTTCGAAACTCAATAGGTATCAAGACAAAAGAATTCATCTCAACTAAAAGGATTCATCTACTGTTTCCTTCAAAACATTTCTTACCTTGGTAACGATTTAGATATACTTCTATGGTGTACATGTTTACCTGAAACAGAAATAAATAATTAAATAAAATTATAACATATAAATAAATCAATAAAATTCTATATAATTTATTAAATAAATTAATTCTCACTTCTCCTCTCTGGTCCAGACAAAACACGGTGTTGAGTTCGCAACTAAACACGCAATGTCTAGATTTTTGGGTGCAAAGCAGTCAACGAAATGTCTTGGTATTAGGTTATCTTTGATTATCTTACTTAGTGAGATAGAGTGAAAGTGTTTTTTTAATATATCTATATAAAATTCTTCCCTTACTAACCGACAGATTATTTATACGAAGCCAAAACTATATGATATGGAAAGATAAATTTTGTATATAGGCAAGTTAGGCCTTACGGAAATTAGATGGTAGAGCAGTGGAACTTATCGCCGTGTTTTATTTTACCAGAGCGAAGAAATTAAAATGATTACCCTGAGTGGTAATCGAACTCTATAAATACTCTCGCTTATAGTCAGATTCTTTTTCACTGTACTACAATTGAGCTGGCTTAATAAACAAATGCGTGTGAGGTCTATGGCTAAAGGTAAAACTTATTTTACATTGATTTATTTGCTTTAAAGAACCTTAAACCGGCCGTGACGCAGTGGAACAGCGTCCCGCTGCAAACACGATCTATTTTGGGTTCAATTTCCATTACCGGAAATGATTATTTATATTTAAATTTATTACATTACCACGTTCTGGTAAGGCAAAAAACGGCTTTGAGTCCGCTACTCAACACAGAATATCTCGAATTCGGCAGAAAGAGGAGTACGGAGTGTCTTGACACTAAGTACTTTCTGTCTACCCTGCTAGGCGAGATAAAAGCGTGAAACTTGGCTTAAAGGCCACTCCCAAGTAAATATGTATAACACAAACACGTAATAAGTAACTACTAACCTTCATACATGGGGGTAGTTAGTAATAAATTATTATTTATAGCTTTAATGGTAGCATGTTGCCGATGCACCGTGTGGTTTCATACTGCTATATATTTTGTATGTACATACAAGCGGATTACTGTCTAAAATTATTTTGAAGTTTCATTGTTATTGATACTTTCCTCCGTTCTATATTTTAAATTTATAATTTATAATATAATATTTTTAAAAACAAGCCTTTTTTTATAATATATTATATTTTACAAATAAAGAACTTTAATTTGATACCCATATCAGGTGGGTTGTGCAAATATTTATAATCCGCCATTTTGTTGCGGCGGCCATTTTAGGTTAACAAGGATGTTGATTATATATAATTGCATTGTTATCAGAATTGAAGGTGTATCAAATTAAGCTTGCAAGATTTCACACACACTAACTAACGAATACGTTAAGTAAAATAAAAGCTTGTAAAAGTAGTTAATATTAATTAATTTTCTTCTAATAAGGTTCTATGTGCAAACAGTGTTTTTAAAACATTAAAACTATACCTGCATCCAGGGACTACTGTAAAGTATTCGAAAAGTCTGTAAAGTGTTCGAAATCTATTCGTAATTATTTTGTTTTAAAGTACATTTAAAAGTTTAATTTTATTAGTAATAATGCATTTATGTTAACCCTTTCCTAAACGTGACTATACTCGAAGTATTGTATTTAAATTATTTTCAATTTCTCGATCTGGTAAGACAAAGCGCGGCGTTGAGTTCCGCCACTCAATATGTATTGTTTTGAATTCATTGAAAGCGGAGTACGGAGTGTCTCTACGTACTTCCTATCTACCCTGCAAATAAAGCCAAAAAAAATACTATAAAGATTAAGTTATCCTGATTCCATACCATATAAATTTCTTGTATATGAATTCAATTTTAGTTGTAGATTACCAAAATGTTTGGGATTTTCGCGCACAATATTAAGAAACTTGTGAAATATTCCTGTGCGATATGGTGAATACAAAAAATTCCTTATAAGATCTTTGATTTTCGCGATTTTTATACATTTTAAATGAAACTATTTAACCGGATTAATCGCGTATATTTTGGTATTTGAAAATACATTTTTGGTCTACCTGTGACCACGGACTACTGTAAAGTGTTCGAAACGTCAGGTGTCCAAAAATGTATTTTCGAATACCAAAATATACGCGATTAATCCGGTTAAATAGTTTCATTTAAAAACTACTAATTCAAAATACTCGAAAAGCATAAGAATTTGAAAAAAATATATATACATATTAGTCAGAGATAACCTTATCGATTCGTTTCTCGGATCTAGATATTGCTTATGGAATTGCGATACTTAACGCCGCACGTTTCCAGATTAACAGAGTAAATACATGAAATAACTAAAAATATTAAAAACTATCAAAATTTTAAAGGTATAAATTTTACAAGCATATTTTATTAGATATTATAAAAATCATTAATTAATTTTACTACCCAAATGTCTATAAATGCTTAGAGTTATTGAGTTTTTACATACAAATACGATATTGAACTAAGTTTTTTCACATGAAATTACCCACTACGATGAAAATCGATATAAATTAAATGAAACGTACAAAGAGTGTAGTTCAAAATTATGATCATTCAAAAGTTTGTAGAAAACTAAAAAAAAAAATGTTATCAAACGGTTTCATATAATTTCCGCGCAGTTTGCTTCTATAGGGGAGCGAGCTCCACTCCAAAACTTGTGTAGTCCACAAAAGTTTTACCAGTAATCTATACAAGTTTACAGCGATTTGAACTTTAATATTGTGGCTTAGAGTGCAATCTCGTTTGGATTTTCAAACTTTTATTTTTCAATCCGAAGAGCCCGCCGTGTTTCGTTCTCAAGATAAAGTTCTAAACTACACCGCAGTGTTCGAAATTTATTAACATGGACGGTGGTTGTAATTATTTTTTTATATTACTTCTTAGACTTTTAAAAATATTTATGCGCCTGTATTTATTGGGACTATATGGGCGTTGTGGGATAGCGTCTGGCTGTAAGCACGATCGGTTGTGGGTTCGATTTTGACTTGGGAAAATGATTATATTTAAAAATGATTTTTATTTCTCCACTCTGGTGCTTATCATAAAGTTTAGTTTTCCACTCAACACGCAATGTCTCGATTTCGGAAAGGTCTCCTACCCTGCTAGTTGGGAAAACGCGTGAAGCTATAAAATATATAATATATACATTT
Source organism: Dryadula phaetusa (assembly GCA_032432895.1). NCBI lineage: Eukaryota > Metazoa > Arthropoda > Insecta > Lepidoptera > Nymphalidae > Dryadula > Dryadula phaetusa. Next base: position 1,204,583 of record JAOYRS010000069.1, on the reverse strand, counting down.
AATATTACACGCTTGTATCCCGCATAGCGGGGTAGATAGAAAGCACCTAGTGTCAAGACACTCTGTAATTCGCTTTCCACCGAATTCGAGACATTGCGTGTTGAGTGGTGGAACTCAACGCCGGACTTTGTCTTACCAGACACTCCCTCAGGTGAGGATCGAACCCACAATCGATCGCGTTTAGAACCAGACGCTGTCACTGCAATGCCTAAGGGATTTGTCTGTTTATGCGACAAAGTAAGTAAATTAACAAAAAGGTATTAGAATTTCGACGCAATTGGACGAAGAACTAGCATGGCCTAGTGGTCAGGGCATTTGGACGGTTCCCAAGAAGTGCAGGTTCGAATCCCGCATCTTCAAATATTTATACATTTTTTATAAAATGTCTTTTCTAATCCTTAGTGTGTAATCATTAGTATCAAATAACATTTTAAAATAGTAAAATATAAAATAAATTAATTCATAAATATATTAAAAAAAAAATAAGTTACATTTATGAGCATATTTAGTTATAAATCAATTCAAAAGCAACATTAAGTGAAGGATCGGAATAAAACTATTACTGGTTAATAAATAAAATACCATTTGTTTTAAAGTTACTATATGTGTTTTTAAACTAAGTTAAGGAATCAAATTTAACCTTGAACAAAAAATGTTATTAAATAATGAATTTGTGTCTAAGACTAGTAATAAAATGTAAAATCCAAATAAGGTTTTTTAGTTTAACAAAAATTCTTAACAGGACTAATAAAAATATGTTGAGAATGCGTCTGATTGTAAGCACGATAGGTTGTGGGTTCGATTCAAACTCGGAGGAATTATTGATTATATTTAAAATTTATTTTCATTTCTTTGCTCTGATAGACAAAACGCAGCGATGAGCTCACCACTTAACAGACAATATCTCGATTTTTGGCGGAGAGCAGTTAATGGAGTTAAAACTAGGTTGTCCCTTACTACCCTGCTATACGGGAAAAAGGGTGTAGACGTGATGCAATTACGTCTATATCCTATTAGCATTGTTTTTATTGTCGATTTAAAGCAAAAAGCAGTCATTAGAGTCTTTAATATTAGACTGTTTCTGAGTACCTTGATATGCGGGATAAAGTGTGAATCATTTCTTCAAAATAATATTACTTATTTAATTGTCTATACTTATATATTTCGTAACCATCCCAAGACAACCTTGATGGAATTAGTATATAATTGGAATATCAGTTAGACGTACTGGCATATATGTGTAATGAATAAATAATTCAAATTGATACATTGGGCTAGGATTGCTTTTGTATGTTTATGATTTAATATTACGAGAAATTATAATTTCCTTTTAGCTTTACGTTATATCCTTAGCCGGGTAAGCAAGTAATTATATAGGGCCTAGCACTACGTCCTATAGATATTTCTTTTTCCTCGGCTACAGTCATTCATAGAACATCTTCATAGATGCCTTTCGGGAGTTCCTCATTCTTGTATATATAAAATATTAGGAAGTAATAACTGGGGTTTTAGTTTCTATAAGGAAAAAGTGGGACACTTGGTCATCCTATCCTATTTATTTACTATATCCCATTTAAACTGCGTATGTGACGTCACATAAAAACATCAAACTATCTTTTTTCATTCATTAGATTGGTATCGAACTGACAACTGTTACGTATAGTCAAACATTTATTAACATAACGTAAAACAATAATGCTTTTATATTGATTATTTTATAAAATAAACGTGTAATTCCAATCCAAGAGAAGCCGTCTCGGCGAAGTGGAACAGCGTCTAACTGTAAACGTTAGTCGTGGGTTCAATTCCTATTCGAATAGATGATTATATTTCAATTAAAGGAGTCAAAGGAGTGTCTTGACACTAAGTACTCTCTAAACAATCTGTTATGCAGGATAAAGCTTGAGAAATACGTTTGTATATGTAAATTAAAGTCTCTTCTATTTGCGATTTAAATAAAATTGCACTCCTTAATTAAGAGAATGGCAGTTTTAATGAAAGTTCAGACGTACATTGTACTGGAAAACCAATTTCCGAACATTTTACTAGAATCTCTTCATTGAGGCGGGAAAACTTTTCTACACTGACGGACAAAATAAAGATACACATTATTATATATGTACTACTTCTAATATGTCATTGTAAAGCATGAAATTGCTTTTTTATCTGACAGATTAGGGGTTCAATTCACCGAGCAAATAATATTGATATATTTACAAAATTTTTAAAGTGTTATTCTACACTTAGGATTAGAATTCAAAAATGTTTAATATTGCTATAATTATACTGTGATCGAAAATAACATAATTTATTAATATTTCAACAGATGAACCTTAAATTTGATACAGTTATTGCTACGGATAAGTTATAATAGGCAAGAAAATCCTTGTCTTCCCTTTTGTAAATCTAGTTTTTTTTAAAGTGTATTTATTAACCTAGTGGAAATTAAGAGGTTAGACGTTTTCTAAATATATATTATATATTTTTTATTAAAATATATTTTAGTAAACACAAAACGTATGTATTTTATACGAAGCTGATATTTTTGGAAAAATATTGCATAGCAAGTTAGTCAGAGATATAGTATTGTCAAGACAGGCAGTCGAATACTTCCCGCTTGAAATCATGATACACATTTTAAGGATGATACACAATAATAAATATATTTATTTATTCTGTTTATAAATATTTTATTCAATACAGTCATCAATTTGTGTTCGGTGTTATTTACATCTGAATGTCGGACATAATACAACATAACTGAAATGGAGGGAAATAATTATATAAAAAAATATTTTTATTTCTCCGCTCTATAAAACAAAGCGTGGCGACGAGATCGCCACTAAACACATCATGTTACGATTTTAGCGGAAATAAGTCAAGAGAGTGTCTTGCCATTAGGCTGTCTCTGACCGCCTGCTGAGCGCGATAAAGCATGAAGCTGCATTAATTTGTAGTGTATATAGATATGAATGTGCTGATATGTAATCTTGCAACAAAATTAGCAGAAATTTTGTATAATTCTTAAGTTTCGATAACTCATATTTTTTTACAATTTCCTTAATATTGGTATCAAATGAATTACTTTAACTTGTAGAATACAATATACTATAAAAAAGTTGACTTAAAAATGTATTCTTACAAAGTTATTGTACTTTAAACTTTTAAATTAAAGCTAAAACCACCAAAAATATCAAATTTAATATCGATACCATCACAAAACAGTAAATGACATTTTTTTCCCCCTTTTCATGCGTGGAATTAATGTATGAAATAATTAATGACAGAAGTAATCATATCTTGTAGAACGTAGTAAGTACGTATACACCTATAAAAAGTTGAAAATGGACCGTCACTGCGAGCTGAGTGAAGAAGTATCGCTAATATTATTATGATTTTTTTATACTTCTAGTACTGGACAATAAACATTGTAGAGCAGACTTGATCAATTTTATATACATTTTATTTTTTATACATCTAAAAAGAAATACATATTTAAGTCCTACTTACAAATTTAATATTGTAAAATTGAAATAATTTTAAAATATATATTTTAATATGTAAATTAAACATTTGGCCATTCATACTGTACTGCAGTACACCAATACCACAAAATGTTAGGAACTAAACCCTGAAGTTTCAGTTTGAGCGACAAAGTTGTTGCGGAGTTTAAAAACGCTTTTATCTTGAGACTTTTTTCTTTTCGATTACGATACGGAAAGTTGTTTACCGTAAAAAGTATATTCTTATATGTATTGTATAAAGTATAATAATTTACTTGCCCGCTGGCTATTTGTTAAAATTGTTAATGCCAAGTTTTTGATAAAGTATTGCTTGTGTTGGATGAAAGTGGATGGGTTCATATATTCTTTATGCTTAGAATTACTTAGAATTACTTCGAAATTTAGAAGTGTATCAAATTTAGTATAAGTATATGTTTAAATGGAAAAACTGACGGAAAAGAAATAATAGCTTCAAGCTTTACACTCCATAGTAGAGTCAGTCTTGAGTAAGTGAATGTTAAGACATTCCAATCACAGCTTTTCGCTTGGAATCAACACTTCATGTGACGGACCTAAACGCCGCGCCTTATTCTAACAGTGTAGAGAAGTGAAAAATTCAGAATAATCATTTCTCCAATTATAATTCGAATTCCTATTCATTACATCAAATTCATTTAATTGACAAAAGCAATATACAAAACATTTGCTCTAGATATCTACCAGCTCTTGTATAAAGAGACATTATGCGATGCAAAGAAACGGATATTTTCACGGGTGATTGCTATTACCAGCAGTTCGATTTTTATCTACCCTTAGGCAGATAGATGCAATAAATAACTGAGAATTTGTTACTTAAATAAATACTTTAATCTAAAATTAAAATTTCAAATTAGTGTAACTAAAATAAAACATAGGTTATTACAAGAAAGTCAGAGACAACCTAATGTCAAAATATTCTTTTAACTGCTTTCCTCACAAAATAAAGACATTGCGTGCTGACAAACTCAATATCGCGCTACGTCTTACTGTATTTGTGTATCATTTCCAATATGAGCTGCTTCACGCTTTTTTACGCAAAGCAGATTAGGCAGAGAAAACTTAGCATCGATAACTCCATTCTTCATTTTACACCGCAATTATTAATCACAACTTTGCATATTATGTTGCGGAACTTAACCGCGATCCACATTTCCAGAACTGAGAAATGACTTTCTGAAGTAATAATCTCTGCTTCAACTGGGAATCGAATCCACGATGACATCACTATTGAAGTCGCCAAAGTTTAGTTTCCAATCGAAGGAATTTGCTTGGACAAAATACAATGTAAATTCTTTATGTTAATATCTAATGTCTATATAATAGATGAACAGTTGTGATATATTAAATATATTTTCCTTTTTACTTCTCGCATAGGGGATGTAGACTGCATTGATTTGAGATAGATTCAGGACCTTGTGGCGAAGTGGAACAGTGTTTATAAACGCGTATCGTATCGTATGATCGTAGACTTCATATCCGTTCGGGGGACTGATCGTATGTACATTATTTTCAGTTTTCTGCTCTGTTAAGACTAAACGCAGTGATGAGTTCGTCCACTATATACAAAATGTCTCGATTTTGAACATAACGTGCAGAATGAAGCGTCTTAGCACGTTTTTTTTTCTTTCACGAGGACTCGAGTGAGTTATATGGAACTAGTCAATCAGAATATGGAGGCTGGCCGACTACTTACTAAAACTTAATAGCATTCTCCCTCAAGCAAGCTTACAACAATGAGATTCAAACCCACGTCGTTTCGAACTGATGCCTACCAAACTGACTACACTGTTATAGAGAAATATATGATGAAAAAAGATTATTATAAGAAATGTATCTAAATTCACAAAATATTAAAACTGGGGAACTGAATAACCACAAATAATATTAGACTGTTATTCCCAACATTGTACAGTCAGCCGAGAACAAGCAAGAAACTAGCTAACTAACTAATCATGCTAATATTATATGTGTGAAAGTTTAGTTGTTATTTCACTCAATTACTCCGAAACTAATGGATTTGGGTGGAATTTACTTTACAAATATAACTGAAGTTATATTTAAATTATAATATATATATATATATATATATATATATATATATATATATAGATATATAGATATAGATATTTTCTTATTATCCCCTTTTTTATGACCTCCAGAAGATGATTACGCATCGTAATGGACTTGTACTTGTAACTCTTCAAATATGCTACTTTTAAAGGCTAACGTTATTACATCCTGATCGATTTTGAAGGCTTTGTTTATGATAGAAGAAAAGTCTTTGGGAAAAATTAGCGCAATACCGTATGCATACATATAGAGACTATCATTTTTTAAAAATGTATTTTTTTCAAAATAAGTATTTTGATATGAAACTTCAAGTATAAAATTTGGTAGCAAAATTCTCTGAAATTCATGCAGTAAGCAGCTTCACGCTTCATTCCGCGTAGCACGGCCTAGTGTCAAGACATTCCGTTCACTTCTTTTTGTCCGTGGCAAACCCAATGCCGCGCTTTGTTTTAACAGAGGAATGAAATTATATTTCAAATATAATCATTTCCCTTAGTGGGAATCGAATCCACAACCAATCGTGCTTATTGACGCAGACGTCGTCCCTGAGCTACTATAGCCTTCTTGTAATGAACTTCTGATATGTTACTAGATTTTATTTTTTCTATAATAAATGATGCGTTAGATGTGTGAAAGTAATACTTTATACAGAATATATTATGAAAATTATAATTATTTATTTATTAATAATAATTCACGATAAATCCCACACAGCAGGATAGACAGAGACAACCCAGTGTCAAGACACTCTGGTGACTGTTTTCCGCATGAAATCGAGACATTGCATGTTGAGCGGTGAAGTCTATATCAATAATTTTAGCTCTATGCTTTTTATGACAATAGATTTTCTCAAATTTTGATTATTTTCAAGGTTTTTTTTTATAATTGCTTATTTTTCAATTACCTTTATAAACATTGCTATACTTCCTTAAAAAAGAATTGTTTTGAAAAAAATGTGTATAAAATAATAATATAATATTTTTATAAATAAAATTACAATAAAGTTTAAAATTGTATTCAAAAAAGATGCCTTTTTTAACTTTTGAATAAAAAAAAGTATTTGACAGCGGTGGGATTCGAACCCACGCCCTTTCGGACTGGTGCCTAAAACCAGCGCCTTAGACCGCTCGGCCACGCTGCCTGTTACGAAATTTTGTAATAATCGAATATATTTATGCTTAGAGTAACATTAGGAACGTCTATATGAGAATAAAATGATTTGCAAGGCTTTATTATAACTATATATCATTTATATACTCCATAGTAGTGCAGTAGGACAGTGTCTGACAAAAAGCCTGATTTGTTGCGCGTTCGATTTCCCGAGTAAGTTATAGTCTAATTTATATATAAATTTATTGAAATTTTTCCGTTCTCATATAGCAAAGTGCTCATTAAGTTCCTTCAGTCTCAGTCAGTCAGATTCGAGCGGAGAGCGGAGAACGGAATGTCTTGACACTATTTTCACAATTGAGATTTTAAATTATTGTAATACAAAACGACCCGCTGTCGATTTCCACATGGGGGAATTGCTCTCTCAGCCGGTTAAGCACGGCGTTGAGTTCCGCCAGTCAACACCCAATGTCTCGAATTTGGCGAAAAGTGGACGACGAAGTGTCTTGATGCTAGGTATTTTCTGCCTACAATACAATATAAAAAATGTACTTAAATGTAAAACTATGATTTAAAAGGGCAAACTTTATCTTGGATTTGTATATATCTATTTAATATGAGTGAATACTCACTCACTGAAAGATCCACTCAAACAAAAATTTAATGTGCGATTCTCGACGAATGAGAAAAAAAGATTTCAGCTTCTGGCCCTTATCTATAAAACCTTGTATACCACCAGTATATATATATATATATATATATATATATATATATATATATATATATATATATATATATATATATATATATATATATATATATATATATATATATATATATATATATATATATATATATATTATATCTATCTTAATATTACGAACAATTAACACAAAATCTTTATAAATGCCAGCTCATAATGTATAAGATTAATAACATCATTGAATATCGGAATTATTACACATTAAAAAAAACTGTTTTAAACAGATTGAACGCCTATAATTTGAGAATTAACAATGTCTTTTACAAAAACCAACATATACGTGATTAATCCGTTTAAAATATTTTCATTTAAAAATATATAATCTATATAACTTGAGGAAGGCTTGCCAACGCACCAACGGGCGTGACACTCCGTACTCCGTTTCCACCGAATACGAAACACTGTGTGTTGAGTGGCGGAACTGAACGCCGCGCTTTGTCTTACTAGAGAGATAATTTAAATATTCAATCGCGTTTACAGTCAGACGCTGTCACACTGCGCCTTTACCGGCGACCGAAGTAAGTGGAGTACGGAGTGTCTTGACACTATCAACCCTACTATGCAAGATTAAAGGATTCTATGCAGGAACCCATGTCTAAGAGTGGACGTCTTCTAACTTGTGATGTGAATTTTATCCATACTGATCCGTTTAGAAATTTTTGTGTTAAAGAATAACAAACAAACATCTTTCTATGACAATTTTTTTCGTTCATAATACCAGAAAAATAAGTAGAATATACTTATATACACAAGTGTATTAGACTTAGATATTATCACTCACTGTAATCCTGTCCGTCAAGTGGGATCTTCCCGCTAATCCCGGCCTCGGGATAGGATACGGGATTCCTGTGAACAAATGGAAATATTGAAGCGTAATTTCTTTTTTCACCGCCCTAGTTTAGTGTTGTGACGTTTGAAATTATGTACGTCAGTGGGTATAAAGAAAATTGCCTTGAACATGGATATACCTTTGAAGTTGTAAATATTATAAAGTATACTCATTATTCTGTTGAATAAGAAATATGTTTTTTTTTTATATATAACTTATATATTAGGTTCGATTCCCATTTGGAGGCGTGATCATATTTAATGTAATTTAATTTTCATTTTATTCGTTTTGCTGATGATTGCGGCGTTAAGTTTCGCTACTGAAAACACTATGTCTCCAACTACTAAAACACTATGCCCTAAAAAGTGTAACTTTATATTTAGTTGAAGAAAAGAAATTAATGATACAATTTACCACATTCGCATCACTTTAAAATTTTGTTGATTTAGTAACTCAACGCCGTCTCTTATATAATTATTATATACTGTTTCAATTATCACACTCTTCTGTTATTTCTCGTATATGATGATAAACTCCTCTCTTTTAGTGTCAATACATTTATTAGTGCAGAACTCAACGCCGCGTTTATTAAAGTAATTATGAATTATGATAATTCCCCCGAAAAGGAAAATAAATCCACAAGCAAACACGTTTACAATCAAGCGCTGACATCTACTATCACGGCCTGATATGTCAAAATTAATACATGTAAACAAGTGAAATTGTACCCCACTACCATATTATTCAGCTAGATATGTCCCAACTGAGCCATAATGGTGTCAAAGCGAACATTAACGATAAATAATTTCTTGTAAGGCAACACATAATACTATTGTATTAATTGCCTCTGCGCGAAATCCTATCTTTAATGCCTTGAAGACAATAAAACATCCCTTCTCCACAGTTAAATCGTAAAATCCAAGGGATTGTATCACAATGAAATTTATATATATATATATATATATATATATATATATATATATATATATATGTATATATATATATATATACGTATACATATATTACTATTATGAACAAAAATGACTTCCTCCACTTTTGGTCTACATTCGATATGCCTATATTTTCCTATAAAACGTCGTAAATTTTAATGCCTTCACAAGCACGGCGTTAAGCACCGCGCTCAGCCATTCCAGACTGTGCCTAGTACTAAAAAAAACGTTGAACACAAGTACAGCCACAGCTTTATATAAAACAGTCAGTGATATAAAAGTTTAAAGCCAATAAAAATGCGAGCGTCCACTGGAACAGCTGATAAGCGTCTTTTTATGTCAGTGTCCGACGTAACTGCGATTCTCTCGCTTTGATTGTACTTTTTTTATTTGTTAATTTTTTAAAAACTTTACTAAAAGATATTTAATATTTTTATTTTAAACTGAATATGGAACTTTATAAAGTAAAAAATAAACCTGTTATAATTGGAACTTGTTTAAATTTAAATATATATAAGAATTATTATTTTTAAATGAAACTCTTTTAAGCGGAATAATTGCATACATTTTGGTATTCAACATCTGGTAGATGTTGTAGAGTCTTCCTGTGATCAGGGACTACTGTAAAGTATTCAAAACGTCAGATTTCCAAAAAATGTATTTTCGAATACCAAAATATACGAGATTAATCCGTTTAACTTTAAAAATATCATCGACTCTATCTGCGAGTCGGGAAACGGGAGAAACAAAGATTTTGTTAATAATTATTACAATTAGCTCAGTGGTTACAGTGCCAGTTTCCAAGAGGTGCTAGTTAAAATCCTGTTCTCAAATATTCATATATTATCTAAAAATGTGCATAGATATGTTCGTAATTTAGGTGTTATCGTAGTACATTTACATGTGATAATTATAAATAAAAAATTTTATAATTTAAATTCTTAAATATACTTAATATTGAATAAATGTCATTTTAAGTTATAATATTTATATGTATATATTAATTTAATTATAAGTCCCTGCATACCTCTTTCGCCTCGTCCACAGTCATTATCCTCTTCATACATGTCCTTCGAGAGGTTCTCTTGCTTTTTACGTGATCTTCCTCCAGTATCTTCGATACATTGTGTTTCCAAGGTTAACTATGATCTTCCCCGACCTCTTGTACCACTCACCTTGGCTTTATAAATCTTTCTTACCAATCTTTTATCACTTATTCTCTCAACGTGCCCAAGCCACCTGAGCACGTTCTTCTGCATTCTTACTACGACTTTGATAAGCTTACGCCTGTCATTTTGCGTATCTCCTCGTTACATATACGGTCAGCTAAACTGACTCCGCATATCGGAAGAAAATCCCATCTCTACTGAATTCGCCTATCTTTCATTCTTCTTTTGACACACCCAAATTTCGCTGCCGTATAACAACGTCGATATCATTACTGCATTGTGAATGGTAAGATGTGCACGTACGCTGATGATTTTCCGTGGCATCAGTGCATCAAGAGCACCCTTAACCTTATTACCAGTAGCAATACGCCTTTCCACATCCATATCGTATCTTCCATCTATACTAAACGTACTTCCCAAATATGTGGTATATCTTATTCACTTATTCTAATTTCTTTTTATATTATAATTTCTTCTACCCTAATCTTACATTCCGTTCTTTCTTCATCTCTTTCAAATACTAGAATTTTTAATCTTTGTTTTAGTTTATAAGATACTAAGATACAAAGCACATTTAGTTGGTGAAATAGAATTTCAAAGGATATCATTGTATAAGGCCATCGTGACGTCGTGGGATAGTGTTTGTCTTTAAACGCGTTTGGTTGTAGGTTCAATTCCTACTCGGTGGACTGATTATATATTATATATTTTTTTAAGTTGTCGAATGAGCTCTGCGGTTCAATATACAATATTTTAAGTATAGATGGAAAGTTAAATATTATAAATTCTTTGATTTTCGCAATTTTCAGACATTTTAAATTAAACTCTTTGAAAATCGGTCATTTTGTACACTTAACAGTTGACTAAGGTCACGTGTAGACTGGTGTGTGCGATTAATTAGTTTTAATCATTTTAATTCAATATTTTGACTCTGTTCTACAGTTCATACGGGAAAAGTGTAAAGTTAAAAACAATAAGATTTTCGCGATTTTCCAAAAATGTATTTTCGAATACCAAAATATACGTGATTAATCCTTTTAAATCAGTTTCATTTAAAATTCCTATCATAAATTTAAAAAAGACAGCTAAAAATTGTTTTAGTGGGATATGAATATACATTCATACATAGAATGGAACGAGACCATCGTGGTGCAGTGGAACAACGTCTGACTGTAAATCCGATCGGTCATTCATCCATTCATTTCTTCGCTTTAGTAATGGATAATGTCTTAATTTTTCGGAGAGCAGTCAATTAAATGTTTTGACACTAGGTTGCTTCTGACTACTCTGCTATGTGGAATAAAAACTACATACTTTAAAAAATCTTTTACATATAAACGTGTATAATATTTTATAAATATGAATTATCCACCGAATAAGAAGTAAACCCATATCCCTGGCATTAAATTAGATACGATGTAATTGCACTGTAACGAACTGGTGGTGGTTGTGGTGGGGTGAGTGGTGTTTCATCTTCTTGCTCTGGCGAGACAAAGCGCGGCGTTGTATTCCGCCACTCAATATATAAATATGTATATCCCGCATAGATAGGAAGTATCTAGTGTCAAAGCATTCCATATATGAATATGGAATGCTTTGACACTAGATACTTCCTATCTATACGGGATAATTATTTTTCTCTAATTGCACTTAAGTCTTTGCAGCGCTAGTCATCCGATAATATATTTATTTCCTTATAATATATTACACTAAAGACTGGGTCTGTACCTTCTTCTTCCTTATTGTTATTTATTTATTTTCATTTGAATATATATATATATATATATATATATATATATATATATATATATATATATATATATATATATGTGTATTCTAATGTTTGTTACCTTTGAAACTGTTTGAAAATGAAGTTGTGGTCCAACTGGTCTTCTGACGGTATGTACATGTAGCCGGCGTTTACTGAAACAAAATATTTAAAAATTAATATTTATTATTAAAGTAAATACGTTTTACAAGAAACCACTATTTAATATGTAATGTCGATTTCGGGGAAAGAACTAAATTTAATACTAGATTTTTTTAATTGGAACTATTTTAAACGGATTAACCGGTCATAGTATAGTCTGTGTAGACTACTGTAAAGTGTTCGAAACGTCAGGTTTCCAAAAATGTATTTTCGAATGCCAAAATATATGCGATTAATCCGTTTAAAATATTTTCATTTAAAATGTGTAAAAAACGCGAAAATCAATGAATGAGAATGAGAATGAGATTTTAACTAATTTCCAATCATATTTGAATTAACTTTAGAAATCTTATTCACACACTTAAAATAACAAAAATATAAAACAACGCATTAAAATTTGAGCGTAGCATGATATAACCCGTGCCTTATTAAATTTTCGTCTTTGTAAAGAGGTTCTAATAATTTATTTTTTAATAACGTTAAATTAAGTCCATATAGAGGCCGGTCGTGGCGCTGTGCGACAGCGTCCGACTATAAACGCGACCGGTTGTGGCTTCGATCCCCACTTGAGGGAGCGATTCTATTTAAATTATTTTCACTTTATCGCTCTGGTAAGACAAAGTGTGGCGTTGAGTTCCACCATTCATCACGCAATGTCTCGAATTCAGTAGAAAACGAAGTACGGAGTGTCTTGATACTTGGCATTTTCTGTCTACCCTGCTATCCCTATGTTTATCCCGCAGATAAGCGTGAATGAAAAAACATATATTTTTTAATATATCTAAAATTAAATCAAACTAAATAAAATAAAACGGTTATTTCATTCAACTCCAAAGGAAACTCATAATCGTAGGATAGAGCGTGGTATGAAAAAATTAATTAGCATTGGTTATATAGCGTCTGTATAGCCGTCCTCAAACAAAGCTCTAGAAAAACTGAATGCGGTCGCTTCTTACCCATTAGCTAATGACGCGTTGCCATTAGTGTGTTCGATCATGTTCATACATACATACATATATTTGTAAAAATGTATGGATTAACATTTAAAACAAAATAAATAGGCGATTATTTTGGTATTACATAAAAATGAAGATATATTTAACACTCTACGATATAAGCAGAGAGAGTAGAGTGAGTGATTACTCCATCCTTCGGAATTTCTAAGAGAGATTTCTTTAGTTAGTTAGTTATTTAGTGGAAGTAGATGAACGCTACCGATGGCGGACAATTCATTGTAATATTAGGTATATCTCTTTCAATACATTTACAAAATTAATGTATACTTAATATACACACAGAGGTCGGTCGAGGTACAGTGGGAAGTAGGTTCGATTACCATTGGGGGGAAAGTGATTATATTCAAGTTAATTTTACTTCTTCTCTCATTCTGTTAAGACTACGGCGGAGTTGCGTTTCACCACTTAACACTCAATATTTCGAGTTCAGTCGAAAGTGAAGTACGGAGTGTCTTGCCACTAGGTACTTTCTGTCTACCCGCTTGCATACGGGATAAAAGAGTAAAGGTAAAAAATTATATACATATATCAAATGAAGTGTCTTGATACTAGGTTGTCTCTGACTACCTTTCTACGTAAGATAATATGAATGTAGTTACTTTAATCAATAGTACTATCTAAGTCATATACAGATTAGAGCTCAGAGGGATTCAAACTTTCATCTCTTGTTTCTATCTAAGTCCTCTGACCTCTTGTCCTCTCAGTTTAGTTTAGTGTAGTCCTTTGTTTGTTATAATTTATTTTGGTTGCTACAGTCTCTATATAGATTTTGAAAAATTTTTGCTACTCAAAAATTAAGTCTAAGATAAAGTCAAAATAATATACTATTTTAATTAATAATGTATCTTTCTAAGTATGAAATAACGCTTTAAAAATAACATAATATTGCTGTTTTCTTCAATAAAATTTTTATATGGTGATTTTTTGTTTTTTTTTAACTTCACACTTTATATCCCTTGCGGGGTAGTCAGAAAGGATAGAAAGCTACGGTCCCTGCACACCTCTTTCGCCTTATCTATATTTATTTTTACATATATATTTAGCTTCACGATTTTAATCCCGTACAGAAGGGTTAGACAGAACATACCTAATGCTAAGACACTCCATACTTCATTTTCTACTAAATTTCAGGCATTTCGTGTTGAGTAGTGGAGTTCAATGCCGTAGCGAGGAAGTGAAAGTAAATGTGGGATCGAACCAACAATCAATCGCATTTACAGTCGGACGCTGAGCCAATGCGCCACGACCGGTCTCTCTATATTTAATATATTATATACTTGTTTAAAGTGTTACTAACAGCCTCACGCTTTTTTCCGCATAGCAGGATAGATGACTAGTTTTTCCAACGCAGTCATTAGTATAAGAATAACCGAAGTGAACTTAATGTATTGACTGAACAGTTTTTGCGAAAGTACATTAACCTATTTATTTATGGTAGAAAATTCTTATTTATTATAATATTTATACATGAAGGAATAATTTTGAACTTCTTTTCTAGCTTCACATTTTCATTCACCATAGCAGGATAGACAGGACCTAGTGTCTAAGACCGCTTTCCGGGGAATTCAAAACGTTGGGTGTTGTGTAGCGGAACTCAACGCCACGCTTTGTTTTTTGAGGCCGGTAGTGAGGCTTCGGGATTATGATGAGGATAGTGAGGATGCGAGATAAAAGCGTATAGCTAATAAAAAAGAAAAATTAAAATAGTTCATTAAATTAACCTTTCCTTATACAAACAACTCATAAAAGTTCTTATCATTTTCTATGAACACAGACATACCTGCATATGCAGGAAGTACTTAGTGTCAAAAAACCCTGTACACCTCTTTCCGCTGAATTTGAGACATTGCGACTTGAGTGGTGGAAGTCAATACTGAGTTTTGTCTTACCAGAGCGAGAAAATATTTCGCCGACTGCGTATACAGACAGATAATAGGACAGTCTGTTCCACTGCGCTACAAACAGGCTTCTGCTAACACTTTTAAAATAAAAAAAACAACTGATTTTTCAGAAGAATTTTCAAATATACGTAAAAGTTGTTTTTGAAATATATATCCGTACTGTTAATTCAAGAATCTGCACAGTTCCAAGCAAGTTGTAGTGGTGGGACCAAAATTGAAATGTACTGTGTCGTGTTTCAACCGCTCTGAATGAAGCCTCATTAAACGCTAGCCTCGCAAATTGCAATTTACCGTTGAAAGTGTCGCGTTCAAAACGTTATTTTAACGTTTTACATTATAATGTTATAATGACATTTGTCTTTATCATGTATTTATATCGTAATAGTTGTGTTTGTTTTTAAATTTAATTTCACATTTTTTTTAGCTTCACACCTATATACCGCATGGGTTATCTACCCATGCGGTATATAGGCGTAGTCAGGAAGTACCTTGTGTCAAGACACTCCGTATTCGCGATCGCGAATACGGAGTGTCTTGTGACACCAATTGTCTTAACAGAGTGAGAAAATGCAGTTATTTTAGTAAGTCAATATTTCGTGGTAATTAATTGTTTTATTAAAATAAAATTTGTGTTAATATATATGCAGATGGACGTTATGTATCGTAAAATTTAATTATAGGAAAATTGACTTTAAAGCTTGTAATTAAAAATATAAAAGCATATTAAATGGCAGTCTGGGAATTTCAATATTTTTATAATATGAGGTGAATTTAATTTTCCTTCTAGTATTATCAAGCTGTCCTCGTTATTTTAGACGGGCGATAGAAAGAATGAGTTAAATTGATTTTTTTTTTAGATTTTTATAAAATTATATTTAAAACTATTGTAAACTAATTTGTTTATATCAAAAATTAGGTAATGTTTTTTTTTAAATCTTTAAGATTTTTGTCTATATGCTCAATGAAAATTTTGAAAGGTTTGGCTGCATGTTCATTTTGAATAATTCTAATATATTATATGGATCTAACTTGCCGTGTGGGTTACTTAGTTACGTAGTGTGCGTGAAATCTTACAACCTTAATTAGATCCATTTACCAGTCTCCGATTGAGACGAAATTTGAATTACGAATTCAGCTTTGATGACAATGAAATTAAAATGGCCGCCACAACAAAATGGCGAATTATAATAACAACCCGCTAATTCATCTATAGAAATCCAAAGATTTAATTACAAAAAATTCTGACGAGTTAATTTTCTTCAATAAAAAAATGATAACAAAATAATGTGATTTTTTAAAGATTAAAATAATTCACGCACACTTAAAATTGTAATTTTAACGTAAAACTGGTAAAACCAAATTGTGACATGTAGCAGCTTCTAGATTTATAGTGCATAGCGGAGTAGTCAGAAATAATCCAATATCAAAACACTCCGTTCTACGTTTTCTCCTCAAATCACTGAAACTAACACTGCCTCTTGTTTTCACCTAACCTAACCTTACCAGAATAGCAAATCAAAATAATTTAAAAATAATTATTTCCACGATTGTAAATTGAACGTACAACCAATTTCATTACCGTCAGACTCTATATCTATGACACTAACAAATTCACCATGAAAATATAAATCAAAGAAATCCTTTTCTAAAGAATTGAAGCTGTGACTACCGTAAACATAAGCTATCCGCATTTTATCTATCAAAATGCACGTTAAACAAACACCAACACTTTGCTTTTAACACTTAAACTTTTAGAACCATTAAACATAATTATAATCCATCCGTAAGCGGATTTCAGTATTTCAGCATTTTGTGATCTCAGACTTTTTGTATATAAATTATGAATATTTACTCAATATTATATATATATATATATATATATATATATATATATATATATATATATATATATACCCTATTTTAATGTTTTATGTTAAACGGGTTGAATGTACCTCATAATACTGCCCTAACCTGTATACATTTGAAATTTAAATCATTCGAAGCACGATCAGCCAGATATAATGAAGTTGTACAATCTCACCCAGGTCAGTAGGTTTGGGGGAAATGAAATAAACATTTCCAACAATAAATTGTAAATTTTGACGCCTACGTTTAATGAGGCTTCATTCAAACGGTTAAAATGAGGCATTGAGTTCAATTTTTCGACAATGATGTTGGATGATGATCTTTTAGATAAACGTTTCAAATCACCACGATGCAGTGGAGCAGGGTCTAACTGTAAACGTGATTGGTTGTGAGTTCGATGCCCACTCGGAGAATATAAAAACAGTTATTTTTTGCTCTGGTAAGACAAAGCGCGGCGTTGAGTTCGCCACTCAGCCCGCAGTCACTCAATTGGGGTGGAAAGTCAACGGAATGTCTTGACACTAGGTTGTTTTTAGCTGTAATCTTTAGTTAATTTATTTTAATTTTATTTTAGTACCAAAAAGTTAGTTAAGTTCCAAAATTTTAGACATAGAATTTCTTCAGCAATTCTAGTAAAAGATATTCCTAAATATAGATAAAAAAATGTTTTTGTGTAAATAAAATCCTCTAAACAAATAATATCGTTTTTTTAGTTACAAGTTTGATTTTTTCGTAAAAATCTTAGTGTATTTTAAGCATGTTAGTTTTTATGGAACAGTTTGATAATATATATCTGGAGCTTTAAGTAACTTCATCCGGTACACAACATTCCTTATAGAATGATCAATGATCTATATGCTATATATAATTATTTATTAACCCACAATAAATAAAATAATTCCACTCAATATCCATTAGAAATTGCGTGCAAATTCACCACAACATTAAAAATAAATTAGCAGTAGGTAGTTACAATTCGTGTAACACTTACTTTGGAGATCACGGCCAGGTCTAATTGCACTTTGATACCGGAACGATCCTCGCAACATTTGCCGCTAACGATCCTGCTATTAGTGGCTATTATATTGAGCTTTCTTAGCGTTGGACGTTAACTACTTGCTTGGTTTATTACTTTGTTTATTGTATACCATTCTACTTGTATGAGACGAGTATTACTAGAGCACTATAAAGCTTACAGCAAAAGCTTAGAATACTTTGTTACGTCGTTAGTATACCTAAGTTTAGTTCAGTTCAGTTCAGTTCAGTTTAGTTCTTGAGTTATAGAGCTTTAAATAGTATTTCTTAGTAAGATTTGTGAAATGTGTTGCTTTTATTTTGTATAGTATAAAGAACAAGATTAATTGATAAATAAAAAATGTTTTCTGCCTCCTAATATAAAACTGGTTTTTATAGAAAAAGGAGGTAAACGAGCAGAACGGCCAACTGATGGTAAGTGGTCACCTTCATGCTTGGACATCTACAATACAACTGTTGTAGGCATGTTGCCGGCCTTGGAATAAAAGTGAAAAGAAATGAGGGAAATTATGGGAAAACTGGCTTATCATCAGATGTTTGGCGGATCGTTATTGTCATGACAGTGGTCGTGAGCCAGTCGGAGTATTAACCTCCCAATAACATAATGGTTTAAGTAACTTTGATACCCACCTCTTACGAAACGCTACCTAGTAGAAGAGAGCTGTGAAAATACGGGGTAGAATTGTATTCTACCCCGTCCCTTCACAGAGAGAATTTATTAAAAAAAACCTATCCTATTATATACAATTATGTAGTCATAATAAACCATGTTTTTTTCCGTTTCCTGCAAGAAGAAAAGGGGAAATGCGAAAATACGGCTCAATTCAAGTTCTAAAACTGTTACAAAACAAATAAAGCTTAAATTTATGAAGCCTTCAAAATTTTTATTGTAAGTATCGTTTGGGTAAAAGGCTTTACGTTTACAAACAATGTAAGAAATTATCTCAAGCATTCGCACACATACGTAGTTTGTAGCGAAATTGTAACGACGAGCTCAGATTGCGGCGAGGTGTAACGTAACACCTTACACCTTAGCTTTAGTTAATTTTGTGCGGAAATGTCGTTTAGTAGAAATGCTATAAATATTACGTTTTTTATAGAAATAATTTAAAAATATATTATTCGTGTTCCAAATTGGTAGTAACGTAAATTATACTGGGTTTAATAATCTATAAAAGTCTGATTACATATATAAAAACCGCCGCATCACAGTTCAAGAGTGTTGGAATAAGCCCAATGGTTTTGGATTTGAATATCGGTTCCACCACTCAACACGCAATGTTACGAACTCGGTGGAATGCGAAGTACGGAGTGTCTTGATACTGGGTGCTTTCTGTCTACCCTGCTATGCGGGATAAAAAACGTGAAGCTAAAAAAAATATTGGTAAATCGGGATTCAAGGGATTGAAATTACTTTTGGTGTCCCGTACTTTTAAGATAAGACGTGACGTTGTGGTACGCCAAATACCAAACACTCAGATTTGAGAGGTGTTAGCAATTCGTAAATGAGCACGTATGAAAATAATTAGATACCTATATTAAGCTGGTTAATAAGGAAAATGACAATTATTTACATTAATCATATAATTAGACTCGTCTTTTCCGTATTTAAATAATACGCTTGACGCCATTTGCGTTTACATACAATATTCTATGTTTATAACACACAATTGTACAAAATGAAATGTAACCAGCAAAATCTTAAAGCTGACGATTCACCACGCTCACAGCCATGTTTAAGCCAAGTCTTCATACTTAATGTGTTTATTCGCATTTCACAGGAAATTATTTAAATATTTTGGGAAATTTGTGTACTTTTTTGGATTCCGAGTTTAATTCCGCAACTCAACATGCAATGTTTTGAATTAGAGGGGAAATAGAGAACAGTGTGCTTGAAATTTTTGGATTTACTTTGATTGATATTCGGGACAAAGTGTGAAGCTCTTTAAAATGAGCATTTATTTTATTATATGGTGTACTATATTTTTTTTTTAGCTTCACGCTTTTATCCCGCGTAGCAAGGTCGACAGAAAGTACCTAGTGTCAAGACACTCCGTACTTCGCTTTCCACCGAATTCAGGACATTGCGTGTTGAGTGGTGGAACTCAACGCCGCACTTTGTCTTACCAGAGCGAAGAAGTGAAAATAATTTAAATATAATCACTCCCCCGAGTGGGGATCGAACCCACAACCGATCGTGTTACAGTCAGACGCTGTCCCACTGCGCCACGACTGGCCTCAACTACTGATGTATTATATACTATTAATTAAGCCCTATTACTTGGTACCCAAGTACGTAACTTGGGAAAATTGTTCGTGTGAATATTTCAGATTAACAATACTACCTAATTATATAATTGTGTGATTACTAGAAGTAAAAACGAATCAAATTTCTAGCTTAATCGAGCCACACTTTTCTTTCAAACTCTATGACACTTTTGCTGTCTTGCTTTTGGCACTCCACTTCCACGTGTTGACTGGAAGAGATCTGTTCAAGACCAGCTGGAGGAGATCTGTTCAAGTCCACCTTTGTATACCAACCTTAACCAAAATGTATATCTTATTTTTTTTTATTATATAAGTGCAATAAAGAATATAATAAATAAAACCCTGCTGAAAATGGAAATTTAGGTCAAAACTTTGAGCCTGTATCTAGTACAGTGACAGCAGTTGCTATACACGCATTGCTTTAAGTACTGAAAGATCGTAAAATCACTTAATGCGCTCGAGATAAGGTGAGAAAATGTGAGATTTTCTTTGCATTAGTAAATAAACAATTAAATTTGAACTCTATCAGTTTGGTATAAGATTCAAATTACTTTAATAACATAAAAATAGGTTACGCTATTATATTGATGTAATTAAGATCAGTTTTAATTTAAAATGCTGTTTATGCAATTGAAATAAATGACTCGATAGTGGAAGAGTTAAAAATATCTAATACGTCTTGGTTAGTAGGTTCAAATATCATTTGAGGATTTTTTTGTATGGAAATGAATCTTCGGTTAGGTCTTGTACTTAGTAGAACAAACGGTAGAGAACAGAATAACATAATATTGAATAAATATATACTATACTCTGAAAGTTTAAGCAAATAGCAAAAGTATCAATCATATAGCAATGCATTCATTACACGAACTCATCAACCTTTTCACATACCAGTTTTTTCTTTGTGAGTTAACAAAAAATAAAAAAAAATTAATATATATAAAAAATACCTGTCCATTTACAACGACTTATTATAGACACAAAAAAAAGGGGGAATATACTTATAAAAAAGCTAAATAAGCGTAAAATAAAATCGTATTTCGCATTACTATTCATATTTGAAATGCAATTCGCATTAAAATTAAATTTTCAAATAGGCCCTTGAAGGCAGAAAACCACCATTCATTAGAGCTCTACTCATTTTTCCGGTCAAATTTACGATTTAAGTACGAACGAACGGCTACAGGATGTTTTTGCCTTTTTATATTCAGAAAAGGTTTTTTATTGTCAATTAGATACTAAAATTGTTTGGTTTAATTACTGTTGAATATTATAAATATATTTCATTTAAAATCTCATACTAGGAGGTCTTTGACACTATGTAGTGATATGTCACTACTTTCTAAGTGTTATTTTGATAATATACTGGTTTATATATTATGTATATATATATATATATATATATATATATATATATATATATATATATATATATACCAGGGGAACTACCGGTGCGTTGCCGGCCTTTAAAACTCACAGTAATAACTGTGATAGTCGAAATTATCCTTACGCGACACGAATATCGACGTAGGGAATACTAGGAAGATGCAGATTCAATTCCCATTTAAGAAAAAGTAGATTTTTAAAACAATTTTACTCTCTTAATTTTGACAAACAAAATACAAATCAAAATAATTTCATAAAAAATATAATTTATCCAAAATAAAAAATATATTAACCCTGGTTGAGAATTCGAACCTTATGTAAGAAAATTAATGAAAACAATTAAGAAAATGAAAATGCAATTAGTTATGGGTTTGATTCCTATTCGGGGTAGGATTATATTTAAATATTTTTTGTTTCTTCATCCTGGTAAAACAAGGCGTGGGGTTAAGGTCTGTTACTCAACACACAATGTCTTGAATTCGGTAAAAAGCGGAGTACGTAGTGTCTTGAATAGATACTACTATACGTAGTGTCTTGAATAGATAGTACTAGATAACCTGTCAGAAAAAAATTATATTTCATTTTTGCGTTCTAATAAAACAAAAGCGGCGATAAGTTCTGTCCAATAACTAATACTTAGTATGTCAAATACATGGAGAATGTAGAAAACGGAGACAAGCGGAAAAATACGTGGACGATAATAAAAAGATAACAAAATCTATGTATTTAGATTGCTTCTATACTATACATTGTACAAAATAATAAAATTTCAAATAGTTTGAATATAGTCGCGTCTATTCACTAGTTGTTTAGTGCAGAGCAATTCGAAACTTCGCGTTGTCTGCAACTTTGCCTTTTCATAAAAATGCTGTCAAATGCCACGCGTATGAGTTAAAGCTTCATTGTAGGATGTATACAATTGGTTATTTTTGTATTTTTTTTCTAGATTATAGAGAGATAGAGAGAACATTTTTTTATATTTATCACTTACTTAGATGGAACTATCAGAGATATGAAAAGAATAAAGATGGCTAGAAACTCTTTATCACCTGGGACCCACTTATAAAAAATTTAAAGTCTCAAATCAACTACTCCAGAGACCAAAGATACACTCAGCTCATTCTACAAGAGTCCAGCGCAGTACGCGAGGCAATTAAGAAACAGATGACGGTAGTTTGATATAATTAATTTTTGTATCAACTGACAGACGAATGCCACCTCAGTCTACCTGTGACCACGGACTACAGTTAAGTGTTCGAAACGCCAGGTGTCCAAAAATGTATCGAATACCATTCCCACTCGGGTGAACGATTATATTTAAAATTATTTTCAATCTGGTTTTACAATGCACGAGTAGATGTACGATGCATCGAGTATAGCAACTCAACTGTCTTAACAGTTGAGTTGCTCTACTCGATATACAATGTATCAAATTGGGGGGAAAGCTGAGTACAGAGTGTCTTGACTTGTGAAACTAAAAAAATAAAAATATCATTCACTCACTTAAGTTAAAGTAAGAAATTTCATCCAAAAAAATCTCAATTTCAACACAGCTGGATTCGAACCCCCGTCTCTAAGAAGAAATCACTTAATTATTCTAACCAATTAATAGCTTACTATGTGGAACCAATTGGACGTTATTTAAGAACTAAGCCGAAATTTAATTTTGTTGCCAATATCTCTGTAAGGAGATTTTTCATAAATTTCTTCTGTATAAAGATTATTTAAAATAATAATCATTTGGCAAAAGAGAATGCTATATGATGCTCGTAAATACTTTTTTTGGTATTCCACCCATTTCATGTTAAGTGGCGGATCTCAACGCTGCACTTTGTCTTACCAGAGCGAGAAAGTGAAAATAATTTAAATATAATCATTCCCCTTAGTGGCAATCGAACCCACAACCGATTGCGTTTACAGTCAAACACAGTCCACTGCGCCATGACCGGCCTTATCACTTCCCTCTGGTAAGATAAAGTGCAATATAGTTGCATCCGATAACAAGTTAACATGGTTATTTCTGACTTTCCAGCTCGAAAAAAACTTTTTAAGCAAAATGAAGGCATAGGCTTATATAAATTAGAATCTACACGTTATAACCAAAGAGAACTCGCCCCATCCCACATAACCAATCATTGATAAAGCCTTTGTGCATTTGGAGGAAGAAATTATTCGTCTTCATACTTTTTTCTCATTTACGTCTGAGTAAGAACAATGTGTATTATTCACACGTTGTACACAAAACGCACAGTAATATGAAATATAGGAGAATTAGAGATAATGGGAGCGTGGACCCGCTCCATGTCGCTTGTTATTTTTGGCAGGTACTTGAGGCTGTCGTGGCGCAGTGTGACTGTATGACACGTGTTTCGGTTCGATTACCATTTAGGGCAATTACATTTAAATTCTATTTATTTGTTCCAATAACAGCGTCTGACTGTAAACGCGATCGATTGTGGATTCGATTCTGCCACATATCACGCAATGTCTTGAATTCGGTGGAAAGCGGAGTATGGAGTGTCTCGACACTAGGTACTTGTTGCTAACTTGAAAAAAAGACTCACTCCGGTAAGACTAAGAGCGGTGTTCAGTTCCACCTATGAATACACAATGTTGTAGTGGAAAGTTATTGGGAGTGTTCTAATACTAGAATTTCTATCTCCTTGTTACGCAAATAAAATTGTACACCGTACTTTCAGATTTTGTTCTGTAAAACTATAATTTTGAGATAATGACAAATCCCAAATAATGCATTTAAATATATATAATACCTTAATAATTAACGAATTTATTATTATAATAAATAAAATATAAACATTGCTATTATTTCAATTTCCATTTCATATAAAAATATATTAGTGGAAAATATTTTTAGAAAATTTGACCTAAAGTGACGCTTGTTTCCAAAAGGTTTGAGTTCTAATCCCAGTGTGTTTAAATGTATACCTTTTCTAATTGGTTAAAATTTTACAATAATTAATATATATATATCTTTTGTAATACTCTATATCTTAATATATTTTAATGTTATTTCTGCATTTGTAGTTGCGAGTAGAGTTATTGACGCGTAATATGTGCGTTGCCTTAGCAACGTACTATATCATACGATACAAAAGTGTATGGTACGCGGTAGTACGTATAATATTTATTCTTCCTAATTTTTTAACTTTCTGCAATATTTCATATTTTTTTTATACTTAGGCGAAATGGATTATAAAAAACATGGTTTTTATAAAAGATGATGGTGGACTCGGTTCTTATATGATCGATGGATCAATGGATAGTTTTAAAATATTCATAATTAGCAAAATTGGTTTTAAATTTTATTTGCTTATAGAATACATGTAAAACAATATTATTTCCAATTATTATATGATTAATATTTTATCAAATTTAAAAATATTAACATTTATTATTAACACACAATAATTATTACAATTGTTTATATATATATATATATATATATATATATATATATATATATATATATATATATATATATATATATATATATATATATATATATATATATATATATATATATATATATACTATATATATATATATATATATATATATATATAGTTGAATCTTTATTTTGGCAATAGAAAGCAGCTTCACTCTCTTTCCCACAAAGGGCAGTGAGATAAAACGTGATGTCAGACACTTTATCGACTGCGCCTTTGCGCTTTGCGCCTGAAATCAAGACATTGTGTGGAATAGAAAACTTAACGCTTTGTATTAACCAAAGAGGAGAAAAAAAAACTTTAACTAATCATTCCCCGGAGTGTGTATCGAGCCCAAAACCATATATATATATATATATATATATATATATATATATATATATATATATATAATGTTAGAGAAACCTAAAGTTAACAAAGTTAAACAATATTTTCTTACAATTTCTTAATAAGAAATAACAGCTATAAATCGTTGAGGCTTAGTTAGCATCTGCGAACACTCATTACTCTTAGTTATTAGGGCGAGGTAATGTTATGGAACTATTAATAAATACAAACTTTCATATAGTCTGTTATGAAGCGAATATTTCTTGATTTATTTGTGCGCAGTGTTTTGGGATATTATGTGTAAATGAACTGTTTAATTAAATAAGTACTATTGTTTAGTAGTTTCTGTTTATAATATATGTATATATATATATATATATATATATATATATATACTTTTACAATTTTTGACTGTCTTTATTTATGTTTTGGTTAATCTCTGGATCGGCTGGACTGATTTTGATGGATCTTCAACTGGCCGTTAGCCGATGTAATTAAAGAGTAACTAAGGCTAGCTTTATTTAAAAATTATATAATAAAAATTCAGAGACTAGTAGTAGAAGTAGCGAGCACTGCTAGTATTAAATAAAAACAATAAGTATCTTTGAATGCGAATAAATTGAAGAAATACAGAATTAAGGCTTCCATGGCATATTGTTAACGCAATGTTTTGCTGCTGATGCGGTGATTCTGATCTTTGAATTTTCTTTCTTTTTTAGCTTCACGCTTCATCCCTGGCGGGGTAGTCAGAGAGTACGGAGCGCCAAACGCTACGTTCCCTGCATACCTCTTTCGCCTCGTCCACAGTCATTATCCTCTTCATGCATGCCCTTCGGAGGTTCCTCATACTTTTTACGTGACCTTCCTCCAGTATCTTCGATACTGTGTTTCCGAAGGTCAACCGAGGTCTCCCCCGACCTCTCGTACCCCTCATTTTGGCTTCATAAATCTTTCTTACCATTCTTTCATCGCTCATTCTTTCAACTTTGTCTTACTTTGAATTTTCGGAAATAATAATATTTAAATTCGGAAAAAAAAGTCCGGCGTTGAGTTCCGCTTATATTTAATATATACAAAATTAAAGAGAAAATCGGGGGGCGGAATGCGTGTATATTAGGTACCTACCCTGTATGTATCTGTACCTACCCTGGAAGAAAAGGAAGAAAATCAAATCTTTCGACGTCATTTATATTTGGAAATACTATCTACATGACTTCATGATGAAATAACTAATATAACTTGTATTAAATGAAAAATAAACGTACATATTTATTAAAGCAATACGTTACCTAGAACAGTCCAAAATTATCGTTTAGGAAAAAAAAAAAACCCTATTTTACGAGTAAACTGTGTACAGAAGTAAAAAAAAATCGACCATTTCCCACAAAACAAAGCGCTATCTAAGAAAATATACATTAGAAACAAAAGGAAAACGTTAGTGAAACGAAATGGGTTGAAACTAACATTGTGGTGTAGCCGTTCGAATGCTTTAAGGGTTGTTTTAGTTGAGTGTTTTTGTTCTATCACACTTTATGCCATTCTAAATTACAATTTTGAGGGTGGGGGTTCAAATTTTACTCCATATTCTAGCTTATAATGAAAACAGTATTATTTTTTAAATGATTTATTTAACAGGAAACTATGTTAGCAAAGTACATATCTATATTGATTGAATGCTTAAAGCTTGCTTGCTTTAGATTTTTTCTGTACTTATTATATTTTAATGAAAAAATGCTTTACCGTAAAATTATAGGAATTTCTTAGATACCTTTGTTTCGCGGTGGGTAGATTCTATTTGTGAACGCGACTAGTTGTATGGATGAATCCCACTGAAATGCACTTAATATCGGACAGAAAAGGGCGAATGGAGTGTTAAGACACTAAGTTGTCTCCGACTACCCTCATATAAGGTGTAAAACGTTTTTATAATAAACATATGATATAATCATATACATACATTAAAAATAATAATTAGAGGCGTAGAGAGTAAGAAAACTTTTACCTTCATTTGTCACTTGTTTAAAGGTTCCGTCATATATGTACCTTATATAGCTAATATTTTTTATGTGTTTCAAATTTTATCTATATTTTTTTACATAACAGAGTAATCAAAGACAACTTACTGTAAAGAGACTCCGTTGACTATTTTCTGTGCAAAATCTAGACATTATGTGTTGATTGGCATTTGATTAACTTAACGCCCCGCTTTATTTTACCAGAGTGGATAAATGAAAATGAATTTTAAATATAACTATTCCTTCGAGTGAAAATTCAACCCACAACCAAAGCCGTTTAAAGTCAAAATGTCCTTTTTTGAAAAAACGTATAAAAATTTGAACGCAGCAGGATTCGAACCCGCGCTTTTTGGATACCGTCCAAAACGCGTGGCCTTAGTGTGGAATAACACTTTAATTTTTAAAGTAAGTAAATATCAAAAATGTCCTACTACACCACGATGGGCTTTGTACTATATAAAAATAATAACACGGAGAGATTAGTCGCTAAGTTTTATATCCTAACCTTCGACAGTGTATTTTAAAAAAAAAAACATTCTGTTAAGCATATAATGAGAAAACTTTCTAATAAAAAAATCTTAATAACACAGAATAAATATACAACTTAATTTGAACTAAAATGAGCTTCGCAGCATCTTATTTTAAATGCGAATGAAAATTTTAAAGCAAATACGGTAACCATTTTGAACCTACTCATGTTGATTACATATAAAAAGACGATGTGGGGGATACATGAAAAAGCTCTGTAAAGTGAAGCTTTGACAATTATTGATATATGTACATATGTACGTTTTGGGTGTATACCGAGGAAAACGATGGGAATTTCCGTTCATATTGATATATAGCACATAAATGACATTAATATACTGTTTTTCATATTCTTCGGAGGTCTTTGTGGTGCAGTGGAACTGTGTCGAAGGTGATAGTGGTTTCAATTCCACTCAGAGGAATGATTATATTTAAAATATATAAAAATTAAAAGTCTTCCACTCTGCTTAGAAGAATGCGGCATTTAGTTCCGCTATTTAACATGTTATTTTCTTGCACTTCTCATAAGCTTCAGGTTTCTCCTAAATTATATATATATATGTAAGAGAAAACATAGTGATAAGACACTCCGTTTACGATTTTCAGCAGGTTTAGACTAGAGAAATAATTATTTATTTGTAAAAGGGCCTCGAAGCGTAGTGGAACAGCATATATAAACGCGACTGTAAACGCGATTAGCTATGGTTTCGATTCCGTTCGGAATTATTAATATTATTTGTTTATATTATTTCCTTTTCTCCTATGGTTTGACAAAACGTGGCGTTTAGTTCCGTCATTCAACACGTAATGTCTCGAATTTGGACGGTAAGCGGTCATTGGAGTGTCTTGACACAAGACTGCCTTTGGATACCTACTTTGCGAGATAAAACACCTAGCTGATTACGGTTCTATTATAAAACATATTTTTTAATATAAATTTATCATTAATTAACGCTTATGTGTGAAAATTATACGCATCAAATTAAAAATCTTAATTAATTAAGATTAACAATAACATGTTTATTTTTACTACATATATTTTCTATGCCAGAAATTTCGTTCAATTTGAAATACGGCTTAGTAATGAAGTCCGAATCCGAATGTAACTGCGGGCTCCCGCGACTCATTAGCTGGCTTCCATTAGAGACGGTACTAAGATTTTAACATTTGGCAGTATTAACTACAAATTTTTAGTAACGCTCCAACTAAGCCAAATAAGTAGACTGTTTATTTAATTTCTATATAGAGAGATTTAAAATAAACACTCTTCTCTATTACAGCAGAGTAGTATAAGAAAAGTTAGTGTTAAATCACTCATTATCTTAATTGTCAAAAATTAACATTCCATGCGTTTTGAGTATGAAAGTGATGGTTTTGAGTTCGATGCTTGGTGAAGTAATAGTATTAAAATTTTAAATGAATCTATTTTAAAAGGATTGATCGCGTATATTTTTGTATACAAAAATATGTTTTTGAAAACCTGACGTCTCGAACACTTTACAGTAGTCCATCTTTCTTGTGAACATGGACTTATTCGAAGAATTTAATTTAGTGTTTGAAAAAGTATTTGAAAATCAAAGATCTTAGTATATTTTTTATTCTCGCCGTTAAACTCCGCCACTAAAAACGCAATGTTTTGAAACTTGTTAGAAAAAGAGAACGTAGTATCTTAACAACTAAATGCCGTTGTTAAAATACAAAATACAAAATACCTGATACATTAGGTAGTCTGCCGGCGTTCATCACCACTTAGGAAACTCATATAAACTGCTCGAATCGCCAAGCGGGCGGACCCATAAAGGGATTTCTTCATGATAAATAGAAGTTATGTTGTTTGACTGACTCGCTTTCAAAAATTGCGTTTTTTCTAGAAAAAAAAATAATTCTGGCTAGCAAAAACACGTTCTATCCAACAAGTCGTTTTAGTTGTGAAATATATGGGAACGTATATATTTATATTTAAAGATACATACTTAGAAACCATATTAAATATTTTCATTCATATATATATATATATATATATATATATGATTGGGTTTGTTACCTTAAGGTTGCCTGGTAGAGATCGCTCATAGCGATAAGCCCGCCTGCTGTACCCTTTTATTTCCTTTTCCTGTGTGTGTTGTGCAATAAAGTATTATTATTATTATTATTAAATATTAAATAACTAAAGGTTTTTTAAAGCTACACGTTTTTATCCCACATAGCAGGGTACAGACAGAAAATACCTAGTTATCAAAACACTCCGTACTTCGTTTTCCACCGAAGTTGAGACATTGCGCGACGAGTAGTGTAAGACAAAGTGTCTTACCATAGCATGGAAGTGAAAATAATTTTAAATATAATCACTCCCCCGAATGGAGATCGAATCCACAACCGGGGTCCCACTTCGCCACGACCGACCTCATAACTATATATAAATAAAGAAAATTACAATTTATATTTAATATTAATACCTCAAAAGAAATAATTAAACGCGTCCGCAGGAAGTGGAAGAAAGATATTATTTTAATAAAAATTCTACACGTACTTACTAATATTACGCTTTGGTTGGCTTCTGTTCTTATTCGTTTTGTTAAAATAAACTTATGATTTAATTCAATTTAAAATAAAAATATAGTTATTTTTTACCTTCACACTTATCCCGCGTAGCAGGATAGACATAAAATACCTAGTGGTTGTGAGTTCTATCCCCACTTGTTTGAGAGTGAATAAATGGATTTTTTTCACTTATTAACTCTGATAAGACAAAGCGTTGAGTTCCGCCACTCAACACGCAATGTGTTGAATTCACCGGGAAGCGGAGTACAGAATATATAAACAATCATTTTATCTCGCATAGAAGAGTAGACATCTTCTATGCGAGATAAAATGATTGTTTAAATTATTATTTCTAAGTATTTTACACGCTAATGAAATAAATTTAAAACCTCCAAAATTATATACATTTAAAGTGTAAATAATCACTGAACGAATCGCTGAAGTAAACGAAACGAGTAACGTCACAAAAGTACATCTCAACTCATATCAACTCAAATGAGATGAATATGATAACGTTTAGCGTAGTAACATCTTAAATAATATATACTTTATACTTCATTTTAGCTTTACGTTTGTAACCCGCATTGCAGGGTAGACAGGAAGTACCTAGTGTCAAGACACTCCGTACTCCGCTTTCCGCTAAATACGGGACTTTGCGTGTCGAGTGGCGGACTTCAAAGCCGCGCTTTGTCTCACAAGAATGGGGAAATAATTCCACCGAGTGGCAATCCGATCTCAACCGGTGAAGTAAATTCACTATGAAAATAATTTTAAACGCTTAAAATATTCCACCGTTCCAACTCTACCGTTATTTGCAAATGACAAGGCGTACGGTTAACTGAAATTCAATTATCGGAAACTAATTACTTCGACTACAGTTGTTGTGTGGTGTGGCCAATCGGTGTGAAAGATTCCGTGAGATTATACAATAATCATCATGTTGTATACTAGTGCAAGAATATGGTTTTGGGTTTAAAAAACCATAATTCATTGTACGTTTTTATTTCTTTCCATCCCATCGTGACGTCTGATTGTAAACACGATCGGTCGTGGGTTTTGTTCTCGTCCGAGGGGATGGTTATATTTAAAATTTTATTTACATTTCTCTGCCTTGTAAGACATAGTGTGGCGTTGAGTTTGCTACTCAATACGCAATGTCTCGATTTCAGGTGGAAAGCAGTCAACGAAATGTCTTTACAGTAGGTTCTTTGGTTTTCTTGCTATGCGAGATAAAGCATGAAGTTTTTATTTTTATATGCGTACCGCTTTATATCCGCGAATTCTAGACTTTGTGTAATGAGTGGCGCAACTCAACGCTGCGTTTTATCTTACCGGTAAATAATTTAAATATAATCATTCGCTGAGTAAGAAACAATCAAAACTGATCACATTTACAGTCAGAAATTGTCTTAACCCGTCAAGAACGGCCTCTAAGGTAATCTTACAATAAGTCGATATACCAGAAAACAGTTACGCAGCAGAAATCTGAGGCATGTAATTGGTAGCTCGGTGACTTAACTAAAGAGAATTTAAAGGAGTATCAACTAGCATTGCTGTTATCAAGAAGCGAACAGATTCAGTTGGTACCAGGTTCAATTTACAAAACTATGCGTTTTAACATTTCTTTTTTAATATCGATTATGTTTTAATTAAAAATGCTAATCAATTCTTTTCCCATATAAATCGGTACACTGTGCCATACAATTTATAAAGCAAACTTTACAGCTCAAAGGTTTCATACTGAAAGAGCCATGTTTTTATTAAAGGACCGTAGATAGGCTTAAATATTTAATATCCACCGGCTTCGAACAAAGTCATCAATATATTAACACGTTTAAAATTTCAGTGGAAATCAATACCGATATTAAGGCCTACCTGTATTACTTCCCTTATAAATTGAAAGGATTTCGTTATTACAGATACATAGCAGACTGGAATCGTTTTTTGTAGTTAAATATAAAGCAACACCATGCCCATATTCCATAAAGTAGGGTATCGTCTTAATAGAGCAAAGAAATGAAAATAGATATAAATTATATTTCCCCCGAGTGGAATTCGATTTTACAACCAATTGCGTTTACAGAAGGACGGCGTCCCACTGAGCCCGATGCCCTCTATTGATACATAAATGTCAATATTTATTGTTAACTGCCAAGGGTCTTTTTAAGCCGGAGAAACTGAAGTGACGGTTCACTAAATTCCATTAGTTTTGGCAGAATTTAACTGAAATTAAGGAGATATTCTCTTCTGAAAAAATATATTAATTTCCTCTAAGAGACACCATTTAGTCTTAACTAACATTATGCAATAGCAAAACATTTTATAAAATTGTATGGTCTAGATCGTTGTGAGCTGAGTAAAAATCTCATCTATCGTAATATTCATGCTTCAGGTATAAATCTATTTCCGGTTTGATTAGACAAAGTGCGGTTTTAACTTCCGCTACAGAACGTAATGTAGCTTATGGAATGATTTCCAATTAAAGTTGAAACGTATGAAATTTTAAATGTTTTTTTTTAGCTTCACGCTTTTATCCCGCATAGCAGGGTAAACAGAAAGTACCTAGTGTCAAGACACTCCGTACTTCGCTTTCCACCGATTTCGAGATATTGCGTTTTGGGTGGTGGAACTCAACGCCGATCTTTGTCTTTACCAGAGCGATGAAGTGAAAATAATTTAAATATAATCGCTCCCCGAGCGAGGATTGAACCCACAACCAATCGCGTTTACAGTCAAACGCTGTTACACTGCGCCACGACCGGCCTCTAATTATTTTTAACTCTCTTTATTTTCAAGTAGAATATTTATTTTATAAGTCTAGATCCAAAAAAAATAACTTGGTGTAAGCAATAATAATAAAGTAGAACAGCTGGACCGATATTAATGAAACTTTCATTGGCTGATAGCTGTTGTAATAAGTTGTAATTTAGAATAATAATAAAATAAATATGTAGAGATATTAAATTATATAGAGACCGGTTGTGGCGCAGTGTGACAGCGTCTGACTGCAAACGCGATCGGTTGTGGGTTTCATCCCCACTCGGGGGAGTGATTATATTTAAATTATTTTCACTTCCTCGCTCTGGTAAAGACAAAGAGCGGCGTTGAGTTCCACCGCTCAATACGCAACATCTCCAAATCGGTGGAAAGCGAAATACGGAGTGTCTTGACACTAGGTACTTTCTGTCTACCCTGCTATGCGGGATGAAAGCATGAAGCTAAAAAAAATTCTATTCAATTTCAAAAAAGTCACGGGCACAGCTAATATATTTATATAGTTTAACTTACCAAAGCTCTACGTCATATTTACCAAATAAGTGAATTCAATACAATACAAAAATATTCCAAATAATTATACTAAAATTCATTCAAGGCAATAAGATAGATATGAGTGTAATAGATTATTGAACAAATAACACAAAAGTAGTTTCATCTGTCCATATCAAATATGCATTTCTGGATTATACATTAGAGCGCATGACAATTTATGCGGGCGAACTGTCCCTGAAACAGAATTAATATCTTCAGATTACTGCTGCGACTTCGTTTGTATGCATTTGCATTTTACAATGTATTGCAGTACATCAATATGGGGAATTAATTCAGTTTTCTCTCACATTTTTAAATTTTAAGCTAAAATTTAAATAAACTAAAGTGTTTACTATTTTTAAAGTGTTATTCCACACTTAGGATTAGAAAAAATTTTTGAAAAATCGTATAAACATTTTAAACGCAGCGGGATTCGAACCCGCGCCTCTTGGATACCGTCCAAGCGCACTGACCGCTAAGCCATGCGTTCTACTACCAGCTGCGTCGAAATTCTTATACGTTTTTTGTTACAACTTATTTATGTTGTTTAGCATCTCTGTAGAGAGATTTTTACAAATTTCTACTACTTAAAGATTATTAAGAAATAATCGTTTAAAAATTTTTATACGTTTTTTCAAAAATGTTTTCTAATCCTAAGTGTGGAATAACACTTTAAAAATAATAAATATTAAAAAATAAAATAGCAATCTCTCTTGTTAAACGATGAAAAATGTTTTAAACTAAAGTGGTCAAGGAAATTAAATTGATAATATTTCTTATATATTTTTCTTTACTTTAAACACTATTAAAGTTATTTTACGTACTATCACGGTAAGGATATTAGATTAATAAAAAAGGAGAAGTGACAGCGTAGTGTCTAGACACTCCGTTGACTGCTTTCACAAAGAAAAAATTCGTTTCAAACTCGTTAAAAATTTTTCGTCAAATTATACAATCACAACTACTTATCGCTCTTTTAGTGTTAACAGCTCGTCTCGCTCAATTTGGTAACAGCATCCAAGATCTCGCGAGTGCAGCGAGTCAAAATTGAAGGTCCGGTGGCGCCCTATTATAATCATTACCGTGACTGGGAATCGAACTCACAACCAATCCCAATTGCATTTACAGTTCAGACACAATCACAGATTTATAATGGGAAAATATAACTTATGGAATCCAATTGCATAAGTAAAGTGATATTTTCTTAAACAGTTTAACCGAAAAATACAGCTGACGCCAATAATAACATATTATAGACTACAAAAGCGTAGAAGCCAGTCGTGGCGCAGTCTGACACGAAAACACGACCGCTCGTGGGTTCTATTTCCAATCGGGGGAATGATTATATTTAATTATTTTCATTTACTCGCTCTTGTAAAAAAGCGCGGTGATGAATTGAATCACTCAACAGACGACGTCTAGAATTTGGCGGAAAGTGGTAACGGAGTTTCTTGACACTAGGTACTTCCCATCTACCCTGCCATGCGGGATGAAAGAGTTGAGCTAAAAAAGGCGTAATTATATCTTAGAGGGATGCTTGTAATGGAAATCAATCAATATGCTATTCATTCTCCGCTGAATATTGATACAGATACTGTATGTTCGACTGCGTCAAGCGTTATACGCTTTTGTTCTATATATCAAAGAAAGCATTGTGTCAAGACCCTTCGTTAAGTAATTAGTGATCAAATTCGAGACATTAAGCGTGGCGGTACTGAATGCCTCGCCTTACCAGAGCTGATTAATGAAAGGAAATTTCTTACAATCCACTTACTGGAAATCGAACCTACAGCCACCGATAACAATTAAACACTGTAACACTACACCGGCAGGGTTTCTTAAGCGTTGCACTTAAATTAAAAAAATAGAACATACAATAGTACATAAATGTCCCCCCAACCGGGAATCAAACCGAGAACTTTAAATCAAGACCCTAAATATATATATAAGAATTGTAAATCAACACCCTAATTGTATCACAATAAAATAAACATGATATAAAATAAACATTTTTAATATTCATATGCTTTTGTATGACATTTCAGACTATGTATGTACTGGAGTTAATTTCATTAGTGGTTATACATTATTAATCTCCTTATACATTTCATATGAGTATGGCAAATACAAACAACTATAGACGACTACATACATAAGTACATATAATAAGACTTAGTAACACCGCCTCGGATCAGTAACGTTGCGCCTTACAAAGCACGCAAGGGTATTAGGTTCTAATTCAAATATACAGAATAGAAATAATCCATTTTAAATGCAACTATTTTAAACGGATTAATCGAATATATTTTGGTATTCGAAAATACATTTTTGGAGAACTAACGTTCCGAACGCTTTACAGTAGTCGTGGTCACATTTAGACTGTATTTTCGAATACTAAAATATACGCGATTAATTCGTTTAAAATAGTTTCATTTGAAATGTGTAAAAATCGCGAAAATCAAAGATCTTAGAAATAATCCATTAAGAGATAGTGTTTTGTACATATATTGAGTGGTGGGACTCAGTATTGCTTTTATATATTTAGGGAGAGTGGGAATAACTTAGTATTAACACAATTCCAGACAATTTTCTGTTGACTTTATGTGTAAAGTAGCAAAATTAATCATCGAGATTTATTTTTCAAGAGATGATTGAATAAATAAAAAACTAATTAATTATTTGTTAAATAAAAAAATAATCAATTAGTTGTGGGTTCGATTTCCACTCGGGGGATTGTATGTATTTAAATTACTGTCACTTCCTCACTCTGGTAAGACAAAGCGTGAAGATGAATTCTGCCACTAAACACGCAATTAGATGAAAAGCGGAGCACGGAGTGTCCGGACACTAGGTACTTTCTGTCTTACCTAATATTCGGGATAAAAGCGTGAAGTTAACATGCGTATTGGTTTTGCTATTTGTAATATATAATGTTAAATCACGTTTTTATATTTCAATAATTAATCGATTTCAACTATAAAAGGGTTTAAATATTGAAGCGTTTAAGCCGGTTTTAAACTGACTTTTCCCATTTTTCGATACAACACAAATAACTAAAGAATTCATAAATATGATACTGTTGACGATATTCATGTACATATTAACTACAAATTGACATCGTCATGGCATAGTGGTATAGAAACTGAGTGTATACGTAGAGGTCATAGGTTTGAATCCCACTCTGAAAAAATGGTTATATTTTTGTTTTATTTTCATTGGTTGTGTCAGATTAAGCACGGTGTTAGTTTACGAAAGATCTCTTTGTTCGCCTTAGTCAATGTTGTCAATTTATGCCTTTTATAGGACAATGTCCTTGAAACGTGTTATGTAAATTTCAAATATATTTAAACTTAAGCTAGTGTCGTCTCTGCCAGTCTCTTTGGATATTAGGTTTTTTTATTTTACGGCAACGAGAAAATAAGACATTTATAAATATGAATAAAAACCTTTCTTAAAAAACGTATAAAAATTTGAACGTAGCGGGATTCGAACCCGCGCGTGTACTGTTTCCAAGAGGCACGGGCTGGAATCCCGCTGCGTTCAATTTTTTATACATTTTTTCAAAAGTGTTTTTTAATCCTAAGTGTGGAATAACACTACTACGTGTGCAATAACACAAAATAGTAAACTATTAAAAAACCTTTTTAAAGATCACCTTTTGATTTATTTTCATAGCTTATTGCATTTCACAAGTTAAATCCATTTATTTATAGTTCATACGGTACAGTACTAACATAAACAATCCGTCATTTTATTGTATCGGTCATCTTGTATTTATAAAATTTATCCTATTCTAATATTTTACTATTTTAAATGAAACTATTTTAACCGGATTAATCGCGTATATTTTGGTATTCGAAAATACATACATACAGGTGAGTCTACCTGTGACCACGGACTACTGTAAAGTGTTCGAAACGTCGGGTGTCCAAAATGTATTTTAGAATACCAAAATATACGCGATTAATCCGGTTAAAATAGTTTCATTTAAAATATATAAAAATCGCGAAAATCAAAGATCTTTTTAAGATTAGATTAGTTAACGATATTTTTAAGATTAGTAAACGTTTTTGAAAAAAAACGTATAAAAGTTTGGACGTGCCGGGATTTGAACCCACGCCTCTTGGAAACTTCGAATCCCGGTGCGTTCAAACTTTTATACGGTTTTATTTTCCAGAACTAAAATACGTAACGTAACGTACTCCATATACCAATGGAACACACTTAGCAAGATTTGAACCCCTACTCTATCAACACTACCATATTAACAATTAACAAGACAAGTCAAATAAAAGCTTATAAAAAATACATTAAACACTACATAATTTTGAAGGAAATATTAAAATGCACTCTAAAAGAACACTGCCACTTAGATGCCGGTCGTGGCGCAGTGGGACAGCGTCTGTCTGTAAACGCGATCGGTTGTGGGTTTGATTCCCACTCGGGTTAGTGATGATATTTAAATTATTTTCACTTCCTCGCTCTGATAAGACAAAGTGCGGCGTTGAGTTCATTCAACACGCAATGTCTCGAATTCGGTGGAAAGCGAAGTACGGAGTGTCTTGACACTAGGTACTTTAAGCGTGAAGCTAAAAAAAAGAACACTGCATGCTCTTCAAAACGTCTACTTGTCCACTTAGACACTCAACTGTAGATCAAGTCTAGATCTTGTATTCTCATTTTAATTACTGAATTTTAATTACACCGCAGACGAGAATGAAACATTAATTATGAACAATACTCCGGGGCAATTGTTTCGACGTACGCCTTCGTTTTCAATTAAATCATATTTATGGATTATAGATATTTTTAGTGCTTTTAATGAGATATACGTTACATAATATACGCATATATGTTATATACATATATAAGTATACAATTATAATTTTTTTGAGATTCACTCATCTTCATACATAGCAGGGTAATATCAGAGAGAAGTGTCAAGACACTCCGTCCTCAGCTTGCCGCCCCAACTCAAAAGATTAAGAAACAAAAAATGTTGTTTATTTCCATTCTATTTCTAATAAAGAATAAGAATATAGTTATGTAAATATGGTCAGTGTTTGACTTTAAGCGCGATTGGCTGTAGGTTCGATTCCCACTCAGAGGAATGATTACATTTAAAAGTTATTTTCATTTTTCAAAACAAAGCGCCACACTGAGTTTTCCAATTCGGGCAGTCAAAGAAGTGTCTTGACACTAGGTTATCTCACTACCTTGCTAAATGAGATTAAAAGAAACTACACAAAAAGCATAAAAATGAACAAAAAAGAATTATTATTTCTACATAACTCTTATATTTTCAACCTCATATCAGTGTCGTCACGGACCGGGTGCGATACCTGTCCCCACGCCACAAACATTCGTACCGTCATTAAATGAAATTCCCAGCTCGAATAATTTCAAAGTTAAATGTGAGGATTTATAGTGTGAAGTGAAAAGTATTTTAGTATTTTGACGGATTTTCCTCTTTTATATTTATGGGCTCAGAGATTATGTTATAAACTCAGAGTCCATAATATTTCTAATGTTTAAATATTATACGGTAAAAAACAAATTGACATTTTCAACTCAGTCAGAAGCATGATGAAGTTTTAATTTTATTTGTTTATCAAACGGGAAGCTTTTAAAACAAAAGAAAAACCAAACAAAAATTTAAAAAAATATTTTAATTTTTCATTTAATAAGTAATGTTTTGAAATTTGGGGGTAATGGATCAACGTGGAGTGTTTGATATTAGACTGTCTTCGGGTAGTGCGCAGTGGGACAGCGTACAGAGAGACTTATAAGATAAACACAATGTCTTAAAGTTAGAGAGAAAGCACCGAACGGAGTGTCTTGACACATTTAATGCATGTTCAAATAAGACAGAAAATTATATATATATGTATATATATATATATATATATATATATATATATATATATATATATATATATATACATACATATATATATATATATATATATATATATATATCCAAGGGTTTTGATGAATGAGTTTTTATCCCGCATAGTTCTCTTCACTCTGTACACTTTCCACCGAATTTGAGACATTGCGTGTTGAGTGGTGGAACTCAGCACCGCACTTTGTCTTTTACCAGAGCGAGAAAGTGAAAATAATTTAAATATAGTCACTCCCCCGAATGGGGATCGAACCCACAACTTGAATATTAGTTTCTTGGCACTTTTTTCACCCTACGCTTTATCCTGCATAGAAGGTTAGTCAGAGAGAACATAATTTTAACATAATCATGACATTGCGTGTTGAGTGGCGGAACTCAACTACGCGTTCTATTACCAGAGGTACAAAATGAAAATGATTTAAATCGAACACACAACCGAAGGCATGCATCCAGACTCTTTTACACTGCGTCACGATGGCCTTATTTATCAATTTAAGAGAATATATTTAATGTAAAAGCTTACTTATAATTTAGGTATTTTCTACAGGCGTCATAGCACGAAATTAACATTTGAGCTGACCTGATTTCAGAGCATGCTGTATATAAAGTTCATTTCTATTAGAACTTAATTATATTTTTCTCTTTAACATAACTAACTTGTTAACGAAATTTAGTGTAAACGGTTTAAGGGTTCAAAATTAATTAGATTTTTTTTATAAAAAACTTAAACTAAAATAAGTAAGGGTAAGGGTAAAATTTTTAAAAAAGTAAGCCGTAAGGTAAAGACCAAAAGCCTAAAAAAATCGTTGTTTTATATGAATTATGTTTAAAATATATATATAAATATATATTATTACATTTATACACTTTATTAATCAAAATTTACAAAAAGTAATCCGATAATTTCACTACTCCATTAGTGTCTCTTTTTTTTCTATTAATATATAATTTGTATATATATATACTGTCTGACTGTTAACATAGTGCTTGTAAGACTGATCAGATTTAGGAGACATGACTATAGGCTCTACGCCCTGAATAGACACAGTGTGGCGTTAAGTTCCGCATAGAGAATTGTATTTATAATAGGTTCTATGACTACCATGACTATCTTGACTACTGACTGACTAATTCGCTAGGGCTAAAACGTGAAGCAAAAAAAAGGCATTTTACCTCTGCTATATACAAGTCAAGTAAATTTCAAATAAAAAACCCACTTTAATAAAAATACTATTTAAAATGTTATTACAAAATACAACATTTTATATATGCAAGTACAATATATCTTGCACGACCACTGAAAGTGACGTGTTTGAACTTAAATGCGATTCAATTTGAATATAATGGAAAATTTATATTTTATATTTTAAAACATTTTTTTTAGTTTCACGCTTTTATCCCGCATAGCAGGGTAGACAGAAGGAACCTAGTATCAAGTCATCCCATACTTCGCTTTCCGCTATTTTGAGACTTTGCGTGTTTGCGTGAGTAGCAGAATTCAACGCCGCGTTTTGGCTTACCAGTGCAAGGAAATAAAAATAATTTAAATATTATCATTCTCCTAAGTGGGAATATAACCCACTACCGATCGTACAATCAGACACTGTTCCACTACACCACCACCTAATATTTATTATCGAATATCACTAAGAGTGACGTATCACTAAATCTCTATTTTTTGTAAGAAGATCTAGTCCCAGAATAGAAAACAATACGGTACAACTTTATGTAATTATGAGATATCCATTTGCGGTTTTTCAAAAACTTTGTTCATTTTAATATATCTTTAGACAACGGTGGGGTTTGATAACGCCAGTCCTTGGGGAAATAAGCTCATCTTCATAGTTTGCCCAACAATGCCGCAAAAGGGATTATTTACAGCAATAATTAAATTCTTCACGCTGTTCTGTTGATACTGAAATGTGGCTGACTTCAGGACTGTGGGTTTAAATTCTATATTTGTTTGATAATAAATAATTGCAAATAAACATGATGTCAAAACACTCTCTTTTTCTCTATGTTTAGCTTCTTTTTAATGTCATAATCGCATTGAGTACCATAAAAACCCAATAGTCAGACATATTCTAGAGTCAATACACTATATTTACTGCTCTCCACCTGAAGGTAAGACATTGCGTGCTGATTAGTGAGTTCAACG
This sequence comes from Dryadula phaetusa, assembly GCA_032432895.1. Lineage (NCBI taxonomy): Eukaryota > Metazoa > Arthropoda > Insecta > Lepidoptera > Nymphalidae > Dryadula > Dryadula phaetusa. The sequence goes on along the minus strand of JAOYRS010000069.1, from coordinate 1,162,498 downwards.
CCGCACTTTGTTTCACCAGGGCAGAGGAAAGAAATGTTTTTAAAACAAATCATTTGAATAATGGGAATCGAATGCAACCAATTGCGCTTACATGCATCCATCGTCTGAAAAAATTACAGTAGCTTCAATTATAATGGTAGATATCGAACCTTAGACTTTTATTACATGTTATTGGTCGTCTATGTCATATCGGTACTACTGCGCTTAAAATATTAATTTGAGCAGAATATTTTTTTAAATATCGTGTTTTGTTTAGTTAGCTAAGTCTGCTTGCATATACATAGACGTGTTAAACTGTAAAAATAGTATATCATTAAGTTTTGCTTTCAGTTTCTCCTTTAACTATATAATATAATCGTTGTTCCAAGCGGGAATCGAACCCATAACTAATTGAGATTGCAGTCAGACGCCGTTTTTGGCCACGTTGGCCACAAACTAGCAGAATTTAGTGGAAAAAATTACATTGATATCAATATTTTTTTGAATGAAACTATTTTAAACGGATTAATCGCGTATATTTTGGTATTTGAAAATACATTTTTGGACACCTTACGTTTTGAACACTTTACAGTAGTCCGAGGTCACAAGTAGACAAAAATATATTTTTGAATACCAAAATATACCAATTAATCCGGTTAAAATAGTTTCATTTAAAATGTGTAAAAATCGCGAATATCAAAGATTATACTGGTGGATATCGCATGGACTGGTGGATATTAAACAAGACTTTTCTATTAGTCTTTTGTATGAGCGCAGAATTCGTTTTTACATTATACTCATTTGGGGAATCGAAATTGTATACCAAAGTCGCTTCAAATACACATAGACGTGTTACAATAGTAGAAAATGTGAATTAAATAACAGCTCTATGTTTTGATTTGCGTTTCTCTTTCAACAATAATACATGATTATACATATTCTATGTTCTTATTTCCGCTCTGGTAGGATAAAACGTGGCGTTGAGTACGCCAGTTAGTACGCAACGTCTTGACTTTAGGCGGAATTCATTCAACGGAATGTCTAGACAATAGGTGGTCTTCAACTACCCTGCAATCAAAAATTTAAATTTTCAATGAATTCATTGAATATTACAAGTTAAAATATGCATTTGCGATAAGCTATCATTTCAATATGCATGGAATTCTACAAACTTCTAGTGCAAACTACTACAGTTTGTGTGCATGTATGGAATGAAGTGGTAATAAAATACCTAGTTGGAAGATCTCTTGGATGCCTCTGTGGAATGGCCTTTGTTATTTCCATATCCTACATATATTTTATACAGATTCAAAAAACTGAAAGTTATATAAGACGTTGACGACGATTGTGTGTTCGATGCCCACCCGGAAAAAGGTATTATTTAAATTATTTTCATTAGTCTTATCCGTTAAAATAGAACGCGGCGTTAAGTTCCGTCACATGACAGTCAATATTTCTCATTACGAAAAAAGCGCAAAACAGAACACAAGATATTCTGTTTGCGCTTTTTACGCGGGTTTTATTCTAAATACAATACTCTGCCGGAGAAAGTCATAGTGTCAAGTGATTTAACCGTAATTTGATTTACTGATCGCAATGACTATGGAATTATTCGTGATGGGAGATTAACAAATATTTTTATGTTTGCTTTAGTATGGCATGACTTTCCTAATAAATAATATTGTAAAATAAAAGGTAAGTAGCAAAGGAAGTACCTACAAACTTAAACGTTGTTTAACGCTAGAGTTTAACGTTGTTTAATGCTAGAGCAAGCAAAATTAATGCCGGTGGCATATTATTCACATATCAGTTTAACTTGATGTGTTTAAGATTATATGATTTAGCTGAATGTTGGGTATGTGAATACGTAAAATATATGAGCTTCCGGCTTATTTACGGAAATTGCGGTGAGGGGCTTCACTATGAAACATTAAATATCTTAACACTTTAAAAGTAAAGACTAGGTTAGTAGGTAAAACTTTGTAAGGTCTTATATTTTAAGTGATTTTTTTATAGAAAAATGAATAAAAATCTGAGATTAGTTTTATTATTAAAATAATAAAAATAATATTTTAATAATATCTAATTATTTAATAGATAGCATTATAAGCCTAGCTCTGTTGCCAAACGATTGTTTTCAAATGTTCTTTAGGTAGCATTACGTCAAAATGTCTCTACAAAGATGCTAACAATAAAAATTAAATACATTTCCAAAAAAAATATATAAGTCTAATATTGATGTAGAGGCCGATCGCGGCGCAGTGAGACAGCATCTGACTGTAAACGCGATCAGTTGTGGGCTTGATCCCCACTCGGTGGAGTGATTATATTTAAATTATATTCACTTTCTCGCTCTGATAAGACAAAGTGTGACGTTGAGTACCATCACTCAATACACAATGTTCAGTGGAAAGCAAAGTGCAGAGTGTACCCTGCTATGCGGGATAAAACCACGCGTAGCTAAGAAATGTAAAAAAAATGCTAAAATATATAAATGCTATTTTATTAATAACATTATTTTTATATCAAAAAATATTCATATACCATACCGGTCAAAAGATTGAGACCACTATGAAAAAATATAAGAAAACATATAAAATTCAAGATAATAAGATCCTTGATTTTCACGATTTCTACACATTATAAATGAAACTATTTTAATTAATTGCCTCGCGTACTGCCTTGGATTCTCACAGAATGAGCTGATCGTATCTTTGTCTCTGGTGTGGTGGATTTAAGACTTTTAATTTTTTATAGGTGGGTCCCAGGTGGTAGAGTTTCCAACCATCTTCTCTATTGAAATTAGGTTGTTTTTGAATTTCCATAATAAATTAAGAAACAGATGGCGGTAGATAATTTTTGTATTAACTGACAGATATAAATAATTTTTGTATTAACTGACAGATTAATGCCACCTCAGTCTACCCGTGACCACGAACTACAGTAGAGTGTTCAAAACGTCAGATTTTCGAAAATGTATTTTCGAATACCAAAATACACGCGATTAATCTGTTTAAAAATAGTATCATTTAAAACTCAAGATATTTAAAACTTTATGAAAAACTGGATTTATTTTTATATTACACATGACATTTGAAACTAAAAAAGAAAAAGTGTTGATGAAAACTGTTGGTCTTAACAAAATACATACAAGAGAGTTTAAACAGATTTTTCATCGAAATATCTTCCCTTTGTACTTTATTACTTTTTTTACCAATCTAGGAATTCTAGCGATTAATTTAACTATAGTCTTTTGCGAGATATTATTCCAACTTTACTCCAATGCGTTCCATATAACCTCCTGTGAAGATAAATACTATTCCTGAACGTTTCGATCGAGCACTTTCCACAAAAGTTCAATAGGATTAAGATTGGAGATTTGAGGTGGCTAGATCATGTTTGTTAATACTTTTCCAACTATTTTTTGTTAAAATTATGTAGAGGCTCTACATAATTTTGAACTATATTTAGGATCATTGTCTTGTTGCAAAATAAATTCTCGGCCTATTAGCTTTAGTCCGGAAGAAATTAACCGTCACTCCAAAGAACTTATCTGAAGTCTTCTTCGGTCCAGTCTCAATGAGTTAGGGCTTATTGCATCCGTTTCTTTGTTCTACGATTTTAAGAGAGGTTTACGCACAGCGACACGTCCCAACAACATGGCGTCTCGCAATCGTGTTTTCACTGATACTGGTTATTTCCGTGATTTGTTAACTTGTACACAAATTTCTGAGGCTGTCAGACGTCTACTTCATTAGCACCATAATAAATGTATCTTCATTAGAAGTTGTAGCCCTTGGTATTTCAGAGCGCGAACGATTTTGATTACTGCCAGTTTACTTGTAGCGCACAATAATGCGATGACCACGAGTCTTCAATAACTTGATTTGACTCGCTATCTGACGTTTAGATTTGCCTTCGTTGTGCAGAACAAAAATAGTAAATCGCGTTTCAACAGTAATTTCCAAAACTTTTCCCATTTTAGAGATGTCTTGGCTGTAGGAACCACAAAATCAGACTAACTGTGGATATTCGTAAACGACTAGACAAATGCAAGGTTAAAATAATAATTTAAAACATTTTTAGAGAATTTGGAACATTTAAATAGATAAAACATTTTTAGAGAATTTGGAACAATTGTATTGTAAGTTGATAGAAAAAAATTGAAGCGCCAGCTGCAGTAATGAGGTGATAAATTTACAACAACAACTAATCCGTCGGTGTATCGCTTCCGCTTCTGACATTAATGTTTGGATACAATGCCTGTTTGTTGCCATTTCCTTGGCTTCTAAACAAAAGTATAAGCTTTTATTCAATTTAAATGAACAATATGGATGTGTGCAGATTTATTACCAATATTTTATAAAATATTTACTGATTACAAAAGTTTTTATTAGTGGCCTCAGACTTTTGACCGGTAATGTATATTTACAAGCACTTTTTTCTTTTCGATTAACGATAATAGCCCTGATTCTTTGTCCATGCACATTAGTGTGTTACTTTCTCTTTTAATGAAGATAACATTTTATTAAAGTTTTTCTGCGATTTCTAAGTAATATAGACATTGCGTGTTGAAATAAAGTGCCATGATATGTCTAACATTTTAATATATAATAATAAAATCTTTGAGTTAATTTGAGTTATGGGGTTTTTAGGCAATTATTGTAAGTAATTATATTAAGCCTACGTATTATCACGGAGCACTGTAAACTATTCGAAAATCCAAGTGCTCTTAAAGGTATTTCCATATACCAAAATATACGCTTTTAGCAGCTCTATTGAAATGTTCTTATTATTTTAACTTCACGCTCTTTGTCCCATACAGTTGGGAAATCAGCAAGAACATTATGTCAAGACACTCGTTTTTATTTTCACTGGCCAACTTTTCCTCGATGGCCTTTAAAATAGTCTAATTTAAGGAATATCACATTGTTTCGATAACGTCTGACTGTGACCGCGATTGGTTGTGGGTTCAATTTCCACTTGGAGGAATATATAACAAATCAATGTTTTTTTTTATTTATAACATTAATTATTTATTAATAAGATAAAAATATCATAAAAAACAATAATATTTTGGAAGTAAAACATGGTTTAAAGTACATGAAAACTGGGCACCCTACGACAATTTACCTCAAACGGAAATCGAACTTACACATATGTGTATACTAAGTACATCCCTGCGCATTTCCTACGTCTATGATAAAATAATGCTTTGAAGCTTATATTTCGGAAACTGAGCTTTTAATGACATGTGGTAAATAGCAGCCTCTTTACGCTTTGTAACGATCATGTGAGAGGGCTCGTAAAAAAAGTACCTTGTATATAGTTAGTCTTTAGAAATAGAGAGGTCATCTCAACGCTTACTTATAAATGTTGTAAATAGGTTTAAGGAAAAAATAATAAGGTTTTTTTGTCTTTCATGTATTTTTTGTTGATTTAAAATTACATTTAATGTAAATTTTCAGTTGTACATTTTTTCTCATATAACAAAGTAGACAAAGAGGATCTAGTGTCATGACACTTGGTTTTCAAATAACCCAATTCTAATCGAAAATCCGAATTCGAATCATATCGCGTTGCAAAACTCAATGCCATACTTTGTCTTACAAGTGTGAAAAGCTTAAAATTGAAATATATTTAATTCCCAGAGAATTGAGCTTACCAGAGCATCTTACTACCAGAGTGAACATCGAAGGACTGAAAATAAATTTTAAATATAATCATTCCACCGAGTGGGAGTCGAACCCAACATCAATCAAATTTGCAGTCCGATGTTGTATGACAACGGTAACATATAAAATTATTAATTTTATTAGAATAAATAAAACTACGGTACTGATACCGATATCACGAAGCAAATGTGATGACAGTTTCCGTTAGTCAATAAAACCGCTTAGTCAGACAGTGCGATGGGTTGATGATTCGATTTACTCCGTAGATTCCTTTTTTTCTCCCGCATAGCAGAGTAGACAGAAAGTACCTAGTATCAAGATACTTCGCTTTTCGCCGAATTCGAGACATTTCAAGACGTCTTGAGTGGCGGAACTCAGCGAGGAAGTGTAAATAATTTATGTATAATCACTCCTCAGAGCGAGAATCGAACTCACAACTAACCACGTTCACAGTCCCACTGTCCCACTGCACCACCAGCGGCCTTTTTATATTTTTGTATTAGGTGATATTTAGATTACTTCCATTCAATTTTTAGAAACACATTTATTCCTTAGAGTTAGTAGTTACTTAATTTGGAACCTAAAACCATTGTTACCATCAATGGCCAATTAACAGCTTTGGTAAGGTAAAACTCGGTGTTGAGTTCTGCCTATCAACCTCTAGAATTCAGACAGTGTACGCAAGTTTACAATCCAATGTCTCGACATTATATCTTGCACTGCCTTATGTCCAAAAGGTAAACTTTATCAACATATATATTTTTCCATGTATTTCAAGATTCGCCAAATCTAAAATTGCATTTTTACAGGGTCTCAGTACAACGGCCTAAGCAAAAAAAATTAAACATCAGATTTCAGTTTGAATATTATTTCTTACTCTTTTTAAATAAACTTCTAAGAACAAAAGCCGCTCGAATAAGCTCACAAAGATACAGCCACGAATACCATTGACAAAGAGTAGCGGCCGGTTGTTTGCGCTATTACACGAACCGCTCGGATGTAGGGTCGGCATAAATCATTAATGATTTTTTATGTATATATTAAATATAACTTTATGTAGATGTTAAATATAAAGAATACTTTATTTGTATGCATTTGCCTTATTTAATTGTATTTAAAATTTGATAAAATTTAAGATTTTAATAGGAAAATTTGTTTTGAAAGTACTTGTGACCCTGAAAATAATTTTCCCACTGTCCTGGTCGTCATGGTAACGGCTTCCATAACAGTCGTTACGCTAAATAGGAAAAAACCAAACTACACATTACATTAGACAAGTTCACGGATCATCATTAAAGCTACCAACTCGAGAATAATGTTCGGAGAATGTAATAATGTTTTAACAGTTGCATCGCTCCGCTTAAAATGCCGTAGAAATTTTATTTCAATACAAAAGCGCGTCGATTTTCAACGTGCTTAAAGTAGAAAAAAATATTTTTAACGTTTACGTAGAAAAATATTAAGGGAACGGTTGTGGGTAACAATATTAAATAAATGTTTCAATAAACCATTGTAGAGCAGTTGTTGTAAGCGAGCGCGTTGGTCATAGATTCGATTTGTGTTCAAAAAAAAATTTATTTTCTTCTCACTTTTAATACAGTATGAGAAGTACAGCTTGTGACTGTAATATACATAATAAAAATAATAAAAGATGATTTTGCGCTCACGTCTATACTGATTAATTATTTTTATTACCTGTTTTGTCCTACCACCTGCTCAGGTAAGACAAAACGCGGCGTTGAGTTCCGCCATTTATCACATTTTTTACATAAAGTATAGATTGTATCGACCGCCACGTAACAGTATTATATTAAACATCTCCCACAGTATCATAATTAATAGCTTCAAATACGTCTCAACTATGTTACAATTGTAATTTAATACAAAACTTCCCTAACGTTAATATCTCTGGAACTATGAGGTATAGATTAGCTAAGGAAGGTTCACGAAATGTTACCTGCGATGAAGGTTGCGGGAGTGTTCATTAAAAAAAAATAGACCCAAAATTCGACAGCATAAATTGGGCTATAACTATTTGAAGCTAACTTATTAATTATTATATTTATCATTCAGAAAAATTATACATTTGAGCTCAGTTTACGATCTAAAGTAGAACGTAGGCGGGCGAAATCAAAACACGAAATTTCTATAATAATGTAGTACCAACAAGTATAACCGCGAGAGTGTCGCTAGTATAATGTATATTAGCGCTTGCAAATATTCTGATACAGGTTTTCAAGAGACATCTAATTAAATCAAATTAAAGGTTCAAATTCTGTATTAAATACTTTCGTAATCAATGTAGTCACTATAAATTGATTGTAGGTTCGATATCCACTTCGGGGGAATTATTTTAATCAAATTATTTACAATTCCTCCATTCTGATAAGACAAAGCGCGGCGTTGAGATCTATAACATAACAATATTTCATGTGAAAAACAATAAACAGAGAGATAAGACTCTCTGTTGGTATATTCTATTCATTATATTCTCTTTGACTACCCAGCTATGAGAAATAAAGCGTGAAGTTGTAACAAAAATATCGTAATATTATTTATCATTGACAATGTAATTTTTCCGCCAATATAGCCGAAGCTGTAAGCAAAAAAAAATATTCATGAAATATATAATCTTTAAAAGGAACCAATCTTCGCATTCAAATAAAAAGTGATAGTAGAAAGACGGTGGTGCCCACGAATTACTGTCGACAAAGGATTTGCTGTCGGCTATTTGCTCCATTACCCCGATAGTGCGGGCTCAGTAGGGTGAATATGATAGAAATATATTAGAAAACCTCTTTTATCTCTTTCTGTTTTATACTTAAAATGTAAAAACGGTTGGTATCTGTACGTTCAATATATATATAAAATAATATTTGAAATTATAATATTGAATAATTGAAATTATAATATTTATAGATAAATAATAAATTCGAAATTGAGGCCCATTGTGGCGCAATGTGATAGCGATCGACTTTAATCGAGATAAGATATGTGTTAGATTTCCACTCGGGGGTACATATATTATATATCACTGGGGTATGATTACATATCTCAATCTGGTGAGACAAATCGCGGCGTTAATTTAGCAGAAACAGGAGTATAGAGTGTGTTGACACTAGCTAAAACCTATATCTACCCTGCTATGCGACATAAAAAGCGTGAAACTGAAAAAATAGTCCATTTTTTTGCCAGTTTGTTTGTCTATTTAAACCCGCTGTTATCTCCGAAATTAGAACAATATTACTTAAAATAAATAAAAATAACGCTTTATCAAAATTTTTTTAGCATGCGATAAGAAGTGATGTAAAGTCTGGAACATTTGAAGTGAAACTAAGGGGCCAGCAAACCAAGTAAATGATAAATCGACAAACATTGTTCAGCGTAACTTCCTTTGTTTATTTATAAAAATCTGATATAAAGCTCTAAATAACATTGACATACATAAATAAAATTTGGGATAAAATGGAGATTTTCAACACTTTGCTTTTCCTATGAAAATATAGCACCTTCAAGCTTTATCTTGTATAACAGGGTATTAAGAGACAACCTAGTGTCTTGACACTCCGATGACTGCTTTTACAGTCAGACCCACTTTGCCCCGATGGCCAGGAAAAGATTAAAAAAATAAATTAATTAAAAAAATAAAATTTATTATGATATAAAAAGATGGCCACATCCAGCTAATCAGATGTGAACGATGTTCTTACGCAAGTCACCCCTACCCTCATTGAACGTCAGTCACCGTTTATCGCAACGCCGCGAGTCAAACTGTGCCTTTGTTAAGTTTTCAAGGGCCATCAAGATAAATTTACTATAATTTCTACCCCTATTTATACTGTATGTCGATATTCTACGTATTTGTAGCTTAAATTCTTATGACATGCCTAACGAAATGAGATAGCCGTGAAGTGAAATTCAATTTTAGGGCATATAAAATACTTCCCTGTGAAGGGTACAGGGTAGAATACAATTCCCCTCCGCTGCTGGGTAGCATCTTGTAAGAGGCGGGTACCCCAGTAATTTGTTGGTAGGAGATTAATCCTCCGACTGGCTCACGACCACTATCATAACAAAAACGATCCGTCAAATCTCTGATGATGAGTTCCGGTTCGATGTTACGTAAGCCAGCTTTGGGGATTTGCATCTATCCTTTCCCTCAAATCCTTTCACTTCCATCCCAAGGCCGGCATTTACAACTCTAATGTTGTATAGGCGAAGGTGACCACTTAACATAACAGGCTGCCATTCCACTCGTTTGCCTCCTTTTTCCATAAAAAAAATGTAGCAGTGTAAGTCAGAGACATTGTACCAAGACTTCGTTGATCGATTTTTACCCGAAATTAAGATATTTCGTTGTGAGTGAGGAACTCAACGTAACGCTTTGTCAAACAGAGTGGAGAAATGAAAATAAATTTAATTATAAAAAAATATATAACAAATGTAATTTCCCATAGTGAGAATCGAAAACACAAGCAATTGTTTTTATAGTCAATAATGTTCCTCTGGGTCACGATGGTCTTCCAGATCCATTCCCGGTCTAATGGTCAAAAAATGGTAACTTCTGATACTGATGGTAACTTCTGATACTCAGCAAATAATCGTTTTTAATAGTAATGGAATAACTTCGCAATACATGTCATGTAGAGTAATTCGGAATTAAAGCATAACTATGAAAAACCTGTAAAAATTGAGTCAACATAAAAAAACATATTAAATTTTATTTTTCTTTAAAATTTTATTATATTCTACTAAACAAAAGAAAATTTATATATACTTTTTTTAGTTTTACGCTTTTATCTAACATAGCAAGGTAGACAGAACGTGCCAAGTCTCAAGACAATTCGCGTACTCCGCTTTCCCTTGAAATCGAGATACTGAACGTTAACTGGCGGAAATCAACTAGGAGTTTTGTCTTACCAGACCGATTAACTAAGAATAGAATCAAAGTCACAACCAATCGCGTCAACAGTTAGACGCTGATCCACTGCGCCACTACCGGCAACTAAAATTTAAATACAACAATAGTGTCGATGACGCTGTAACAAGGCATCGTACAAAGTAGAAATAACTCCCAAAGGTCATGTCTGAAAAGGTTAAGTGTAAGACAATTTATATCAGGACCGTACCATTCGGAGATTCGTTAGTTTACTTTACTTAGGGGTAGTTTACAAATATAATAACCATGTTTTAAATAATTCAAATAGCCTTATTTATCGTGCTAAGGTAAAGTAGACACGAAAATGCTAATAATGAGTGTCAAGACACACCGTACTTCGCTTTCCACCGAATTCGAGACATTGCGTGTTGAGTGGTGGAACTCAACGCCGCACTTTGTCTTTACCAGAGGAAGGAAGTGAAAATAATTTAAATATAATCACTCCATCGAGTGGGGACACACAACCGATCACGTTTACAGTCAGAGGTTGCGCCACGATCGGCCTGTTACACTTTCTTTAAAACTAAATATAGATTTGCATTACCTATTCGAATGTAAAGTCCTTTATTACGCAATGGGACAGCATTTTGTATGTTCGATTCCATTTGGAATACGAGTATGCTGAAATATCTTTACATTTTTTTCTGGTAAGAAACAATACAGTGTTAAGTACCGCCACTTAGCATGCGATATATTAATAATTTACACATGGACTTAATATTAAGCCGTGGTCACAGACAAAGTGTTTTACCGACAGGTTTCCAAAAATATATTTTCAATTACCAAAAGTTTCATTAAAACAAAATATCTTAATTTAACAGATACAGTAGTATTTTATTTTATAAAACCAAGATGCTAGTAATAAAATACAAAATAAGTTAAAAAGAACAAAAGAAAAAGCCCGCCAGAGTTTCTTTTGCCAGTTTTCTTAAGACGGAGGTATTGTCAAAATGAAGACGAGGTAACTTTCAAGTAAATAAATTTGCACTTTTATACTGAATTGAAAACTTCATTTTGCTTTTTTAGGGAATATTTGATTACATGCTATGGTGTTGGGTTCGATTTCCACTTCAGGTAATGATAATAATTAAAATTTATACTTATTTCTCCCCTTAATATATAAAAAGCGCGGTGTTGAATTGCGGAGACAAGGAGTTACATACGAAGAAATATTTAAATCAAATATATCTAGATGTTAACTCCATTTAATTAAACAAACCGCGGCGTTGAGTTATGCTATCCTTAATATATGATAATATTTTTAGTCTAAGAATCTCATTAAACTGTCGTTCGTTTCAGCCGGTCAAAGATTTTTATTTAAAAAAAAATGCAAATTCATAGTTTAAACTACACTCGAGACAGTGTCGAATATTTATGAACACAAATTGAAACTGAAATATCGTAAGCAACTACCAAAAGATCGTTTAAAATTGACTATCAAAATTTTATATTATTTTATATATATATATATATATATATATATATATATATATATATATATATATATATAACAGGAGTGTCTGTTTGTAATATTAAAATAATATATCAAATAACTAATTTCTAAAACAGTATGGAAATTTTAACTAGACTTTTAGTAGGTAACTGATGCAATAAGAAACAACTTAGGTCACTTTTGTTTTTTTTTTAATATATTTAATTTTTTTTTAAATAATTATTACACTACAGACTGGGTATGCGCCTTTTTTCCCTTAACGTAATTTATCTCTCATTTGCATATAATTATAATCGGCTACTTAGAACTAATATCTATATTTATTTTTAAGCAAGTTAGTAAAAAAAATAAATGATCTTAATTCTACGAGCTACTTTTAAATAAAATATTATTAATATTAAACATATAAATTAATAGTTATTTCTCTGTTAAAATATTAAATGTATTTTTAAACATATATTGCACTTGTAATGAACACGTAATATGGAAAACGACGTTATGTTCCGCCAAGTGTTGTTTTATTTAAATAGACAGGAAGTGGGGATTAGGCTGACTTCAAAAGATATAGGTAAAAAGAAAATTACCCCAGTAACTTCAAATTAACTAACTACTTACCTTTGCTTACTTCTCGTATTTCAAATAATTACAAAATGATTAAAAAAGCAGCATCATCTGACTGCAAAATAATTTTCTTAGAAATGAAAATCTTTGAGCAAAAGAGTCTTTACAAATATTTCCTAGAAAACTGTTTGTGATGTTTGGAAATAAATAGGGCGAATACAAAATAATCGCTTTCAAGGTGTACTTAAAATATATTATGTAAATAAATCAAAGTTTTTCAGTTCTATTTCAACAACGTGAATGATAATAGGTATAAATTATTTATAGTGGCTTCACGTTTTATCTTGCATAGTTGGATAATCAGAGAGAATCTAGAGTCAATTTTTACGTTTTATGACCTTCAAAAGCTTGCTCCTTAAGTGGCGGAACTAAATGCTGCAATTTATCTTAATCGAGCGAAGAAAAGTAATTCATTTAAATACACTTGCAACTTAGATATACGATACGTTAAAAGTCAGCCGCTGTCCCAAACCGGCACATTAGTGTTTTAATTTATACATCTTTATATGTACTAAGATATTGTATTTAAAAAAAAATAAGTTAGTTAATATTTACAATTTTTAAAGTGTTATTCCACACTTAGGATTAGAAAACATTTATGAAAAAACGTATAAAAATTTTGAACGCAGCGGGATTCGAACCCGCGCCTCTTGGATACCGTCCAAGCGCTCTGACCGCTAAGCCATGCGTTCTACTACCTATTTACTATTTTTATACGTTTTTTTCAAAAAAGTAAGTAACTTACCTAAGTTATAAGTTATTTGATTACTACTACCACTAAATCAATGGGTATATACTAATGTAGTTATTGTTTAAATTAAAATATATCAATTGTTAATATAATAATTAGAGAAAAAAACACGTATCCTTTTTTACATGAATCTTACAGATAGAAGAAAATGAAATTTGATATATAAAGTAAAATAAAACTAGAGTTACTTATTGTTTTATATTTATTTACAAAAGTGTTATTTTATATTCCTAAAATAAAGTAAATTACTCTTTCTTACTTTAGCTATCTATCAGTGAAAGTCTCATTAAAATCGGTCCAGTCGTTCCAGAGATAAAGCGTAACAAAGAGGTTGACAGACAGATAAAAATTGAAAAAATATATTTTTTGGTCGTCTATACCATACATAAGCATTTAGTATAAAGCGCTTATTTTACTGTTATAAACAGACACTCCAATTTTATTTATTTCTATATATTTATTCATTTACATTTCATTCACAGGATAGGAACAAATAAACAAATTACAATATACATACAAAACGAACAGAATCGAATCAATAATTTCTTTGAAACAATACTCCACCGAAAATCATAAGGACTTATTTCCAATGCATTATTCAGTCTAGACGTGAAATTCGATAACATTTCAGGATACATATTTATGAGAGATACCGAAATGAAAACTATCCACTAATTTCCGGTTTCAGTTTTCTTTTCGAAATATTTTTTTGGTGATTGTTGTTGCATCAGTTTGCATAATTTATTTTTTTTTGTTTATCTTAGCGCCCGTAGGAAATACATAGCTTTCTGTGAAATATTTGTTTATGTTAATATTGTTTAGAAAACATTTTTTAAAAAGTGTATAAAAATTTGAACGCAGCGGTATTCAAACCCGCGCCTCTTGAAAACCCTCCAATTATTCTAAGACTATGAGCACCGCTAAGCCATGCGTTCAAGAGATAGCGGTCAGAGCGCTTTGACAGTTAATAAGAGGCGCGAGTTCGAATCCGGCTGCCTTCAAATTCTCACAAAAGTCTTTACAAAAATGTTTTCTAATCCTAAGTGTAAAATAAAACTTTAAAAATAGTAAAATATATATTCTTTATTACACTAAAATTAACTGCAAATTTGTACAATAAGTTTAAGGTTTCTAGCCAATTTTATTATTTGGGTAATTTAGGTATATATGTGCAGAAATTACTACAGATCATACACACACACACACACACACACACACACACACACACACACACACACACACACCAACACACACACACACACATATATATATATATATATATATATATAAGTAATACTGATGTTAATGTATGTAATCATATTCAAGAAGCTGATTATTGTCATGGACTCATTGTAGAATTATATTTAAAAAGAGCAACTGTTGATTTCTCGTCCGGTACTGAGTTCCAGAAGGATTAACCATAGCCACATTTCTACATTTTGTTAAATGCTTGTTTTAGCTTATTTAATACATTTTTAGCTTCACTTTCATCCCGTACAAGTCCGTATCAAGAGTAAACACGATGTACCTAGTGTCAAGACACTCCTTACTCCACTCTTCGCTAAATTCAAAACAGCACTTTATTTTACCAGAAAGATAAAATAAAAATAACTTAAATATGATCATTTCTCCGAGCAAAAATTGAATCTTTAACCGATACACCGATTTACAGTCAGACGCTGTCCCACTGCGCCACGACCACCGTAAAATATAATTGATTTTAAAACATCTAGAAATCTCAATTTAAAAAGTCGATCTCCCAAATTAGTGAAAAGACAACAGAATGAAGCCTGATTCTAAACGTGACCGGTTATGGGTACGATTCTCAGTCGAGGGAGTAATTATTTTTAGAATTATTTTCAACTCCTCGCTCTGGTAGGAAAAAAGTGCGGCGTTGAGTTTCGAATTCGCTGGAAGACGAAGTACGGAGTATCTCGACACTAGATACTTTCTGTCTACCCAGCTATGCAGGATAAAAGAGTGAAGCTAAAAAAAAACAATATAATCAAACTTAACTGTGTTTACAGCAAAAGATGAGGTGACACGTGATAATAAGGAAAATATATACATAATTATATAACGATAACTATAATTACGTTCCACCGCAATCCAAGTAACAATCAAGTTTCAGAATATTCAATTATCCACTTATATAACAACTGCGAACAAAACTTCATCGTGTAATTGAATGAGCGAGTCAGGGCTGGCAGTAATATACTGCTTATTATGAGGATAGCAACAAAAGTTTCCACTTTGTTTGCTAATATTACATACGTATATACGTAATACATTATCTATATATTAATGTGTGTAGACAAGCTTTAAAACTCTTTCATTAACCTGAAAACTGTACCGAGAAATGATTAGTTATAAAAGTGTAAAAATCAATATTTTTAGTAATGATGTATTAAAAGCTTCAAGACTTTTATCCCGCATAGCCGGGTAGACAGAAAGTACCTAGTGTCAAGATACTACGTACTTGGTTTTTCACGGAATTGGAGACATTGCGTGTCGAGTGGTGGAACTCAACGCTGCACTTTGTCTTACTAGAAAGAGGAAGTGTAGATAATTTTAAATATAATCACTCCCCCACCTACTAGTGTGCTATGAGGGAGACTCAAGTAGTGGACGTCTTCCGGCTGACGATGAAATAAGGAAATGTTGCTTACTCCTACAAGCCGTATTTTGACTAATCAGACTGACGACTCAAATATCTATACAATACTCTAGACTATTAGAAATAAAATAGGTAGAGGCATTTGAACTCATTACCATATCGCTTAAAATATCTTATAATTTATCAAAAAAATATTATTTGAAATTATAATAATTTAAATTAGAGGCCAGTCGTGGCTCAGTCTGACTATGAACGCGATCGGTTGTGGGTTCGATTCGCACTCGGAGGAGGGAGGGGATTATATTTAAGTTTGGAAAATATTTTTGAAAAAACGTGTAAAAATTTGAACATTGTAACAAAGAGGCGCGGGTTCGTATCCTGCTGCGTTCAAAATTTTTATACATTTTTTTAAACATTTTTCAAATCCTAGTGTGGAATAACACTTTAAAAACAGTAAATATATTTAAGTTATTGTGACTCCCTCACTCTAATAAGACATAGTGCGGCGTTGAGTCTCAATACACAACACGCAATGTCTCGAATTCGGTGGTAAGTGAAGTACTAGTAGTGTCTTGACACTAGGTTCTGTCTGTCTACCCTGCTATGCGGGATAAAAGCGTGAAGCTAAAATAATAATAATAAAATTATAAACATTGCAATTTTTAAACAATGTACATGGATAATGATACAGAAATAGCAATACAGGACAAGAACAAGAAATATAAGCCCCATAATAATATTACATTTAATTCAATGTTGTATCATAATACATAAAGACTTGCCTTAAATGTCTTAAAACATCAAAATTATTTTTAGTGTACGTAGTACTTGAAAGAAAATATTAAAATTTTCATACAATATGTAAATATTTAATTTGTTATTAGGTTAGTATTCAGTATTTACTCCTCATTAAATATAGTCCTTCAGAATGCGAGAGCAAATTTATTTAATCGATATTAATTATACAATAGTGGGTTCTAATGTTTGAGGTAATATTTATTTAAATCTCATATACTTATAGAAATTTATGGTAAAAAAAATTAAAACAACAAAAATATACGATTTTACAATGATTTTTATATTTATTTTTGAGAATTCGATATACTTTATCATGTACAGCGTTAAGTTCCACAAAATTAAATTGGAAGGCGGAAAATCTTTTGCACTTGCATTTCCCAATCTGGCTACTTCTAATTATGTACGAGATACATACGTCAGTAAAAATGTATTATTGGCTAAGAAAAAATTAAAAATTATTAGATATTTATTCAAAGTATTGTATTTATTGAAAATACACGTTACCTTAGCAACGTGTATACCACTTTATACAAAAGTGTAGATCAAACACTTAGTATTATCTATCATATAGTCTTTCAGTTTTATTATTAAAAAAACAAAATTAAAACATTCTTTATTCAAGCAAACAAACAAAATTCCAAGCACTTTTAAATTTAATTCACTTTTAAAGTCAATTACCATAAAAGTGTCAGTATTGTCAGTCTCTATAGAACTTATCAACAGCTCGAAAGACAGTTCTGAAGAAGAAAAAGAAGAAAAAGAAAAATGTTCAAGAAGAACAGTCAAGAAGAAAAAGAAAAACATTGCCTGTCTATATTGCTTCGTTTAATAAATCCAAGTACATTGTTTCCGTGAAACAGTTTCAAAAATCTTTTCCTGACGTATTTATATATATAGAGAATAATATTTTGAAGTACTGACATCCTTGTAAACTATACCAAGCGATGTTCCAGAAGCCAATCTGTAACTTTCAACTTGGATATTAATCGTGATTATACAAGAGATAACTGAGTGGCTTATGATTAATTAATTGTGGAGAGCACTTGCCATAATAAAACGTCATCTAAGGATTCGCGCTTTATCTCGTGTAGCATGATAATCAGTGATATTTTAGTGTCAAGACACTCCGTTCACTGCTTACGTTAGCATATGAAATCGAGATATCGTATATTGAGCGGCGATGTTATCGTCGCGCTCTGTCTTACAAGAAAAAAACCATATAAATGTTTTTTTTTGTATAACCCCAAATGGAAATCGAACTCACAACTAGCCTCAGTTAAAATAAAAACCTATATATTAAAATATTGTTTTGCATTTTTTTTTAATTTTGCTTCATCGAATCATATAAAATCCAATGTCACATCACTCCGTTCTCCATTTACCTCGCGTGCTGAATACAATTGGAAAATTATATCGTTAAAAATCTTCCCGTTTAACAGAATCTTGATCTTGAATCTTGATCGCATTTAGAGATATTTCAACTGTACTTGGATTTTTTTTAATTTTACTTTATATAGATATAATAGGTTTATGTATGACCAAATGGATGGCCTTATATAAAATATGTGTTGGAAATATATAAATACATCTTCACCTCATATTATTTCTATAAAAAAACGCAAATCTTAAATAATTGTAATTTGACAGATAGTCAGTATAGAACCCAGTGTCAAAATACCCCATTACGTTCTTTATTTCCGAAAATTTTTTTGAGTTGTATACTTATCGCCGCAGTATGTTGTAGTAAAGCAAAGGTAGAAAAATAATTTGAGTGTCATTATACTTTCTATTCTTTGGATTACAAATCTACCGTGCAACCAATCACGTCTACAATTAGACCATTGCGGTATGGTCTCAGTGCCGATAATCATATCTTATCTTTTGAAAAATAAAAATTTATACGCAGCGGGATTGGAACCCGCGCCTCTTGGATACCGTCCAAGCGCTCTACTACCAGCTGCGTCGAAATTCTTATACGTTTGTTAAAATTTATATATATTGTTAACATCTCTGTAGAGAGATTTTTACAAATTTCTACTACTTAAAGATTATTAAGAAATAATCGTTTAACAAGAGAGATTGCTATTTTATTTTAATATTTACTATTTTTAAAGTGTTATTCCACACTTATGATTAGAAAACATCTTTGAAAAAACGTATAAAAATTTAACAAATTTGAAAAAATATATAACGTTTAATGTAGTAGTGTTCAAAATTTTTACAATACAAATCCCAATGATTTAAATTTTTATACGTTTTTAAAAATTGTTTTTCAAAAATGTTTTAAAATCGTATTTATTACTGGATAAAGTCGATTGGATGTTTTTTTTCTTAACATAAGATTCCCACATAGCAGAGTAGTCAAAGACACTCCGTTGACTGCTTTTCACCTAAAATCGAGACATAAATTACAACTTTTGAGGTAAGGAAATATTCTACAACATAGATAAGATTGTGCTCGAAAGCTAAAGCAACAGCACCAATATTTGTTTGAAACTATTGTTCCCATCATGGCATACGAGAAAATAATAAGGTAACCTAACTTTTTATAGGAACTAAAATTTACATGTTGAATTTGAACCCGCTGTCATAGTTTAGTTATACTTATTGTAACGTTTATTTTAACTATTATATAGTTAAAATAAGATAGATCTATGTACATCTAAATATATAATAATATTTAGTCGAAAATTAATAAAATTTTAATTTAAGAAGCCTTAATAAAAGAAGTTTTTTTTTCAAATAGGCTTTTTACAAATGAAATCCTTTATTTGATACTCATATTAAAAGGATTATGTAAAAATTTTGTTATTTTGGTGGCCATTTTAGATAAAAAAAAATCATTTTTTTCAATCTTTCAATCTGACCACTCTGTTATTCGGGGCAAAGATTGATGATAATTTTTATTAAAATTTATATAATAGTTACGCTCGTAACTCAATTTGCTTAAACATGGCTTTATATTGTTTGTTATCAATATAAAAACATATAAATATTTTTTATAAATATAGAAATAACAAACCATTTTAGTTTGTTCATAAAGATGAGCTTACCTCTAAAAGAAGTCACCAGGAGCGGTGGATAAGCAACAACTGGCGGGATTAAAAAATGGTGCAATTAAAGAAAAATTAAATGAGAAAATAAAAATAGAGGTAAGTACAAGAAAAGCATGATGGCTCGAATTGAAACGTTGACAACGCCGCACTTTGTCTTGCTAGAGCGAGGAAGTGCTGACGTGTCCAGACACTGCGTCACGACCGGCCTCAATTCAAAATTAGTTTAGATTAATTTAGGATTATAATTAAATTATTTTTATTTCTCCGCTCTGGTAAGAAAAAAAGCAAGCGGCATTGAGCTCTGCCTCTTCCATACAGTATATCAAATTCTTGGCATTTTTCACTCTGACTACTCTGGTATCCGGGGCAAAGATTGATGATAATTTTTATTAAAATTTAATTAATAGTTACGCTCGTAAGTCAATTTGCTTAAACATGGTATTATATTGTTTGTTATCAATATAAAAAATATAAATATTTTTTATAAATATAGAAATAACAAACCATTTTAGTTTGTTGACAAAGATGAGCTTACCTCTAAAAGAAGTCTTTTCAGTCACCTGGAGCGGTGGATAAGCAACAACTGGCGGGATTAAAAATGGTGCAATTAAAGAAAAATTAAATGAGAAAATAAAAATAGAGGTAAGTACAAGAAAAGCTTGATGGCTTGAGAGCTGACGACGGCCAGACCTTCGATATATATATATATATATATATATATATATATATATATATATATATATATATATATATATATACATATACATATACATATACATATATATATATATATATATATATATATATACATATATTCATTTTCATCAGAACTGAAGTAGTACTCTGGATTGTTATAATCCGTCAGAATACCCAATAAAATCTTACGATGCTCCTCTTATAACGCCATCCGGTGAGCTGGTCTTGAAGGAGCCCTCCATCGTTCGTTCTGTCGGTTCCTTCTGGAGCAGCACTGGCTCACAGAATAATACGACCGCGTCCCATGACCTCTCCCAAGCCACCATGGCGTTCTTCACCCTATTTACTAACTCAGCAAGATAAATAAATGATTGTAAAAATCAAATTTAGGCGTCACCTTAAGAGATTTAGTTCAAAATAACAATTTAGAATCGAATAAAATAAATATTAATAAAGAAAATAAGCAGTTTATTTAAAAAAAATCAAATAATATATTTATTCTCATTCTATTGTAATTCAATATAACTAAATAGGGATTTCCTTAAAATTTTCCAAGTACTAAACAAGTTAACAATTTTTAACTGTAAGTTTTATATCTTATACCAATCGAATAAACACTGAACAAAATTGTTGACAAGGATAGAGATATCACAATATTGAGGCCATTATGGCACTGTGGGACGATTACTGTTAACGTGATCATTTGTAGGTTCGATTTCCAGAGAAGTATTTTTTTCACACTTTATTCCGCATCGTAGGATAGATAGTAAGTAACTTGTGTCAATGCAATCCATACTCTGCTTTTCACGAAATTTGAGACATTGCATGTTGAGTGATGGGACTCTACGCCGCACTTTGTCTTGCTAGAGCGAGGAAGTGCTGACGTGTCCAGACACTGCGTCACGACCGGCCTCAATTCAAAATTAGTTTAGATTAATTTAGGATTATAATTAAATTATTTTTATTTCTCCGCTCTGGTATGAGAAAAAGCAAGCGGCATTGAGCTCTGCCTCTTCCATACAGTATATCAAATTCTTGGCATTTTTCACTCTGACCACTCTGTTATTCGGGGCAAAGATTGATGATAATTTTTATTAAAATTTAATTAATAGTTACGCTCATAAGTCAATTTGCTTAAACATGGCATTATATTGTTTGTTATCAATATAAAAACATATAAATATTTTTTATAAATATAGAAATAACAAACCATTTTAGTTTGTTGACAAAGATGAGCTTACCTCTAAAAGAAGTCTTTTCAGTCACCTGGAGCGGTGGATAAGCAACAACTGGCGGGATTAAAAAATGGTGCAATTAAAGAAAAATTAAATGAGAAAATAAAAATAGAGGTAAGTACAAGAAAAGCTTGATGGCTTGAGAGCTGACGACGGCCAGACCTTCGATATATATATATATATATATATATATATATATATATATATATATATATATATATATATATATATATATATATATATATATATATATATATAAGCTGATAATTTGATCACGTAGAATGGAATTTGAATTGTGATTATTAACGGATAACAAATAGTAAATGATATAAAATAATATCTTTATACGATATACTTTAAAAGCTGAACGTAGCGCAGTGGGACAGCGTCTGACTGTGAATGCGACTGATTGTGGGTACATTTACCGCTCAATCTCCACGAAAAGTTGAGTGTGGAGTGTCTTGATACTAGATTCTTGTTTGAGTACCTGTCTACGTCTAAAACGTGTAGTTAAAAAACAATAAAATATTACCTGAAGTACGTTAATGTATAAAGCTCCTCCTATTTATTTCTTTTTATTTTACTTTAAACAACGTCAAAAATAACGTCATAAACTGACGAACACTTAATACTGTTTCATTTCTGTCAGACACCTGTAAATCCTTATAAATTATAACTATAATTACTTTATATAAAAATTTATTATATATATGATACTTGGGGGACATATAGAAATAGGTTACGTCAGTATCAAAACAATGTATATGGTGTTTTTACCTCGCCAGACTATTTAAAGTGTACTGTATAGTCTAGACATTATATATACTTGGAAAAACATGTGAACTGAGAAAGTTATATGCAAACGCCCCCTTCACCTAATATTTCGGATATTAGATGGAGGGAGCCTAGACGAGCTTAAGCCTCCAATTTCTTTAGTGTATTTTCCGACACAGTTAAATTGTTTTTTTTTTCAATAACTCAGTTTCCTGTTGAGATTTGTATATAAGTTACTATACATTATTCTTCAATCTTTCAACGTTATTGTGATATCAAACAAAAATGCCAAAGTTTTCAGTAATTAAACTTATATTATTTATTAATATAATGCCTTATAGCGCAGCAAAAAAAGAAATCAGGAATCCGAGCTCTAATATCTCTATCAATGGTATTATTAAGCATGAAAACATCTGTTTCTGGACATGACATATATTCTCTACATAAATTACCAAAATATATATTATTTTAATGTCAATTACATACTTAAAGATGATTTATGAGTTAATTTACATATATAACTATATTAATATAGCGTAAATACAAATTAATACGTTGTCCCTAAAATCGCATAATAATTGATTCAAAATGAGCATGCCTTACTGACGTGTAATTATATTGGAATGTTATTAATTATATTAGTTAATTACCTATACAATATTAGTGTTCAATGTGATTATATATACAAGCATGTAATCTGAGGAGGCCGGTCTTGGTACAGTAGGACAGGGTCTGACTGTAAACGCGATCGATTGTGAGTTCGATTCCAACTCGGATTATGTTTCAATTATTCACATTTCCTCGCACGCAATGTCGTTTATTCGGTAGAAAGCGGAGTATGGAGTGTCTTGACACTAGGTACTTCCTGTCTACCCTGCTGTACCAGATAAGCCGTGAAGGTGTTTTTACAAAATAATATTATTTATCTAAAAACATTTTTGAAAAAACGTATAAAAATTTGAACGCAGCGGGATTCAAACCCACGCCTCTTGGATATAGTCCAAGACTCTGACAGCTAAGCCATGCATTCAACGAACCTGCGTCTCTTGGTTCCTCACAAATTTTTATACGTTTTTTCAAAAATGTTTTCTAATCCTAAGTATGGAATAACACTTTAATAATAGTAAATATTATTTATTTAATTATTTATATTATATACTTACAAATAAACGAAATTTTGTCTTGTTAGCCCAGGAATTATTCGTAATGGAAGTAGTCGAATGTCAGTTAGACGTGCTGACGTGTTAATGAATAAATAATTCAACATGATACTTTATATTTTCACCATTTATTCCTAACAGGGTAGTCACAGAGAACAGAACGCTACGGTCCCTGTATACTGCTTTCGCCTCGTCCACAGTCATTAACCTCTTCATACTTCGGAGGATCCTCATGCCTTTACGTGACCTTCCTCCACTATCCTCGATACATTGTTTTCGAAGGGTATTTTGAGGTTCTTATTACCCCGTACCCCATATCCTGTACCGCTAGTACAGCTATATATAAAAAATATATATAATATTTATAAATGTTGCTCTGTACGTTTATTATACGCAATATCTCGAATAATTGATAATATTGGAAAAAGGCGTATGAACATCTTATTTATTATCTTGACACTAGGATGCCCTCATGCAGAAATATAATCTCCATAACATATGAGTAGGCCGCTTCTGACTGTAAACGCAATTGGTTGCGACTTCGATACCCCACTCTAAAACATGGTAATGTTTACATTTTGATTTGTCTGTTCTAATCAGACAAAGTGTGGCGGTAACTTCTGCCTTAAAACACACAATGTCTATTTTTTTAGCTTTACGCTTCATCTCATGTGGGGTAGTCAGGATGGAGCACCAAACGCTACGGTCCTGGGACCTCTTTTGCCTCGTCCACAGTCAAAAGCCTCTTCACACATGCTCTTCGGGGGCTCCTCAAGCTTTATACCTGATCTCCCTTCAGTATCTTCGATATAATATGTCAGACGGTCAAGCCAATATTCTATATTATCATAAAATCCACAAATGAAAGACATGTCAAGAAATGAACTAACGAACGACGACACCTCGCTAGTTACAACTAAGACCAAGAACCCAATTTCCAATTAGACATCGATTGAATAAATACATGGAGCGTGAAAATGATATCCCAATATTATCTTTTGTTGAAAGTAAAATGAATATTAATTGTATTTGAAATGAATGAAAATAATTTTAATATCTGCGCTGTATAATTTTGCAAAGTTATTGCGGTTAGAACAACATTTGGCTGGGTTCGTTATAAATTAGTTTAAGTCAGGTTTTTTTCCTAACTGTTATTGTAAAAGAAATTTGAATAAAAAAGAAGTTTTAGACGGAAATTTCCTGCTTGTATATTTCAGGCCGGTAGTGGCGCAGTGATCAGCGTCTGACTGTAAACATGATCGGTTGTGGGTTCGATCTCCACTCAGGGGAGTGATTATATTTTCACTGCCTATATATATATATATATATATATATATATATATATATATATATATATATATATAACACAACATAACTTTGAAACAGGTACAAAAACATCAATTTACAAAAAAGGGCTTTACGCTTTATTGCGCTTAACAGAGTAGTGAGAGAAAACCTAATGTCAAAACACTCCGTTGACTGCTTTTCGCTTCGTATTGAGTGGTGAAGTTAATGCCACGCTTTATGTTCCCAGACTGGATCACTTATTAATTTATTAAAATTAGAAATATTCAAATTTTAAATATTTTAATGTTTTCGTTAAAAGGTGTACTCCGCTTAACTGCGGAACTTAACTCCGCAATTTAATTTGTAAAATAAAAAATATTTTTATATTATAATAATAATAAAACCCTTTACACACATAATGTATATCTAACTTTATACATATATTTAGTCACAAAAACACTTTTCATGCAAAAACAACAGTTTTCAAACTACAACGAAATAAAACGTGAATGTTGACTTTTTTAAAAGCTGAAATTTTTTTAAAAACCTCATGAAATGGCAGAAAACGATTTCATTTCATTCAGCGTATACTGTAAGGCGTCACAATACGGTATAACGAAGCCCGACCGCGCCTAACTAACTCTATTCAACTCATGTGTTACGAGTGTATCAGTGTACGTGAGGTTGGAGGCGAACGTACGTACGTATAGCTTTACGCTTTTACAGAAATCCTAGCGAAAATTCACTCCGTTTTTGGTTTTTCGGTGTCAAGAAGCGGAATTCAACGCCGCGCTCAGTTTTGCGCTCAGAAAATAGTTTTTTTTTAATATTAAAAGTTACGCACGTGTCTGGCGGTAAACGCGATCGGTTGTGGGTACGATTCCCATTTTTATTTCCCTCGTTTTAGTAAGGCTAAGTGCGGAGTTGAGTTCCGTCACTCAGCACGCAATGTCTTAAATTCAACAGATAGTTCTATGGAGTGTCTCTAAGTACTACATGCCTATCCTGTTATGCAGGATAAAGAACGTGCACGTGTTAAACATGTCCCTAATTGGGAATCGAATCTACAATCCTATTTACAGTCAGATGTTTCCCATACACAACTAAGATATAACTTTAATGACATATTATCTAATTAATAACAGTATATTATATAACAATCACTATAATAATATATTATATGATATTTGTGTGTGTTTATATTGACTATCAATACCTGATTAACAAAACGGCTGTAGGCTAAATCTCCATTTAAGGAGATGTTATTATGTTAAATCTATTGTTACTACTCTGTTTTGATGCGGTGTTAAGTTCCGCTAATTACACGATGTCTCTGTTTACCTTTATAACAAAGTGTGATAATTTACATTTATATTCATATATAAAATTATTGAAATGTTATTATGAAAATAGAAATGTTGTTATCTTAAATCTATTTTTACTACTCTGATTTAATACAGAGTTTAGTTCCACTAATTAAGTGATAAGAAACTGCGAAAAATTACATTTATGTATATACATATAATAAGTGTTAAGTACAATCTAATTTTACAGTGAACAGCTACAGAGTTAAGCTCTGTCGCCCAAAATTCCGGACGAAAAGTGTAAAATTTTGACACTAGGATTTCTCTCACTATAAAAAAGATGGAAAGGTTTTTTTTAAATAATTATCTTAACCAAATTAAAAAGCCAAGTAACTTAAACGAAGTTTAAACCAAAGTATTGGAAACTTGAAGATGTGTAGTTTGCAATTTCACATTCATTAGAACTTCTTGTTAGTTCGACATACTCAAATTCTTGCCAGATTCTAGTTAAATCGATTATATTATCCTTGGAAATTCAACACATGGGCGTATTATATTATATATAGAAACAATTGTGTCACAGTGGGATAGTCTCATTATAACCGAAATTGGTTCTGGGTTCGATTCTTAGCAGTGAATGCTTTTTTTGTTAGTTTATTACATTTTTATTTCGCTTTGGGAAGATACCTGTGTTGTTAAGCTTAGCAATTCCAAGTAATATTTCAAATTCAAAAGGCAAGTAGTGACCGATGTGTGTTGACGCTAAGTTCTCTCAGACTACCCTACTTCTATACGATTAAAAACGTAAAGATAAATATATCTTTGAGTAGATAATATCTTTTTTCTTTAATAAAACAAGCAAACGAGCAGAAGGGCCATCTGGTGGCAAATCCTAACCTTCGCCCTTGGACATCCAAAATATTAAAATTGTGGATGCGTTGCCGCCCTTGGGATGGAAGTGAAGACAGATATTGTAGTGGCCGATGCAGTCAAAATTATTAGAACCACTATACTCTGAGGAAAAGAATAGATATGAATAGAGAAAGCTAGCTGACGTACAATGATCCGGAACACATTATCAAATATTTGGTGGAACGTTTCTATCATGATTGTGGTCGCGAGTCAGTCCGAGGATTAACCTTGTACCACCAAATTACCGAGATACCCGCCTTTTTTTGTTATACATAATTAATTATATTATTAAAATATTTCTTGAAATATCATTACAAGAAAAAGCGAAAAATTGGTAATATCAAGCAAATAAATAATCATGTAGGCGATTCAAAAGCAATTGAAAAGTATTATAAGACCTTTATTAATTGGCCGCATTACTTTGTTAGATTCTTTTAAGAGAAAAAAGTACTCAGAAATAATTTGTAAAGATTGATTTAGTACTCGGATAAATAACGAGAGAATAAACGTGAAAAGAACATGATAATTCTTAAAATCATGTAAAATAATACGTTAGTAAGGTTGTATACATTTCTACGTAGTTCAATAAGTATTCAAGCTACTTAAAAACAAGTAAAAATTTGCGTAAGCTGCTATTCTGGATAGAAGCGTGAAGCTTTAAAAATAAACTAAAAATTCTATTATATTCTATTAAAGTGTTAATTTAAAAAAAAACTATTAAAACCAAAAAAAACAAACATTTCTCCAGGTCTAGGTTGATGTATTCATATTTCAGTTTGAGCAAAAAGGTTATTTAATAAGATCTTTGATTTTCGCGATTTTTATACATTTTAAATGAAATTATTTTAACCAGATTAATCGCGTATATTTTCGAATACCAAAATATACGCGATTAATCCGGTTAAATAGTTTCATTCAAAAAGGTTATTTTTTTATAAAATGTTTTGTTATATCCGGTAGGTTGTAAGTTTAATGACATATAAGGGGTACCATATATTGTGACGCAGTAGAATAAAATCTGACTGTACAAGCTGTGGGTTCAGTTCCTACTCTGAGAAATGAACAGCGTTAAAGTCTACCACTCAACATTTACGCTCTCCTTGTCACTAGTTCGAGCAGAAGCAGTGTGGAGTGTTTAGACACTAGACCTTTGGTGACCACTTTGCGGAAAAAGGTTTTAAGTTACTTTAAAAGAACATTTTTCTTAAATTATTAGTGATTAATCATTAATTAACGCTACTTTGGCGCATTGGGGCAGTGTCTGACTGTAATCACAGCTGGTTGTGTGTTCAACTCCAACTTTGAAATGTAATTTCATATCTCTATTCTGGTAAGACAAAGCGTGGCGTTGAGTTCCTCACTTAACACATAATGTCTCGATTTCAAACGGAAAGCAGTCAACGGAGTGTCTTGGCATTAAATTTTCTCTGACTACCCTGATATGCGCTATAAAGCGTAAAGCTTTATTTAGAAAGTAGAAATTTTCGTTCAGAAAAATTTGATCCTGTACTCCCATAGCTCACAGCGTACTATTGGGAACACACGTTCAATACCCAATAATTTCATACAAGCCGCGTCAATATTGAAAATTGGAAGTTAGTTATGTTATTTCTAAAGGAAACGGTTTCTCTGAGTTCGTTAGTGGCTTTTGTTAGAGCAATCCAGTCCCTTTTATGTTGGACAATGAATATAATAAAGTAAGAAAATGTACAAACAGTTTTTCATATCTTAATCCATTTGATTTGGCTTCAGCAAAGCGATTAGTGTCGAGACCCTCCGCTCTCCACATTTCAGTGACGGATCTGAGCACCGTTTGTTTTATCAGGGCGGAATGTTGTATCAGTAACATTACTTTCCCAAGACACAACGGAGCGTCATCATCTGTATAATTCTTTTTATTGCCTACCTTACTATAAATAAGAGAAGCAAGAAAAAAAATATTCAAAAAATATATTAATACGTTTTTTGCCTACTTTGCTATAAATAAGAGAATTAAGTATTAAAAAAAATTAAGAATTAATAAGACAGGAATTTTTATCTTGAAATTTATATACGATTTTTTTTCTCATCAAAAACTTAAAAAAAAATTGTGTTTACTTGCACTTTATAGCGTAAAAAGGAATATGCCTGAACGTTCAGTACTAATTTAGTGTCATTGACGTAAGTTACTTGTCGCAAAGTTCATTAATGTTCGAAACAAGCTCTTTCACTGTGTTTTATTAGATTTAAACAGCTCTCATGCAGTTATAACGTAGACTTTACTGTTTTATGTGATATTTTATTATGATAGACTCTTAGCTTCGGTACTCAGTTTTATTAGTAATTTTGTTGGTCGATTGGTCATAGGTTCATATAATATGTTTTGAGTTTAAATATTTGATCAGTGAGGCCATCCTGGTGGGATAGGTTCTGACTGTAAATATTGGTTGTGGATTCGATTGTTGGGGAAAATGATTACACTTAGAAGATATATTTAGATTTTGAGCTGAAAACATTCAGCGTAGTGTCTTGACGCTGACACTAAATCGTCCCTGACTATCCTGCTATGCTGATAATGACAATAATTAGTTTCCAGATTGATTATCAACTGCATTTAATACCACACGTTAACATCTTTATACTAGTCTTGGATAGATTGAAATGCTTTTTTCAATAACATGTCTTTAATATTTATTTTTAATTTCTCTAGCGGCAGATCTGAAATTATTTGTAGAATTTTATTGTACGTACGTAAACCTTATAACATATTATTTATGAAATTTTTGAAAACAAAAATTGCGAGTAATCGGCTTATTTTTATTCCTTGTACAAATACCTACCTATCACTGTTTTACAAATAATTTTAATATGTTTGCAAATCAACAGAGGCCGGTCGTGGCGCAATGGAACAGCGTCTGACTGTAAACGCGTTAGATTGTGGGTTCGATCCTCACTCGGGGCAGTGATTGTATTTAAACTATTCTCACTTCCTCGCTCTGTTAAGACAAAGTGCGGCGTTAAGTTTTGCCACTAAACACGCAATGTCTCGAATTCGGCAGAAAGCGAAGTAAGGAGTGTCTTAACACTAGGTACTTTCTGTCTACCTTGCTATTCGGAATAAAAGCGTGAAGCTGATAAACAAAACATTATTATAGATCCATATATTATGATGTAGTTGTAAGAATAGCAGTTTTATTAAAACTTTTTGCATAGGAACCTCCCTCTATTAAATATTTCTATTACCGATACTCCAACGTCGAACGTCGCTTCGAACCAAATCAGAATTTAAAACATAACGCGGCGTTGCGTTTCACTGCTCACCGCGCAATAGTCTCAATTTTGGACAGGAAGTAGAGAATAGATTGTCTTGACACTAAATTCTTTAAGACTAACTAGCTACAAATATACTAACTTAATAATAATAATAATATTAAAAGCCTTTATTTTAGAGAAATTACATATTATGACTTTTGTACATATAAGTGACATCGACTTCCTCTGTTTGTCATATTTTGGCAAAGGTCTCCTCCAAAATTTTTCTTCTCTATTCTATTCGTTGCTTTCCTTGCCCATAAATTCCTTGCTATATTTTGTATTTCATGTTCCCATCGTTTTCCCCTTAAAGCTAAATACAAATATATAAATATAACACCATTATATGTTCATAATATTTGAAGTAGAAACTCGGTCATGTATAGGAAGCTTTCAAACTTAGATACTAAAGTGTATTTCTGTACAAATTGCTCACTAACTTTGTTAACTGCCTTTAATTGAGTAAAGCCTAGAATAATAGCATCAAAGAGGCATCAACCACTGGTAACTAATTCAATTGTTAAAGTAATTCTATAAGGTGGTAAGATTAGAACAAAATTAATAGCTAATTATATATGTATAGTGTAAAAACACACTCCTAGTACGGTAGACGTATATTTTTCTGGGCGTGAAAGTAATATATTTGAGTTTCCGTTCAAGTGAAATGTCATCAACATTGCATGCTAAATGGCGGAACTCAACTCTGTATTTTGTCGTGCCATAGCATGAAATTATATGATCATTACGATAAGTGGAAATGGAACCCAAAATCAGCCCAGATTACTATTAGACTCTGTACCAAAGCGCAATAATGGTATATTTTTTATTAAACATTTAAATATAGTAGGCTTAGTATGAGTTCTACATGTTCAATTCTGACATGAGAAAATAATCATTTTCTTTTCTTTTTCTTTTTTTTAATCTCATAAAACATTCTGCGGCGTTGAATTCCGCCTTCCAACCAGCAATATCAGTCAGTAAATGGCAGTAGTATCACTCTACCGTACATAATCCAAAAAATCATAAAAAAATATATCTACTTTATTTTATTCAAATGCACTAAATAACAACTATTTCATAGCAAACTTGTGCGAGGGGTAAACTCATTGAGAACACCACTATAATAGTCTCTATAGAAAATGCGTATAAATTTTAAAATATACACGTACATACTGGAACAATGTACTGCTACGGTCCCACTCAACTTATTTGCTTTTGTATTTTTTTAAATACGCATTTTCTCCGCGCAACAGCTCCGTTTTAACATTAAATTGTTTTTGCTTAACGCTTTCTATGTATAATATAAAAATAACTCCAGTTTTTATAGCGTTTTTATGGATATACTATTGTATTATTAACATATATACATACTTATAAAATTGTTTTTTCAGTATGTTAAATAATATATAATAGTGAGGCCATTATGGTATGAATGGCTGTGGGTGGGTTCAATCCACGCTCAGGGGATACTTAAATAAAAACAGATTCCAATTTCAAGTATTTTTATTTCTCGGTTCCAATCAGACAAAGCACAGCGTTAAGTTTCGCGTGAAGTGATCACGCAATGTGTTTATTTCGGATTGCATAGGAAGGACGGTGTTGGTGATACTAGATTCTCTCCGATTTCCTTGCTGATAAAAATTGCAATTTTCACAATTCTGGCATTTACCGAAATATGTAGACAGACTATTATATTCCGTTTAACACTTCTTATACGATTTATATAGCCTTTTAGCAGTACTGCGTGAGGGGACCACGGGAAAAAAACAATTAAAATACAACCATTGTCTCGAATGAGAATCGAACCTAAAGCCGTTGGTTGTTGGTTCAAAAAAATTCTAAAATATTCTAAATTACACGTAAAGTATCACTCTAAACAATATATAAGCTTCTGGCAAGTTATTATTTTATATCGATATACAAGTTAATCAGTCATAGACTACCTCGCAAGGGATAAAGCGTGAAGATAAAAAAACATTATTTCCTCTACATAAAAATTTAAATATTATTCGGCAAGAGAGAACGGTATATATTTAATATTTTTTATAATTCATAAAGTGCTAATCACAACTCAAGAAATATTTCGAATGTTTCTAAAGATAAAGGTAGATGAAGACCGACAGACTATCAACTAACACGTCACGGTGATCATTCTCCGCCGCTTTTAGCTGGAATCATAAGATTTCTATTACGTAACCACCACCACCACCACCACCACACCACCACCACACCACCACCACACCACCACCACACCACCGCCACCACACCACCAGTAGATACTATTTGAATACTAGTTACTAATAATAATAATATTAGTTATAATACTAATCTTAGACGCTTTTCCCAAAACAACAAGTTTTTTATATTTTAAAATAGATTTTATTTAGTTTCTATAGTTTCCCACATAGCCGGATAGTCAAAGAGAACCTAGCTTCTATATATTCCGATATCTCCACTGGTTGTATTTTTAATATATTTTAAAAATGGATAAAACATTCTTTAATATATTTTTGAAAAACAATATATAAACTTATGCTATCCAGAGACTATTTCTAAGAATAATCATTAGTCAAAAGGCTTTTTTCTTTTATATTACACTATTTTTAAAGTGTTATTCCACACTTTAGAACGCATTTTTGAAATATTCTTTGGGTAGCAAAAATTTGATAAAATCTCTTATATCGTAAATAAATTGTAACAAACGTATTTGAATCTTGACGGGTTTCCAAAAGGCGCGGGTTCGAATCCAGCTGCGTTTTATAAAATGTTAAATCCTAAGTGTGGAATAACATTTTAAAATAGTAAAATATATTTAAATGTATAATAAAAACAAAATATTAGTTATAGTCAAGTAAATAGATCATGAATATTTTTTTCATTTGCCATTAAAAATAATATTTAAAACAAGCGAAACCATACAACTCACCTAGTTCAAACACATTTGTACTCGCTACGGTAATGAGCTCGCGTTTTACTACGAACAA
The DNA here is from genome assembly GCA_032432895.1 of Dryadula phaetusa. NCBI lineage: Eukaryota > Metazoa > Arthropoda > Insecta > Lepidoptera > Nymphalidae > Dryadula > Dryadula phaetusa. The sequence goes on along the minus strand of JAOYRS010000069.1, from coordinate 1,128,966 downwards.
TACGTTCACATTTTTGCAATCGGAATAATAACCGTATGAAAAATAGTATAATTCTTTGGAAACTCAACCATATCTTGTACTTCCTTGATACATTAATGGGATGTTATTTAGAACGACTTTTATTTGTTTTGTACGTTTTTGAGGCTTTCCTGAGGTTTTAGGTCATATTGACTTTAAAGTCAAAGAAAGAAATTGTAGGTTGAAATATTGTTGTACTTTTTTAAAAATTTTTACAACATATATACTATATCTATTTTAATAACTTATATGCAAGAATAATATACTGATAACTCAGTGAGAGAAGGTTAATTATTGTCAAGAAATTATTAGAAAAATATATTTGAAGAGAGTAAGGAGTTTTGATTGATTCCTAGTGAACATTTACTCATTTTAAATGAAACCATTTTAAACGGATTAATCGTGTATATTTTGGTATTTGAAAATGCATAATTTTGGAAACCTGACGTTTCGAACACTATAATAGTCCGTGATGGTCGAAAATTAAGGTTTTCTAAAATGTATTTTGAATATCAAAATACACGCGATTAATCCGTTTAAAATATTTTCATTTAAAACTTGTAAAAATCTCGAAAATCAAAGATCTTATTAGCATTTACTTTATTATAAATGACCTGCTAACATTGATCTCTTTTTTGGATATCTTTTGACTGTTAACTTAGTAAATTTTAAATTTTCTTATTCAATTCATAAAACTAAGCATACCTCATGCTTAGTTGAAAAACTAAATTTATTAGTTTCTTAAGATAACTGACTTATTACAACTAATAAATAAAAAAAAATAACATTTTTTATATAACAAAATTACATAGCTCGTATCAACATTTTTTTTAGCTTCACGCTTTTTATCCCGCATAGCACTTAATAGGTACCTAATGTCAAGACACTCCGTACTTCGCCTTCCACCAAAGTTGAGACATGACGTATTGAATGATGGAACTCAACGCCGAACTTTGTCTTTACCAGAGCATATTTTCGTATCAACATGTCTAACAATTAAATATTTATTTATCAAAAGCGCATAATGAAACACTCAAATTATTAAAAATTAAAATAAAATTAACAAATTTGAACTAAACAAAAATCATTTACTAGCGAAGCATCAGTAGTTGTCTGCGAGAACAAATTACAAAGTTAATAGGCCAAATAATTTTTATTTTCAACGAAGGCCCTCTTCAAACTTTACCCGTAAATGGCGAACAGTTAACAACAAGTGGGTAGAATATTTTTGAAAATAATTAAAGTAAAGCTTCAATTAGACGAGAGAAATTTAAAATTCATCGGCTAAATAGAGCAAACGTACCGGCAGAAGTCAAAAAAACGACGAAAACAACTGATAAAGTTATTTCAGGCTTTTTCAGTGTTTTTTGACGGAATCTGTTGGAATGTTAAAAAAATGGACATCTAGTTGCGTTTGAAAATTATTCACACGTGCATTACACAGGTACTCGATTTGAATGGTAAGGATTCAAAGTCAAGTCGATGTTAAAAACTATATTTAATATTGACTATTTTTTAAGTGTTATCCCACACTTAGGTTTTGTTACAATTTATTTATGTTGTTAGCATCTCTGTAGAGAGATTCATCCTAAGTGTGGAATAACACTTTAATAATAGTAAATATTAAAAATAAAATAGCACTCTCTCTAGTTAAACGATTATTTCTTAATAATCTTTAACTATTAGAAATTTATAAAAATTTCTCTACAGAGATGCTAATAACATAAATAAGTTGTGACAAAACGTATAAGATTTTTGACGCAGCTGGTAGTAGAACGCATGGCTTAGCGGTCAAAGCGCTTGGACGGTATCCAAGAGGCGCGGGTTCAAATCCCGCTGCGTGCAATTTTTTATACGTTTTTTCAAAAATGTTTTCTAACTATATTTAAATTTAAAATTGTAGCCTATATATCAAATATTTTATTAATTTAGTATAAATCTAGTTATTATGAACTGACAGACTTAATAATATAAAAAACTCATAAATTATAACATTATACCAATATGTATTATTATATATTCGTTTTTTATATTTTTTTAGTAATTGGTACTTGCAACCTTAGTTTTGTTAGCACAGGTAGAGACTTGTGTCAGGACATTGCGTCCTACGCTTTCTCCTCAGATTAGAAACGCTTTATGTTGAGTGGCGCAACTCAACGTCACGTTTTTTTTCACCACAGAGGAGATATGGAAATAATTTAAACATGATCCTTCACTCGTGTGGGAATCGAACCCAACATCGTTTATGCACACTGCCATACTGCACCACGATAACCTCTTCTTATTATTTAAATTTATAATATTAAATTTCAATCTAAACGGTTTCTAGTTTTCTTTTTTCAGTTCCAAGCTTTTCCCCATAGAATTTCTAGTTTCAGTTCGAAATGCAATGAAAAGAATCTGACTCTAATTGGAATGGGTTGTGGATTCGATTCCGACGTGAGGGATTGATTATTCTATAAAATATTTATGCTTAACCACTATGGTGAGACGAAATAACGGCGTTGAGTTCCGCAACACGTTGTGTCACTATATCAGGCGGATGGAGAATCTCGTATTCTCCTGTCTTTCGAAATTAATTTTACCCATTGTACGTAAAAACCCAACCAAATAATTTAGACACTTATTCCGGCAAAGCACAATGACATCCCAATCGATAACAATTGTTAGCCCGCCTTAATGTGTTCTTTCGGGCGTGTAAACGTTAATTTATTATGGCTTCCAATGGTCACTTTGAATTTATTTTAGGTTGTTTCTTTATATTGAAAAAGTACTCGAGTCCATATTATAATTTATTTTTTTAGCTTCTCGCTTTTTTCCCTCATAGGGTAGATGAAAATACCTAGTATCAAGACACTCCGTACTCCGCGTTTGAGATCGTTCGTGGCGCAGCGGGTCAGCGTTTGACTGCGTAAACGCGATCGGTTGTGGTTTCGTTTCCCACTGGCGGGTGTGATTATATTTAAATCATTTTCACTCTTTCGCTCTGGTAAGGCAAAGTGCGGCGTTGAGTTCCACCACCCAACACGCAATTTATTTCTGGTGGATGAAAACATCAAGATCCCCGGAGAGGATGTCTCGAAAATCCAACCAATAATAATAATATAACCAGTAATAGGTGATTAATTCAGTAAGAATAGTTTTAAAATACCTGTAAAAAGTTGAAAGTTCACAATGTTTTACGCTTAGCCGGAATAGACAGAAATAGCTCAGTGTTAAGACACTCCTTTAATATTCATTACCTGTATTCGAGATATTGCACAGTGCGGAAAAGCAATATATCTGATCGGTAGGTTGTCTCTGCTACGCTGGAATATATGTTAAACATTGTATTGGGTACTTACCCGCGCGGCACAGCGCTGTGATGATACAAATGCAGACGAATTTCATTTCTATATAATTAGTTTCCTGTAACAAAATATTTTTATTATTATTAAGTAGTTAAGAAAACAGTGAAAGAAAGTTAGCTTCTTTAATTTAACGAATCATAAATAGTTTTTTATTTGAATTTTATTGTATTACTTTTGGAAATGGATTTTTGGTTAAAAAAAGTAGTATAAAGTAAAATATTTATATTTATAAATATGTTAATTGTATACTTTTTTTATGATTTAAATTTGAATTCTACTCGGGAGTATGTCATAATTTTTTGTCATTTCCTTGGTCTGGTACGAAAAAGTGCAGCGTTGAGCTCCGCCATTCAAAACGCAATATCTCGAAATCGACGGATTATGGAGTACGGAGTGTCTTGACACTAAATATTTTCTGTCTACTATGCGAGATAACGTGAAGCTAAAAAAAGTTAGACAAAAACCGAAATGAGAAGCTAAAAAATATCAATTCGCTCTTGGTAATCAAATCGTTATCAGCTTCCCAACACAAATTTCCCATGTTTTTTTTATTTAAATTAAAAAAAAAACATACGATATCATCTTTAATTACACTTGTAAGGTGCTTTTATTAAAAATTCCATTTCAGAAAGTAATACAAGAAATATCATGAATAAATTTAGTGCAAATCAGATTCCCAGCAGTCTAAAAATAGGGCGGTATACTGGGCCGGTGTAGTAGAAAAAATCCATTTATGACTTTACTCCAGTAATTAGACTGAAATGTACGTTGCATTTACAGTTGCACCTACAAATTTTTATCTTGTATACGTATGGTTATCTTTTTCATAGACTTTTTTTTATTTACAGATAACACCATTATGGTTTAATGGTGTAATTGGCAGGAATAATTGTATTAAGAATGATTATGGGTTCCAATTTTAAGTTTTTCTTTTAGCTTCACAATTTTATTCCGCAAAGCAGGGTAGACACGAAATATCTAGTGCTAAGACACTTCGTACTCCGTTTTTACACTAAATTCGAGACTTAGCGGGTTGAGTGAAGGAGGTCAATGCCGTGCTTTGTCTGACTAGAGTGAGGATTTTTTAGCCTTATCCTCTTATCCTGCAAAGCACTATTACTAGGTGCTTTCTATCTACCCAGACAGGAAGTAATATATATTTTTCTTTCTTTAGCTTCACGATTTTTTTCCGAATGGCAGGGTAGACAGGAAGTACCTAGTGTTAAAACACTCCGTACTCCGCTTTCCGCCGAATTCGAGACATTGCGTGTTGAGTGGTGGAACTCAACGCCGCGCTTCGTCTTATCAGATTGAGGACCCACGACCTAATGCGTTCATAGTCAGGCGCTGTCTCACTGCGTCACGACCGACGGGCCTCAAATATATTATTATCAACAAAGGTAGATTGTTCTATAAAAAAATACATTTATATGTGAAATTAAATACTGTTGATATTCCCTCGAGAAGCTAATGATTCATTATTCACTAATTACAATTTTTGTTTTACAAGAAATAGTATTTACCTTGATAATTCGTGTTGTTCAATTTTATGAAAAATTGAGACCATATTTAGTTCTGATTACAGTATAATATTTTCATAGTAAAAATCTGATGTCATTGTCATAAGGATTCCTTTTAGTTTCAAATGTCTACACTAAAATAATGAATTTGGTAATCACGGTAAAACTATTGAATTCCAGATATTGCGTGTTGAGTAGTGAAACTCAACGCCGCACTTTGTCTTTTACCAGAGCAAGGAAGTGAAAATAATTTAAGTATAATCACTCCACGAGTGGAGATCGAATCCACAACCGATCGCCTTTACAGTCAGACGCTGTCCCACTGCGCCACGACCGGCACGAGCGAAGTACGGAGTGTCTTGACACTAGGTACTATCTGTCTACCCTGCTATGCGGGATCAAAGCGTGAAGCTATATAAAAATATCTATTTGTTTGCCAGAGATAAAGCATGAATATAAAAAAATCTTTTTGTCCGTCTATTGTCTATCATATTTGGTTTTTTTTTAATATTAAAAATAGGATTTAAATATGACTTAGCACTTTATATATAAATAGATATATACTAGTTGGTTGCTAAGTTACTTTAAGTTTTACGCTTTGACGACATTTTGCTGAGTTGGTAAAGACCTCATTTTACTACGAAATTAAGTTTAGTAAGCTGAGATTAGTACTAAGAGCACTTTTTATATTTTTATTGTATTCTTGAATGAATAGAATAGAATAAGCCTTATTAAACCATCCAGATATAATTTCGTTGGAATAATTTTAAATATCAAATTCTGACAATAATTTTTCTATGACATGTATTATCAGTATTGGTTACAGAGTGTCATGACTCTAGGTGGTCAGAGACAACCTAGTGTCATGATACTCCGCTGATTGCTTTCTATATGAAATCGAGACATTACATTTTGTATCGCAAACTCAAAATCAAGTTTTATCTTACCAGAACGGAGAAATGAAATAAATTTAAAATGTAATCTTTCCGCCGAGTGGAAATCGAACTCACGATCAATCTCATTTACAATCAGACACTGTCCCGTTGCGCCACGATAGCCTCAGAGATAATAAATGCTGTTTAATTGTGACCATTTTTTGAAATCAATTAAAAATGAACAAATTTGAGTTCTTCACTTTTAAAAAGGTGTACGAAATAAAAAACAACATTTTTTGTTCAAAGATTACTAGGGAAGTCAAAAAACCTACTGGCAAGACACTCCATTCTCTTTTTTCTAATCAGAATTAAAACATTACGGACACGTAATGTTTTAATTTTGACACTCGACAGAGTATCTAACTTAACGTCCTGTCATACTTTAATTATATGAAAAGAACAAAATCCACAACCAACCGCGCTTACTGACATACACTGTACTGTGTCATGAAGGCCTCAACAGCTAAGTTAGGTTATTATTTCCATGCTAAGTAAAAGTGTCCTTTGAACTATATATATATATATATATATATATATATATATATATATATATATATATATATATATATATATATATATATATATATATATATATATATGAATAGCCTAGCGTTATTACGCTTGATATCGTTATATACGCTCAAGGGCTTAATGAATACGGAAGATTTATTAATGAGCGTATGAGCTGTGAGGAAAGACTACATTCTGGCGGAAACCAATGGTGTGTTTGCTTATTATGTTAGAGAAAACCTATCATATTTCTTGTATAATAATGTGAGTATGTTTTTTCTCATTGAGTACACGTTTTTCACCCTGTTTGTCCTCACAGTGATACCGGCATAAGGAGAGAAGAGGGTACTCTGTTCTTGCAAGTGCAAGAAAGTTGCAAATAGCAAGCACTGACGTGGCTGCTTTAGAAGGAGTCAGATATGGCCCAGGTCGCCCCTGTGGGACTCTAACCTTGGCTTGAGATTGGCGTGCAGGCTGGTGATTTTCCCTATGCTAAGCGACCTAGTTACAACGTGAAGTCCGTGCCGGCTGAAGGCCATGATGAATCGCAAGAACTCGTGGAACGCCGTCGGATACTTCTACGAAACAGTAGTGCTCGAAAAGAACGCAGTAGAAGGAGCAAAGAAGGTGTCCACCACAGTAGACCGGGTTACTGGAGCGCGGCACATGACCACCGCCTTTAGCCATAATAGGTCAGAAGGGAGTCACTTTGGGGAAGCTAAATTTTAGGGGAAAAAAGGCCACAAATCGTCTCTGAATTAGTCTCATGTTACATGCAATAAAATGACTTTCTACCAAAAAAAAATATAAATACAGAAAAAAATAAAAAATAATGTCTAACTATTGTCCCAATACAAAATATTCAACTTTTCATTACTCATTCCACACAAAGTTTTATCGACATTTCATAACTGTTCAGAAACATCGGCATCGAAACAACATATTTTGTCGAAGTTCCGACCTAAATACGTCAATTCGCCATCGGCAGCAACTAAACGATTTGGATGGAATTTTGAAAAGAATCTTTCAATAAATGCTTATTGATTAAACGTTTTTAAAGTTTTTTTTATTATTATTGAAATGGTGGATTTTCGTGAAACAATGGACGATTTAATTTCAAAGAATAGGCAATATCTGACAGATAGTGTCTATATTAAATTGGGCTGTGCCACCGATGACAGTGGAGTTGGGCTATCGGAATTCTTGCAACTGTTTCATGCGGCCATGACTTGTTTAGTGATGCCGGTGTGATAATTAGAAATTATCATCAAATCACTTTGTTTTATAATTAAAGAAGTTGTGAAGTTGGAAAAAAAATTGACAAAATAAAAAAAAATTGAAAATTTTCTTTGAGGAGTTAACTTATTAAAATTATTGTGGTTTGCTCCTACATAATACCTCGTAATTGGGCCGAATTCAGAGAACGTGATTTCTCCCTATATATTACTTTTCCCTACTGTGCTATATGTGGAAATATGTAAAAATAACAAATTACTTGTAGAATTATATGTAAAAAGAAAGCAAATTCCCGTACTAAATATTCAAACTTAACGCAAAATTAAAGTTTTTTTTACCAAGAAGTTGCTAAGACCAACACATTCACAGTACAGTTAGCCTAATAATCATCCAGTAAAGTCACTATCACGGTACACTTCTATGGCCTTTATTATGTTTTTATAATGGAATAATTATGGAAATAAAGTAAAAATACATTAAATACGTTATCAAAGAGCTCTAACAATATATTACATATATAAAACATCAAAGCGGTATTCATCAAATGCTCTAAAAACAAAGCTTAAACAGATATTCAGTTGGGCGTAAACATGATAATAAAACTGAGGGTAGTATCGCCGAATGCGATCAACACCTCATGAATAAATTTGCAAGAGTTTTCCGACTGATATCATATAGTAATGTCTTGGGTTACAACAAATTTGTATGAAATTGGACTTTCTGAATGTTAGGCCTTAATTTCGTTATGTTAAACGGAAATTGTTATTACTTCTTTTGTACTGAGAAGAATGTTGACGCTTTTCGCCAAATAGTAGCGTCAGATAGAATGTAGTGTCGAAACACTGCTTTATACTTTCCATTTGAAATGGAGATACTTTTGAGTGGTTGAATTGAGTGCTTTGTCTTACTAGTGTGAAAAATTAAAACAGGCCGTTCGTGGCGCAGTGTGACAGCGTCTGACTATAAACGCGATGGGTTGTGGGTTCTATTCCCACTCGGGGGAATTATTAAATTTAACTTATTTTTACGTCCTCGCTCTGGTAAGACAAAGTAAGGCATTGAGTTCCGTCAGTCAACACGCAATGTTTCGAATTCGGAGGAAACCGAAGTACGGAGTGTCTTGACATTAGTTATTTCCTATAACCCTGCCGTGCGGGTTAGAAGCGTGAAACTAAAAACAAAATATAAACATAAATATTCCCCATAATGTGTATCGAAGCCACGAGAAATTGCATTTGTAGTCTGACCGCAGATGCTCTCCCACTGCGCCATGGCCGCCATGCAATGGTAATTGACCATTTCTCTATGAATTATTAAATGTGTCTATTGTATTTAATAACAATTTATACTTTAGCTACTTTAGGCTTAGGGAGGAATATTATGATTTCTTAATTTTTATAAGTAACTAAGCGAAATATTTAGCTAAATTCTAATCCATGACGTCACATATTTAGATCTATACTAATAATATAAAGCAGAAGAGTTTGTTTGTTTATTTGTTTGAACGCGCTAGTCTCAGAATCTACACATTGTAACTGAAAAATTCTTTATACGTCGAATAGTCCATTTTTTGAGGAAGGCTATAGGCTATATAACATCACTATACAGCTAATGTGAGGGAAGCAGTAATAATAAATATTGCAAAAACCGGGAAAATTTGTATATTTTTAAAACTTATATATTTTAGAATAATTAACAAACCTTTAAGTATTTAATATAGATTAACTAGGATTTGACCGAATAGTTTAAAAATTATCGCAATAAAGTGCCTAATAGATGAAGACTCGGGGGAAAAATTTCAGTGATAAAATAGGGATAACTATTTAGTACAAATATAGTTTTATTAATATCACCATGCGGGTAAAGCCGCAAGCGAAATCCTATTTCTTATATAATATTAACAGCATGTTGTAATATTATCATCTTTGTGAAGCCATTTTGATGCCTTCATAATTTAACATATACTTACCACATTATGTGTATATTTAGAGGGTATATAAAACCAGTCGTAAATCAAATATTGACAATTCCTAAGAGAACGTTAAAACACGGGACTTTCTGCGCTATAAATTTATTATATTCTTTATTTATAATTTTTTTTTTTTAACTTCACGCTTACAGACAGAAAGTATTTAGTGTCAAGACACTCCGTACATCACTTTCCGCCGAATTTGGAACATTGCGTGTCGAGTGGCGGAACTCAAAGCCGCACTGAATATATAGTCACTTCGGATTAGATCAGGCCTAGCGGTCAGAGCTGCTGCGTTTAAAATCTTATAAGTTTTAAAAATGTTTTCTAATCCTTAGTGTGCAGCAACTTTAAAAAATAGTAAAATATAATCACTCCTCCGAGTGGAATGCGAACCCATATCCGTTTACAGTCAGAGCCTGTCAAACTGCGCCCGACTGGCCTCAAATTTTAATATTTTCGAAAAATTACTCTAATATTAACAAAGTGGAGCTTATCAAGACAAAATAGTAAATATTACATATTTTATATCAATGTTAAAACACTCTTTATTCAAACATTCTATTATAAACACTTTCCAATCAACATAAAATGGGAAGAGGCACCAGCTTAGAAGACTGCTGAGAATAGCCGGCAAAAAGCAGATTTTTTTAAATATTTTTATAATCTCCTGACTCAATTTTCAGACTGTGGCAATAATTAGCTTTTTGAGCGACCATTAACAACATTCCATTCAGACCAAAGTTAAGATGTATTTATATAATTAAATGCACAATCCACTTTGCATTCAAAACTTCATACATTTCAATTAACAAAACCGCTGACGGCTTCATTCTTATAATATTAAAAACATACAAAAGATCTCAAGATTGCAATTTCCAATACTTTGCAATACGATATGAAAACCGATACCGATACAAAGTGTATTGATATTTTTCTTTAAGTAGGTTATAAATTAAATTATATTTGCATATTTTATTTTAAATGAATGAAAGAAGTGTTTTTTATTATTGAAAACAATTAATTATTATAATTATTATAACAATTAATTAATTATTATCATTGTTTTTGATTGTTTAACTGATATACTTTGTACAACAGGCAATGATTTCGTGAAAAAATGAAATCAATCATGAATTAAGGTAAAACATGCAAGAAAGGCAAAACTTTAATACATTGCAAGTATGCATTAATATAATACTATATTACAGCATATATGATCAAGCCTTGCTACGGCTAATCACTACTTAATGCCCAGCATTTGGTAAACAGAAGATATACCTACGGACTCAGGAGTGTCTTTTGTACAAAAAAAGCTACTACAATAAAAGTAGCTTGCTACAATAAAAGATACCCAGCAAGCTAGTCAGTTTCTGGTATGCTAATATATGTAGACCTGATATTATGTTCAAAATCTCAGCTATGTTCTTCTTTTATGGATATGATGCCAGTATATATGGGCCTATGTATCAACAGTAGCAAGATTAAATATCTCAAAACACCAAAAACTAATTCAACTCTATCACTTTTCAATGTAGAGTCTAAATTTAAAAGATGCGATAATTTTATACATCTGAACTTAATTATTAAGAACGATAACAATGTTAACATAGAGATTCCCATGATCTCTACAAATGAGAATACAAATAATATTAATATTAATTAAAATATTCTACTCTTAAAGTATTTTTGTCTAATAAAATACCTCAGATCCCATTTACTGAGTAAGACTTTAACATCCTCATCTGACCTGCGGCTCTGAATCGTGGGTTCTTAGAAGAAGGACGTTCGAAGATCAGTAAAGCATCTTGCTTTACTAATCTTCGAACGTGAATTATTGAAGAATATTTTTTTTCTTTTTTAGGCTTCTCGCTTTTATCCCGCATAGCAGGATAGGCAGAAAATACCTAGTGTCAACAGACTCCGTACTTCGCTTTCCAACGAATTCAAGACATTGCGTGTTGAGTGGTGGAACTCAACGCCGCTCTTTGTCTTTACTACAGCGAGGAAGTGAAAACAATTTAAATATAATCACTCCCCCGAGTGGGGATCGAACCCACAACCGATCGCCTTTACAGTCAGATGCTGTCACCCTGTGCCATGACCGGCACTGGCAAAATTGTTGGGGGTTCGGTCTTTTTAGTTATCTATAAAGATAATGCATGGCAAATACGGTATAATCAGGAACTTCAAAAACTTAACAGATATCCTAACAGCTTATAAGTTATTAAATCAAGCAGACACTCTTAGCTTGCTAACATCCATCATATGGATGATAGAGGTATTCCTAAGCGACTTTTTGAGTCGAACAGTTAACCAGACGGTTAACGTAAGGCTGAAAAACCTAAGGTTCTTACTTTGGTTGATTAAGTTAGCACAGAACTCAAAATTCTAAGTATAAAAATTGAAAAAGGTCAGGTCTGAATAGAGAGGAGATAGAGCCAAGTTTTGGAGGACCTACAGAGGATTGTATAGCTATTGATAAGTAGAATTTCATAACAATTTCATATTATAACAGCTATCGAATGTAATGACTAATGTCTCGAGATTAGTGAAAAGAATTTAAATTAATTATTGTTAAGTATATCTATTCAATTAAAAAAAATCTTTACAAATCGTTACATAGCATTATAAACCACTACAATCATTCAGTCAAAAAGAAGCAAGTGTCATGACACTTCAACCTCTATTCTCGACATCTGCTCTCGACACAACGAAGAAGGGAAATAATAATTGTAATCAACACTCTGAGTGGGAATCAAACCCATAAACAATCGTGTTAATTGCCAGTTGTTGTTGCACTGTTTCACAATGGACTCTTAAATAATAAAGTCCCAAAACAACATCCCTATATATATTTATTAACCGCACTAATATACAAAATATAAGTTATCTAATTAGCGAACTCAAGAATCCGATGGAGTTTTCTCGTCTGGCATTAATTAATTATTACCTCGAAGGGGAAATCCCGTTTTCATTATAATGAAACTTGTTGCCAGTATCACGAAATTGTGTTGCGTAAATAAGAATATGAATTTTGCAGTATGTACATATATATGTGTATATATGTACGTTTAACATGCTTAGATAATTAAAAAGGTATTTTGGCTTAATTTGGTTTGGTTGGTTGGTTTTTTTAAAAGCGTGCGATGATAAAGAGTTCAAATTTCACATATCAGAATGTTAGTTGATTACGACATTTTATAGTCCAGGTCAGCGTCAGACTGTAAATGCAATTGGTTGGGGGTTCGATTCCTACTCGGTGAATGAACTTATTTAAATTATTTTAATTTCGCCAGCCTTGTAGGTAAACAAAGCACAGCGTTGAGTTACGCGTCTCAACTCAATCTAAATTGGAAAAAAGTGAAGAACATCGCTTTATACTATATTCTATACATTATGAATTAGGTCTTGAAAAATCAAGAAACATTTGAAGAGTGTCAAGATCACGAATAAAATATGAGCGGAAAAAAATGCATAAATTCAAGATATTTTGTAATAACTTATTAGAAAAAAAGCAACTTCAAGATTCTTCATGCATAGCAGGGTAGTCAGCGATAACCTAGTGTCAAGACACTCCGTTGACCGCCTTCCACTTAAAATTAAAACATTGAGTGTCGAATGGCGAGCTAACCACCGCACTCTTTCCTATTAGAATTACCTTTTTATATGAATAAAATAAACATTAAATACACTAAAATGTGTTGGGCATACACTTGTTTTAAATGTGACTTTTATGTTGCTAAGGTTACATGTATTTTCCGTATCACAAGGCTTCTAGTATATACCTGTTTATGTATTATGTATAATTATTTTAAATCATATTCTAATATTTTTTATGTTATTTCAAGATTCTACTTTTTGAAAGAGATGAAAAAAGAACGGAATGTAAGATAAGGGTAGAGAGAAGGATATTAGAACAAGTGAATGAGGTGGTATATCTGGGAAGTATGTTTAGTAAAGATGGAAGATACAAAATAAATGTAGAAAGGTTTATTGCTGCCCGTAACAGGGTTAACGGTGCTCTTGCTGCATTGATGCGACGGCAAATGCGAAGTCAGTTTAGCTGACCGTATATGCAGCGATTAGATACACAGAATAGCATGGTGTAAGCGCGAATGTCATAGTAATAATGAAGAAAAACGTGCACAGGTGATTTTGGCAAGTTTAGAGAATGATTGGTGAAAGAATGGTAAGAAAGATTTATGAAGCAAACGTAAGTGGTATGAGTACGGGAGACCTCGATGGACCGTCGAAAACACAGTATCGAAGATATTGGAGGAAGGTCACGTAAAAAGCACGAGGACCCCCCGAAAATAAATTTAAACTTAGAATATAAAACATTTAAAAAAAAAACAAAGTTTTTAGGATTCGAACCCGCACATCTTGGAAAGCGTCCAAGCGCTATGACCGCTAAGCCATGCGTTGCACTACAGGCTGCGTTGAAATTATTATACGTTTTGTTACAACTTAATTACGTTGTTACCATCTCTGTAGAGTGCTTTTTACAAATTTCTGATACCCAAAGATTATTAAAAAAATAATCGTTTGGCAAAGGAGACTGCTATTTTACTATTTTTAAAGTGATATTCTACACCCAGGATTAGAAAACATTTTTATATGTTTTAAAAAATTATTTCAAATCTGTTATTTTTAATTAAATTCTAAGCACGAGGAGAGTTAGAATTTTTAGAACTTGTTCAAGATATTTAAAAAAAATTATAAAGCTAATTTTGTTAACCAATTTACACATTACTCTGTGCCAACCCAAAAAAAGAAACCAATATCAATAATTCAATACGAAATCTCCAAGAGAAATAATATGAAAAAAATATATATCACGGTACTTGTAAAAAGCCAAAAAATAAATCACTATGACCGTCAAATTACAATGTAAAGCTTGGTTTGGGTAACCGTAAATCATTCGGTAAGTATTTAGCACGACATAATTTCCCCCGGGTCTCCATTGCGGCCAGCTTATAAAGAGCTCCTGTGTGGAGCCACGCGTATAATATGTGGGTGTCCAGTGAAATTGGTTAGATTTATGGCTTTTTACTAGGTGGGAAAAGTTGTTTCCACTTTAAATATAGTATATTGTTCTGAAACTTTCAATTTGTAGTTTTAACTGGAATTAAGTTAGGTAATTTTAGGCTTCACGCTTTTATCCCGCATAGCAGGGTAGACAGAAAGTACCTAGTGTCAAGATACTCCGTACTTCGGTCTCCAACAAATTTAAAACATTGGGTATAGAGTGGTGGAATACAACGCTTCACATTGTCTTACTAGAGCGAGATAGACAATATATAGAAATTTGAAAGTAACGAAACTCGAACCTGGGATTCTTAGAAACTATTCGAACGTATTGAAGAATAAGCTACACGTTCTACATCCTTTATGCGATCTATGTCGATATCTGTATACGCTTATCAGCAATTTGTTTTTGTTGTTATCAACTCTTTAGATTTTAATGTCAATTTAAGAAAACTTTTGCTACCCAAAGAATATTTCTAAAAACAATTATTTGATAAGAAACTGAATGCTATATATTAAATACTTGTAAAAGCCCGCAACTTTGTTAGTCTTGACCTTTAAAGATACTACTTCCATTGTGTCTGCTTTGAAAACTAAATTTTCAGTAACTACCAAAAAATAATATAATTTTTTCACACAAAATATTAAAAAATTCCGACCAAAGCAGATGGTGGCGCTTTGTGAGCGCGTTGTGAGTTCGATTCCCACTCGAGAGAGTGATTATATTTTAATTATTTTCAGTTGCTCGCTCTGTTAAGACCAAGTGCGTGGAGTCATGAATTCGATGAAAAGCAAAGTACGGAGTCTCTTAACACTAGGCACCTTCTGCCTACCTTGCTAAACGGGATAAAAGCGTGAAGCTAAAAAAAAGAGAGAAAATTGATATAAATTTCTTATTTATCAACCGAGTGAATAAAAAAAAACTAGATGTTAAGAGAGATTTATCAAAATACAATAGTGAAAACTACATTAAAATGGGAAAATCCATCTGAAATTAGCGTGCTCAAACGCAAAGACTAACCAAGACAACAGAAAAAACATTGTAAAAATCTCTCTTTTGGGTTCAGTTACTTGATAAATGTCCCCAATAAAAAGTTTTGTCACATATTTTCAATATACGGACAGCAATAAGTTATTTCTTTTAATATATATGTATAATTATAATATCTCAAATATTATTCAGGTAAGGCTTAAAATTATTTGAAATTAAATATGTTTCACAAAATGGTTTAAAAAAGCACATAATTCAAGATTTTCATAATAGACATGATTCTTTTAAATAGACGTAATATAAAAAAAATATTTACTATTCATAAATCACTAGGTTCTTTTTGATACCAAGCAAAATACGACAGGGAAGAGAAAACGGTGCCCTTATAAAAGACCCTTAGATACCAATGTTAATGATTTTCATATACTGTCATGTGTCAACTGTACGGACATGGATCGAGCTCTATTGTAACGTTTTAACTATTTATTTTTTGGATCACTGCATGATTGGTTGTGGGTTTGAGTCCCACTCGGGAGTATGATAATATTTAAATTCTTTTCAATTCTTCCCGCTTTATGGCATAGCAAGGTAGTTAAAGATAATTTAGTGTCTAGATACTCCGTTTACTGTATTCTAAGAGTTGTATGATGACAACGCCGCCTCATGTCTTACCAGAATGGAGAAATGAGAAGCAATTTAAATATTAACCATTCCCTCGAGTAGGAATCGAACCCACAATCAATTATGTCTACAGTCAGTTGCTCTATTTCGGGCGGAAGGTGTCTAGACACTTGGTTGACTTACCTGCGGATACAAACAATAAAATCTTTTCTATTTACTCCATAATATGTTATATGAGATATGTATGTTTTATATCATTGAGAATGTCATAAATGTATGAAGATTCTAAGTATTACACTATGATACTAAAAACTTATTAATTGTACTTATTTATCCTAAAGAACAATTTAAATATTTTATTATTTACTATTTTTAAAGTGTTATTCCACACTTAGGATTAGAAAACATTTATGAAAAAACGTATAAAAATTTGTACGCAGCGGGATTCGAACCCGCGACTCTTGGATACCGTCCAAGCGCTCTGACCGCTAAGCCATGCGTTCTACTACCAGCTGCGTCGAAATTCTTATACGTTTTATTAAAACTTATTTATGTCGTTAGCATCTCTGTAGAGAGATTTTTACAAATTTCTACTACTTAAAGATTAATAAGAAATAATCGTTTAACAAGAGAGATTGCTATTTTATTTTAATATTTACTATTTTTAAAGTGTTATTCCACACTTATGATTAGAAAATATTTATGAAAAATTAATTTTAAATATTTGTATGCTGTTTTTTTTTTCATTTATTTGTAAATATATAGTACATACACCATCGACCTACATTGCCCTCCGTTCGACATATATATCTAAGTTATATAAGTTGATCTTTAAGGTCTAGCTTTATAGATATTTATTTTCTCAAAAAAAAACACAATACTATAACTTACATGAGAAACAATATTTAAAGTTTACTAATTTAAGGTTGGTCAGGATTTGTGGGTAGCACTAAATACTACTAAAGTAAGGAAGAACGTAAAATGGAAAGACATTTTCATATATTTTCAAAGTTTATTTTTAAAACTGTGTCGATATATCTTCAATCCACGAGGTTAATAGTCACTATAATTATAATTATGATATGGATGAAATAAATATTTTTAGTTTCACGCCTTTTATCCCACATAGCAAGGTACATTGTATATACACTCCAAACTTCGTTTTCCACCAAATTTGAGACATTGTGTGTTGGGTGATGAAACTGAACGCTGCGGTTTGTCTTACTAGAGCGATGAAAATGAAAATAATTTACCTATAAACATCCTCCCCGAGTGGGAAACGATCCCATAACCACCATACACCACCGATCGTAGTGATGCGTATGACTGTAAACACCACCATAGGTGGTGTTTACAGTCAGACGCATCACTACGATCGGCCTCACAATACATTGTAGCAATGAAAATTATTGTAGCAATGAAATACATGTTTTGAAATAAATGCACAGATACTGTACTAGGATAATCGCAGTTATTAACTCACGCCACAAGTTTCATTTCGTAAAGCAAGTAGTATTATATATTAAAAAGAAACATTAATGTATAAATAATGCCTGTGTGGCGTGTGACAGCGTCTGACTGTAAACGCGATCGGTTGTGGGTTCGATCCCCACTCGGGGTAGTGATTATATATAAATTATTTTTACAAAATGCGGCGGCGGCAAATTGAGTTCCACCACTCAACACGCAATGTCTCGACTTCGGCGGAAAGCGAAGTTCGGAGTGGCTTTACACTAGGTACTTTCTGTCTAATAAAAAAATAATTAAAAATTATTTTTTTATTCATACATTTGTTTACAAAGTAATCTCCGAAAAAATATAAAACTTCTAAAAAATAAACAATAAATCAAATATAATAAACAATCGAATACCTAATTCGGAGTCGATTATAGCGCAATGGGACTAGTTACTTTCTCTGTACCCTGCTATGTGGGGTAAAAAGTTGAAATAAAAAAATATACATGTAAGCACCTTCTTGTGTAGTGTGCAATAATATTTTTATCCAGGTATCATTATCATATGGAAAATGCAAGCTTTTAATATAGATAACAAACATATTAAAATAATTGAATAATTATAATCAGAAAATATATTTTCATGCACCTTAATTAAAACTGTATATATATATTTTTGTATATATATTACTTCGAAATTCGTTGCATTGAAATCGATGTGTACGTTGTTTAGGAAGAAATTATTATGTAATACAACTTTAACTTCAGTAAGATGAACGGCGTGGGTGTTAAAATTGGCCATGTTTTTTCAATATACATTTTAAAATTAATTATTTTCAACGGATTATTTGTACTTTTTTTATATTGTCGGCCACACTTACTATAAAATGGAATTCGCAATACACTACTAATGTAATGTTCGAAACGCCGAGTTTCCAAATATATATTTTTGACCAAAATACACGCGATATCTGGTATGACAAAGATTTTACGTTTTTTTTTACGCTTATTATCCCGCATAGCAGGGTAGACAGAAAGTACCTAGTTTCAAAACACTCCGTACTCTGCTTTCCGCCTAATTCAAGACATTGCGTGTTACGTGGTGGAAATCAACACTGGACTTTATCTTACCAGAGCGAGGAAATGAAAATAATTTAAATGTAATCACTCCCCCGAATGGAAATTGAACGCACTACCGATCACGTTTACAGTCAGACGCTGCGCCATTTGCCATGACCGGCCTTACCCCTTATGGTCATTTTCCACACATTGCAATTCATTAAGATTCGCCATTTAAAGTGAAACTAATTCGCGTATTGTATTTTACATGTGGGCTACAAAATCCACATAAAGAAATGAAAAAAAAATAAATATTATCATTTCCATTATTTCATTGTTATATATTTTTTTTAATATAATGTAACGGAGAAAATTTGTATATGCCTGTTATTGGATACCTGTTTTAGAACCCACAACCAATCGCGTTTACAGTTAGACGCTGCCCCACTCCACCGTGACGGCTTTTCATAACTTACCGTAATAAAACATCCAAATAACATATTGATTTTGTTTTTATCAATTTATATCGTTTACACGGAAAAGGGGAGTTTAGATAGATTTAATATTCGAAGAAATGAAGGTCCCCACGTTTGAACGACAACAGGAAATGAAAATAAAGTACACGTTTTACCATTTTCACGATATTTATGTTAAACTGTTTGCATGAAATATGTTGAAAATGTAATATTTTACGGTATAAAAATATTTGATGAATTACTGTTCAGTTATTGTAATGACCTGGTAACCTAGTGTTAAGACACTACGTTTTTACTATGCTTTCTAGAGACATTAAAGATTAAGTTGCGGAACACGACTCAGATTGTCATATTAAAGAGAAAATGCACCCACAGTCATATTTTTAAATATAATCATTCCCTTGAATGGGTATCGAACCCAGAACACATCGTGCTACGGTATGACCTCAAACTTCAGTAATTTTTCTAATTCAAACTTTTCATTAAACATTTTGCCCTTATTACAAGTTATAAGATATATATAAAAACCATACAAATATTCAATATGAAACGCTTTATATTCTTTTAACAAAGTAAATATCTAAGCTCAAATAAAATATAAGATTCAAAAAATCTTAAGATATAAACAAAATCCGAAGCTTGGTCTCAAGACGCACGTAAATCTTGACAACTTTATTTCGCGACCCTCGTCACATATGGTATACTATGTGCGGGACAACCTTTTTGCTGAAATGTTCTAGTTGTTATAATGAAGTCTTAAATATTTACACCAAAATTGGCATTTTATGTAAATTTAACACTGTGTTTGTTTATAGCAGGCATCGAATCCCCTGTTCTTGGATTCCAACCGCTTCACGCTTTATGATATATAGATAAAGATCATTTTAAGTAGATATTTTAAGTAGTTATATGTGTGTGGATTTTTATATACCCCTTTATTATACAATAGATTGCATAATAAATGGGGTATATAAAAATCCACCCCACATATCCAGGGTAGTCAAAAACAGCCTAGTGTCAAGATACTCCGTTGTCTGCTCTCCACACAAAATCGAGACATTTTGTGCTGAGTGGCGGAAAATTAAGACAAAATGCGTAGTGTCTTGACACTGAGTACTTTCTGTCTACTCTGCTTGCGAGATAAAAGCGTGGGGCTAAAAATAAGAAGAACAATAATTGTAGGTATATAGAAAACCATCTGAGTGTAAACACAATTACTTATGTGTTAGATCTCTCAGATTATTGATTATTGTCACTTCCACGCTCTACTATCACAAAATACGGCGTTGTGTTCCGCAACTCTACACGTAATGTTTCAAAATGAGATGAAAAGTGAACTATACGTTTTTTGCCTACATTTATTTATATAGAAAAATATATTTTTTATTTTATAAACCCGTGACGCATTAGGACATGATAACTGCTTACTATTATATATTGATATTAGTAATTTGTGATTTTAAATGAAACTGTTTTAAACGAATTATTCGTTTGTATTCACTCGGAAAGAAGGGTGTGAAAGTAATGGTCTAAACCTGAATGCGAGTAAAACTAAGATTCTTGTATTTGAAAGAGACGAAGAAAGATCTGAATGCAAGATTATGGCAGATAGAAAGATATTATAACAAGTGAATGAGGTGGTATATCTGGGAAGAATGTTTAGTAGAGATGGAAGATACGAAATGGATGTGGAAAGGCGTATTGCTGCCTGTAACAGGGTTAACGGTGCTCTTGCTGCATTGATGCGACGGCAATACGTCAGCGTACCTGCACGTGTTGCCGCTCACAATGCAGTACTGATACCGACGTTGTTATATGGCAGTGAAACGTGGGTGTGTCAAAAGAAGAATAAAAGAAAGACGTATGCAGTAGAGATGAGGTCTCTGCGTTGGATATGGGGAGTCAGCTTAGCTGCCCGTATGTGCAGCGAGGAGATACGCAGAATTACAGGTATAAGCGTGAATGTCACAGTAAAAATGAAGAAGAATGTGCTCAGGTGGTTTGGGCACGTGGAAAGAATGAGCGATGAAAGAATGGTAAGAAAGATTTATGAAGCCAAGGTACGAGAGGTCGGGGGAGACCTCGGTTGACCTTCGAAAACACAGTATTGAAGATACTGGAGGAAGGTCACGTAAAAAGTATGAGGCCCCCCCGAAGAGCATGCATGAAGAGGATAATGACTGTGGACGAGGCGAAAGAGGTATGCGAATTAGGGACCGTAGCGTTTGGCGCTCCGTACTCTCTGACTACCTCGCCAGGGATGAAGCGTGAAGCGAAAAAAAAAATTCGCCTGTATTTTTGGTATTTAAGAATACATAGTATGATTACTACCTATAGTAATTCAGTCTACCTGTGACCACGAGGACGATAATACTAAACTAAGCGAAGTAAATAGTTTCATTTAAAATTCTATCAGTTTAAAAATATATAATACAATTTTAACGTATTTCTTAACATATGATTTGTCTAATATGAAAATAATTGTGGTTGTCAAGCATTTCTTAATTTTATTAATTTAACGCATTGCTAGTGCATTACTATACCAATGCTTTTGATCTACTTTTCCATATAAACTTCAAGTAAGTTTAGGTACATACTCCATACCGTAAATTACATAAAAAGGTGATCAGGTTTACCTTTTAATATTAATATTAATATTAATATTAATATAATATAATGATTTTTATTTATTTTATCCAAATTATAACAAAACGGAAATACTTAAAGAATTTAAGAAAAGTTTTTACTTTATTTAAACTTGAAAGGAAGATAGTCGGAAAGAACTTAGTGTTAAGACACTTTGTTCTCCGCTTGCCACCTGAATTCGATAGAGTGATTGAATGCATGGTGGAGCTCAACGCCGCGCTTTGTTTTGTCAGAGTGGAGAATTTAAAATAATTTAAATATTCACAACACAATCGCTTTTACAGTCAAACAAACCGTGCAATGTTAGGCGCCTCATAATGTCACTATGGAACTAAATGTGACTTTATTATGTATTTGTTATTCTGATAAAAATCCGACTGAATTTAAGATATTGAATATTGTGTTGCGGAACTCAACGCCGGTCTTCTATTCCCCATTTTCCAATTTTTTTAAACACATAATAGATAGGCAAATATATAGACGGATAGATAGATAGACAAATATACTTCTTTATTCCGCAATATAGAAAAGAAAGAAATAAGAAGTACACTACTGTACCTTCTAGTATTTAAAGGTGAATTTATCATTGTTAGTGATCCCCTACAATACCTATATATCCAGATAACCTTAGGCTTTTACATTGAAATAGAAATCATCGTGAAAGCATATATATATATATATATATATATATATATATATATTATATATATATATAATGTATATATATATATATATATATATATATATATATATATATATATATATATATATATGTATATGTGTGTGTGTATTAGTGTACACAAAAAAGGGGACATAGTGAGAAAAAATGTGAGGAAGATTGCGCGTAACACAAAAACGTTACAATTTTTCTTATAATAAAAAAGTGTCACTCTAAAATAAAGTAATTTAACATATTAAGTATATCTTACATCTGAAAATATATGGAATACATAAAACTTTTCACAGTTTGGGCACTTCGCACTATTCTCTACTAACTCTCAAGAGAAGCCAACTTTGTACGCTTTGAAATATTGTAACCACTCAAGAATATGTTCGTGTATTGCAAATAGTAGCAATATTTTTAAACATACGGAATATATTATGTAACGCAAACATTCAGTGGTATATCGTCTGAGATGAGTAGCAAGAGTTGAAATTGGAGACATTGCGCCTTTAGTGGTGGAACTCAGAACCGCACTTTATATTACCAGAGCGAGGGAGTAAA
The DNA here is from genome assembly GCA_032432895.1 of Dryadula phaetusa. Classification (NCBI taxonomy): domain Eukaryota; kingdom Metazoa; phylum Arthropoda; class Insecta; order Lepidoptera; family Nymphalidae; genus Dryadula; species Dryadula phaetusa. Next base: position 1,105,925 of record JAOYRS010000069.1, on the reverse strand, counting down.
GATAATTTTAAATATGTACTGTGAAAATCGAACCTACAACCAATAGCATTTACAGTCAGACGCTGTACCACTGCGCCACGATGGCTTTACTGTTATATAGCTAAATAACGATCATTTTTAAATTGTTATTCTTTTCTATATCGATTGAAAGTAGACAAAGTGGTGTTTTAAAACTTTGTTATTATAAGATTATTTTATTATATAAAAAACGTTTCACAAAACATATAAAGATAGAAACAGAGAATATTGTAGATATTCTCTAATAATTAATTAAATCACTATAAATGAATATATTGGCATTAGCTAGTATATAATAGGCGGACACAATATTTTATATATGTTGTGGATGGGACTTTGTTCGTGACAAATTTAATATATCTGGATGTTTATCTTTTTCTAAAATAAAAGCTATCTGTCAGTATATATGTATATGTGTATGCATGTGTATATATTCATATTCTACTATTTATTTATATACGTATATATGAAGCCAGTATATACAACGCCTACCGATTTAGTTTGTCCTACACCTTAAGGTTGCCTGGCAGAGATCGCTCATAGCGATAAGCCCGCCTGCTGTACCCATTTTTATTTAATATGTTTTTCTTTGTTCTTATCATGTGTGTGGTGTGCAATAAAATATTATTATTATTATAATCGGTTCAGCTGTTTCAAAATTATCCAGAACAAGCAGACCGATAAAAATTGAAAAAAATGTAATTTTGCTTTTGTATCGTATACACAATATAAATGAAACATAAATGATGTATAAAGAAGAAACATAAATTGTGTATAATATATTGTAATTATCAGAACCGGATACAGGTGCAAGTTTTTAAATTAATGAAATAATAAGAAGTGGTTCAAAATATTATTGCCAAATTTTCTTATACTGTTTAACTAACTGTGCCTGCGACTTAGTCTGCATAAAATTCACAATTCTGGATTTTTATTTGATATTTCTAAACTAAAAATAGCATAAATTACCCTGTATTGCATCAGTTAAAACTAGCTAAAGTCAAAATTGGCCCAGCCGTACCATAGATTAGCCAGAACAAATAGATAGACAGACAATTAAGGCCGGTCGTGGCGCAGTGGGACAGCGTCTGACTGTAACGCGATCGGTTGTGGGTTCGATCCCCACTCGAGGGAGTGATTATATTTAAATTATTTTCACTTCTTCGCTCTGGTAAGACAAAGTGCGGCGTTGAGTTCCACCACTCAACACGCAATGTCTCGAATTCGGTGGAAAGCGAAGTACGAAGTGTCTTGACACTAAGTACTTTCTGTCTACCCTGTTACGCGGGATAAAAGCGTGAAGCTAAAGAAAAAATTGGACGAGATCTTATTTTAGTTTATTTACTGTGTAAACGTACTCCTATAAGCATTTAGTTAGAAAGCGGTTATTTTAATATTACAAACAGACATTACAATTTTATTTATTTGTATATTTATAAAAAAAATAATAAGAATGTGTTGAAATTGGATTACTTTTTTAAATGTATATTATTCGTTTAACAATACTTGAAAAATTATAAGCAAAAAATTAAAGCTCTCTTGAGGTCACGTCACCATGGTTACCAGAAAGTATTATATTTCAATATAAAACATTATATTTTAGAAATTCTTACAAATTTCTAAAAAGGAAATATCTCTTATTATGATACATTAAATGAAAATAGAAATGATTTTGTATATAACAATAACTACTTGTGTTTTTAATTTAACTAAAGAGCCTTATTATTTATGAAATATTTGGTTATTAGTAATTAATATATTTATCCTAAATTAACAATTATATGAATAATGTTTAATAATACATATTTAAATGCTAAACCGATATTGATTAAGCTCTCACATTTCAATACAAAATATTTAAAAGCTATATATAAATTTTAAAACACAACAAACTTACCTTAATTATAAATTAATCACTCAAATCCTTGAATGACGCACATTTAAAACGAAAAATAGTAGAAAAACACGTTAAATAAAATCGTAACATTGACGTTCCCGCCAAACCGAACGGTTCGAAAACAACCGCCCTCTCCGAGAGCTAGGGCATCACTGATCTAGGGATGCTGGGGAAAGATATGGCGTGGGGTCGTATCGTTGTAGTAATTACAACTTTTTTTACAACTGTACGCCTATTCCTGCATATTAAACAAGTCAGAGAGAACCTAGTAAAGGCAATCCGTTCTCCACTTTCAATCCAAAAACTTCAGATTGAGTGGCGGAATTAAACACCGCGGTTTGTCTTACTACGTAGTACAATTCCCGAATTGGGATTAAACCCACAAAAATCGTGTTCACCATCTTTTTCTGTGCTACTGCATCATGACGGTCTCATCACTAAGGAAAAAAACATTTTTTTTTAAATTTACCTTCTAACAGGGTATTCCAAAGAAAATCCAAACTAATTCTTTATTTTTTAGTTACAAGCCACAATTTGTTTGACTAGAGTAGACGAAAATATTTTTGAATAAAAATATTAGGAAAGTAGGAATTGAACTCAACACAATCGCGTCTAAAGCGATATACTTATCAACTGAGTCACGATGGCGTGCGTTTAGTGTGTAATTCTTAAGTAGTAATATTCTTGTATTCTCGTACAGAGATATATGTTCATATTATCTAATGAAGTTTAAAGGTCGATTGGGTACAGTGGATACGCATCTCACTGTAAACGCGTTTGTAATGAGTTCGACTTTGACCAATTGAAGGAATAATTTGATTCACAATAACTAAATTTTCGCACTTTAGTCAGAGACAAAGGCAGCGTTAAGCTCGGTTTAAGATAGTGTCTAGAATTTATCTCGCTGCTTTAAATGTTACATAAGTAAATAAGGGGTCCTTATTTTAGTTTCATGCTTTTAAACAGAAAGTGCCTATTGCCAAGACACTCCGTACTCCGTTATCACTCCGTACTCCGTACACGATATATGAGAAATTGCATATTGGGTGACAAAACTTACTGCTATACTTTATATTACCAGAGACGAAAATAATTTAAATGTCTCCCGATTGAGAATCGAACCCAAACGATCAGTCCGACATCCGAAAGTCGGATTCTGCCCCACTGCGCCACGACGGGTCACAGGTGGGAGATGCATGAGGATAAAAATAATAAATTTTTCGTTTAGCAGATTTCAAAATCATATTGATTAATGTTTTGCTTCTAATTTGTACATTTATGAATTTCGTGAATTATGTACCAAATATATGAATACCGTACTTGATACTTATGTGAAATTTGAAGTCGCTACCCTTCGCTATACTAATATCCTATATTTTATTAATTAATATGTCATAAAAATGCGTTATAGTTTGTAAAAATACATAGCAAATAAATAATTACAAATAATAAAACCATTTATTGCAGATAACATATAAATAAACATATTAACTCGAGGCAGCTATCGGTTGTGGGTTCGAATTCCACTCGAGGAAGTGATAATATTTAAACTGTATTTATTTCCTAGCTCTGTTAAGACAAAGTGACGGCGTTAAGTTCCATCAATTAACACGCAATAATCGAATTGAGTGGATCAAAGCGTGAAGCTAAAAAATACACGAAAATTTTGCTTATGATAATAGATAGCAAAAGGCCGTTCAATAGAAGTGATAAATATTACAAGGTTGATTATCACAGTTGGAGGAATTCTAATACAAAAAAGTGCGGAGTTTAGCTCGGTCACTCAGCACAAAGAGTTTTTAAAGTAGCCTCATACATTATTCCATATAACAGGGTAGAAAGAGACGACCTAGTAAGAAGCACTCTCTTGACTGCTTGGTCCGAAAATTATGTATTGAACATAACATATCCCAGGCAACGTATGTAAAGATGCAGTGATATAATTGATTTAAATTATTAAAGCACAATGAAATATTAGTATATTTAAATCTAATAGTGTTTTTTTCTAAGAAGAAACCGCAAGCAAACCGCCTTGTATAATTAATATTTTGGTCTGCCCTAGATTTTAAATCATTTTTTTTAAATAAACAATAATTCTTTCCACACCATTTATCGTTTTAAATGAAAATACTGGCTTTGTGCTCAACCACGTGACAGCGTTTTGGCTGTACACACTACTATATCATGTAAATTGTAGACGGTAAAATATGATTTGGAATTTGAATGCATTTGACATTTTGTTTAGTGTTACAGATGCGGTTAATGTTTCAACGTGAAATATAACTATTAGTTAAAACTTACTTTTAATAATAATTATCATTTCCTTGTTATGGTTAAAAATACATTGAGTTGCGTAACTCAACGCCGTGTTAGTCTCACCAAAGGTAATGATTGTACCTCCAAGTGGTTACGTAACCCACAAACCTAGCATTAACAGTAAATAAAGTTTAATACTAAATAATAATAATAATTTCATAGTAAAGATTTCTCTTTTACTCAACTTATGAAATTCAAATCACACCTGAATTATTTATTTTCGTATAATTTTTGTGTAATGATATCATTTTTCAGAACAAGTTCCTAATATTAAGTCCCCAGTCTCCTATATAACGCTTATTTAAAACGTTGAGTGTTAATGAGTGAAGCCAGCGTGTTTTGTGATTGTGGGTTCGATTCCCACTAGATGAATAATTACATTTAATTTAGATTCTATTCTCCTCTCTAGTAATATAATGCGTAGCGTTAAGGTCCGCCACATAACACGCAATGACTCAAATTATGAGGGAAGCAGCAAACGGAGTGTCTTGAAATGAAGTTCCCTCTGGATTCTCTTTTTCTTGATTATTGGATGGTATCATATTTTAACATTGCATACGGTAATGAAGCTGGGCGTATATGATCACTCCCACATCTTGGATTTGAATCTAAAACAATAGTATTTAACTAAACGTCCACTAACTAGGCTAGGACAGTGATTTTTTACAAAAATAAGTTTTTTTATATCTATAGTTACATAGAGTTTGCCAAGAATCTTAAAATCCAGGCCGGTCGTGGTACAATTGGATAGCGTCTAAGTGTAAACGCGATCGGTTGTATGCTTAATTCTCACTCAGGGAAACTATATATTTAAATTTTCTCGCTCTGGAAAGACAAAGTACGGCGTTGAGTTACGCCACTCAACCCACAATGTCTCGAATTTGGCAGAAATCAGAGTACTTACCGTAAAGCCATTATTTACCGCATAACAGTATAATATTATTACTGAATTACATGTAAAATCACATGGAATATCTTTCGTAAATTCGAGGCATACTACAGTGAAATCTCTAGTTAGTACAAAGCTCATCTATTATAAGGAAGGCAAAGATCTGTTGGTAAAAACCTCATTCATTTTGTTCTCCAAGTACCCAACTGCTCAAATCCACACTTTTTCCCCACGAAATTATTAACTACATTGGGCCACATCATTATGAAGACCGACCAACTTTTGATTTGTAATTCATGAAACCATTAGTAACTCGGTGCAAACTTAAATCGACTTGCCTTGTACTGGAATACAAACTTATATTGCAGACGGAATATTTGTCCACATTGCAAATTCATCCTTATTTGCAAAGGTTATCTTCATTTCGAGTTTCCTCCGACAGCACATGACAGTTTGTTGATGAACTACAAAGTGACATTGACAGAGTCGGGGGTTAATCATTTGTTTAAAGTTCGATTTTAGATGACAGAAATTGATTTGGAAAATTGTTATCTGGTTTTGGCGGTTTCGCTGGTTTGAGAAAAAGGAGATTTCATTTTTTTTTATTTAGCACAGCCTCTTCAACAATCCAGGACTTAAGGAAGACAGCTTAACAAAAAACTAGGAGCTTGATTTTATTATAAAACAATCCCCTGACTCGTGACTGACTCGTAAAGTTAAATACTTCTTCATACACTTCTTCGGACATGGCTTAAAGAATTATATTGGTAAAATTCTGTTTAAAAAATATGTAGTCTTTAAATGACGTAAACTATATTTAACACAATTTCCAACCAAATCATAATAAAGAAAGGGTAAATAAATAAACAGAGATGTGGCTAATAAAAGCATTTGTAAATTTGTTTTAAACGAAATTCTTAAACACAATAAAGTTATAAAAGTTTTATCGGGAGTGATGTATTCTTAATTCACATCACAAAAATACAAATTTCCTCTGCACACATATTTTCTATGTAAAACAAACAAAAATAAATTGTAAAAAGCATATAATCACATTGGCATAACTGGATAGGAACGCATAGCTTAGTGGTCAGAGTGCAGACGGTTTCCAAGAGGCGCGAGTTCAAATATCACTGCGTTTAAATTTCGTACGTTTTGTAAAAATCGTTTTCGTATCCTAAGTGTATAAAAAACACTTTAGCATTATTAAAACACATTTCTATTGACCCTCTAGATAGATGACTTAAAAACAAATTATAACAGCTTGCGAGCAAAACTGTTTCGAATTGCCAATCTTTTAAAATCATACTAATTTCTGAGCACTGTATGTAATCTAAGGTCCTAATAAAAGGTCTAGACGATTTAAATTCGTATCTCAACTCAATTCCTTCTTCCACTAATGGCGTCTTCATGAGATTAGAAATAAATTATTATACGTTATCGTATTACTACGTATCGCACAAATGACAGATTTAGAAAATTCAGCGTCTGACTGTAAACGCGACCGGTTGTGGGTTCGAACACCACTCGGGGGAGTGATTATATTTAAATTACTTTCACTTTCTCGGTCTGGTAAAGACAAAGTGCGGCGTTAAGTTCCACCACTTAACATACAATGTCTTGACTTCGGTGGAAAGCGAAGTACGGAGTGTCTTGACACTAGGTACTTTCTGTATACTCTGCTGTACGGGATATAAACGTGAAGCTAAAAAAAACAATAGATATTTACTATTTTTAAAGTGTTATTCCACATTTAGGATTAGAAAATATCTTTGGAAAAACGTATAAAAATTCCTCTTGGATACCGTCCAAGTGCGGGTTCGAATCCCACTGCGTTCAAATTTTTATACGTTTTTTCAAAGATGTTTTCTAAAAACAATAGAATTACTGAATATATACGCAATGGTTGTCGGTACGAATACAATGCTCATTTGAAGAGTATTTTAATTATTTGCTCTGTTAAGATAACAGCAGCGTTAAGTTCCAACACGAGATGTCTCTAATTTGTACTAAAATTTGAGAATGGAGTCTTTTTCTTGGAAGCAGCGTAAGCAGAGATGCTTACGCTGCTTTTAAAAAATAGCGTAAAGCTGAAAATAAAGTAAATTAATAAAGTGTTATACTATATAACTACTTAAACGGCAGCATTAATAAAGAGCGCCATTTAGACATTGCGTATTAGGTGTAACTGAACACCGCACAATATTTCTGTCTGCTTTTTAAGTTATCTTATGCAGAATTAATAAAATATAAAGGATTTGTGTTTATATTCCACTCAAATCAATTTATATCGTAAATATAAGCCATTTACGACACACGTGTTCTATGATTCCCAATTACTCTCGATGAACGGAAAATAGAGTGATGCGTCACTAAATAAATCAGCTTATACGTAAAATATATATGTAATTTGAATTTAAAAATATATTTTTGTAATGAACAATACCAACATTCAACAAATTTCTTGAATGACACGAAAACTCGATTTAAGTTCGCTCGGAAGTTGGCGATAAAGTCATGAATTACGAATCAAAGTTGTCTAACTTAGATGAGAAATCAGCTTCATCATTCAAATACTCGTATATATAGGAGGTATATCTATAATATAGTTGTGGCCCGTCGTGGCGCTGTTGTGACAGCGTCTGACTTTAAACGCAATCGGTTGTAGATTCGACTCCGGAATAAATATTTAAATTATTTTCACTTTCTCGCTCTGTTAAGACAGAGTGCGGCGTTTAGTTCCACCATTCAACGCGCAATGTCTCCATATCGCTAAAAAGCTATGTACGGAGTGTCTTGACACCAGGTATTTTCTGTCGATCCTGCTATGAGGGCAATTTGTAGAAAAAATTAATAATAACAATAGCCAATGTATCGTCATCCACGTCACCACTGTAGTATACCGAGAAAAAAAAGTGCGTACCTATAAGCGATACATCAAAGTGATATTAAGTCCGTATTGTCATAGTGGCACAGCGTCTGGCTGTGATATTGTAGGTTCAATTACCGCTTGGTCGAATTTTTTATTTCAAATTTATACTCATTTCTCCACTCTCGTAAGACAAAGTGATTTTCTTAATACTCTGTTTTCTTTCTCTCTCTCCTGACACTATAGGGCAGTGTCAGGAGAATCTAAGTAGGATAAAGCATGAAGCTGATAAAACACTCATATATAAAGATATCAATTTTGTAAATCTCTTAGTGATTAACAGATAGTGCACATCTGAAACTATGTAACGTAGAAGACTGGTTACGTCCAGTTTGGCTTTTTGAGAAGATTTTTCGATATTTTCACGAGCCAGCAAAAACACTGTATTTTACAGTCAAATATATAATTAGTCAACAAAATACACAAACAAATTTGTAGTATTTAATATTTGTAGATATTTATAAATTTGCTTTTTTGTGTTTTTAATAATATTTAAGTTCTAACAGTAATTTCAAATATTTATCGGTAGTGTCTTTTGATTAATTAAATATTATCTAAGATATTTATAAAATAATATAAGGAACTAAGCGCCTTTTAAAATTATATATAGAAAAACATTGATGGAGCTGCTTTTAAGTTATAAATAGCGGCCAGCAGCAGTCATTATAAACTTGGCTTCCAACTTTTATTTTTACGCCACAATAACTGAGTGGTGAGCTTAAAATAATAAAAAAAATAATCGACTAAAGTATTGCTTCAACATAATTATGTAAAGTTTAGGTAAATGTTGTTATAATTTAAGAATAATAATTACAGTTTCATAAAAACATAAAAAAACAAATGTGTCTGTATGTATTGACTGCTATCATTGTGAGTGAAGGCAAGCCATGACATTATTTAGTATTTGAACGTTGCCTGGATAGGCTGAAATAACGAAAAATAATCTAAATCGAGTTTTACTCGAATGTAAATCGACTCCATTTTGCGTATTATTTACAAAATAATCAAATCTGTGATTTTCGCGATTTTTATACATTTTAAATGAAACTATTTTAACCAGATTAATCGCGTATATTTTGGTATTCGAAAATACATTTTAGACACCTGACGTTTCGAACACTTTCCGTGGTCACAGGTAGACTACCTGTGACTAAAATATAGGCGATTACTCCGGTTAAAATAATTTCATTTAAAATAATAAAATTTATAAAATAAAATAATATAGTAAAAATGTAACAAATTAAAATAAAATATACGATTTATACCATCTTCGAATATTTAACAGAAAGACACAATTACTTTTTTTAAGTCAGGGCAGATAACCAACTATGTTAATATTACTTCATTACTATGCCAAATTGCATAGTCTTTATAAATTTTTACTTATGACTTCATATAAATCCGTTAAATTAAACTATTGTTAATTAATTGAATTGAATATCAACGATTCTTCGTTAATATTCAAAAACAAACTTCATACTTCATCACGCAAGCAAGAATAGACAGAGATAATATTTAGTATTTTTACAGTGTTATTCCACACTTAGGATTAGAAAACATTTTTGAAAAAACATATAAAAATTTGAACGCAGCGGGATTCGAACCCGCGCCTCTTGGATACCGTCCAAGCGCTCTGACCGCTAAGCCATGCGTTCTACTACCAGCTGCGTCGAAATTCTTATACGTTTTCTTACAACTTATTTATGTTGTTAGCATCTCTGTAGAGAGATTTTTACAAATTTCTACTACTTAAAGATTATTAAGAAATAATCGTTTAACAAGAGAGATTGCTATTTTATTTTAATATTTACTATTTTTAAAGTGTTATTCCACACTTAGGATTAGAAAACATTTTTGAAAAAACGTATAAAAATTTGAACGCAGCGGGATTCGAACCCGCGCCTCTTGGATACCGTCCGCGGGTATACACTATATAAGTAAGACACAGAAAAGAAGAAAACAGAGAAGAAGCAAGTAAGAGTGTAAGATAAATGAGGGCGCATAGACATAGGCTGGCGTAGAAATGTTTTACCTACTTTTTTTTACTACTACTTTTACTTAACTAATTGAATTGAATATCAACGATTCTTCGTTAATATTCAAAAACAAACTTCATACTTCATCACGCACAGCAAGAATAAACAGAGATAATATTTAGTATTTTTACAGTGTTATTCCACACTTAGGATTAGAAAACATTTTTGAAAAAACGTATAAAAATTTGAACGCAGAGGGATTCGAACCCGCGCCTCTTGAATACCGTATCCAAGAGGCGCGGGTTCGAATCCCGCTGCGTTCAAATTTTTATACGTTTTTTCAAAAATGTAGACAGAGATAAATAAGTCAAAACATTCTTTTGATTGCTTACCTCCCAAAATCGAGATATTGCGTGTTGAGTTGCGAATTTGATGTCCTTTTTTGTCTTATCAGAGCCAATATTACGAACAGGTAGACAAAAATGTATTTTCGAAAAACCAAAAATACACTTGGAATCCACTTAAAATAGTTTCATAGTGTAAAAATTACAAAAATCAAAGTTCTTATGTATATATATAGGCACCTATATTTTTTTATGAATATAGGCATCGATAACGTTTAAAATTTACAAAAGTTTAATAAAACGTTCATATTTTATTATAGCAGCACACTCGAAGATAAAGCGATATCGAGACTTGAAAGTTGCGTTTCGGTATACGGATAATAAAATTTCCCCGAGTACTCAAGCCGAGGTCTGTTAAACTGGAAGATTTTATAGCATCAACTCCACAAGTCCATTCAGAACGAAGTGAGCAGTAAAAATAAATTGGCGAATATAAAAAAATATATTTTTGAAGCGACGCTTGAGATTTTAAAAGTTTGACTATCATTGCGGAGTTATGGTTCGTGGTGTGTTCGGTTTCTTACTTTTTTTTCAAGTTCTAGTTCTGGAAATTGTTATGTATTTTATGATTCTTTTCTTCTATGTAAATAATATAGATGTGTATGCATTATTTTACAATTTTTAATGTACTATTCCATACTTAGGATTGCAAAACATGTAAAGAATATTAAAAGAATGCGGTCTTGGCGCAATGGGACAGCGTATGACTGTAAACGCGATCGGTTATGGGCTCAATTCCCACTCGGGGGAGTAATTATAATTATAATATGTTCACTTCCCCCCACTTTCTGGTAAGAAAAAATGCGGCGTTGATTTCAGCTACTCAACACGTAATGTGTCGAATTCGACGGAAAACGTAGTACTGAGTGTCTTGATACTCACTTTCTGTCTATCCTGCTATAGAGAAGCTAAAAAAAGGATTTATATTTTAGATGTACTGTTGTTTTTTGGCTGTTCGACAATTTATTTTAGAAAACGTATAAAATTGTGAAGGGAGCTGCACTTGAACATGTGGCTGTCGGAATCTGTAAAAGAGGCGTGGGTTAAAACTATTATAAAAAAGCAGTTACACGCTTTATCTCGCATAACGGATTATTCAGAGACAACCTAGAGTCAGATCAATCAGTGTAATTTTCGAAAAATACTTTCCTTATACTACATAAATGCCGGTCGTGGCGCAGTGGGACAGCGTCTGACTATAAACGCAATCGGTTGTGGGTTCGATCCCCACTCAGAGGAGTGATTTAAATTATTTTCACTTCCTCGCTTTTGTAAAGACAAAGAGCGGCGTTGAGTTCCACCATTCAAAACGCAATGTCTCGAATTCGGTGGAAAGCGAAGTACAGCGTGTCTAGTGTCACTAGGTATTTTCTGTCTACTCTGCTAAGCGGAATATAAGCGTGAAGCTAAAAAAAAAAATGCACAATACCTAAAATAATCCGTCTACTCGAAATCTTAATAATTTAGTAGGTTAATAATGCTTTGTAAGTAATTCGTATAAAGTAGTTAGTGTCAAGACACTCCGTATTTCCCGTACCCCGTACTTAATGTATATATATATATATATATATATATATATATATATATATATATAGCTTTAGCTTTCAAGCAGGTTACATACGTACATACATAGACATATATAACTGAACGGATATGATGTATGGCTGTGAAACGCAAAGTCAAACAAACTTTGCGAACAAATTATAGTTTAGAATAACCTTTGCCAAATTAGCACAGTAGTGTTTGCGTGTGCAGGAGTAATTATGGGTTCGATATTCACTTGGTAGGGGCTTTCCTTGAAATTCTTCCACGTCTTGAGTGAGTGATCGATTTCCACTAAGGGCAATTTTTATATCAGATACAAGTTTTTAAGGTCATTTATTTCCAATCTTAATGTTTTATTATTATTTATCGTTTAACGAAGGTAAGATAAAGCACGGTGTTGTCATCCGCTGCAAAACATGCAATGTCCCGATTTCCGGCGGAGAGCTAAAGTCAACGGAGTGTCTTGACTATCCCGCTATACCGCAGAATGAAGCGTGAATCTGGTTTTTATTTCAAATTCTTTGTCTCGAATCCAAGAAAATGGAGATCAGCGTATCTTGTCTCTTGGTTCTAATTACTTATAATCTTTATCATAGTTTGATTCGATAATAAACAACGAACAACCAAATAACATGAGAGGCTTTAACATTATATCAAAGTATAAAGTAATATATATAATGTAGGGATACACGTCACTTAGCTTTTGTATTCATTGCAATGATATCTGTCTAATATTTATAGACATCATTATTGTTAGACAGATTTATTTTATTATAAATTAAAAAATCCTTATAAAATATATTAAAAATACAGGAGGCCGGTCGTGGCGTTGTGGGATAGCGTCCGATTGTAAAAGCGATCGGTTGTGGTTTTATTCCCACTCGAGGGAATGATTGTATTGAAAATTATTTTCTTTTACTCGTTTTAGTATGACAAAGTGCGGCATTGAGTTCTACCACCCAACACGCAGTGTCTCGAGCTTAATGGAAAGTGTCTTGACACTAGGTACTTTCTATCTACCCTGCAATGCGGGATAAAAGCGTGAAGCTAAAAACAATAATAATAATAATACATATTTCATACAAAATACATAAATTAATATATCCATATGACCCATATTATCAGAACTGTCGCGAGATTCAAATTGTGTCTAGTTTCACTTATAACAAACAATTCAGTCAACTTAAATATATCAATTTGAACGTTTCAACCCACTAGAGGGTTGTTCTAGAACTGTCAAACCGATTAACCCCTAAGGAGTTATCGCAGTGACTTTCAATGACTTGTATTGGGGTTGTCTAATTTATTGGTACGTTTTGGACAAGATTGACATAACGTTAAATCTTCTACGGCCGTCTAGTTTAGTGAATTTTGTTCGGAGTTATTGGCTGAGAGGTCAATTTACAAAGTTTTATTACTAAGTTAATATATAAGAAAACATTTATTAATTAATATAATAATTAGCTTTTAAAAAAGGACAACAGACAATTATCTAAAAAAAATTAAGGTTAATCTTCTATAGAGTAGCTTTAAATTTTTTACTAACTTCCACTTGTTTTTCTTTCTGACACGTACCACCACTTAACAAGCAATAATGAAGAAAGAGCACTTCTTAAAGTGGCATTTATAAAAACCCACATATCATAAAAAAAATAAATTTTAATTTGTAAGTTAAAATTTATAAAATATAAACAAAAATTTTAAATTTTAAATATATATGCATTTTACTAACATAAAATTAAAAAAAATAGCATTACGCTTTTCCACGTCTAACCTAGTCTGAAAGAATCTAGTGTTACTTTCAGCTCCAAATCTGGACATTTTCAAGGGGCCGGTCAATATATTCCTTTGAATCCTAAATGCTCGTGGACAATTTAAATTGATTTATGTATTACCAAAACGATATTAGTTATTATAAAGATATAGATACTAGATACATATTTATTTTAGAGTTGAGTCTCAATGTTATACGTTGATACGTTTGAAGAAGTATGTAGACTAAAACATTACATTTTGATATTAAATACATCTGTTAAATAAGTTTTTTTTTAGCTTCACGCTTTTATCCCGCATAGCAGGGTAGACAGAAAGTACCTAGTGTCAACACACTCCGTACTTCACTTTTCACCGAATTCGAGACATTGCGTGTTGAGTGGTGGAACTCAACGCCGATCTTTATTTTTACCAGAGCGAGGAAGTGTAAATAATTTAAATGTAATCACTTCCTCAAGTGGGGATTGAACTCTCAACCGATCGCGTTTACAGTCAGACGCTGTTATACTGCGCCACGACCGGCCTCTCAAGGAAATCTCTCAGCTAAATTAGTTCTTAGAACAAAAGCTACATCGTTTTAAAGTGCCAGTTCAAGTTTGAAATAAATTTGTCAAACATACCTCCGCTGTAGTAAGATATATCGTGGCGTTGAATTCGCCACTCAACTCGCAATGTCTTAGGCGTAAAATCGTCAATGGAATTTTAAATGTCACTAATTTAAACGGATTAATCTTGTATATTTTGGTATTCGACCACTTTACCGCAGTCCGTGGTCACAGATAGACTGAGGTGGCTTTTGAAACTGGATTATCTCTGCCTGCTGTTATAATATTCACATTATAAAAGATAGTTTTCTATGTTTATCTTCAACACTTAACTCGAATATTTTGGTTTCAGGAGAAAGGTACTGGCGAAGTGTCTAGACACTTCATTCTTTAAAACAAAAAATAGAATAAAACATATGTAGATATTACCCCTCCGTAATTATACGAAGTGAAGCTTTGGGTTTTGGTAAATTGCTCGCTGAATAGACGGAAACTGGAGAAGGGTTCGATGTACCATTAAACTGTCTTTGTACTGCAAGTAGATGCCTGTAGGTTTACAAATAATAGATTATTATCCAACAGAGTCATCATATTCCGCTTTGCATTTCAATTGTATATAAAAATCTAAATAACAAGTTAAGCATATAAAATTATCGCAATCTGTGGTACATTTAAGTCTATGAACATAACCTAACGCCGTATTTTTTACATCATTTTCCTTGTAGAAATTGAACCTACTATTACCAATTAAATATATATGCATTTTATATGTCTATTTACTAACATAAAATTTAAAAAAATAGTTTCACACTTTTTAAGTAGGTCTAACCTAATCTGAAAGAATCTAGTGTTACTTTCAGCTCCAAATCTAGTCATTTTCAAGGGACCGTTCAATATATTTCTTTAAATCCTAAATGCTCGTGAATAATTATCATAATTAAATTGATTTATATATTACTAAAAAGATGTTAGTACTTTTAAAGTTGAGTTTAGAGTTGAGCCTCATTTTTATTATACGTTTGTTTTTATACAACTATTGCCACGTGTATGGTATTTTTCATGGTATACTATTACGAATTCTTCATGGAACTTTTTCATTCCTATCTTTCTTATATTAAATATTGTTGAGCAAAGAATTGATCAGGAATATGAATAGAAATAATTTGTTTGCCATAAAAGTGACAAGGAGAGATATAAAAGCATAATAAGCTCTGAATAATCATAAGTTAATTTCTAGCACATAGTTCTAAGGCAGCCTTAATAGAACTCTATTAAGATATGGTTAGGGAGAAAAAGGAGTTTAGAGAGTAGGTAAGAGTTTAAGGCACATTTGAAGGGGCCCCTTTAGACTACACTGAGGTCACAAATCCTAGAAACTGCTCCAAGCTCCTCTCTCTGGAGGGCTATGGAATTCTAGGAAGATAGGCCTCATTAGAAATATTAAATTTGAAATTTCAGTATATTATTTAAAGTTCTACAATCTACATGCATTCGGCACAATTGTGTTAATGTTGAACATTTCAAGCAATTTGTAAATGACAATATTAAGTATAACAATAAAATACTCAGTTGTTATCGCGAGAAATTGGAGCATCAACGACGTGATTAATATTATCTCAGTGTTGGATGCCAGTTTCTTGAAACTGAGCTTTGTGAACGATTTATCTTAGATATTAAATTTTTTTTTATTATTTTTTGAATCGTGTAAATAAATGTTCTTTAGTGATTTTCCCTTTTTTTACTATATTATGGATTATATATTTTTTTATTGTTGTTTGCTTCAAACAATATAGATTGCTTTAATATTAATTGTTTGTTTATATTTTTTTATGAAATATGTAAAAGACATTAAGAGGTTATAGTGACACAGTGTAACCTCCTTTGGTAGTCTGTTCGATTACCGCTCGTGGTAATAGTTATATCTAAAATTGATTTTCATTATTCCGTTCTGGTAAGACACAACGTAGCGTTAAGTTCGCCACTCAAGACACAATGTCTATCAGATGGAGAGCAGTTAACGAAATGTCTGAACATTAGGCTGTGTCTACCTACTTTTCGTATAACCGTGAATCGAAGAACTTATAGATAATAAGTCAGTCTAAGTTATTATAAATTTAGAGTTACTGTTCTGTCTAACCAGACTGAGTAAGCAAATATCAGTTTAAACTTTTCTCCAAAATAAATAAAAATCACAAAACAATAATTAATTTAACTTAAAAATCGTAAGGCCTGACTGTAAATATGAAATATTTTAAAATCAACCGGAAACATAACAACGGAGTGTCTTGACACTAGGTTACATCTGACTACCCTGTTATACGAGTACAGGGTAAAGATGAGTTAAAACTATAAATTTAGAACATTTTGCATATTTATAACATTAACAAATAAAGCTAACACTGGTTATAAAAGCACAATGGATACTCCTAATTCAAAATTATAATAACCAATGATTACACTATAGTATATATAATCTCACATGAAATTTACACAATGAAAATACGCACCATTGAATTCTGTTTTAATAGAAATAGCCATTTCATAATATTAATTATGGTGATAAATGTTGGACACTGTTATGGCGCATTCGAAACGTATTCAATTATAAATAGGATAGCAAGTTCGATTTTCGATCATGCAATGTTTTGCTTTTAGTGTATTTTTCATTTTCTAGAATAATAGATCGTTTAATATAACTTCTATTTTTCTCTTCGCTTGTATTTTAGGACGTATTATGATTTAAATAAATAAAAAATACGCATTAGGTATAGGTTTAATTTACATTTTTTTTCTCCGCTCTGGTATGACAAAGCACGGCGTAGAGTTCATCACTCTAGAGAGTATCGGCGTAGAGTGTCTTGACACTGGCTTGTGTTAACACTACCCTGCTAGCCGATATACAACTTGAAGATGTTTTAAATAGTTTTCTTCAATGCAAAATAACGTAATTTGTGAGAATTGTATGTTATTTTATAACAAGTTTTTATTGCCTTCAACTTACTGAATATCAATCAATGTATGTTAGATTATGTAGCAAAGCTATTTTGACCCATTTTTTGCCATTCAATTGTTTAATAATTTATTATGTTCGGATCCGATTATAGTACAATATTTTCATAGCGCAAATCTGATGTATGTTCTTTTCAATGCCTTTTTTATTAAATTTTTCAAACCGTACAAAAAAACATGAAATTCCTCATAATTTATTACAATTATTAACATTTGTTGACATTAAATTATTAACTGTTATTATTACTTCTAATAAACTATGTATATTGAAATTTTTATTCTGGCAATAAGGAATTATTATTATTATATAACTGAATGATTTATTACGTAATTATATAATAAAAAACTACTGAGTGCGGCGTTGAGTTTCGCCACTCAACTAACTCGAATTCACTCAACACGCAATGTTTCGAACTCGGTGGAAAGTGGAGTACGGAGTGTCTTAACACTAAGTACTTCCTGTCTACCCTGCTATGCGGGATGTAAGCGTGAAGCTAAAAACTAAAACATTGATGTTTTAATCATTTGTTTTAACTCCCGCACAATTAGTATCACGGGCTACATAAACTGGCAAAGTGCCAGTAACTGTAGCGCAATGTAACCTAACAGTAATTTGGAATAACACTTTGTGTTAAACTTAATATTATGTACGTATATATTGAATTTTCAAATATTATCATATTCTTTTTTTTATTTCTTTCAACCTCAAACATTTTATCCCGCATAGTAGGGTAGAAAGAAAGTACCTAGTGTGAAGACAATCTGTACTTCGCTTTCCACGGTATTCGAGACATTGCGTGTTGAGTGGAGGTTGTAACTCACGCACTTTGTCTTACTGTGGTAAGAAGTGAGTGAGGAAGTGAAAATAATTTTAAATATTATCACTTCCCCGAGTGGGGATCGAACCCACAACCGGTCAAGTTTACAGTCAGACACTGTTACGCTGCGCCACGACCGGCCTCATATTTACTGCAGCGTGGATTACCGTCACTTAAAAGGTAATTTCTTGATTTCTGTCGGAAAACTTCTAACCGAATGTTTTCTTAGTAAGTTCTCTCTGACTTATAAATTAAACATGGTGTCGTGTTAAATCGCGTAACTCTACGCTGCCTTTTGTTCTATCAGAGCTTAATGCTCTGGTTCGACCGGACGTGGCAATGGTATAGCATGTGACTGCAAATGCGATCGGTTGTAGGTTCAATTTTCACTCAGGGGATTAATTATATTTAGATTTTTTTCACTTTCTCGCTCTGGTAAGACAAAGTACGGCGTTTAGTTGTACCACTCAACAGGCAATATGTGCAATGCGGCAGCATGTGGAGTGTTCTCAGTCTACCTTGCTATGAGGATTAAAAGCGGGAAACTAAAGCTTAATACAACATTTAATATAACTTTTGCATTTATCTCTATTAAACAAAAACTAAAATAATATAAAATTTTACACATAAAAGTCTAACACAGACAGAAACCCGTAGAAAGCAGACAACTTCACTCAATAGAGTCCCGGCGGAGGCTTGTACCAACTTTTGACAGTTCAAAGTGAACCGATAAGCTTTAAATGACGGCCACGATCAAATCGAGCTTATCACATCTAATATTAAATATTATAGATTCATTTGAATTAATTTTATTTGTGCCTACTTGTGATTTTGACTAAAGACATTTAAAGAAAGTAAAATTTTATTTAGTTAGACAATTCACGGCGTTGAGTTTCGCCATTCAATACATATTATCTATTGAAATGAGACAGAAAACGGGTAATACACAATGACAAGTTGACAGGATCAAAATATAATTGCAAATATATAATTACTTGGGTATATTGTCTATTTGTAATATTAAAATATTCAGTTTTTACTAATTACATATGCATGTATACATCGTTTTACAATTTTCGTATCTATATCTGTCAGTCTGAATGTTCCGGTTAATCTCTAGAACGGCTCAATTAATTTTAACGGAACTTTGACTTGCAAGCTGATGCAATAAGAAGTAACTCACGCAATATTTATTTTACAATTATAAAATAAAGGTCCAGAGATGTTAAGCTACACGCGGGCACAGCTCGTGTTTAATGAAATATTAATTTCAGTGTCAAGACACTCTGCACTCGTATTTTTTTTAGGTTCACGCTTTTATCCCGCATAGCAGGGTAGACAGAAAGTATTTAGAGTCAAGTCACTCCGTACTTTGCTTTCCACCGAATTTGAGACATTGCGTGTTGAGTGGTGGAGCTCAATGCCGTAGTTTGTCTTACCAGAGCGAAAATAATTTAAATATAATCACTAACCCGATTGGGGATCGAACCCACAACCGATCGCGTTTACACTCAGACGCTGTCCCACTGAGCCACGACCGGCCGGCCGGATAATCACTCATAAATTAATATTATAGAATATAATTTTTCTTTAAAACACAGTAAAAAAAAGCTATTATTTAACAAATCACAAAAGATACCAGCGCAAAGCCTCGATGATCAATACAGTCGTATAGCAATTTCAAAATGGCGTAGTTTTAAAATGAATGATCCAATATAACTCTTAATCGTAATGCGACCAACAATACTCCATTGTCTCATCTCTCTTGATATACAGGCGCGCCTTGAAATCTGTACGGAAGAAGAATGTGTTAATATTTTTAGGAAATATATAAAAAATTTGAAATCGCATTCCATCGGGATTCGAAACCCACGCCTCTTCAAAACAGTCGCAGTCAACTGATTTTCACGTTATACGTTCAAGTATGTTTTAGAGGCGCTTGGATGATTAACAAGAGGCGCGGGTTCAGATCCTGGTGTTCAAATTGTTATACGTTTTTTTAAAAGCGTGTTCTTGAGGGTGAAAAACATATAAAAAATAAAAACTTGATGTTTTCAAATTTGAAAAATGTGAAGGCGCTCCCATATTCGATGACAAAACAGTATATGCTTGCGTAAAACACGCGTTACTAAGGTAACGTCACTACACTTGAAACGTACCAAATGTATATTAGCATGTGTGTATAATATTATATTTTATCTTTAATATGCCTCATATAATATTTTAACCATAATTATATGATTAAAATGCTTTTATGAATTTCTTCTTTATATAAAGTATAAGTTTGAGAAATTTCATACTCCGTGAGTATAATTTTCGTAAAGGAAATAGAAAGACTCCCTATTAGATATGCCTTTGACGCTTTGAAAACGCGTTGCCTTAGCAACGTTTACGTCACCTTATATAAATATATATTCTATAACTGTCTATATATATTACTGTAAGGAGATTTGGAACAGGTTATATTTGGGTAATTTTGGTTGAAAAGGATAAAAAGATTTTGCTTCACTAAATATTTATTAAAAAGTTGCACCTTTATATAGCGAATGTCCTTCAA
This sequence comes from Dryadula phaetusa, assembly GCA_032432895.1. NCBI lineage: Eukaryota > Metazoa > Arthropoda > Insecta > Lepidoptera > Nymphalidae > Dryadula > Dryadula phaetusa. Next base: position 1,085,249 of record JAOYRS010000069.1, on the reverse strand, counting down.
TTATATTCGCTAAGGGAGCCGAATGAATGACGCAGTAAAACACAGAGTACTGTTGTACAGAAACTTTACTTTTTATTTATTATTATGTTACAATTTTTATATTTAATACATATCATAATAAAATATAAGTATACATAGTAAAAATATATTCAAAAATAAAATATTTTCTTTTTTATTTCAATATAATATAATTAGAGAACCATAGAGTAGACAGTGAATTAGTGCTAATATATATGTACCGGTATTTATTTTCCTCTCAATTTTGTGGCATTGCGTGATAGATGACTAACGGAATTCAACGCTGCAAATTTTATTTACTGTACCTTGATATTGGAAGTTCGATTACATATTTGATCTTCTATGTTTATAAGTAATTAGATAATATATAATTGTAATTATAGAAAAATACAGAAACGCTTCACGATTTATCGGGCACAGCAGGGTGACTATCCTGTTGTGCCAGATACAGCGGCCGGAATGGAATGTTTTGACATTCCGTTGACTGCTTTCTGACTGAAATCAGGACATTCCGTTGACTGCTTTCTGAACGGAATCGAGTCATTGTGCAACACACAACGACTCGATTTGAGTTTGAGTGGCGAACTCCACAACTTGCTTTGCCTTGCCAAAGCGGAGAAATGAAAACAAATTTTAAATATACTCATTCACGAGTGAGAATTGAACCCACAACCAATCGCGTTTACAGACAGACACTGTCAAACTGCGCCACGATGGTCTTTAATAGTAATTATATTCTAAAGTAACTAGATAAATAAAGTCTTTGTTTGATAATACTCTTAGACAGTCTTGGACGAAAACGCTGTTTCATAAAATAATTAAGAAAAAATACTTAGACTTCTTCACAATAACATGTTATTTGTTCAGTTAATTAAGGTATATATATATATATATATATATATATATATATATATATATATATATATATATATCGCACCCTTCTTATTAAAACAGTGTAGTAAATAGAAAATTATAGATGAACTAACTAATGAAAATGTTAATCTTGAATAGTGTTACTCCTCTGATTGTATATATTGTGGATTCGATTCCCATCGGTGGAAAGACTTGAATTTTTTTTCATTTCTTTGCTCTGGTTTAAAAGAACGCGGCGTAGAGTTACGCTAAGCTCCGAATTTCTTGATACTAGATAAAGTCTGACTACTCTGGTTTGCGGGATATAGCGTGATAAAGCCTATACAAAAAATTTACTATTGTGATGTGGAACAAAAAATAGGCTATTTAAGGAAATTAAGTATCAATGTATGTATATGTAATTAAAATTCACTCTCTAACATAATACTTAGTTAAATAATTTATACTTTGTTATTATATAGTTAAATTTGAAATTTTAATCAATTACATGTTTCAAGGAGGTCACAAACACAAGAAGGTTTTTGTTGACAAAAAATTATATTAAAAATTATTCATAACACTGGCATAACAGTGTTCGTGTTAACAGAAAATAAAGTTATTTTTTTTTATAGTACCGCATCTACTCTCTTACTATAGTTACCCTATGTAATAGCAAGTCAGTCAGTATTGAAGAGAGTCGGGGCAACAAATAGCCATTGTTGAGGCGGTACGCCGCTTTGGTCTAACGTAGGTACAGTGATTCGCTGCAAGTGTGGCGTGAGTTTTGTACTAATATAAGTGTGTGGGAGCTATTTTGTTAATTGATAAAGATAATAATGGTTTTGAAATGGTGTTGAGTGGTAGAAATCAATCAAAATAATTTAAAATATAATCACACACCCGAGTGGGGATCGAATCCACAGCCGGTCGGGTTTACAGTGTGTGTTGTACCACTGCACCACGACCGGCTTTAGTTATATTTATCCCGCGTAGCAGGTTAGACAGAAAGTACCTAGTGTCAAGACACTCCGTACTTCGCTTTTCACCGAATTCGAGACATTGCGTGTTGAGTGGTGGAACTCAACGCCACACTTTGTTATACCAGAGCGAAGAAGTGAAAATAATTTAAATATAATCACTCCCCCGAGTGGGGATCGAACCCACAACCGATCGCGTTACAGTCAGACGCTGTTTCCATAATATATTTTTAAGTATTTAATAGCATACTAATTTTAACTAATAACTTAAAGAGACAAACAAGGTGCAGTTGGAAAGCATTTTACTTTAAAAAAAAAACGTTTGATTACATCTGCAAGGAATTAAATATAATAAAGGTGATTTTCATCTCTGCTATTACACATAACAAGCAATGTCTCAGGAAACAGTGAGTGGAGTGTGTTGACACTACGCTCTCTATAACTAACCAGCATGGGATAAAGCATGTACCGGTTTTTTTGCCAATTTGCCTACAGTGGTTTTAACATAAATTAATTAATATCAAATTTTACATTGATATAAGGGCTACTAATTATAATTACGTATTTAAAGGGCTTAGTGCAGCAACACAATGGATATTCTTTTATGCGTGCATTAAAATATATGAATTTATAAACTCACTTCAATATTCAATATAATATTAACTTTTGTCATCTGTTAAAGTATAAATAAATTTTATTTTAGAGTTAATATAAAGGTAGATACTCTAGGTTTTAGCGATTATTATATAAATGAATTGTTTTTTTTGTATATATTTTTAGATAATACATCATAGAGATCGAGTGCAGTGGGGTAGTGTCTGATGGGAGCGTGATGGTTGATGGTTCGATTACCACTAGTGGGAATAGTTAAACGAAATCACCTCTGGTAAAATCTATAGAGAGTGTACGGTTAGGTAACATTTTTCTTTTCCTATAAAACTATTTCCACGATTCGTTGTAGTTTTAATCTGACCAGAGGTAATTATTAAATTATATACAAAATTAGATTCTATATACCGCTCAAATAAGAGAAAGTGCGGCGTTAAATTCCGCTGCTCTACACCACTACGGACACAAGATTCGCTGTGACTAAAAACTAAGTAGACCTAGTTTATCATTAATATACCTCATTTCTTTGTCTAAAACATTTTTCTTCCGAACGCACCCAAGTATTGGTCCATAAGGCTTTCTTTTGCCGAGCCACAAAAATATGATGGAAGATAAAAAATTCGTACGCTTTGGTACAAGCGTATACACTTTACTAAGATCTCAACTTGGCCGTATAACTTTCGTGTACTAGACTGCAGACGTTACATCTTGATTGTGAGCTACCAACATAGAATAGGACAAACTGTCTCGTCAAGCTAAAGCATCTCATGTGATGGAATATTTGTGACTACTTGCGTTTGGTTTGTTTATATATTTTTTTGCTATCTAGATCTAGTGTTTAAGATATTCCATGTTGACTGGCGGAACTCAAAACCGCGTTTTTTCTTATCAGATCAAAATAATTTTAATATAACCATTCCCACGAGTGAAAATTGAACCCACAACCGGTCGCGTGTACAGTCAAAAGCTATACCACTACGCCACGACCGGCCTCTTATTTTTAGTGAGCTATTTATAATAACAACAGGTCTGGTTAAAACGTATTTTTTTGTAACCATAGCAACGTGAATGTCACTTTTTGCAAAATATGGTAAAATCAAATGCAATAATAGTAGTATTAATGTAAAGTATTTTATTATTTACAAAAATATTGATTTCCGTTTCGTCCCCAAGTAAATTGTGACTATTCTAACTTTATCTTCTCCGTCCAACTAATTTACGTGAAAACTTATTAACATATAATTAAAGTAATAAACTAAAAAAGAAGATTTAAGCTTCGTCCTTTATAGCAGGGTAGTCAGATATAATCTAATGTCTAGACTCTCCTGTGACTACTTTTGTGTAAACTTGTTTTACCAGAGCAGAGAAATTATAAAATATAGATTATATCTCCTTCGATTCAACTGCATTACTTATTACGTACATTATAAACGTCGATAATATCAAAATTTATATATATATATATATATATATATATATATATATATATATATATATATATATATATATATATATATATATATATATATATATATATATATATATATATATATATGTATATGTGTATATGCCATATGTTATCAAAATAAGTTTACGCTTTTATCCCGCATACCAGGGTAAACATGAAGTAGCTAATGTCAAAACACTCCGTACTTCGGTTTCCGCTGAATTCGACTGAATTCGAGACACTGCGAGTTGAATGGCGGATCTCAACGTCGTAAATTTTCTTTATCAGACCAAGAAACCGAAAATAATTTAAATATAATAACTCCCCCGACTGGGAGTCGAACCAAAAAACCGATCGCGTATATAGTCAGACGATTGACCCAAATCGCCATATATTTACCATACAAAAATTAAGTTTCACCAAACTTAAATAAAGTAAAAAAAAAACAATCGAAACTAATAAGAAAGTAAAGAAAAACAATTGTAGTGATTCCAAATTGCTGAAGCGAACTCAAAGGATTGGATTTTAGATTGGTCTGTAACTAAAGTTCCTTAAGTCGGTTTACGCTAACTTTTAAATAGAATTGCTTTTCAATTTGTTTGCAAAATCCATAGCGTAATGACATTTTTCTTACTTAAAACTAAAACGTTCCTACTCTATTCATTTTAGTAGTTGATCTAGTGAGGAGTACAATACACGTTACTATGGCAACGTATACGTCACTTCAGACCAAAGTGCATATGTAGTGTACAGTGTGTTAAACATATATATATATATATATATATATATATATATATATATATATATATATATATATATATATATATATATATATATATATAACTCTTTGTCCTCTTTTTACGAAAATTAGGCGAATATAAGACATACGTTACATATATACTACATACATAATACATACATACTCACTACTATGCGTTTGAAATACACTTTTATAAAAAGGACATATACGTTGCTATGGATATATAGATTTTACGCATGTACCTAATTCCAATGTATTATTATTAAAAATATTAGATTTCTGTCCTTTTATACAATAATATCTCAATATAATATTTAATATTTGTATAATATTTGTACCTTCACGTATTAATGTAAAGATTTTTATTGATGACTTAATGTCTGCAAAAAATGAAAGTAGACTGTTTTAACATTTATTTATTTCTGACTACCCTCTAATATATATATTTTTTTCAATAATTTACTTGTTATTTTATTCTCAAACTTAATTTTATTATAATGTAGGTATAACTATAAGCGCGATTGGTTTTGGGTTCATATCCCATCCACGATTATATATTTTTTTTTAGCTTCACGCTTTTATCCCGCATAGCAGGGTAGACAGAAAGTACCTAGTGTCAAGACAGTCCGTACTTCGCTGTCCACCGAAGTCGAGACATTGCATGTTGAGCGGTGGAACTCAACGCCGCAGTTTGTCTTTACCAGAGCGAGGAAGTGAAAATAATTTAAATATATTCACTACCCCGAGTGGGGATCGAACCCACAACCGGTCGCGTTTACAGTCAGACGCTGTCATACTGCGCCACGACCGGCCACGATTATATTTATAGCAAATATTTTAATTTCTCCGCTATGGTAAAACAAAACATGACATACTCAACATCACTTAACACGCAATGCCTTTATTTCAGCAGTCAATATGGTTTCACCCGAAAGGGTAGTTAGCGGAAACCCCCTTTTAACCAACCTGCATAGTAATGGGGGTTAGCCATGAATTTCTTTTATAAATAACAAATAACTAATCGAAGGCAATAAATAACAATAAATGAATGTAATTAATTTAGAATAGTTAAATTTAGCTTGAAAATATAATCATGTTATTTAAACCAACGTTTCTCTGTAACTTATCTAGTCGCAAATAAATCTCGAACGTGTTTAGGCCGAATCTTGACTCAACTTTATGCAAGTAGCTATCAACCACACCCATTCGATGGTATTCGGTGAATCTAAAATCTTAGTAGAGAAACCGTATCGAAATAGATGTAAAGAAAGAACGAAATGGAAATCATTTTCCTTTCAGCTTCTACTTCTTTCCTGTATTTCTTATACAGATAGTTATAAAAATAATATTTCAAGAGGAATAGGCTCTTGGTAACGGAGGGAGATAATGCCATGTTTTATATTTACAGAGCTAACAATGCCATTAATTAGTACAACATCAGTCTTAACATGATAGTTTTGGGTTCGATTTCCACTCGAGGGAGAGGAAATTGAACCCACACCAATCAGGTTAATACTGACGTCGTCCCACTGAGCCACGGTGAACAATTATAATAGTATAAATTATATCTTTAATAACCAATTAAAATGGTTTTCTTATGTTTAGAAATGGATTTACGATATTATTATTAAATTACGTGGCTTTTTATATAAAAAAACAGTTTCCGGATTTATCCAGAGCGAAGAAATGACAATAACTTTTAAATATAATCTTTCACTCGAGTGGGATTCGAACTCACAACTAATCACTGTTACAGTCATACACTGTTCCATTGCGCCCCAACGCCCTCTTTATTAAATTCCTCTTTATTAAATTAAATAGTATTTTTTTTCTATATGTCAAATATGCTAGTGTATGCGAAAATCACAACTAAGTATAAGATTTAAAAGCATTTTGAAATACAGCAAGATTGATACAACTTGTTAGGATTTCCAAATGTATGTAATATTTTCAAAGCTCTAAATAAAAATAAAATGGTTTATTTAAATAGGCCATTGTGGTACAGTGGGACTCTCTGACTGTAAACGCGATGTTTATGAGTTCGATTCCCTCTTCAAAATAATATTATATTTAAATTTCTCCTAAGACAAAACGTGGCGTAATCTCCCCTCAAGTGAAAATCGAACCAATAACCGATTGCCTTTAAAGTCAGACGTAGTCCCACTGTACCACAACCGGCCTCTATTAGCAATAATGGTCGTATAATAACCGTTATTGATAATTATTTAAAGAGATATAATTTAAAAATACTTATACTTAACTAATGCTGCAGTAGTTCGAAGGAACTTTCCTTGGCTTTGTAAGTAAATAGCTCAAAGTTTGGGTTGCAAGTGCACTTTTAAGTTTGGTAACAGTTTAAGCTATATTTAGTATGGTCGGAACTTTCCAAAAGGTTCTTAAATAAAGTTATTTTTTTATATTAAAGCGATTTATTATTACTTTGGGGGTGGTTTTTGAGTTAATAATTTTGGTGTACTTATAGAAAAATTTTGTTTGTATTTTTAAATATTGGAAAAAGTTCTTGTCAGGGTTGATGTGAGTGATGATGCTGATGGACCATTTTCTTCCTGATAGAGAAGCTTTGAGCAGTTCTGGGGAGTTGTGATCCAAATGTATTGTTATAAAGCTCTTCTGAGAGCCAATTTAATCATTCATCTCGACAACTTTAACGAGCTTTTTAAAGATCTAAACAAAAATACTATTAATATAACTTTCAAACACATATTTTGGAAATGAACTCACGAATTATATATTTGATTACATACATTTAGACAGACTAAGATCTTTCAGCAGAATATAAAGATTTGGCTGTTATTATTTAATGTCTCTACTTCTAAGGAATACACACTAGCTCTTTACTTGATTTGAAGCCGCACCTCTTGGATACCGTCCAAGATTTTGACTGTATCCAGGAGGTGCAGGTTTGAATCCCGCTCGTTTAAATTTTCATACATTATTACAAAAACGTTTTTTAATCCTAAGTGTGGAATAACACATTAAAAATAGTAAATATTAGCTCTAAACTAATTCTTTAATTTATATCGAGAGTAATTCCGTTCCCTTTTACTCACATTTAAACATATTAGTTACGGCACTTGACGCCATATTTATTATTATACATTTTATTTCTATACATGTAACCTTTGAGGCCAGTCGTAGCGCAGTGTGACAGCGTCTGACTGTAAACGCGATTGTTTGTGGGTTCGATTCCCACTCGGGGGTGTGATTATATTTAGATTATTAAACTCTGGTAAAGATCTCGAATTCGGTGGAAAGTGAAGTACGGAGTGTGTTGACACTAGGTACTTTCTGTCTACCCTACTATGCGGGATAATAGCGTGAAGCTAAAAAAAAAGTAACCTTTCACAACAGCAAGCTATTTATTTTTCAGCTGTGGCTTTACAGCTTTATACTACTGTTGCTTTACTATAATAATCTTAGAAATTTGTTCATAGACATTTCAAAAGTCTATGAACAAATTCGTATATAAAATCAGTACTTATTTATTTAATTGTTTTGCTTCACGCTTTTTATCCCGAATAGCAAGGTAGACAGAAAGTAACTAGTATCAAGACACTCCATACTTCGCTTTCCACCGAATTTAAAGATATTGCATGTTGAGTGGTGGTACTCAACGCCGCACTTTGTCTTACGAGAGCGAGGAAGTGAAAATAATTTTAAATATAGTCACTCTCCCGAGTAGGGATCGAACCCACAACCGGTAGCGTTAACAGCCAGACGCTGTACCATTGCGCCACGACCGGCCTCTAATTAATAAGAACTATTAACCTCGTTGATGTGAAAAGTACGCATTGCGTAAGCAACGTGTATGTCACTCAATATAAATATCAAACACGTATTATATGTAATGTTTTTTTTTAATACAGCTTCACGCTTTTTTCTTTTGCTTTATACGTGTTCAGTGGGGAACTCAACGCCGTGCTGTATCTTACCGTAACGTAACCTGAAGTATTAACAAAATATATACGTGTTTAGTCAAAATTAAAGATCTTATTACGAGGCTGGTCATGGCGCAGTAGGACGATCCCCACTCGGGGCAGTGATTATATTAAAATTATTTCCACTTCCTCGCTCTGATAAGACAAAGTGCGACGTTGAGTTCCACCACTCAACACGCAATGTTTCGAAATCGGTGAGACGTACGTAGTGTCTTGACACTTGTTACTTTTTCTAACTACCATGCTATGCGGGATAAAAAGCGTGAAGGTAAAAAAAATACGAATGGAGTTTCATACTCCTCCGTCCGCCTACTATTCATCAGTCTGCATAATTGTCCTAAAAAGGGATACAAAGATTTAAGTAGATATTTTAATATAGGCATACATGAATAGGTAAGAAAGAATAAAGTTTTATACTAGACATGAATGTTTTAAACTTAGCATGTTCTTGGCTTGGCTTTAAACCTAAAACTATCGTTCATTCAAGGTAACTGTTAATAAAAAAGCGGAAAAGCGCTAACAAATCAACTTAAAAGAAATATATGTAAATGTCATAATACGCCAAAAGTCAGCGAACTTTGAAAATAGTCTGTTCAATTCTTAAACAAATCTACTAATTAACGAGGTGCATTCACGAATCCAGCTCGGAGTACAATTAGAGTGCACTTGCAACATATTGCACACCACCTGTCCCTTTCACACGTTCTGTTATTGAGGTTAAAGACAAGGATAGCGTGAGACAATTAACGTATTCGTATATAATGAGTGGCTGAGATTTTCGAAATTGATTACTTATTTAGAGGACTCAATATTAAAAAAAAAAATGAGTGACTGACAGGCAACGCACTGTAATAAATGCTTGTAGAAACCTGGAACTTTGCATATACGTTCCTGGGAATATTCTTATAGAATATCCCGATACGCGTAAGGAAAATATGGAATTTTACCGAATGCATAATACCGAATTTCCCATGATAGAATCGCCCACATTTAAATTATGAAATTTAAATTATGAAATCAATCAAAATGGAATTGTTGTTAATTGTTTATTTAAAAACACCTTTATATGTTATAAAGTTTATAAATAATTAAATTAGTATAAATAAAAATTTATTAGACTTAGTCTAACTAAGATTAAGAACTTAGAGTCTTAACTGATCAAAAACAAGCGAGAATTTATCCCGCGTAACGGGATGATCAGAGAAAACCAAATGTCAAGACACTCCGTTGACTGTTTTCCACTTGAAATCAAGACAATTGATTAAACTCAACACCGTGGCTTGTCTTATCAGAGCTGAGAGATAATAATTTTTTAATAAAATTATTTCCAGTAGAAATTTAACTCACAACCAGTCATGTTGTCATTCAGACGTAACGTCAAAAGCCTTAGAATAACGTCTTACATTATACATTATTAACACGAATCTATCAAGCAATTTCCATAATAAATATATTATGTTACTTAAATACAATGTCATACAAAGCCATAGAAACCTGGCTAACCTTTATATACAGTGTAAATACCATTCGAAAGGCGAGGTCATGTATCAAACATGAGAACAAACATGAAGTGAAGAGATTAAGAAGAGAGGTTTTCGAGGTGAAAGATTTTTTTTCATTCCCTCTTACTTCTAGAAAGACATAAGACTAAGAAAATATAATAATAACCGGACACATGTACTATTTTTGAAATCGAATATACATACAAATATATAAAAATAAGTATATGGAACAAAATATTTCGCTTTTTAATAGATTTCCGTTTGAAGCCTATAAAATACGGAGCCCTCGAAGCTAAGATAAGCTTGCAAAGTCAAATCAGACAATTATTATAAGGAAAATAAACTTTATTTGTATATGAATAAAGTATGTTTTCCTTTTAAAAATTTTATAACTGCTGCACGTGACTCAGTACATAACTGAGTTGATCAAGATTTCATTTCGACACGTTCAAATTTTCTTACTTACTTCAAAAGTGTTCTTTTCATACGTATGTTGTACTTACCTCCAATACCAATAATGTTAGTTAAACCCATCATGGCGTAGTGGAACGCATTTGGATTGTAACGCGATGGTTGTGACTTCGATTTCCAATGAATGCATTTAAGTATAAAAATTATTTTCATTGCCTGAGTAAATAAAGGCACTGCGTTAAGTTACATCTCGCAATATATAAAGGATCGAATCAATGAGGAAAGTGGGAAAGGAATTAACACTAGATTTTCTAAGCTAACTCTGCTAGAACAAAGATGTTTTTTTTTCAGTTTCACGCTTTTATTCCAAATAGCAGCAAACAATAGTGTTTAAAAATAATATTATATTATGCGAAGTAAAGAGTGACATGACACTAGGTACTTTCTGTCTACACTGCTATGGGGTCGACAGAAAGTACCTATGGTGGAGTTAAAAGGGTGAAGTTAAGAAAACAATATTATGTATAAGAGCTTTGAATTTTAATATGACCGTCGTGGCTAGCAACAGCGTCTGGATATAAACTCCAATAGTTGTGAATTCAATTCTGGCTTGATGGAATTATTATTTCAAAATTTGTTAAAAAAGCACGGCGTTGCGCTGCTCCACTTAACAGAACATTTAGATGGAAAATAAGAGAAAGGAATGTTTTGACACTGGGTTCTTTGACTATCCTGCTATGCAATTCTGTTAATATAAAGCTAATTTGATCTAAAGAGTTACCTTCTCATTTTATTCTAACCAAAAGAACGCTAACCATGTCTTCAGCAGGCAATTCCAGCAAAAAATATTATTTTTTTTAGCTTCACGCTTTTATCTCGTATAGCAGGGTAGGCAGAAAGTACTTAGTGTCAAGACACTCCCTACTCCGCTTATCACTGAATTCGAGGTATTGAACGTTGAGTGGCAAAACTCAACGCCGCGCTTTGTCTTACCAGAGCGAGGAAACGAAAATAATTTAAACATAATCAATCTCCCGAGTGGGAATCGAACCCATAACCAGTCGCGTTTACAGTCCGCTGTCCCGCTGCGCCACGACCGACCTAGATTTTTCTATTGAATACAAATTGCGAATATGGTTTATATCACTTATGCCTATTCTCTTACAAGCCGGTTACATTTACAATATCAGAATATTTGTTACAGAATATCGAGGAGTCATTGACAGTCGAGGCACGTGTCTATTTCCGATATTACAACGTTTGTTCGTAACTGAAATGTTCTTTTATTTCTTTTTACTTATATTTTTAATTTATGGTGTCTAATTGGGTGGCGTCCTGCGTTGTGGGACAGCGTTAAACTGTAAGCGCAATTGGTCGTTAGTTCATATCTCTCTTGAGGAATTATTATATCTAATTTATATTAATATTTCCGCTCTGCCGAAACAAAGTGCGGTATCGAATACTAACTCTAATATGGATGGAAAACGTTTAACCATGTCTTGAAACTAAATTACTTCTGTCGATTCAGCCATGAAGGTAGTGTGATTTTTTTACATTTTATTTTGCAGGGTATTCAGAGACAACCTCGGTTCGAGACACTCCGTTGACTGCTTGTCGGCCAAAATCGAGACATTGTGAGTTAAATGACGAATTGACGAATTTCCATACTTGGCCTTTTCAGAACGGAGATATAAAAATAAATTTTTAATCTCCCCAAGTTGGAATTGATCACACAACCAATCACATTTACAGTTGGACGTTATACAACTGCACTACAACAGCCTAAAAACGTGAAGCTGTTAAAAGAGTAAATGATATAATTTCATTTGTTATACACTTCTTTATGGTGTTCCTTTAACATTTCTCAGAGACTCGGAGACTCTAGCGAATTATGGGAATTCATAATCCGGAAAATGGAGCTGAGCCAACTACTTACTAAAACCTCACAGTGTTCTTACTTATTAGCCACTGACTGAGGCCACAGGCACTACGCCAAACCCTCATGGATGTCTATTCGGATCAGAAGACTAGACGGTCAGCTTCCCCATGATGACCGTCATCTGGACTATGTTACAGCTTAACGCATAATAACGACGTTAATAGAAACTAGGGTTAAGACAATCCGTTCTGTCTACCCGAGACTGCCTTGCTAGTCACGGCACTTAACACCACATTTCATTTTTGCCTTCGCAGGTACTTGAACATCATTTAATGTAATTAATTTTCTAAAATTATGTATATATATATATATATATATATATATATATATATATATATATATATATATATTCAATTTCTAGATAAAATCCATCTCACCTTGTCGGTTTCAAAAAAGGACGTCTCTGTAGATAATCTAAACTTAAAAAACTTAAAAAGTTAAACCTAGCTCCGGGCCGCGTTCACTAACAAAATATTTGTTCAATTTAATTTGATATAACGTACAGTTGTATGAAATATGTAAGAGATGGATTTTTCATTACTTTGGAATTTAAAAATGATGCGTCTACATTACAAGCGATTTGATTTTTATTTTCAATAAAGATAATAGTAGAGTAGGTAAAAAAAATAGTTTTATGATAGTCAGAGTGAACCGAATGTCGTGACACTCCGTTTGCTGCTTGCCATTTAAATTTGAGATATAAGGAATTAATTGCCAGAACTCAACGCCGCACTAGTAAGTATTTGCTATTTTCAGGATATTGAAAGAAAAAATCAACTTTCCGCCCATTATTTTTAAAAAAAGGGATGGTCGTGGCGTCGTGGGACAGCGTCTATGTGTAAACGTGATTATTCCTGAGTTCGGTTCCCACTCGGAGGAATGATTATATGTTCATTATTTTCATTTCCTCGCTCTGGTAAGATAAAGCTCGCCTTCCTTGATTTCCAACACTCAACACACAACGACTCAGATGCGGCGGAACGCACTCCGCGAACACGCACCGATTATCTTAACACTAGGTACTTCCTATCTACCCTGCTATGTGGGATAAAAGCGTGAAGCAAGAAAAAATGTAAAAAAGTGCCTAGATGACGGAAAATTACGCCATGTTTCATTTACCTCTGTGTAAAACCTTAGAGAATCGACTCTACATCTATCGTCAGATCAAACGCATCCCAATTCAGTCATGACGGTATCGATATTTTCTAACTTAATCTCATTTTGCCTTCCAACGATGATTTTTTTATCAGAATGCCCGGTTTTAATATTTCGACGTCATGTCGGTATTATCGTATGCCCCCGTAATAAAGCCACGGGTTTTCTTCATAGTGAAATATATTGGATGGGGCGCGTTTAGGCGCAAAATTGTACCTATCATGCTTTTCAAGTTAATATTTTATGCAGGGCTTAATCAACGTCGTTTTTTAATATTAAAAATGTACGGAGAAATTCGGAAACCTTCGTATATACAGTCGTTCGTACATATTGGTAGATGGATATAAACCAGCTATATCATATCGTTACGAAATTTTGCAAATGGTGGAATGTCTAATGAACTCTAGGAAAACATCAATATTTGTGAGGCCGGTCGTGGCGCAGTGAGACTGTAAACGCGATCGGTTGTAGGTTCAATTCCCACTCGGGGGAGTAATTATATTTAAATTATTTTTACTCTCTGGTTCTCTGGTAAGACAAAGTGCGGTGTTGAGACGACTATCCAACACGTGTCTCGAATACGGTGGAAAGCGAAGTACGGAGTGTCTTGACACTAAATACTTCCTGTCTACCCTGCTAAGCGGGATAAAAACGTGAAACTAAAACAAAAAGGAAAAAAATGATATAAATAGAATAAACAAAGTACAAAAATGAAAAATGCCCTTATTTTTGTTACATAAATAAGGGCAATGTAAAAATTGTGTGGTATATAGAATAGTGAGTGGAAAACGGAGAGTTATGACACGAAGAATTTAACTTTATTTACCTTGTAAAATGTAAAAATGAAACAAACATAGTGTACAATCAGTTGCAATTATGAATGAATGAACTACGTTAATTATTTGGTATGGTAAGTAGTAAATTCTCAGGGAAACGATTGTTTAAAAAAATGAAACCTTTTCCCCACTCTGGTACGACAAAACGCGGAGTTAAATTCTCCACTCAGCACACAATGTCTCGATTTCGGGCGAAAAGCAGTCCACAGAGTGTTTTGACAATAGGTTGTGGCTACCCTGCTAGGCGGAATAAAACGTGAAACTGTTATGTATATTGAAACTATAAAATATATAAACAAAAATAAGTATATATAATGCTTCAATTTTATGCTCATAATTAATGACCCAATATATATTTACTATTTTCAAAGTGTTTTTCCACAGTTTTTCAAAAATATATTTTCAAAATGTGGAATAACACTTTAAAAATAGTAAATATATATTGGGTGATTATTTCTTAATAATCATTAAGTAGTAGAAATTTGTAAAAATCTGTCTACAGATATAGGTGTAACAAACGTATAAAAATTTCGACGCTGCTGAAATCAGAACGCATTCAAGAGTCGTGGGTTCGAATCCCGCTGCGTTCAAATTTTTATACGTTTTTTCAAAAATGTTTACACAATATATTTTGGCATCCATATGAAATTCCTTTACTAGACAGAGAGAACATAGTGCTAAGACGCTTCATTCTCCTATTTTCGCCTGCAATTTGAACGTATTGAGTAAAGGAGCTCAAAACCACGTCTGTTACCAGAGCTAGTGAGAGGGATTAATCATTATCATTCCTCCGAATGGATATCGAATCTACGCAATTGTGTTTACAATCATACATTGATACACCGCGCGACGTTAGCCGCAGGTAAATAACGATAAAACATAGGCAGAAATGACGTAAGTAATATTATAAGTATTTTAAGAGTAACTATAAAACCAGTCAAATATAAAAAAATATTGTTCTAACAAATCATCCACGACGAGAAAGCCATAGTAAAAAGTCATTTATTTAAAAAAAAATCACCGTTTAAAACGAAATTCGCCACCGCAAAGAAATAAATATAAAAACGGTACTGTAACCTTGTATTTTAAAGTGCTTCATAAGATTTTCAATGAAATAGAATAAATTGTAAGATATTTCCGATACATTACCGCGTTTCTAAAAGACATCTGCATTGGAAACCTTTTATCTGGATTGAATTGGTTCCGTGCGTTTTATTTCTCAGCCCTTTTCTACGTTTCTAGTTTTATATGACGTCGGCTCAGCGTTTCGAATTATTTTCAGTGTGATTGCTGAAAAATTTACTTTGAAATTATATTTATTAAAATAATAATTAAAATAAAAGACTTGGATCGCTGGAAATAAATACATGAACATATAGTATATTGTATGAGAAATCATTAATATAATTTAAGTAGCCGTCTCCTTGCGGTTCCGCCTGCGAGAATTAAACTCTTTCCTTTTTTTAGCTTTACGCTTTCATAGCAGGGTAGACAGAAAGTTCCTAGTGTCAAGGCACTCCGCACTTCACCTTCCATCGAATTCGAGACATTGTGAATTGAGGGGTGGAACTCAACGCCTTCCTTTGCCTTACCAGAGCGAGGAAGTGAAAATTATTTATATATAATCACTCCCCCGAGTGGGGATCGAACGCACAACCGATCGCGTTTACAGTCAGACGCTGTCCCACTGCGCCACGACCGGCCTCTCCTTATATTTTGACATATATAAATATTTCATACTTAATATCTGACAGCATTATGTCATTACTGCCACTGACAGGATTACGTTAAATAGATAATGTATGAAAAAATAATTATCACAGTACTGTGCCGAGACGTATTCAGCGAGTCGAAAAACATACCCGTAGATAATTGGCACCCGGTGTACAGACAATTTTTTGTGCGCCAGTGTTATCTACTACAAATAATACGTTAATATTAACGTTAATAATAAAAATATAATTCGATATTCGATTTAATTGAAACTTAATATTTACTATTTTTAAAGTGTTATTCCACACTTAGGATTAGAAAACATTTTTGAAAAACGTATAAAAATTTATACGTTTTTTTCAAAAAAATTTTCTAATCTTAAGTGTGGAATAACACTTTAAAAATAGTAAATATTAAAATAAAATAGCAATCTCTCTTGTTAAACGATTATTTCTAAATAATCTTTAAGTAGTAGAAATTGGTAAAAATCTCTCTACAGAGATGCTAACAACATAAATAAGTTGTAACAAAACGTATAAGAATTTCGACGCAGCTGATAGTGAACGCATGGCTTAGCGGTCAGAGCGCTTGGACGGTATCCAAGAGGCGCGGATTCGAATCCCGCTGCGTTCAAATTTTTATAAGTTTTTTCAAAAATGTAATTGAAACTTACTTACAAAACCATCAGTGTAAAAATTCTGAGTAAATAGAAGTGTAAATAGAGAAAACCCAAAGAAAAGGTATTCCATTTTGTAATTGCCGCTGGAATTAGACACGTTGCATGTAACTAGCGGAACTCAACGCTGCGAATAAAAAAAAGCTTAAAATAAAAAAATGCTCTTTATAGGAATCTTACTATCTACGCGAATATAATCAAACACTGTACTACTGTACCACAATGATATACAATTCCTTCATTTAAATAATAAATGTAATTATAATTTACATATCATTTCAAAATCAGTACATTTATTATGAATACATCATATTGTACACAATCAACAATATTTGCTTCAATCGCAGTAATACCGTTTCATTATGTATGGGAGCTTATAAGGCTGTAGAGACTTAGACGTCAGGTAGGAATGTTTGGTTTGATTATAAAACTGAATTGTTTTGAACATATGGCTGATTTACTTTAAACGTGATCGGTCATGGGTTCGATTCTCACTTTAGGGAATGATTAAATATCAATTATTTTTCATTTCTCCGTTCAGAAGTGATAACGACACGGAGTAAATAATTATGCTTTGAGATTTGAGTCAAAAATTATTGATTTTTTTAATGTAAAAAATGGTATAGGTTGTTTTTTTTTAGGTATACATAAATGTTTATTAATATTGCTCTTATAAGAATATAATAATGTGAAATGTATAATCTTTTTTTTTTATTTTGACGTAGAGTAAATTGTATATTCTTTAATATTTTAGAATAAAAACACACTTCACTAATTACCTCAATTTTAAATCATTAACAATGGAATGCAATACATAGTTCTAATCGAATTTAGATAGAAAGTGAAAAAACTAAGTATATTTACTATTTTTAAAGTGTTATTCCACACTAAGGATTAGAAAATATTTTTGAAAAAACGTATAAAAATTTGAACGCAGTGGGATTCGAATCTCTTCGATACCGTCCAAGCGCTCCGACCTATAAACAATGCGTTCTATGCGATGCTAAACCATGCGTCCGTAAACCAGGTCAATTTTTAAAATATATCCAAGGGACGCGGGTTTGAATCCCGCTGCGTTCAAATTTTATACGGTTTTTTCAAATATATAAAACTAAGTGTCTTGAGCTTACGTTTTTTCTGATCTGCGATATGCAATAAATGTTGAAGTTGAAATTAAAAAGAGAAAACTTAGTGACAAAACTCTCTGTTGACTGTGTTCTGCATGAAACCGAGACATTGCGTGTTGAATGGCGAGTTCAGCCGTGCACTAGTTATCTTATTAGACGGAGAAATGAAAATAAATTTTAAATATAAAACATTTCCCCTAGTGGAAATCGAACCCACAACCAATCACGTGTATCAGATGCTGTCAATCAGAATTTGTAACTAGAATAGTAATAACTAATAGAATAGATATAACTAACTTTAACCATACCGAATGTCATATTCCTCTACATAGTGTTCTATTAAAACGGTCCACAGTTCACGTAATTTAATATATAAAAAATGACTGACCAAATACTAATTAGACGCTTGTATCAAAATAAATAAATACAGAGTGTTTATTAAACAACGTAATTACCGCTTATCAATCAATTTGCATACTTGAGTATTCGCGTTAATGTTAATCGCTATCGAATATGTAATGCGAATGAAATAACGCTTTTCGGTACGGTCTGTAGATTAGATACTAGATATTTATTAAATTGTTAATAAATTATGTAACACTTTGATAATACATTGATAATATTTTGAAATCACTTATAGAACGTGCATGTTGCTTGTGTAAAAAGGATTTTTTAAAAAGATTTTTGTATATAATTTCTCTTTTCTAGATTTATTAAGGTGAGTAATATGGGTTTTGAATATCAACACAAAAATAGTTGGAATAGCGGAATACTTCGAATATATTGTTAAAATCGATGACTATTCTTATAATACTGTGTTTCCCCGTGTTCCCCGTGTGTTAACCCGAGATATATATATATATATATATATATATATATATATATATATATATATTCAAATAAACACTAAGTCATTAGACTTAACAAGTATAGTTAAAAATATAGGTCAAAAATGACGCCATTAATATTAAAACCGACATCATTAACAGGAATACGGGCCCAACTCCGCTAAATTACAGCGCTCGTCATTAAGCGAGGCGTATTACAACGTATTATTCATGAAGCCAGATTTGCGGTAAACCTCCTCTGCATCCGCATATAATATAAATATAAGTAGCTGTTTTGCCAAAGACCCTCTTAATAATATAATATTAGTTATTCTAAATTATTTATAAAATACTTGCAGCTTGCAACGTTGTTTGTACAAATTATAACGCGTAAAATCCCGAATTTTTTTCTATCGCCGTGGGAATTTTCAGAGATTCTAACTTATGTTCCTAGAGGAATGTAAAGCAATATCTCTTATACTCCCCGAGGATTATTTATGAGAAATTTCGACTTTCAACGTCCGGTAGTTTGGCCTGTGCGTTTGTCGCCCACAAAATTTAGGTTATTTTTTTTAGATACAGAGTTGTGTATAATATTTATATTATTAAAATTAAGTGTGCTAATGTTCATTTCCCTTAAATCACCAAAACCTTCCTTACTTGAAATTGCACACCTCTATAACTCGAAATAATTAGTACATCCTTGCAAGCATTTTGTACACATTTTCCTTTCATAGCTCCAAATATTAAATTAACCTCGGTATCTCCAATAATAATGATTTGGTATACAATTTACTACGTTTTTCATCAAACGAATAACACCTTTTATATATTTTAAATGAAACTATTTATTTTAAATGAAACACCTTTTATATATTTTAAATGAAACTATTTATATAAATATAAATCTGTAACAATTTAGAATGTTTTTGAGTTATTTTTGGATGTTCTGTTACTTAAATCTGAAGAGATACAGTTCGGCGGGTCAACTAAAAAAAATATGTCGTAAAAAAATAAAAATGATCATTTTTACAACTTGAATTTTCATTAATTTTATAACTCTCTAACTAAAAAATTATAAAAATCTAACTTAACTTCTTTATATAGAATTTAGATCCACCTCCCTCAAAAATTTCCATAGTTCGAAACCTCTATAACTCGAATCTTTATATATAATATGTCAAATATACAATAAAGAGAAAAATTCTTTATAACTTCCATAGAACTTAATAAGAGAGAAATGAGATGCCTTTGAAAATAGAACTCTACCTAAAGGTAACCGCGAACGCCCGCGGTGTAATCTAATTCAGTTGATTAATTAATCGATTATATTTCTTCATTCTACTTACTGTGAAGAGAAATAAAGAATAACGCTTCTAATTAGTTTAATCATTATTTTTAAAGAAAAAACGTGAATTTTAACTCTATATTATTGTAATTTATATTATATTTATGAAGCCGGTCGTGGCGCAGTGGTACAGCGTCTGACTGTAAACGCGATCGGTAATGGGTTTGATACGTACTCGAGGGAGTGGTTATATTTAAATTATTTTCACTACCTCGCTCTGGAAAGACAAAGTGCGGTGTTGAGTTCCAATAATTAATGTCTCGAATTCGATGGAAAGAGAAGTAAGGATTGTCTTGACACTGAGTACTTTCTGTCTACCTTGCTATGTGGGATAATAGTGTGAAGCTATAAAAAAAATATCATATCATTTATAGTATTATAACAAGCGAACTGTAAAACCAAACCTGGAAAGCAAACACACGAGTATAAACGAAATCTACTACTCCCGCCTCACTCGCGTAATGTATGAAAAATATATATATGGCCTATATATTTTTAATTAAAAAAAATTAAAATAATAACTTAAAGAACCAGTTATTTAAGAATTTCAGATTTTATTTTAAACACAGATTAGGCATAATATAATAGATACAATAGCTTTAATAATCTAAATAATGTTTAATTGTAACCGGCCACTGTGGCGCAAAAGGACAGCGTTTTATATTAAAGCAGTTTGGTTGTGGGTTCGATTACGAATAATTAAATTATAAAAAAAATATTTTGGTTTCTCCTCTCTAGTAAGAGAAAGCGGTGTTGAGCTCAGACAGAACAGTCCACGGAATGTTTTGACACTAGGTTGCCTCTGACTACCCTGTGGTATAAAGTGTAATGTTATTCTGATGTGCATACTGTACTGTATTTCATGGAAAAAAACATTTATCTATTTTAATAAACTTTCTTGTTTTATTTATTAGAATAATATCCATAAAACACACCCAATTTTCTATTTCAGCTTAACGCTTTTATCTTACATAGCATGATAGACAGAAAGTACCCAGAGTCTAGTTACTCTGTACTCCCGATGAATTCGCATGCTTGTTAAGTGGCGTAACTCAACGCCGCGCCTTGTCTTACCAGAGCGAGAAAATGATAATAATCCATATAGTTAAAAATTATAAATTTCATAAGAGAAAACAAATTTTACTGATAACTGTAATATATCATTTAGTAGGTCAGTAGGTATCTCTTTATATGTATGAAATATTATATATTGTATGTATGAATTTACATATATATTGAGAGCGATAAAATGTTGGTGAATTGCGTAATTTTGATAAAAAAGGTTGTATAATATTATATGAAAGAAGTATTTAAATATTTTAAATTACTATTTTAAACGGATTAATCGCGTATATTTTGGTACTCGAAAATATATTTTCGAAAAACCCGACTTTACGGTAGTACCAATCTACACAGGTAGCCAATACCAAGATGTAAGCGTTTAATCCCTTTAAAATGGTGTCGTATAAAATGTGTAAAAATCGCGATAAGGAAAGATCTTATTAAATATTTTAATATATTTGAAACTGTATTTAGATATACTATAGTAACCAACAAAGTAAACATTTTACATATTAAATTAAATTATTGCAACCAAATTAATCGAATTCCTGAGACCAGGAAACGTCAGTGTTTCTTAAATGTATTATCGAATACCAAAATATACGTGAATAATAAGATTGAAACAAATTCATTTAAAATGAATTATAAATACTTTTTAAATATTTTATTTCTTTTTTTCTAAACATTGAAAAAGCCAATTTAATTATAAATCTTAAAAATATTCAAAAATTACAGTCTCTTCTTTAATCTGTGGAAAAAATGCGGTTGCTTTAAGAATTTCAATGTTTCAAATTAATTCTTTCTTTTGTGAAATAATAAAGTCAAGTTCAGCACAGAGCAAAAAATATAGATGCGTAAATAATTAAATAAATATAAACAAATAAAAAATAGAACGTTAACCTTAATACATACATGCTTGTAAACATTAATGGCATAGCAATTATTGGATAGCATTGAGAGAGTCATCACTCAACACAAAGTGTATCAAAACAGTTAACGGAGTTTCTTGACACCAGGTTTGTGTGTATATAGGTTTGTATATATATATATATATATATATATATATATATATATATATATATATATATATATATATACTAAACTAAATAAACTAACTTCCTCAATTTCACATTTATAATAGAATTAAAATTCAATCCGCTTGTCTGTCTGCCTGCAGGTCTAAAATTGAAATCGGTAAAAGAAACTAGGAAAGGTCACCAGCAAGATGGTCCCAATGTCTAGTCAATATATTGGGCATGAATAAAATAAATAAATAATGGTTAGGTTATATTAATTTATTACCCTGTTAACTGGAATTCGTTAAATTTATTTTAATATAAAGTCATAGAAACTTAAATTTCACTCAGCTACGTCTTACGTTTGTTTGTGCCCTTAGAATTATGGAGGAGCAGGAACTGTCAGAGACAGATTACTACATTATTTTATGCGGATTTCATTTGCATTTTTAAGCTTATGTTTGAGATTTGGTCATGTTTTGAGCTTATTATACGTAAGTTTATTTATTTAAGTCAATTATATAATTGAATTATATAAATATAGTATATAAGAGTTAAAAATGTTTTAAAAAAACAGTATGAAGGATACTGAAAGAGGATCACGTAAATAGCATGAGGAGGATCCTCGATGGACATGTATTAAGGACTGTGAACGAAAGAAGTATGCAAGTATAGCGTTTGATGCGCCGTCCTCGGGGTAGCCGACCCCCCTAGGGATAAAGCGTGAAGCGAGTAGAGAGTAAAGAGTAAGCGTGAAGAATAATATTTTATCTATATTTTAACGATTATATTTTAATGATTTTCTAATATAAAAACAATAATTTTTAAAATGATTATAAATAATTTTATTTTAATAATAATATTTTTTGTCTTATATTAAAAAAAAGGATTCTTCGAATGCACACATATCAAAGACATGGAGATCTCATTGATAAGAAAATGCGTTCTCTCTTTATGGAGTGGTGGAACTACACGCTGCGCTTTAACTAAAAAATCACAAATTAATAATTGATATTCCTTTAAGTTAAATTTACATTTTACCTTTAAGCCCGTCTGCTGTGATGTTTTTGGAGCGCGAATGACTTACCTCATCTTTCATCATGCAGATATCACTTCTAATCTATGTAATCAAGAAAACATAGTTTAATCTTACTCCAGAACATGGAGCAGGTACACTGTTATGCCGACCGAATGGGCCCGTCATGTTCTTGAGTTTTACGAAATTGCACCATCTGAAACGTGCCTTATTCCCTTGTAATAGAGTTTGCTATCGAAAATTGTGTTTTCGGCAATAGATCTGTTTTGAATTGTAAATGAGGAAGGTACCGAACTAATCACGGCTGAGTTTAGTAAAGAGGCGACAAAAGAAAATCGCGAAAAGGTAACCGCGTTTGGAGACAGCCAAAATTTAGCATTTTAGATTAAGTGGACATTTTTTAAAGAATATATGCTACTAAGTAGATTTTTTAAGTAAAAAAAATATCATTTTAATATTAAAATTACTTACGTGATCAGTTGGGGATTCGCTTCCCACTCGGGGAGTTCAAATTATTTTCATTACCTATATCTGATAAGCTAGCGTCGCGCTGACTCCCGCCACCCAGCACGCAATGTCTCGATTTGGCGAAAACTATGTACTCCACATAAGACCTTGATACTAGGTACCTCCTGCCTAGCCTGTTATACGGGATATAAGCTAAAAAAAATAAATGTATATAAAATCCACCATTTAATATTAAGTATCATACTCATAGTCCGCCTAATGTTCATTAAAAGTAATCGAATGTTTTTCTTTGTCTTTTAATCTTTTAATACTGTCTAAATTGTCAAAATATAGAAATTCATATAAATAGGCTGCCTATACCTAACTACTAAAATAAGGTGCTTGACGCTATTACACTCATAGCAGTAAAGGCATAACTTATTACTAATACGTCGCTCTCTGCATTTCTCAAATAGTCGATTTAACTTTAACGACATGAAAATAATTTAAAAATACTTTAATTTTATAATGCACGTCCAAATCAATTAAACATTTTTTTAAAAGTTTAAAAATTATGCAAGATTCAAACCTGTACCTCTTAAAAACCGTGCAACGTTTTAGTTTTAAGTGTGATTGAAGTGGGGATCGAACCAACAAACAGTCACAGTAAGGTGCTGTTCCACTGAGCCATGAGGTTCTATTATACTCAATATCTATTTTATATATTCTGCTTTATATATTTTAGTGATGTAGATTTTTTCGGATGTGTTTTAAAAAAACAAGCAATTCAAATAGATATTTCTTAAATCGAGTTGTGAACGAGACGAACGGCGGCGGATTTACGCCGCTATTCGATTGACAACGATTACCGGTATGAGGTTGTTGTTTATTTTGAAATCGATTTAAAAACGTAACCAAGTTGAGAGGATGATGGGAGTAAATTTTTTTTTAATATGGAAAAAAAATAGGATTTTCTTATAATTATAGAAGATATAATTTTATTATATTTTATCTCTTGCTAAAAATTATATGTTTTCAAACGACTTTAAGAAAAAGTGATTTTCTGTTTTTTTTTAACTCCATGCTTTATCACGTATTAGACTTAAAGTACCTAGTGTTACGACACTCCGTGCTTCGCTGTCCACCGAATTCAAGACATTACCTGTTGAGTGCTTTATCTTCCCAAAGCGAGGAAGTGAAAATAATTTAAAATATAATCGCTCCCCTGACGTCGGTTTATTTTTTATAACAATTAGAATAAGAACAAGACTCTGGTTCTATTTACTTCAATAATATGAAATACAAAATCTATTTAAATAAAACTAGAATTTATTTCTCCATTGTAATAGCCAGTCATATCTTTTAACATATTATTACAATAATAAAGACTGAACAGAACTATATTTATTATTACTGAACAGAACTATATTTATTATTATTTCTTCTCACTGATAAGAAGATACGGTGCGGCGTTAAGCTCAACTACTTAACATGCAAGGTTTTCAATTCAGATGGGAAGTAAAGAGTCGAGTTTCTAAAGAATGCTTTCTTTCTGTGTAACCTAATGCGGGTAATTCTCTTGAAATTTTGTTTAGAAAAATGTAAACAAATGATTGTACAGACATATTATGCAACATCTTTTATAAAATATCGACTAAAAACGTTATAAATAATCCAATACAAGTCAGAATGAAAGCTAACTCAATTTTGTTGCGCCGATTCTGTCTGCCCAGTGCCTAGTGCTTGTGCGTTTCTTTTTTAAATCGATTCCCTTTAGGTTTTTTGTAATACCGTTTTAAATTTCCGCTTTAGACTACTGGGGATTGATTTATCTATTGCTTTAAGATTAAACCAAAATTTATTTGTTGTTTTTATTGTGAGGGAAAATATTAAATTACTTAACATTTTT
The DNA here is from genome assembly GCA_032432895.1 of Dryadula phaetusa. Classification (NCBI taxonomy): domain Eukaryota; kingdom Metazoa; phylum Arthropoda; class Insecta; order Lepidoptera; family Nymphalidae; genus Dryadula; species Dryadula phaetusa. The sequence continues at coordinate 1,059,623 of JAOYRS010000069.1, read as the reverse complement.
AATAAATCTATAAAAATTTGAACGCAGCTGGATTCGAACCCGCAACTCTTGGATACTATCCAAGCGCTCTGATCACAAAGCCATGCATTGAACGCTGTTTCCTTATCCTAAAAGTAGAATAATATTTTAAAAATAGTAAAATATTAAATTACTTTTAAATATTATAAAACAAATACATATTTGAGGCCCGTCGTGACGCATGGGAACATCATATATATATATATATATATATATATATATATATATTACTACTCAATATCAAACCTTTATATATATATATATATATATATATATAAAAAGGTTTGATATTGAGTAGCGTTTTGAGTGGCGGAACTCAGCGCCGTCTTCTATATTACCAAAGCGTATATATGAAAATAATTTCATTATAATCTTTCTAACGTTTCTAACTTTCTCTCATTCGTACTCGAATTCAGCGGAAGGTGGAATACGGAGTGACTTGTCACTAGATATATTCTATCTACACTGCTACGCGGGATAAAAAGCGTGAAGCTAAAAATAAACATATTATTTCAACCAAAAGTTATTACAAAATGGAGTAATTCAAGTTTTGTTAGTTCAGTTGTTAGCGAGCTTATTACTTTCTACTCCGCGATTTGTAAAGATCAATATTGTATTACCATAAACGATAGCTTGCCGTAGTTGGGAAGGGTTGAAAGAGAACAAGAAAACCTGCAAAGAATATAAATTTGAACTCAAGAATGTATATTAAAAAATAAAATATATAAAAAATCTATATCTGTATAGTATGTATGTGTCACAAAAATGGTCGTGGCGCTGTGCAAGGCGTCTGACTGTAAACGTGACTGGCTATGGGTTCGATTCCCACTCGCGAGAATATTTCAACTATTTTCATTTTCATCGTCCTAGTAAAACAATGCGCGGCGTTTAGTTGCGCCACTCAACACGAAATGTCTCGAATTTGGCGGAAAACGTAAGGAGCGTCTTGATGTACCTGTCTGCCCTGCTATGCAATATATAATATCGAAAGTTTATAATAAAAAAATATTAAACAATAAAATGACGAGCATATCTTTAATTCTAAGATCAAAATCTAAGAAAATATCATAAATGCGAAAAAATATTTTGCGCCACTAAATAAATTTTATATTATGTTTTATTTGCTTCATGTTTTTTTCTCGCAAAGGTAGACAGAAAGTATCGAGTGTCAAGACACTCCGTAGTTCGCTTTCCACTGAATTCAAGACAATACGTGTTGAGTGGCGGAAGTCAACGTCATACTTTGTCTTACCAGAGCGAAGAAGTGTTAATTATTTAAATATAATCACTCCCCTGAGTGGGGATCGAACCCACAACCGATCGCGTTTACAGTCACACGCTGACCTAGTGCGCCACGACCGGTCTCAATAACTTATTTAATAAGATCTTTTATTTTCGCGATATCCAAAATAGGATTTTCAAAAATATATTTAGAATACGAAATTATACGTGAATAATCCGTTCAAAATATTTATTAATTGAAATATTGTTATTTATTATAAAATATTATCTATATTTTATAATAAATTCGGATTCATAATGAATATAATTTAAAAAATTAAAAAAGAAAACTCAAAAGACACATTTGAAAAATATTTTTTCTTTACTCTGATCTTCTTAGGAAAGATATCAAGTTTACCGCATTACAGTGCACAAAAAATATCGGATTACCCATTGTAACTCGACTGGTGATAAAACCCATGAACAAATTGCAAAAGGTAGGTTTATCCCGCATAACAGACACTTATAGAGAACAAAGTGTCAAGACATTTGTTTTCCACCCGAAATCAAGACATTGCGTGTTGAATTGAATAGTCACCGCGCTTTGTCTTACCAAAGCGGAGATACGAGGCTAAATTTTAAATATAAATAATAATTTTCCCATGAACCCGCAACCACTTGCGCCACGATGGCCTCAATAAGTGTTATTTACTTTTATGTATACGTATTTTTATTTTCTTATACAGCGTGTTAAATAAAAAACCTATTATATATAAATCTATAATTATACACATTAAAATATTTTACCATACAAAATTAGACTATTTTAACAATCACTATAGAATACTGCAAAGTGTTTGTAATGATGGATTTTCAAGGATGTATTTTCAAACACCAATACCCACAGTGTATAACCATTTATCTGTTTAAAATAGTTATTTATTTTCTCCTCAAAAATCTTCGAACAGCTCTATATATGTCCTTGGCAACTTCTTCTGGATTCTCAAAGGCTACGAAATGACCGCCACTATCGAGATTGGTTATTCCCAATAGATTTGTATATTTCCATCTCACAATGAAATCTGGCTGATGCATCAAGTCGTTTTTGGTTCTCAGACCCCATGTTGGTACTTTAGTTGGTATTCTAGAAATAAAATAAACCATATAAACGACTGTAAGTTAAAAAGAGACGTCTTGTATTTCATTATTATTTAATAAGATTTCAATTTTTTTAAAAATGAGAAATATTTGATATTACGAGTTGACTGGCTGAACTAAACGCTGTGCTTTGTATTATCATACTAGGAAAATTAAAATAACATATATACATTTACGATGCTAATAAAAGCCCATAACTCAAAACCATTTAGACTGACTGCAATAGCCTTAAAAATTTGAAACAGATAAAGAATATTATGATACTCTTTCATATATATATATATATATATATATATATATATATATATATATATATATATATATATATTTAAGGCATTACAGGATGACTAGCTGAACTGAACGCCGTGCTTTATTTAATTACACTAGGAAAATGAAAATAACATAAATATAACAAAAATCCATAACTCAAAACTATTTAGGCCGACTGCGATATTGCCTACCTTTATAATTAAATTACTTTATTAATAAAAACATACATTTCCTCCCAGGTTATGTTAATACTATTACAACTTTAAATAAGCTATACAAATCTTTGATTTTTCGCGACTTTTACACATTTTAAATGAAATTATTTTAAACGGATTAATCGCGTATATTTTGATATTCAGAAATAAATTTTTGAAAATTCAACGTTTCGAACACTTCACAGTAGGTCGCAGGTAGACTGAGGTGGCAATTCACTGACAGACAAATGTCCTTCAAATATCAAAATATACAGTATTAATCCGTTTAAAATAGTGTCATTTAAAATGTTTAAATTAACTTTTGATTCCACCACTCGCTTTATATTTTATCTGTTCAGTATTATGCTTTTAAGCAATCCAATGTATACAAAACTGTACAGCATGCATACAATTAAACCAAGTATCACAAAAGCATCGATCTATCACAGCAAAGTTTACCTCGCCAAAGTTTCCTCTACAGTATAATTTGAAAGGCTTTCCTTATACAGTCTTAGTGCTGTCGTTATACTTCCAGTACTCCAGTACATGAGGACGTTGTCTAATAGATTAGTCGTATTAAAAGGGCTGAAGCTACCGTCAAAACCTTCCTTGTGGGCTGGATTAGTAAATAAAAGGTATTTCTCGATGATATATACTGCTAAGCCTAAGGGTGAATCTTGTAGGGCTATACCTAGAAAATGGATTTCTTTAATAAAAAGCGCACAGTCAATATTGATTTCTCGTTATCTTGATAGTCTTGGCGAGGATAATCAGTATATGCTCTGAAAATATTGTATTTCTATAGGAACCGGACACGTGTGCCAATTTTTAAGAAAATTTGACTATAAGAAATAGATCAAAGCAGCGTTGTAATGTTTGCTTAAAAAAAAACAAGTAAAAAATTTTTATGGGAAATATTGAAATCATTGGGCGTAGTGTTTCTATATGTACACAAATACCCAATTGTTTTATTATTATTACAATAAATTCTTTTTAACTCTAAACATTTTTTTTATTTTCAAATTTTAACTTATACTAGTTAAGCCCTATAATGATATTGAAAATAGCGAACATGATGTGGTTAGGAGAAAAAATGAAATATACTTCCTTCTAGCAGCGGCCATCTTGAATCTATTTGTTAATTTATATAACTACCCAAACTAAATGTGTGTACCAAATTAGTGATTAAACTGCAATACTAAATTTGACTCAAACAAAGAGAACAAGCCAAATAAAATCGGTTAAAAACATTTTTTTAGTTTACTATAAGTTCAAATTATGTATAAAATAATGTTAGAATAAAGAATGCTAAGCCTAAGTGAGGGAGACAGAGAATAAAGAGAATAAAAAAAAGAATAATCTTATATTTTCACTATAAAAAACAAACAAAAAGCGTGTTCTAGTCAATTATCCAAATAAACCTATAAATACTTGTATATTATTTTAATTACATGGAGTCCAAGAGGCCGGTCGTGGTGGAGCGGGAGAGCATTTGACTGTAAACGCAATAGGTCGTGAGTTTAATTCTCACTTGGGGGGAGTGGTTATATTCAAATTATTTTAACTTTTTCGCTCTGGTCAGATAAAGTGCGGCGTTGAGTTCCACCACTCAACAAGCTTGAATACAACTTAAATACAGAAATTTCTTATTCAATTACATAAACATTTACCTAATGTATCCGGCTTAGTGCTTTGCAAATGTAAATATCCTGACTCCTCTATATAATACTGAAGTTTATCTGAAAGGGGATATATTTTGTCCGCTAGATCATTTGCGACCAAGGTAGGGCAAACGCTCCCAATCAACAGGGCCAAATGCGCCATCTTTGAAAGATTTACTGGTGTGGTTGTATGAAAACCTAGGACTTGGTCAGGAAAAATCGTGGCCATGTGTGAACCAATTATATGTCCCATATCTCCTCCGTGTACGTAAAATTGTTGGTGGCCAATCCTTTCCATTAGGTTCCTCATGATGATTGCGATTTGGTATGTCGTTAGCCCTGGTTTCACTGCTGCCTACAATGACAAAATTTATAATGCTTACTAGTAAAGTGTCTAACTCAAAACGGAATTAGTTGTGGGTTCGATTCTCACTCCAGCATATAATAGTTAAAATATTAACTTATTGTTATTTTTTTCATCGGCTGAGCTCAAATTTGGAAGAAATTTGAGTGTCTCAAATTTGGGTGAAAAGGGGATAACATAGTGTTACGAATATTTTTTTGTATTTGCTTGAGTTTTTTAAAACTATTGAATACATTTCCAGTTTTATTTGGGTTATTTTTTGAAAGCAAACGGCACATTACTCTGTAATTCGTTATTAATTAGATGTCTATTTAAAAACTTTTCCATATTTGCATTATAGATTGTGTTGGTACACCACCTGTAGTATGAATATAAATGTTTACGTGTGAACTGAAAATAATAAATTAATGTAATGATTCACGTCTCAACGATGATGTTAAGTATATATTATCTATATATATATAAATATAAAATTGAAATGTTCCTTTGTACTATCAAAATATAAACGGTATATGTAGCAAAATGACCTGCCTATTTTGTCTGCCTGCTTCTATGTTTGTTCCAGCTAATCTCTGTAATGGCTGAATTGATTTTAATGGATCTTTCTCTGACAGAAATATAAAAACATAAATACCACAAACATAAATACCACAGTCGCAAGCAGAGCTAGTTATAAATAATATTAAAAGCAGTAAGTGTAACGAGGCTATATATATATATATATATATATATATATATATATATATATATATATATATTTTACTTGTACTATTATTGTAGAAGCATGGAAAAACAGACTCGCAACTTATATATATACTTGAAGCGTTATCATTCATCACTGTCGTATACATATATTAATTAACTTGGAGCGAAAAGTATAATAGATTACTCAATAAACTCAAATATTAAATAAGCTTTTTGCACTAATCTGTTATGTGGTAATTGCTAATTTTTTTAATGCTACATACTCTATAATCGTATTTAGAATAAATACGATTATAGAGTACGTAGCATTTGCTTAGAATAAATAAATAATAATAAAATTAATGAATATCAGATGCCATTATGGCACAGTGAAAGACTATCTGATAGTAAACGCGATTGGTTGAGGGTTCGATTCCTACTCGGAAAAATGATTATATTTTAAATTTTGATTTTATATTTATTCTCTGGTTAGAGAAAGCACGGTAGTGTTAAGTTCACCCCTAATCATGCAATGACTCGATTGTGACCGGAAAGTCGTATTGCCAGAGTGTCTTGACACTAGATTGTCTCTAACAAGAACAGGATGCTGCTATATAGAAAAAAAATATTTTCAATATCATAATATTTAAAATAAGAATAATTGTTAATATACGTATCTCAGGCGTGTAATGTGCCTCGTATTGGCGTTGTTTAGTTCCGCAGAAACACGACTTTATTTCGAGTGGAAGGTGCAAAAGAATAAAGTGAAAGAAATATATATATATAGTATCAACTAAAAGTTATAAAACGGCCAGTGTTATACTAGATATTATGATGTAGCGAGAAACGGACGTCGAAGCTTAATTAGTCAGATCGTTTAGATATTGTGTTACGAAGAGGCTCGACTCCAAATTCTGGTGATTTCAAATTTGTGTGCAGATATTTATCACTATGTAATCGAGAACATTATTATTGGTTTAAGCAAGCACCTTGCGTGTTTACATCAAAAGTTACCAAAATGTAAAATTTGAAATAACATATTTTTGTAACTTTCTTAAAAGCATTTTCTTTTTTTTGTCAGCTTCACACTATCCTACAAAGCAGGGTAGTTAGAAGGAACCTAAGGTTTAGACAATAACTTCGTCGCTTTCCATGCGGCGGAACAAAACGCCACGTTTTATATTACCAGACGTATTATACCACGTTCTATACTACACTGCGCCAATATGGCCTTTTAGTTTAAGTCACCTTCATGGGTTCCCATTGTCAAAATATCTGACGAGAAACAGCTCTATGTGCCTTCCAAAGCTCTGATAAACTCTATATTTTATTTATTCCCAATATTATATGATTTCTACAAAACTAGGCCAACTCATTGTATATTAGTTACCACAATATTGTTAGGTAATTCTAATTAATCAATATTATATGTGGGTTTATATGGATATAGATATACCACTACTAAGGTAAACTGTATTTTATTATTATTGTTTTATTTAAACACAAGTAAAGGAATAAACGTTGGTACATCACTAGACTTTACATAATATGTTATTTCAACATTATGGGCTATATTAAATCTCTAACAACACAAAGTATTAAACGCTTATATTATTAAAATAAAGATGCACGCAATTTTGAACTTCAAAAATAAAACTAATTTCTTATGAGTACCACATATGTTTTATTTTACAACCTCTTAGCTCTCAGCTTTCAAGCTATTTCTTGCATAGTATTTAGAGAAACAAATATTAATCAACAAAAAAAATTGAGTGACTAAACTCTACACCGCACTTTGTCTTAAAAAAACAAAAAAACAGTAATTTTCTAAATAAGAATCAAACGCATAACATCATAAAGAGTAAGTAGACATACACTAGCAGAATATATTTATACATTTTTCATTTACCTATTTTAACATATTACTCGCCATGCCTCACATGATAGACAAGCTGCCGAGAAAACCCTTGTCAGTCAATCTTGACTGACGCTTAGGATCAATGATTTTAACGAATTGTCTTTAAACCAACAAAAAGGAAAAGCCTTTTTTAAATATAACAATACGTGGTTTATTGTACTTTCATAACTATTTTTGTAAAATTATAATATATGACGCCTGGGCCTTTGTTACCATGTAGAATTTAGAAAGTCCTTAAGTCTAATCGTTCCAGAGATTAGGGGGAACAAACAGACGAACAAACAAAAATAATAAAAAATATTATTTTGATTTTGTGTACATCGTATATACATTTAGTAAAAGGCCGTTATTACTATAACAAACAGACACTCCAATTTTATTTATTAATATAGATAACTATTTCTGCGATCATTATCGATACTTTAGCACTTTAACTCATACACGAGTATAGTCGCATGCGACCGTAAACTACACTGACAGTAGTAAATCAACGTAACTTACTACAGCGGCAATGGTTACAGTCATTTATTATACTGGCTTTGTGTTCCACTGTAGAATTTCATGATTGATTGGGCAGTTAATTTGGTGTATCGTACATGATTTATTATAATTATAGCATACATTTGATATATTTCGGCCATTTATTGAAATATTATCATATATTTGACACTTTTCGCTCTGCAGATTATATGGTTTATTTTGCGTCTCTCTTTTGTTTTATATCGTCAGATAGAATCTAGTGTTAAGACACTCTGTTATCCGCTTTCCTACATTAGACATACCAATACTAGTGCGATATGTGCGATGCGTGCGATCCGGCGGAACTAAACGCTGCGCTCTGCGCTTATTACAACATATAAAATATTTGACAAATTTATGTATAAAAATTGCGGCGTTTGTATTCTATCGCGTGTGCTATCTTACACTTCTATTGTCGACTATTTTCGTGACATTTTTGAAAAAACGTATAAAAATTTGAACGCAGCGGGATTCGAACCCGCACCTCTTGGATACCGTCCAAGAAATCCGTCAAGAAACAAAAAAATTTTATACATTTTTTCAAAAATGTTTTCTAATCCTAAATGTGGAATAACACTTTAAAAATAGTAAATATTTTCGTGACATTGCGTGTTGAGTGATGGAACCTAACGCTTCGCCTTGTACCAAAGTAGAGAAATAAAAATATATTTCAAATAATTTCCAATCATTCTTCCGATTAAAAAAGCAAAAATGAAATATATTTTAAATATAATCATTTCTCCGGGAGTCTTTATTGTACACCATTGGTATTCACTATTGATCTTAATATTTAAAAAATAAAGTAAAAAAGTTTATATACTTTAAGCACCATACAAGGTACCAATGTCTTTGCGTATTTTTTTCATAGTAAGGGTTATCTGGAAGAATTCACCTAATGTAACAAGGCCGCCTTTCCAAAAAAATCTACACAATTTATGCATTGAATATTAATATGTCTTTATTTAGCTTCACGCTTTTAACTTGCATAGAAAGGTAGACAGGAAACACCTAGTTTCAAGATACCCCGTACACGTAGTACGGGGTATTCCGCCTAATTTGAGACAGTAATATTAGCGTAATAATGCTTTGCGATTGTTTTTTAGCCTTAACTTAAATAAATATATACGTTTCCTATTAAAATAAATATATATACATTAAAATAAACATATATACATTAAAATAAACATATTAACTAGCGGTACTTACTTGGGAATACGTGAAGCCAGGTAAACTAGGAGCGATGACTTCAAACACAAAATTATGTCCAGGTCTAACATTTGTTAGTATAGGTATCATATCGTAGAAATCACGTACAGAAGACGGCCATCCATGTAAGAGGAGAAGCGGAAACACCTGTAAAGATTGAAGCAATCGATTTGATTCTTTACTTATTTTAAGCAAAGTTCTAAAATCTATTCACCTATACACTATAGCTATGGGTATACCAATTTTGATACAGAAATAGACAATTTTCCTCTCATTTTATAAATATGAAGTCATTTATATTATTATAGCTCAGTCGTGGCGCAGTTGGACAGCGTCTGATTGTAAACGCGATCGGTTGTAGGTTCGATTTCCGTTCGGAGAAATGATTCTGCCACTCAATACGCAGTATCTCAAATTCGGCGTAAAAGTGAATACGGAGTATAAGTACTTCCTGTCTATTTTGCCATGAGTGATAAAAATGTGAAACTAACAATGCATTCTTTGTTTAAATAGAATATTTACATGTATTTTTAATCTGCACAACAACTTTCCGCCCTATTTCAAAAACTTATTACCATTGGAACATAATATTTTTGTATTTCCTCAAAGATAAAATAAGAATATTTTTAACTACAAAATAAATAAAATCCACAAATATTAAGTGTCAGTCAAGAATCGAATTTCAAGGCACACAGCTCTACCTCGATAGAAATCGATATTTTAATTGTTATCGTTAAGAATTGATATTTCAAACGTTATTGTTCAATGGTTTAACCTTGTTTACTCTTATCAGTGTGAGGGAAGTGTTATTTTTTTTTATTTGCTTACTGTATCGATAGATGGTGTCGATAGACGGTCTCGATAGACAGAGATAGGACAACTGTGTCTTTTAATACTAATCCCCTCCTATCTCATTGTAATCGAAGAAAATTACCTAAATATATTATCTAACACATATTCCCACCCTTTTAATACTTTATTTGTTTACATTTGCAAACAAAATCCACCTCTAGGGGTGAAAATCCGAAAATCCACTTAGGAATTTCCGACATTAGCTGTAAAACACATAATGTACACAGTTGGGGGATGTTTATTGTTTGACTAGTTATCTCCTTGTATTTTAGTTGCGATTTTATCACCATTTTGTGAAGTAAATAGAGATTAGTGACTTATCTCTCTTTTAGTTAGTCACGTATCGTTTTCTTTCTATTTATGATTAAGCATTATGTGGTAGTGCTTATTAGGGAGGCTATTTATTGTTTCAAATAATATTTCCAAAGCTCTTCTCAGCAAAAAATGCCTTCTGATTTGATGGTACTCAGTGAGACTGACGGTACTGACATTTTTATGTTAACTGTAGGTGTGAAAGTGCTTGTAATAGACTTTTCGAATATAAAATATTTTGATTTTATTAATTTTGAATGTGATCTTAAATAAAAGCTTAAACGAGAATTGAACTTGTAATGACGGTTTTATTAATTTATGAATGCACACACATGAATGAATGCACACACAGTAAATGGAGAGTCCTAACACATAGTGTAAAGACTCTCCGTTGACTGCTTTCCACCTGAAATCAAGACATTGTGTGCTGAGTGGCTAACTCAATAACGCGCTTTGTCTTTTAAGAGCAGAGAAATAAAAATATTTTTGAAATATAACCGTTCCCCCGAGTGGTAATCGAACCCATAACAAATCGCGTTCACAATCAAACGCTGCCATACTGCACGACAATATCCCCAAGCTTTATATTTTAAAATTGATAATTCCCTGTATTGAAGATCGAACCCAATAACGTTTGTTCGCTTGATGTTTTGCCGCTGCGCCACGACGGTCCAAAAATACACTTATATGTATATATTATAAAGTATATATTTCACGGTAAGTGATTTGAAAATTCCCCACGTACACCAGTCATTGATGGAATCTAAAGCAGAGGTATCGATCGCAGAATCTAATAAATTAACTAAGAATTGACGCCTTAATGAAAACTGGCGTTCTGTTACAAAGCTTGAATTGTATTAAAAAATGTACATTTTTGATAGAAGTATCACAGAAAGCTTCGAGGCGCTTTTACCTGTTGGATGTAAGTTTTAAAATGGAAATTTTATGCTATTTTACTTTTAATATTAAAGTTACATACTTTTAATATCTGAGACTGTGTTTACATAGTCTATATGTAAAGAATTTAATTTTTATACTACGCTTCGAATAGGTTAATTTTTTTTTTAGTTTTATAGTAGCTCCTGTCTACCCTGCTATGTGGAATAGGAGCGCTATTCCATACAGCAGGGTAGACAGGAGCTACTTAGTATCAAGACACTCCGTACTCCGCTTATTTACGCAACTTAGTGTCTAAAAGTGATATGTCACTTTATAACTATTGCATAATCTGACAAATAAAAATTATTGAGGCCGCTCGTGGCGCAGTGGGACAGGGTCTTACGGTAAAAGCGATCGGTTGTGGGTTCCGCACTCAGGGTGTGATTATATTTAATTTATTTTCACTTCCTCACTATAGTAAGACAAAGTGCGGCGTTGCGTTCCACTCAACAAACAATGTCTCGGATTCGGTGGAAAGCGAAGTACGGAGTGTCTTGACACTAGGTACTTTCTGTCTAGCTAAAAAACCGGTGTAAGAAACTCTCTCTCACTCTTGCTCCCAGTTTTTCAAATTGATTTATAGATTTATTTATTGCTTTAATTGTAATTAACAAATAAGTACAATCTGAAAAGATATATAAAAAAATGTTTATCAAATATATATATACAAACCTGAATATTTCCTACTGTTTTTGGAACTACCCTCATAAAGTGAATATCCAATCCCTGTATGTTGGTCTTAAAATGATCGTATTTATTTAAAAATCTAGCTCTTTGACTGTATTTATATTTGAACTGCCAATCTCCGAATATTTGGCCTGTGACATCAGCGTTCATTCCGTACGCCGAGGACTCGTCCAGACTCTTAATGCGTGTGGCGCGGCGATACGCTTCAAACTTACGCCTTAAATTCTCTTGCATCTGAAAATTTTAATATAAATTTGATTTGTTTTCCTTAGCTTTTATATTATCGTATTATCGTATCTTCTTTACATTTAAAAAAGATTTTTCCAATTTTAAGAATATTTAAGTTTATATTTATTGTTTTTTTTTCTTTCTTGTTCCTGTGTTTATATTTAGTGACAGACATTACAAAAAAAATGTTTTTTATTAGTTTGAGACAAATTCGAAAAGATATTTTTATATACAAATTGGACTCGAGAACCCTAAATATATCGAACTTTAGCAATCATCGTGAACGTTCAACGATGTATGTATGTTGCAGTTAAAACCAATTTTCTCGACTCGATTCCAAAATAACTGATACTCAAAATAGAAAAAAACTATTTCTTAGTCAGTTCAAGTACTTTGTCTCTATCTAGCAATAAGACTACTTAGTGTTCAAATTAAGTTAAAATAAAGATACGGGTTAGTTATAGCTAGGCTAGGTTAGTTTATGTATTTGAAAACCTGCCGGTACGTGGCAAACTACCGTCGCCTTCCACCCTAAAAGGCTAGAAGGTGGTGCTTGGAGAAGCTGATCGCCTAAAGTCCTGGCCCGTATAATTTTCACCAGTGCACTACTCTAGGCAGACTGTCGAGAGTGACCCGCTCCTGAGTCTGCGACGTGCTTTACAAGCTTCCGCTGCTAAGTTCACGGAGTATTAGGTTCCCGAAGCCCAGCTAGTGCTGGTTGAGAGCACCATGAGATTTTAGTGGGTATACGGACGACGTTTGCATAATCCCTTCTGAGTCGGGCAGGCCGATTTGGGACTCATGAACTTCCAATACATAATACCTCACGAAAATTAAAAATTATATTTGCAAATCAAATATAACAGTGGTAATAAGTTTTGAATAAATATTTCTAGTTTTAACGTATTACACATTTAATAAAAACTAATTATAACTAGAGAAAACGCGTTCTGTCTGAAAACAAGATTTAACGGCAACATATAAACACAACTATTACTAAAGTTAGGCCAACTTGGTAAGTATCTAAATATTATCAAAATCTTGTTAGAAACTTGGCAACTAATTAAAACAAAACTTGTAATTGGACCAACTTCGATGTTTAGACTTTTTGGAGCGAAATATTTGAATTCAATGGAATAACAATAGAATTTATTTTCTTACGTAAAACAACAGGCTTTGTTGAAAAAGTGAGTTGAAATTATTTTTCGTGTTATAAAATTAATGGCTATTATAAGTCGAATGTTTGAACATGATACGTTTATATAAAATCTAATTTTTATACGTATATTTTTTATACTTTCAAGTTTTCAAATATTTTTGTATAGTTGTTTTATTTTAAATGTTTTAGACGTAACTAGATATAAAACGTATAGCTCAATGATCAGAGCTCTTGAACGAGTTTCAAGAGGCGTGGGTTCGAACTCGCCAGCACTTTCTAAAATTGTTTTTCCTGATTTCCTTTCTAAATATATTTCTTATTCTAGATTTATCATTAACATTATAACATATTGAAATAATTCCTTAAATTTTTAATATGGAGTGATGCATGCAGGTAAATATTGAACTACGAGCTTAATATAATTAAATATTTTTAGGAGGCCGGTTTTATTTTTTTGAGGCCGGTCGTGGCGCAGTGTGATAGCTTCTGACTGTAAACGCGATTGGTCGTGGGTTTGATCCCCACTCGGGGGAGTGATTATATTTAAATTATTTTCACTTCCTCGCTCTGATAAAGACAAAGTGCGGCGTTGAGTTCCACCACCAATACGCAATGTCTCGAATTCGATGGAAAGTGAAGTATGAAGCGTCTCGACACTATATACTTTCTGTCTACCCTGCTATGCGGGATAAAAAGCTTGAAGCTAAAATTTTTTTTAATCTACTTACCGCATCAGTAAAAGTTATTCTGAATGGCCGTATAGATGTGTCGTGCTTGTTCGGTCCCCAAGTAACGTCCAAATCGAAATTAGGCAAGCTTGGTGTATAAAGGAAGGCCATGTAGAAGTAATAGCCTAATATTGATAAAACTACTCCGAGAATTGATATCATTAATTGTGGTATCTGTAAAAATTAAAATTAATTAATTTAACATTTTACATTTTATTTTTCTTTGTTTGTCCTCTATGTAATTCTCTTATATTTTCAGTCATGGCGCAATGGGATAGCATCTGACTGTAAACGCGTCCGGTTGTTAAACTTTTATATTTATTTTATGAGTTTTTGGGTTGAAGGAATAATTATATTTACATTATGTTCATTTCCTCGCTCTGGTAAAATAAAGAGCGGCATTGAGTTCCGCTACTCAACAGGCAAAATCTGGAGATCGGCGAAAAGCGGAATACTAAGAATCTTGTAGATACTTCCTGTCTACCCTACAAAGCAAGATTAAAAGCGTAAAGTAAAAAAAATGGATACATTGGAGCGGAGGCAAGCCTTTATGTATTTTGAAAGGGGCCCTTTAATTTACATTTGAGCAAGCCCCATGCAATACATAGAGCTCATCTCCATTGATTCCTTACAATACTGATGACTACCTTCTCTACTTACTATAAAATTAGTCTTCTTATTTACTTCTTTTTTATTTACTTCTTTTTTATTTACTTCTGTTTCTTTTTTTTTGTCATTTTTAATATCATTCGTCTTTTCTTTCTTCTTTTGGACCATTTTGTGTACACAATTGAAGTCAGTTCCAAATAAAGATTGTAACTATACTAATATTTTATCATATATATTATCAAAAAGATATCGGTAGCATAAACACACAGTTATCTTATCATTTTGGATAATCCTTATTTGTTAATAATTACGTGGCTAAAATTAATAAGTTAATTAATTATAAAAGTAACCTAACCTAAAAAAATATTGTCTGGCTATTAATACAATTAGTTGTGGGTTCGAATCCCACATGATTATGCTTGTTATTTGTGTTTTTCCACTCTGGTAAGACAAAGCTTGGCCCTGAGTTGCGGCACGTCATTTTGGCAAAAAACAATGACCAGAGTATCTGGACACTACATTCTCTGCCTATCCTGCTGAGTAAATTATATGCCCAAAATGATAGACGATAGATATGTAATATACTAGTAATATTATTTCATTTATTTATAATGAGATGATTTACTGAACTATATTTTGGTGACTTTAAAAATGTTATTCTACATAATTTACTGTAGTTGTAAGTTTTTTCCGTCTCACACAGTAATTAAAAAGTCATCTATTGAGTTCTATTTCCCGGAGACACAATTATATTTAAGAGGTTGTTCTACTTTGTATGGAAACGGACGGTTCTTTCTGAATACCCTGGTATACCGAAAAACCATAGAGCTGTTACTAAAAACCCACTAGGTTTAAAATAGTATATAAAAGTTATCTGTCCTTATTAATATACCAACAAATTTACTGCTTTTTCATTTACAATTTAATATACTGGAACACTCAACGCTTATTTAGTGAACAGTACTTAGCGTCACTCTATAAACGGTGTCAAAACCGACGCGGTTTGGCTTACATTATTTTATGCCAATTCGAATAAAATTTATTTTACATGGCTCATATTTAGTAGGTATGCAGGCTCGTTCCGCTACTCTGGAAGTCTTAACATTAGGTTATCTTTCAGTTACAAAAAAAAATAACCCGTCACCTATCTATTTAAATTTATAATAGCTTCTGGTAATTCCACTAGTAGTCTGAAAGCAATAGAAACTTAGCTAAGAGATCGCCTTTTGGACATTTCCTTACGTATGCTCGCGATTTTTAATAAAACGTGGTGTACAGATAAAGTACTAAAAATAATACATATAGGAAAACTAACACGAAAACGATCTTCGCTAAAATACACTTCAAAGTGCAGACGTCAGTTTCTGCGAGTCAGCTGAAGCAACATTTTTCTATTACTTCTCGAGTGGAACATGCTACTTGAAAAATTGTATTACACGAACTAACTAAATTCCCATTTTTTGTTCTTCAATTAATAACCTTTTCTATATGTTTTTAATATTTAGATCATTGAAAACATGTGATATTATTTATGTAAAATAAATATTTTTCATAAATAACGCCGCAATAATGTTATATTAACTTGAATTTTAACTTTTTTTATAAATAATAATGCTATCTCTCTGATGTCTGATAGTAAACGGGAGCTGTGGGCTTCATTTTGTTTGAACTATTTACGTTGTCATACTCCTAGTATTACAAAATCCGGGGTTTAACTCCGGCCCTAATCACACAAATTTAATATTCTTTAAATGAAATTAATGAACGGAATGCTTGACCTTATTGCTCTATAATGCTAAAAACTGTATAAAAAGTAACAAATTAAACCAACGATACAATTATAGGTAAATATCATATAAGTTATAGATTTAATCTCAAATATTTTCTATACAAATATACACAAAATTGTATTTACCAACATATATATTATACCAATTTCTTAAGAAACGTCGAACTCATTTACATCAACCTTGCCCTTAAAGCGACATAACACTTTAATACGTCGCCTCATCTGGGAAACAGAACAGTTTTCTAGGTCATTCGTTTCAGCATAGGCTTTCAAAAGCCTCCCTTGTGTACGCTACAGTGAGCCGCAGAAGTCTTATCAATATGCCAATATGTATAGCGCTATAGACTAGACTATATATATATTTATATATATATACTATTTTTAAAGTGTTATTTCACACTTAAGATTAGAAAACATTTTTGAAAAAACGTATAACAATTAAGCAATTAAATTAAAGGTAAGCCATGCATTCTAGAACCAGCTGCTAAGAAATTCTTATACGTTTGTTACAATTTATTTATGTTATTAGCATCTCTGTAGAGAGATTTTTACAAATTTCTACTACTTAAAGATTATTAAGAAATAATCGTTTAACAAGAGAGATTGCTATTTTATTGTAATATTTAATATTTTTAAAGTGTTATTTCACTCTAAGTATAAGAAAACATTTTTGAATATAATAAACTTTAATAAGTTGTAAGAAGCATACAAGAATTTCGACGCAGCAGGTAGTAGAATGCATGGCTTAGGGGTCAGAGCGCTTGGACGACATACATAAAGCGCGGGTTCGATTCCCGATGCGTTCAAATTTTTACACGCTTTTTCGTAAAGATTTATTTTATTTTTTACGGTACATAATGCGGTGAGACTGTGGCCTATACCAGCAATGGTTGTGAGTTCGAAACTCACTTGAAAAAAAATGTTAAAATTACTTCCAAATACGCGCTCTCATATGTAGAGAAAGTCGATTTGTTTCTCTCTCAACGGCCTGTATATTTTTTAAACATGATAATGTACTAACTGTACACTCCCTTCGTTTTTCACCACCCTAAATTCAAGACATTAAATGGCGAAACCTATTTTTTTATTGTCACATTTTTATCCCGCATAGTATAGTCAACAGGAATTACCTAGTGTCAAGACACTCTTTACTCAGCTTTACGCGGAGTTCGAGACATTGCGTGTTCAATGGCAAAACTCAACACTCCACTTTATTTTATCAGAGCGAGGAAAACAATATAATTTAAATATAATCATTCTCCGAGTGGGAATCGAACCCACAACCAATTACGTTTACAGTTTTCATATATATATATATATATATATATATATATATATATATATATATATATATATATATATATATATATAAAAACATGTTACTCAGCCTGTTCACATCACACCGACTTCTCCATCCGACAGTACTATTAGGCCAGAGTGCCGTACAAGACGCAATATCATTTTCATACAAGGAAATTTTTTATCAAACATCCTTTTATATTCAGATGCGTTTGATAACAAATTTGCATACTTTACTTGTAAGACTATTTTCATTTATAAATTAGCACTAGTTGACGCCTGCTACTTCGTTTTGTAGCTTTAGAAAGCTTTATGCTGTTTTTTCGCATAGCGGGGTAATCAGAAAGTACTTCGCTTGCCGGAGAATTCGAGACATTACGTCTTGAGTGGCGGAACTCAACGCCGCACTTTATCTTACCGGAGCGAAGAAGTGAAATAAATTAAAATATAACCACTACCTCGAGAAATCAAACCCACAACCGATCGCCTTGTCAGGCACTGTCACTCTGTGCCACGACTTTAAATAATCTCTTCTGGGAAACTCTATCCTAAAGTATGTACTTGACAATTTGTAGCAAGCATACATTGTAAATCATTCGAATATATAGTAAAAGTTTAATTAATTAAATAAATGTTATATATTACAGTTTTCGTTTTTTTTAACAGCCACAATATCTCTAGGTTGCCTGAAAGAGATCGCTTCAAGCAATATGGTTATATTTATTTATTACTGTATACACTATATAAGTAAGACACAGAAAAGAAGAAAACAGAGAAGGAGGAAGTAAGAGTGTAAGATAAATGAGGGCGCATAGACATAGGCTGGCGTAGAAATGTTTTACCTACTTCATTATACTAATAAACATACTTACAATGTATGTAGAGGCAGGTCGTAACACACTGTGACAGCGTCTGACTGTAGACGCGACTGGTTGTCGGTTCGATCCCCACTTGGGGGAGTGATTATATTTAAAATTATTTACACTTCCTCGCTCTGGTAAGACAAAGAGCAGCGTTGAGCTCCACGACTCAACACACAATGTCTCGAATTCCGTGGAAAGCAAAGTATGGAGTGTCTTGATACTAGGTACTTTATGTCTACCCTGATATGCGGGATAAAATGAAGCTAAAAAATGTATGTAACAATTTATATATATGACAATACATTTAATAGTAATTTTTTTGAAAAAAAAGACTGTATTTGCTTTAATTTTCGCGATTTACACATTTTAAATGAAACCATTTTAAACAGATTAATCCCGCATATTTTGGTATTCCAAACAGTCACAAGTAGACCACGACATCAATATACAACCACGAAACGTCAAGTTTCCAAAAATGTATTTTCAAATACCAAAATATACGCGATTAATACGTTTAAAATAGTTTCATTTAAGAAGTAAAGCTTCGTCTTCTGTTTATTTTTATCATTTTAATGGTAAATAAAATATATTTTATTGTTGTTTTTCTCCTTGTACTAAGGAAGTGGGAAACTATTGTTGTCGATTTCTGTGGGTTCAATATCCATTCGAGGAAATTACAACTAATTTTATATTGATTTCTCCGTTCTGGTGAGACAAAGCACGGCGTCGGATTTGCAACTCTTTGACTCAATATCTTGAATTCAGGAAAATAGTCAACGGAATGTCTTGACACTAGACTGTCTTTGTTATACGGGATCAAGTCTAAAGACGCATAGATAGACATTTAAAATTAATTTCTACTTTAAATTATTTTATTTATTTCAAATATTAGAACCCACTGTGATCACTATTATTGTATAATAGTGATATTGAGTTGAGGTTGTTAATACTTGAGTATTGAAACATTACATTAAGTTCATATAAGCAAATATAAACCTTACGTACAATCTGTTCTAGGATGTAATTATCAGGTACATACAATAATGATAAGGTTTAAATTGCTTGGAAAGTTTATATTAATTAATAGTGAACAAAATTGCAATATCAACTAAAAAGTTTTATGTCAATACATATATATGAGAATAAGAATAACGTAGTGCGTCATACTGATTATCACTTTCAGTCTAGATTAGAGCCGTTGCGTGTTGACGGAACCCAACGCCGTGCTTTTCTTTTTTTTAATATTTTTTTAGCTTCACGTTTTATCCCGAATATTGTGGTAGGCAAATAAAACCTATTGTCACTATACGTTTTCCACTTTTCACCCGGATTCGAAACTTTGCGTGTTGTTTTTTTTTTCTTGTCTTCCATCATATACCTCAAAAACAATATAGTAAAATGTTACTATTTTTAAACATTCCACACTTAGGATTAGAAAATGTTTTAAAAAAACGTACTGCAGTTAGCACGTGTAGTTGTCAGCTCTCTATAGTAATATTTTCATTTTGCAATTTTTAAATCAGCGTACAAAATTTTATTGGATTTTTAAAAAAAATATTATCTACTTCTAAGTGCGAAATAATATTTCTAAAATAGTATAATATTTAATAAATGATGTTTTCTCTCGCCAAAGTACTTTTATTTGGCTTTTTTTTAGATAGAGAGAACCCCTAGTGTCAACACTCTACTTTTTGCCCGAATTTGAGACATTAAGTAGCACAACTCAACGCCGCTTTTTCATTCAACAAGTAGTAATCATTCTCCTTAGTCGGAATCGAATCTATTACCAGCATTATGTGCATCAGATAAAGGAACTATTACTGTACGCAAATTCTGACCAAGTATAAGGAAGAATAATGTTCTTAATATAAAATTACTTCACCAAATTGGAATTGAACCTGTAAACATCGTAAACACTCAGTCATTCTAACTCCTGATGAGGAGCAAAGGCATAGCGATAGCATTTTTTTTATTTAAATAAAAGCATTCTCCACACAATTATTGGACAGATCGCTTACAATGTCTCTCAGATCCGCGGAATCTTCATCCATTATCGGGATTAGGAAAGGAGTCTTTACGTAAATTATGTGTGTAATACACTAAAAGCTATACTATTTTTAAGACAGTTTTATTAGCTTCAAACGTAACTATTTCTTGTTATCCAAATACTTGAAAATTTGCTTCTTATTCAAATCTAATGAAAAAAAACAATTTAGATATGATCTTTTGATAAACTCTACGTATATTACATGTCATACTTACTAATTTTACTCATAAAAAAGCTTTTAACAGTATCTTAAACTCCATTTAATTTCAATTATAATAACAGCAATGTGACTATATAAGTAAAGTAGCAGGATCTGATATTGTGCTTTATGAAACCTGTCCAAGTTAACTAGAAAACGAAAACTAATTCAATTTTTTTAGGCTCTAAATATCTCTATATGATGACTTTTTTCAAACTTCCATTACTCATTTTCGCTACACGTGTATAAGGCATTTAAATAGGACGTCAGGAAATGGGTCAAAATATGCCTGCACTCATAGGTAGGTACGGGTCAAGCAAATAAAATCGTATTAAAAGTAGATTTGTTAAACTTCGAGCTTTTATCCCTCATAGCAGATTAGAAATAAAGTACTTCTTATCAAGACACTCCGTACTTCACTTTCTGCTGAATTCGAGACATTGCGTGTTGAATGGTGGAACTCGACGCCGCACTTTGCTTACCAGAGCGAGGGAATGAAATTATTTTTAAATATAATCATTCCCCCGAGTGGGAATCGAACTCACAACCGATTACGTTTACAGTCAGACGCTTCACTACGCCACAATTGACTTCTATTAAAAGTAGATTAATGTATAATAAAGAACAATTTCAACGATATCATAGCTAGAGCTTCGCTTCCAATATGAAAAATCCTTTAACCAACGTTGGCATTATGTAGATTAGATGTCTGCTTGTCTTCTGAGATCGAACGATCTCCGATATTTCTGTGAATCTACTGGGAATGTATTTTTCCTTCGTGAATACATTTATTATTCATTATTATATATTTGCCTGAATATAATGAATTAAGTTTATTAGGCGTCAACAATTTATTGGTACAATTATTTTGCGGTACCATATTATGATTTTCATATATTACAATTCTATATAGATAGTCTATTAAATACATTGTATTATTTTATTTTATTTTAAAGGAAAAGCGGTGTTTTCTAATATTCAATCTTCAAACTGCAACTGTAGAGGCATTATCCTTAATTTCATTTTTATTTTTTATTAGCCCATCTTAAATACCTAGTGTCTAGACACTTTATACTTCGCTTTCCGCCGAATTCAAGACATTGTGTGTTGAGTGATGGAACTCAGCGCTGCGCTTTGTCTTACCTGAATGAGGAAATCGGAATAATTATTAAATAACCATCCCTCGAGTGGGAATTAAATCAACAACCGATATCGTTTACAGTCAGACGCTGTCCCATCAGCCTAACCTTCATACTTGTAAAACATAACTGTAATTTATTAAGTCATAATAACGCCTTTTTTAAGATATTTCTATATACATATTTTCACACATCACACTCTTGGTCCGTTCTCTTTTTTACCTTAAGATAGAAATAGAGGTAGAGTCACTCATACTCCCTGTACCGTCTGGCCTACGAGCAAAAAAGCGATCCTACATTTGCGATAACTTTGTGCATACCTTCAATGCAATGAAAATAGAGAGGTAACAAAAAATATAATAAATATATTAATTTGAATTCATAAACAAAAATTTTAAGCATCAATTGAGGTCCTTTTTTTGCAATTATAAACTGAAACTAGGGAACTGAGTGTCTTAGCTTTCATTCTGGCTATTATTTTACGCTAAGAAGCGTAAAAAGATTTTTTTTCTTTTTTATAGTTTTATTAATCAATTTTAACTTCATTTTAGCGTTTTATTAATATAGTATTATGACGCTTGAGGCCGATCGTGGCGTAGTGGGCCAGCGTCTGACTGTAAACGCGACTGGTTGTGGGCGACATTTCTTCGCTCTGGTAAAACAAAGGGTGACGTCGAGTTCCACCACTTAACATATTATGCCTCAAATTTGGTGGACAGTCGAGTATGGAGTGACTTGACACCAGATACATCCTGCCTACCCTGATATTATTAAATATGTAAGGTAAGGCGTGAAGCTACATAGGATTATGCCATATAAGAAATCGCTACTATTGGCGAAAAACATATATCTAGAAATCAGTAGTTTTCTTGTAATAAAATATAGCATTTTTACCAAAAAGAAATAGTGTCATTTTGCTATTTTCATGACAAAAAATTGACGATATCTCATCATGCAAGAAAATATGCCTCAAGCGGTGCCGTGATAAATCTCACGTAATAAATGTTAGATTACGAGATGTTCTGAGGCGTTATAATATACCAAATAAAATGTAATGTGTTTCCTACCGGCGAGTAAACTTATCCTTTATCCGACTGTGGTTTAAAAGAGAGGTAATGGTTCTAATCATTTCCATGCAATTTGTTTTTACTCATATATTTTGCATGAAAAATAGAATTAGTTTTAATCTCTGAAATGAAATTTTAATGCAAAGCTAACAAAGATTTCTAAACTCCAAGTGTGAGATAGGACAGCTATAGGCAAGTTGTACAAGAATGTTTATTTATATATATAATTACATATCCTTGAACAACAAGAAACAGTAAGACAACTTTTGACTGTAAAGGAGAGTAGTTGTGGGTTCGATGCTCATTTGGATCATAGAAACAAGTTTATACAGTTATTTTTATTTTCTGCTCTAAAATGACGATTCGCGGCGTTTAGATCCGATGGAGCCTTGACACTAGGTTCTATTTTTATTGCTGTGCACGAAACGGCGTCAAGCTGTATAATTAACAAGCTGGTACCATAGACAGCTCATTATAAGATCATGCCGCTCTACCACAAATCTTACGCCGCCTCATTACGCTCACATTTCATGGAATTACGAAAATGAAGGAATTAGTGCTCCTTATATCTGAACAAAGGAATTGAGCGAGTTAATTATTTTACCTTAGTTATTAATTTTGGGTTATTAATATAAAAAAAAAACAAATAAAACTGATAATATAGATGAAAATCTTTAACTGTATGAAACGTAATAATACTTAGAGTAACATTGATTAAATATATAAAAAAAATATTGAATTTTCTATAAATGGTAAGGGGCCGGTCGTGGCGCAGTGGGACAGAGTTTGACTGTAAACGCGATCTGTTATGAGTTCGATCTCCATTTGGGGGCGAGATTATCAATTATTTTCATTTCCTCGCTCTGTAAAACAAATTACGGCGTTGAATCACACCACTCAACACACAATGTCTCAAATTCGGTGGAAAGCGAAGTACGGAGTGTCTGGACACTACTTTCTGTCTACCTTGCTATGCGGAATAAAAGCGTGAAGCTAATAAAAAATAAATGGTAATGAAGATTAAATTTAGTAACAAATTTTAAAATAATATTTACATAATTTATTCTGACAACATGTTGAATCCATCGTGTGTTTTCAAATGTGATAAGATACATTGTAAAATAGCCATTTTGTGTTCCTTGTTCACTATTAATTAGGATTTCATTTTATTTAACTTAAGGTAGACAAAAGTACCTAGTGTTAAAACACTCCGTACATCGCTTTCCGCCGAATTCAAGACATTGTGTGTTGAATGGCAGAACTCAATGCCACGCTTTGCCTTAAAAGAGCGAGGAAATGAAAATAATTAAATTATAATCATTCCCCTGGGTGAGGATCGATGTCGCAAATGTTCTCGTTTACAGTCAGTCAGACGCTGTTCTACTGCGCCATACCGGTCCCAAGGATTATTTAATTTTAAAAGCTTGAAAAAGAATATTTAATTTTAATAGGTATTCTCATTTAGTGAAATAGTAAATTTATTAAAAATTTTACTTTTAAATTACAAATTTAATCTAATTTAAGCGAACGGTTTCGCTAGGTTAACTAATAATAATAATAATTATCATTTATTTCAGATTTTCATCTATATAGTGTACTCAAATTATGAAAATTTTAAAACTAATGTTAGTACGTACAATAAATGCTAGTAGAATAAAAAATTAAAAAACAACTAATGTTACTACACATTGCTAGTTGGATTCCCTGTGTAGTTTAATCCACCTACACATTAGTGAGAAATCCCACTGTTCAATAAATACACTCAGCATTCCGTTTGATTTTTTTTGGTAACGCGAAGGTGAGCCAGCATGGAGGCGCGCCTTTTTCTCATAATGGCATAAAATTAATCTGTGTGCGCCTCCGCAAATATGCGTGAGGCGTTAGTCCATCGCGGCAGCCCTAACAGAACTCAAAATGCGTTATTGTACTGTACTCGTAGCTCGCTGTAGGCCCGCCGCGTGTAGTCAGCCCAAAAACTGCAGGTGTAAAATGACTGATAACAACCTTTGAAAAGAGTAATTTTGACCGGCCTCGTACACCTTGCAAATCTCCGTGCCACATGTTGCATCGTACAGACAGCGACCTACGTTCCCTCTCAATATCACAATTATCTTTTAGAGTAGAGTACCGGTGACCCAAGTGCTTAAATTTATTGACTCGGCACAGCGGTGTACCACATAGTGACACTACCGAAATCTCCGAATAGGTCTTAGTACCAGATTTAAAAACCATAAACTCACTTTTAACAGCATTGTACCTGAGCCCGTGAGCCACTGCGTATGACTGACATATTCCCAACATATTGCGAATACCACTAATAAATAGCTCAAACAAACTCCATCAACATAGCATCCGACTTTGGCGCTATCGAGCTCACCAATGAGCCGGTTCAAATAGAGATTGAAGAGCCGGGGCGAAGTCAACTCCCCCCTGCCGCACTATGCACTCTAACCTGTACCTTTCCGAGTTTGCTCCTTCCCACCTAATACAGTTTCTGATTGCGATACCAATATGCAAAAAGAAAAAGAAATACTATCTCAGAGGGCAATCTTGTATCAATAAACAAATGTATCCCCATAAGATATTATAAGATATCAGGTCAAAGGCCCTTGACAGATCCAGAATACATGCAAATACTTACGTTTTTCTAACCGTGCAGTACTGCACAGTCTGCTTAAGGCACAGTATGGCACTCTCGGTAGATAGTCCGGGCTTGAAACCAATCTGAACATCATACGGCTCAGCCAGCTGCTTGTCAAGCACACTGTCCTGTGGCTTATAATTGGACATGTCAGAGGCATCCCCAGTCTTGTTTTTAACAATAGGGACAAATACTGTATGCAACAATTGTTGTAAGTATCCATGACAAAGACACAAATCAAAAAATAAAGCAAGGACTCGTGGTAAATGCAGTCCAGCGTACTTAATATGCTCTGCGCTAAGACTATCTTGCCCCGAAGATTTTTCTCTCACCATTCCTTTAATAACGCAAGTAACTTTCTCAGCCGTGAACAAGTAGAGATCGAGATAGAGATCCTTGTAGGATTGGACTCAACGTCAAACACCCGCTGTACGATTGACAAAGGTGACTCGACTTTGAAATGCCGCTGAAATTGGATGGCAATATCCTTAATTACTGGTTCACAACAAGCCTCCACAGTCACAGGTAGGCTCGACCTTACATTAAATCTATTAGTACATTTCCAGGAAATCCTTAAGTAAATACTTAACTGCTTAGTTGTATGCAGTTAAAAATATAATATTAAGTCTTTCACACGCAACAAGAAGTCAATGTGAATCGTTAAACTTAACAAGGTATTCATCAACAAGGTGCAAACTATTATAGAAAATATAATATATAAAATAAATAAACTTCACGAAAATATATGTATTTTGGAAGATAAATTATGGTATTTCATATTGCAGTTGAGCGCTTGCTGGAACACATTGTGACTTGATAACACAACCGCATCGCTAGAGCAGACCTTACTTTAATCAATTGCTAACTAGCAGAATATACGGCTTAACATCTTTATTAATAATTTAATATTACTTAAAAATATTGGGGCCGGTCGTGGTTCTGGTAAAAGACATGGCGGCTTTGAGTTCCACCACTCAACTCGCAATGTCTCGAATTCGGTGGAAACCAAAGTACGTACTTTCTGTCTACCCTGCTATACGGGATAAAAAACAGAAAATCTCCTTATCACATCAGCTATCTGCCAGTGAAAGCACCGTCAAAATTGGTAAAGCCGTTGCAGAGATTAATCGGAGTAAGCAGTAGGACGGATATTTTTTAAAAAATGTTATTTCGATATATGTACCATATATACAAATTAGTACATATGTATATATATATATAGTAAAAAGGCCTTATTGTGTTTTGACGCGCGTTTCCCAACATACGGTTCATGCACTAGGACTTGCGTTAGCTCCAGTGTGGGTCTTAGCAGATTTAAAATTTTATCTTTAAAAGATTTCCTTTTCAGTAAGCAAATTAAATTAAGGTATCGCTATTACCACATTGATCTATAAACAAACTCTTTCAATAAACATACTTTACACCTAGCAAGGTGGTCAGAAAGAAGAAGTCTCTATATACTTGTTCGAAAGGAATTAGAAATCAAAATATTGCGTATAGTGTTGCAGCGCTCAACACCATGCTTTACTTCCCCTTAAGAAATCTATAATAATGGGAAATTTTACAATTATTCTGCGTTGAATTTGATAATTATGCGTATTTATTTATTACGTTAATATGTCCGCTGCCAGATGCTGACCCACTGAACTGCTATACACACACACACACACACACACACACACACACACACACATATATATATATATATATATATATATATATATATATATATATATATATATATATATATATATATATATATATAATCCACTTGAAAATACTGAACGGATAATTAATTTAAATATGTCATATACATTTCGAAGTAAATTTCGCATTCAATGCATTAATTATTCCAATGTTGTGCGGCTTCCCGTGACCTGTCACATCCTGATAGCGGCCTCATCACGGACTGTGGTAAAGTCATGATAAAAAAATAAATTATTAATTTACTATCACGCTGAATTTAAAAAAAAAAGTGTACAAAATAATCTCTTTAAAGGATCATGCTTGTGATTTAAGCGACAGTGTAGACGCGCTGGTTATGAGTTCGATTCCCGATCATGTAAATGAAAATATTTATATTTATTTATTTTTAACGCTCCAGTTAACCACAGCGTTGAGCTGCGCCACTCACTACTCGTAGTGTCTCAAATTCAAATTGAAAGTCGAGAACCAAGTGTCTTGACATTGTTTTTTTTTGCAATGTGGCACAAAACGCTGAGCGTTTTGCTAAAGGAGATAACTTTTATTTTGTATAATTATTTTATATAGTATTTATATATATTTATTATATATTTTAAATTATGTAGTCAACTATTATTTTGAAAACAAGCATAATCTGGGATAATTTTGAAGACTCCGGTTTCATAATGACACGGAAAAGATAATCATACGGATAATTTCATATTCAATTACCAAGAGCTTTAGTTTTTATTGGAATTAAGTCGAACCAATATTAGTTTGACTATAACATGTATAATCGTATTGTTTTGTACAATAATATTGTACAATTGTAATGTTATACCTTCAGTTGAAAGAAATGTGCGTGTGTGAGCGTGTGTGCGTGCAGTCGTGAGTGCATGCGTGCGTGTATGCGTGTATGTGTATGTAGTGAAACTTAATTATGACATCATCTTTAGTAAAATGATCCTCTATTTATAACTTTATAAGAATTGGTTAAGAAAGGCTAAATTTTATAAAGACAGAAATAAAGACGGTACGTAACAAAAAGAACTTTCAATTTTGTTACATTGCTATGAAATTTCTCCTAGCCGTCGATAAAGAAGATTTACTTCAAAATGACAGTTCTCCTTTTAAAAAAGACCACAATATGAAAAAAATAATATATATATATATATATATATATATATATATATATATATATATATATATATATATATATATATATACATATTTTTAAATAATTGAAAAATTAGTTTTAAAATATTTTTTTCAAAAGAAGACAAATTTATCACTAAATGTATAATGATAAATATATATTTATACATATATTCTCTTGAAAATGATATTAAGCATACGATCTACGTCTTCACTTTTCAATTTGATTCAGCTATGTATAGAGTATTCTTTCCCCTTTGAGACATGCTTTTATAGTTCACCTTTACTTTCATTTACATATTGTTTTTTTTTTTAAAGTTACTGCTTGACGTTGATGTATTTTAGATTTTTATATCTTTGAGCTTAACCCCGTAGCAGGCAAAATGGAGAGAACCTTGTGTCAGGAAGCACCGTACTCAGATATAAATGTTAAAAATTACTCTTCAAGTCTTAGCCCTACCGGCATAATCAGAGAGAAATGAAGTGCGAAACGCTATGGTCCCCGCATTCTTCTTTTTCCTCGTCCGCAGTCATTACCCTATTCCTAATTCACTAAATATTTTAATAATATTTTCCTGTTATTCAAACCTAATAATTGATTTACACATATTGCTTTTATAAATGTATGTAATCTCCTACCTTAAAGTTGTCTGGAAAAAAATCGTTATTTAGCGATATGATCACCTTTTGTGCCTTACTTATTTGTAATTGTTTGCTCTTTTATTTATAATATTAACTATGGTACAAATAAAGTAAATAAATAAACAACACATTCTTACTGCATAAAATACTTATTTTAAAATCATTGTTTATTTAACTGAAAACTGAAAAGAAAACTGCGTATATACTAGCCTACATCCCTCCACTATGTCTAAATCTAAGTGCTAGATAAACGTAACCCAAAAGCTCTTTAAACTGGAAATAAGCTTACAAACGCCCAAAAGTATAAAATATTTCGTTTCACGCGAACACTACGCGGCGCGGCGCGGCGGTGGAAGCCGTGCCAAATCAAATAGACACATATCAGATTTGGCTCTTTCCCACAATAGTACCTATACGTTTTGGAGTACAGCAAGGTTTTTATTTGAATTTATGGTATTTTGATATTAATAGTGATTCAGTAATATTTTGATAACACTCTGATGCATCGAGTAACTTAATCGTAAACGCGATTGGTTGTGGGTTCGATTTTCACTCGCTGAAATTATTATATGGAATTATTACAGTAAGGTAAAGCGTAGCGTTTAATTCCGCTACTTAATACACAATAGAAAGGAGGATCTTAGAATAGGATATCATTATCTATTTAACTAAGGGTATGCAATGCCTAAGCATATTGATTATATATAAAAAAGCGTTCTGTATTTTCTCCTAATTGAGAAACAATACAAACATACTATAAGTATTTAATATGAAAATAAACTCAATTAGATTCAATGTTCGGGTGTTTATCGCGTTCATATTGACTAAAGTGTAGGCTTAAAAGGAGGCCCTTCAAGATGTGCTCTTATAATCGCCTCCACTGTCTGGACTCCTCCCTCTGTCTAAAAGGAATTAAATTATATTACATATATATATATATATATATATATATATATATATATATATATATATATATATATATATATATATATATATAAACGTATATGTAAATCTATGTAGGTATATGTTGATATGCAAACAAAAATAATTATATGACTCTCAATATTTCACCCAGAAAATCCTTTACTATTTTGAATTAAAACTGGGTCTACGCAATAGAGGTATAAGCTGAAACGCTTTTAATTAGACCGACCAATAATGACACTTAAACGTATTATTATATGAACTAATATCGCCTACATTAATTTTCATTGAGCATATTGCAGCGGTCAGAAATAATTATGTGTGGAATTCAACCAGACAATAAATCGGGGAACGATATATTTGGATATGCCGTTTATATATTTTAAAAGAAAATGTGTTAAATAGATAAATCGCGTATATTTTGGTATTCGAAAATACATATTGAAAAACTTGACGTTTCGAACACTTTATACTGATCGGTGGTCACATCGACTGTGGTAGACTGACCAGTATACGCTACCAAAATATACGCGATTAATCCGTGTAAAATAGTTTCATTTAAAAAATTTAAAAAATATAATAAAACTTGAAAGTCAAAGAATTTATTATAAAAGGAATACTAAGACAAAAGCGTGACGCTGTTATCTAACAGGATAGGCAAAGAAAACCCATAGTCAATATTTTCCATTCTCTGCTTATAAAAGCCAAAGTCTTTATTTTTTTAGTTTGTTATATCCTTTATAGGCCCTACGTATTTATAGGTGATCATTTGAACTAAGGTTATTTAGACTCTCTGACACTCTTTGTTAGCGGATGTCATTAAAAGACAAGACTCTACGTACTGGATCGGTCTCTCTAAGCCAGATTTCCTTTGAAGTGACAAGTTGCCTTTGAAATCAAAAGTTTTTAAAAACCTACAACAAGAAGGACAGAAACATTTTTTTTCGACTGTGTAGTATGCTGTTGGCCCTACCGGCCTTGACAGCGTCACCGGGTTTTCGGGGAGGCCGAGCTAGAAGAGACCTTGGCGTGAAGACCTTGAGAGGAAACCATCAACTTAGAACACCGTGTCACAAGGGCGCCCCCTGTGAGGCACAAACCTCGGCTTGTGTACACCGCTTGTAGTGGGGGACTTGCCTGTCCGGAACAGGCCTATTGGCATCGGGCGGGTACGAAACTGGGACCTTATCTCCACCGGCGAGGACGATGTGAGTAGTGTATGCGCTTGCGTGTGTTTATGAATTTACCTATCGAACAAGTGTAATGGCGTCAGCTTTTTCTGATAAAACGTGCCGGGGCCTGCGGGGTAACCATAATTGTCGGTCCGTATCGTAGTCGCAGGCGCTTACCACCAGCGGGTTCGGATGAGTAGCAGCTTTTTCGAAGTAGCTACTGGAGAGTTTGCGACAGAGTTCTTTGATTTAGTCTAGCTTAATGTCTCTGCGAAGATCTACATTACGCATGTACTTCGGTGCGCCCGTGGCTATGCGTAAGAATTTATTTTGAAGGACTTGGAAACGTTCGAGATCCTTATGTGTGAACACAATACTGGCATACGTGAAAATTGGCCTGATACACGTCAAATTCAGGTGGATCTTGTTTTTGAGAGACATTTTGCTTTTGGCATAGATCAACGGGTAGAGTCTCTCGAGAACGAAAGCCGCTTTGTGGTAGACGTAATCTAAGTAGGGTTTGAAGGACAGTTTAGCTTCGAGAACTACTCCTAGGTATTTAGCGATTTTCGTCGTTGGAATTAGTTTGCCTTGCAGTTTGACTGCCAGCATGACATCGTGTCTACGACGAGGGAAGAGAACTGAGATGCATTTCTCGGGGTTGACCTCTATGCGCCATTTGGTGAGCCATTGGCCAAGACGGTTTGTTGCGGTTTACAGGCGTTTTGCTATTTTGGGCCGTATCGTGGCCACTAGTGAAAATTGCGGTATCGTTCGCGAATAGAGCTAGATGGATGCTTCGGGTATTCGGTATGTCGTATGTGTACAACGTGTACAGAAGCGGAGACAGGATGGAGCCTTGAGGGACTTCCGCTCTAATGGGACGTGTAGTTGAGAGGGTACCTTCGACCCGGTAAAGAAATGAGCGGTTTGTGAGATAATCTCGTAGAATGTGCACTAGCCTGTCCTGAAGTTGTGCTTGAAGTAGTTTATAGATTAGGCCATTGTGCCAGACCTTGTTGAAGGCCTTGGATATGTCTAAGAAAATGGCCGCGATTTATATAACAAGTCCTCTGTGAAGCGTTGCACTTGATGGACGCTTAATTTAGAGCCCCTAAAGCTAAACTGTTCGGAAGGAATGAAGCTTTTGCCTCGAAGATGGCCTGAAGACGCGTAAGTATGATACGCTCATAGATTTTGCCCATGGTGCTTAAAAGGCTAATAGGGCGATAACTGGTGGGGCTGGATTCCCCTTTAGCCGGCTTATGAACACCTATAACAATGGCTTCTTTCTATTGGTCAGGAAACGAACATTCTTTTAGAAGAGTGTTGAAAATTGCTACGAGTAGCGAAATTATCTGGACGGGCAGGATGTTAAGGAAGTTGTTTGTAGCGCGATCAGATTCTGGAGCTTTTCTAGGCTTAAGGCCTTTAATTACCGATTTGACCTCTTCGACTAAGGTCGGAGTGACTGGTTCTCCTACTGGTGGTAACGGCTCCCACGTTTCAACCCATGTGTCCACCGCGGCGATGTGATCTGGATCACATGGTTGATCGGAAGGGAGAAAGACAATGCTTGTAAGCAATTAAATTACAGAACTTAACGCTGGTTCGGTCTTAACAATACAAAACTAAAATACTTTAATAATTTAAATATTGTAATATAACCTAATAGTATACGCCGTGTAATGGTAGTTTTCAATGAAAAATCTAAGGAACAATGAAGTGTAACATGATTTTACCAATTTTTGATATAATATTCCATTGATCCTAAAGCAAAGGTTGAACTTATGACCTAATTTCTAACATCTGCTGGCTTAATCTTAATGTAGATGAAAATGAAAATCGAAAATAACTCCTCCAAATTAGTCTAATTGAATTGTCTCAATTCCCATTTCATACACCTATTACAATTTTAAAGCTCTTAATTTAGATAATTATTTTTAAAGCTTATGTTAACCTTTTTAAGGTGATATTACACTAACTTAATAAATAAAAAAATATTTTTTAATGATCTTCATTTTGACAATATATTTTTGTGACAGTGACAGTGACAGTTTTACTTGTACTGTTTAAAAATAAAAACCTTGACTTTGATTTCAGTAATTTTCATTATAAAACTTTACATGAAAACAAATTATATAAAACCTGGTATGAAAGAAAATCTACACGTTTAAAAAAAAGTTATTTATTTTCTTGCCTAAATATTAGCTGTCACCTCCATCTTGTGTTACACAGCGTACACAAAATGTCTGCTCGTGACGTCACAAATTGTCCTTTATTGAGTTGCGAAATTACGGGCGTCGACGCTCACCGAACTAATTTTAGGGCATTATGCGAATAAAATTTCAGCAAATTGGAATCTTCATTCGTATATGTTTTACGTATATATTTTTTTATTAAATAGCGCCGTTCCTCTTAACGTTTAATGATTCTTTATGAATCGATCAGTGCCTTTTGATATTATTATATAAGGCTTTTGAATCTTTTCAAGTAATATATTTTAATTCTTTTAAAAACTTAAATATTCATTCTCTCGTCGTCATTAAGTGCAGTGGGACAACAGTGATTTTTGCTTTAGGTGCTATATAGGTATTGCTTGAGGGTTCGATTTCCAATCCGAAAAACGAAAATATTAAAAAAAATCTGATCTCTTAAAACAAAGTACGGCGTTAAGCTTCGACTCAATGAAAAAAATTAGATTGAAAGTAGAGAACGGAATGTCTTAACACTAGGTTTTCTACTTTGGAGCCAGCTACCACAATATTACTAATAGTGTTAGAATCTATAAGTATGTTTATAATACAGTTACATTATTTACATCTGGCTTTTTGTTTTATTCTCTAACGTACAATATCTCTATGCAAAGTAAAGTAGAGAAATGAAAACCAAGACATAGAGTTACAAATCATCCAAAAAATTTACCATTATCTATCTATCTATCTATCTCTATACACTATTTTAACTGGATTAACTTGAATGTAAAATTTTTAGAATATATGTATATTTTTGAGAAAATTAAATAATCCGGTCAAATCCATCGAAATAGTATAGAAACGGTGAAAACCAATCATCTTATTATAAAAACTACTGTATCTCAATGGTAGTATGAGACAAAGCGTGGCGTTCAGTTCCGCAATGAAAACGCAATATTTCGATTTCGAGCAAAGGACAGTCAACAGAGTGTCTTGACACTAGTTTATCTCTGATCACCCTGATATGGGAGATACAATGAACTTTTAAAAATATCATGATCTTATAGTTAAATTTATTATAACTTTATATCGAATGGTCAGGAAATGAAAACTTTACAAGGGATAACCGAGCATACTAAACTTCGGATCAATGCCGTTAAAGTTAAGCCACATTTCGCACCAACTTCTGTGACCGAAGTCTGTACGTACAAACGTTTCCGATTATCATATTCATGAAGTTAACGCTCAACTGTGGATTATTGCAATGTAACATTTATTTATCATATAAATATATTAAAATATGATAAATAATTTTGTCAAAATCAATATTAAAATAAAGATTTATTTTGATGAGGTCGGTCGTGGCGCAGTGGGGCAGCGTCTGACTGTAAACGCGATCGGTTGTGGGTTTGATCCCCACTCGCGAGAGTGATTATATTTAAATTATTTTTACTTCCTCGCTCTGATAAGACAAAGTGCGGCGTTGAGTTCCACCACTCAACACACAATGTCTCGAATTCCGTGAAAAGCGAAGTACGGAGTATCTTGACACTAAGTACAAAAAAAAGCGATAATTATAAGTACTTTATCTAGTTTAATGAAATTGAAACTTTTGTTTTTAATTATAAATTGTAATTAAGACGATACAATATGGAGGAAATGAAAAAAAAAACAATATTAAGCAGGAGTTCGGGATCATTGATAACGTTAATTGGAGAGTCAAACCACTAATGACGTCTCATGCCTTTGAAATATCAAGTGTATATTGATTAATACGTATATATGAAATTGTATGGATTTTTGTCTGTACGTTGAATTTTTCTTCCTGAAAAGGGACACTAGGTGTATAATATTTAATTTTAAAAATAAAGTCTGTTTATTTAAGAAATATTAAAACTTCTTTTTATTTTTGGATATTATAATTAACGGAGTAGGTCTAAATAAGATTATGAGAATTTAGCTATTTTTTTTTGGCACAGCACGGCAAGCAGAGGCCTTTTTCCTTCGCTTACCCCGAATTTGAGAAAATACGTGTTAGGTGGCAGAATTCAACGCCGCGGCTTGTCATTTGTATTTATATATTAACAAGTAACGTTTGGGGCCGGTCGTAGCACAGTGGGACAGCATCTGACTGTAAAATCGATTGGTTGTTGGTTCCATCCCTACTTGAGGGAGTGATTATATATAAATTATTTTCACCTCCTCGCTCTAGTAAAACAAAATGTGGCGTAGCGTTCCGCCACTAGGTACTTTCTGTCAACTCTGCTATGCGGGATTTTCGTGAAGTTAAAAAAAATGTAACGTTTAACGTGTGGTAGTTTAATACATATCACGATTAGATGTAAGCATCTGAAAAAAAGATTGTTTTATATACAATGCTTATAATTTTATTCATTATTTACATATCACTTGATATTATAAATTTTATGACATAAAACTCGCTTACATATCAACTAGCCTTAGGTCTCAGCAAGGATTTATATTCATAGAAATTTAAACATAAAGACAATAAAGAGATGGGAATGGTCAAAGATTCTTATTTTATTATAGCATATAAAAACGGAGCTTTAGCTTTATCTCACATTGCAGGGTAGTAGGAGACAATCTAGTGTTAAGACACTTTGTAGACTGTTTTCCACTCAAAAATCGAAATATTACATATTCAGAGTGGGAAAGTTAATATAAATAAATTTTCAATATAATAATTTGCGGGTGGGAATCAAACCTAAATCCAATCGCATTTACATTCAGACACTGTTCCACTGTAGCACAATGGCCTCAAATTTATTATAATTAAAGAATAAAAACCAGAGTCAGGTGTAAAAACTAGTATACAAATAATGAGAGGCCCACATTTTTCCAACATTCATACAAGGATCCAATGGTATATTTCATTACACGTAAAACAGTACTTAAAGGATATATACAAAAGACTGAATTTCCATAGTCGTCGTTTCAGGAAGCAATGTAAAGTCAGTTTTTTTTTGAAATGGTTATAAAACTGTAAATGACGTAGTGCCATCGCTGATTAAAGTAGACTCACTGTTGAAAGGCCTGAAATATCAATTGAAATTAAAAATACCACCAAAATTCGTGAAATATGCAGTTTTTGATCTGGCGTATGTTGTTTTTAGTTGAATGTGTATAATTTTTGTAATATTTCACAATGTTTTTTTTTAAAAAATGAAGCCTAAAAATAAATTATACAAATTAATTTTCATCGGATTTGTCGCGTGTGTTTTGGTATTCGAAAATACGTTTTAGAAAACCAGGCCTTTTTGCCAATTTGATTTCCAGCAGTGTTTTGTCACAGGTAGAGTGAGATGGTATTCGTCTGTCAGTTTATACAAATATGATATCAAAGTAGATCGATCAATTTCTTAGTGGGCTCGTCTGCTGCCCTTGGGTTCTTGCATAATGAGCTCTATCTTGCTCCCTTGATGTGGTGGGTTTGAGACTTCAAAGGTCCTTTACTTCCCGATTCTCATCGAATTCGATACATTGTATGGTGAGTGGCAGGACTCAACACCGCGCTATTAGAAAGAGGAAATTATATTAACCGCATTACAATCATCCCTCTGAATAAGAATCGAACCCACAACCGATCACGTTTACAGTCAGACAGTTTTAACTAGGTATTTCTGAGTCAGTTTTAACTGGGTATTTCTGATTTTAACAAACGCATTAGCAATTAACAGATCTAACTAGGGAAAACGCGGTCTATCTAAAAACTAGTTTTAACTGTAACATATACATACACTAAATACGCGTCAATCTAATCTCACATAACCCTCGGCGTATCGTTAAAGTTATGACAACATCAAAATGTAACATAATAATGAATATTCAAGCCCACACTGATTATTGCAGCGATTGAAACTTTGCCAGAATTAATGATATTCAAGAAGTTACCCTTATACTTGGAAACTTGTAATTTATTAGCAAACAAGCACGCTAGTTGA
Source organism: Dryadula phaetusa (assembly GCA_032432895.1). NCBI lineage: Eukaryota > Metazoa > Arthropoda > Insecta > Lepidoptera > Nymphalidae > Dryadula > Dryadula phaetusa. Next base: position 1,022,119 of record JAOYRS010000069.1, on the reverse strand, counting down.
ATATCAATTCTTGAGTATAAGGTGGACTTATAATTATAACGCGTATCGAACCTTACTTTGGTATTGAAAGTTCAGATTTCTGTTACGAAAAGTTTTCAACTAATTAAAATATTTTATATTCTGTTATATTTTCTATCTTCTTCTTAGTCTGATATAATTTAATGTACAGACACTGTCCCACGGAAAGCGAGATGTAACGTGTTCATTGTGGATTCGATTCCCACTTAGGGTCATGTCATGTCATATCTTCATTTCTCAATTCTGTTCAGAACGTAACGCCGTGCTTTAACGGCGTTAAGTTCTGCATGATATTTCGAACTCAGGTGGTATTTTTAGTTTCACCCTTTATCTCGCATATCAGAGTTGACAGAGACAATCTAACATCAAGACACTCCGTTGAGCTTTTCGCCCGCGATTTTTTTTATTTTATTTTTTTTAAGATTAGATACATTAAGATCGAGATTTGAACGCTGCGTTCCGCCTACCAGTGCCAAGATATGAAATCAGATTTTAAATATATTTTTTCTCTTGAATAGGAATCGAACTACTATGACCTCTGTAATAAAATTTTTACCAACATATATAAAATTGTATAAATAAATCATAGTACACTATTTACTAAATAGAAATTCACGCACAAAGGGAAGCTATCAAATGCATTCCAGTATAAATGAACAATTAATTTGTCGAAGTACGATCGTTAACAGACTTAGTTACAACAAAGGTCTTTATAGGCCTATAACAATACTAATAAGGATTTCGAAACTTACTTCTATTTAATATATTTTATTTCTATTTACAGCTTCACGCTTTATCTCGCAAGGTAGAGTAGTCAAAGACTAGAGAGAGAGAATCTAGAGTCAAGACACTTCATTGACTGCTTCTTTCCCGAACTTAAAAGATTTTTGTAAAAGTGAGAATTTCAAGTGGAGATATAAAAATACATTTTCAATGGGAATCGAACCCACAACCAAAAGTTTTTACAGTTGCAATTCATTTAATTTAGTAAATAAATTAATGTTTTTTTTTAGCTTCATGCTTTCTTCTACTTAGCAACGTAGACAAACCCTAATGTCAAAATATTCCGCTTTTGAATTTCCAATTGAAATGGAAACATTGCGTGTTGAGTGACAGAGCTAAACGCCACGCTCTATCTTACCAAGGTTATCATTTCAATTGCGTGTTGAGTGGCGGAGCTAAACGCCACGCTTTATTTTACCAAGGTTAATGAACCATGAAGGAACCTTGGTACCATTCCCAAAGTGGATTCCTACCCACAAGCAATTCGTTTACACTGTCTTTTGCGTCATAAGTTTTGCGTTGTTTTATAAGTCAGATTGTCAGTCAAAGTCAGTATATTTATATAACGAGTAAAAATATACAATAATTTAAATATAAAAACAAATCAAACAGTAGTAGGTTCGCTACGATATTGAATATTTCAAATCAGACCACAGTGTATAGGAAATTGAAACGCTTCACGCCACGCAGCTTAGACTTGCCGCCTTCGCTTTTATATTTTCAGTAACTTTATATTTTAACATTGAAACTGTTATGCGACTATATGCTATTAATATAAAATTGTAAAAGCTGAGTTAAGCCTGGAAATTCATTAACAGTAGAGTATTTGAAAATATGACTCTAAAGAAGCACAGCGTTGAGTTACGCTAATCACTATAATGTCTTGAACTCGAGTGCGGTGGAGAACAGATCATCTTGACACTTCTTTCTCTATAACTACCTTGCTTTTCATAAATTTAAATTTAGAATTATATAATAAATTCTATAATATTAAATTTTCAAATAAAAACATGTGGCTTAATGAGACAGTGTCTGATTGTTAATTCAATCGGTTGTGGATTCGATTCCCACTCGGGAAAATGGATATATTTAAATTAAATCCCTTTCCTCGCTCTGGAAAGTCTTGACAATAGATACTTCATGTTGACTCCGCTATGCGAGATATAAGCGTGATGCTAAAATTAAACTAAAAATAATAACAAATAAAATTAGTATAAAATATACAATAATAAGTAACTACTCAAGTACATACAAGTGTTTTATTTTGCAATCTCGAACAATAAAATCGAATACAAAATAACTGCAGTTAAATCAACCGCCTGTATGAATATCGCTGCCTGTATGAAATCCTCAACCATCGCTTCTACAGTGGTTATCCCAAATACATAAAAAATATACATTTATTTTGCTTCACGCTTTTATCCCGCACAACAAGATAGACCTAGTGTCAAAAAGCTCCGTAATTTGTAATTCGAGAAATTTCGTGTTAAGTTTGAGTGGCGGAACCCAACGCCGCGCTTTGTTTAAAACGAGGAAATTAAAATAATTTAAATATAATCATTCCTCCGAATCTGAATTAAACCGATTGTGTTTAAAGTCGGACGCTTTCCCACTGCCACACGACTTGCCTATACACAAAATTAACACAAAATTAAGTAAAATATTTATATTTAAAAAATGGCTCATTTTCACACATTTATCATCCATCACGATGTATTGTTAGTATTGCTCTCATATCGATTACAGATGTTACCTAGGGATGCGACCCAGATATAGAGATACTTGTACAACCAGTTGTATGAAGTCCGAATGTCTCTTACTGGGATTATATAGGGCTGTGATAGGCACATCACTATATCAGTTCTTTTTTATATTTTCCATATATTTAGTGACTCTCTGTTCTCTATTTTCTTATAACGTTTAGAAACTACCTGTGGAGGCTTATAGCTAAAAAACTGACAGTCGACATAAACGAATTAGGTATTTGAACTTTAGTTTAATTAACTTTACTTAAATTTATTTTATTTTGTGGACTATAAAGTATCAAATTATTTGTTCGAAACAAGAAATATTCATATTACTTGATATTCATAAAAACACAGTCTTTTTATATAATATATTTTAATTATATGCTTAAAATTTCTCAACCAGTCAAAGACACTTTACTGTTGCTGCGCTTCAATACTTTACCTTCATCAGAAGTTTTGTATTATTTTTTTTATATTTTTAAATAATAATGTCACGATGCAGATGCGCTTGTTTGTAGATTTGATTCCCGCTCACAGTAATGGTTCTATTTTAATTATTTTCATTTCTCCGTTCTGGTAAGACAAGCCGCGGCATTGAACAGCGTTCCTTAGGTATTTAACACATAACGTCACAAACTCGGGCGGAAATTAGCAAACGGAGTGTTTGCCAGATTAAGCGTAAAGCTTTAAAAAACATACATACCTGATTTTTCTTCTAATTTAATTTTTGCTATAATTTAAAATACACACTAAGTAAATTGTAAAACAGAAACTTTTTAACAAATGCATTAAAATCAGTGAAGTTAACAAAACAAAGTTAAAAATTAAATTTTAAGTTTAAATTAACTTTAAAAATATAATTAGCCATGCATTACGTATTCAGATGTGTTCAGCCCTGAATAGTTACATCCCATGAGAAATTATCTAGTGGCTGCTATAGTGAGGTATAGTAGAGAGCGTGCGAACAATATGCATGCATTTCGTTAGCCTTTTAACATATGCACGACTAAGTTATAATTTATATATGTGAAATATTATTTAAGTTCTCGAGGGAATTTTATTTGAATTAATTTAAATTCCCTCTGATAATCAAGGCGCGGTGTTGAGTTACGTTACATTTAACGCAATGTGAAAGAAGAATGAATAACAAATATCTTTGTGTAAAGCTAAAAAATAATATATTTTCAACAAATTACCTAAATATAAATGTAACTAAGTATTCAACCAAGAGTGGTCAGAAACAAGCGAAAAAATAAAAACGATGTAAGGCTAAATTAAATTAGATGTCAAAATGACGCGCAAACAACGCGTTGCCTTAGCAACGTGTATGTCAATATATATATATATATATATATATATATATATATATATATATATATATATATATATATATATATATATTTCAGCATTATAGCATTTTTTGGAATACAAGGATTTGTTTCACATATTAATACATAAATAACATGTCATCTTAATATAAACATACAATACAATCTGCTGAGATCAAAATCTCAAGAAAAAATCGATTTGTTTACAAATTAAAAATTACTTAAGTAACGAAAAATGCCATATATAAATGGATAAGATTTCCCATCCGAGGGCCATAATTTACCCATCGATCAAATTACATCATTACACTTAGGTTGTACAGAGAAAACTAAGTCAAGACACTGCTTTCCGCCTTAATTATAGACATTCCGTAACAAATGGCGGAATTTAACACCGCGCTAAATATCGTCCAACCGTACGAGAATTGAAACCACAACCAATTGCTTTTGGTCAGACGCTCTCCCACTGCGCCACGATGGTCTCTTTACATTATTAGATTAACCATACTAATTATGATCATAATAATTAATGCATTCATATTTTAGCTAGCAAGAAACAAAACGAGCAAAACCAGGAGCAAAACTAAAATATATAACACTAAAAATACCAATATTGGAAAAACACTTTCCGAATAGAAAATATAAAAATCCAAAGCGTATTCTATTCTACGGAATATTCAATCTATCATGTGACACGATAAAATGTAAAATAAATCCGTATTGGGTCGTCAGTTCGAGTCCCGGGCGACGTGACTGGAATTTGACGTTCGGGATTTTCGCTACTACATAGACTTCGCGACAAAGTTTGCAAAGTACGAAATGAAATTGGGCATGTCATTGAATAGCTCCGAAATGTACCGATAGGTTTGTGGTGTTTTAGCAAATTGGATCTATGTAGGGGTCGTAGGTTTGATTTCACTTAGTTGTTTTTTACGCTTCACGCATTTTATCCCGCATAGCAGGGTAGACAGGAAGTACCTAGTGTTAAGACACATCGTACTCCGCTTTCTGTAAAAAATGGAGATATTATGTGTGGCGGAACTCAACGCCGCGTTTTGTTCTACCAAAGCGAGGAAATAAAAATAATTTAAATATAATCATTCCCTCAAGTGGGAATCAAACCCGCAACCGATTGCGTTTACAGTCAGACGATGTCCCACTGCGCTACGACCACGGCCTTAGGTATTTACGTATAGTATTATTACGATATAACTAAAAATTAGTAGACAATTCATTCATTCAGATTGACATAATATGACGTAGTTTGACAACATTGGTCTCACAAAAGAAACCAGCTGTGGCAAGGACGATTTTCATTTCTCCAATCGCCATTGATAGGACAACCCACGGAGTTAAGTTCCGCTACACAATATCAATCTGTCACAACCAAACTGTGAATTAAAATATGATAACAAAAAGATTTTCCCATTATTTCGTTATAATTAACGCGTTCATTATTACCTTGAACAATGGTGAAGTTATTTCAACGTGTATTATTACAAGCCTAAACCAAAATGCCAGCGGCCGTTTGCAGAAAATCATGTTCCACGGTTAGCTACCTTGATTCTCTATAATAAGATAAATATTTTGTTTCATAGCAGATAACTATATAAAATATAATAATATCGACTGCAATGGTATAATAAGCTATCGTGGCGCAGTGAGTCAACGTCTGACTGTAAACGCGATTGGTTGTTGGGTTCGATTCCCACTAGGAGAAAAGTGTCTAAAAAAGTCTATGTATTTACATTTTATTTGTGATATTCGTAAAGCCATCACAGTAGAAAGTGTAGAATGGAGTGTATTGACATTAAGTACTCCGAGCACTTTGCTATGTGGGAAAGAGCGTGAAACCTACCAGCTATATATTTCTAAAAACTCTAAACTATTTTTGTACCAAAACTTCAATATTTAGTAAATTTCTATATTGTATAATTAATAATCTATATAATCTATATAATAAAAAAAAATAATTTTAAAATTTTAACGTAAAATACTTGTTGTAGAGATATCTGCGGAATAGTCCATATACCTTTTACAAAAGAGTTCTATTTTATTATATATTTTTTATTGTTTTTACTATCTGATCTTTTTTTTTTATTTTGTTTTTTAAACTACCTACTTAGTTGTTTTATTTTTTTCTCTATTTACTTTTTAATTTGAATCTTAGATTGGTTTAGACTTTATTAGACAAGCATAATGTTGTTTTTTTTTTATTGTTTTTATTTAGCTTAAATGATCGTTTTATTTTTATTTTTATTTTTATTTTTGAGTATTTTTTTATTTACAAATTTTAGTAATTATAATTTTATACATATAATAGTTTTTACTAAATTTTCTTTAAGTTGCTTTGTTATATTTTTTTTAACAAGTTGTTTAGTGTAAAGTTTATTTTTTTATATTTGCTTTTACTTTTATTTTTAACATGTTTCTATATAATGCATGTAGAATAATTTAAATGTATATATTTGTAAACATGGAGTGAGTGTGAAAAAAGTTTTTTTTTTCGATGTTTTATTACAGTGCATGCCGAGTTAGCCTATAATTGTAATGTACTTTGTAGCTACATATCTTATATTGTAAAACTTTTAATGTTAAGAAAAATTTTAGATCATTGTACATTATGTTGGCTTCCTATTAAATAAATAAATAAATAAATCTAATGTATAAAAAAAATTAAACTGATTAATAACTATACAATCCCTAACTACGAATGTAGGTAATATTATCTTACGAGTAATTTAGCTATGTCTCTGAAAATACTGAACCGATTGTAATAAAACTTATATTATTCCCTAAGTTAAAGTATATATAACTTAAATTAAAAAGTATCATTCCAATATGACTTTAAGTTTTAGAGAAATTCGTGAACTAACATACAGGCATACATTTATCTAATTAAACATAACATACATACATATCAAACTGGTAACCTCATATTTTTAAAATCAATTAAAAATCATTTTAAAATAGTAAATTAATTCATAATTAAATAAGAAATTACCAGAAAAACAAACGAAAAAATTACAGAACGATTTGAAGCAATCCATTGCATACCGGAACAGGAAGCTGTTATTAATTATACCGCAATAATGGCTCGCCTCATTAAATTCAAACGATATAGTTCGAAATTTTCTCCATGGCACTAATGTAAAGTCCGTGCATTGTGACGCTACCGCCGCCATACATTTTATTTTAATTACATAAGACTGGGCCAATTATATAAGAACAATACAGAGATAAATATAGCTTGAAAGTATTTTGTTTTTTGATATTAGAGGACGGTCGTGGCACAGTGCATCTTATCATAAACTATCGGTTGCTGGTTCGATTCCCATTCGGGGTAATGATTATATTTATGTTATTTGCATTTCTTCGCTCTGGTAATACAAATCGCGGTGTTGAGTTCCGCCACAGACCATGTCTGGGATTTTGTAGAAAGTGGAGTACGGAATATGATGACACTAGGTGCTTCTTGTTTACTCTGCTATTCAGGATAAAAGAGTAACTCTAAAAAACATATGTTATTATTAAACGTAAAGAAGCGATATTTCTGACTAATCTAGGCCCGATGGCAATAAACAATCTTAACAAAAAATTGGATATCGCATGGTTGCAATCCAGTTTTAATATAATCTTTGGAAGGTAATATTGGAAATTAATATTTAATTACAATTGGATATTTAAAAAAAATTGAACTCTATTTCCTCTTACACAAATTGATCTAAGAACTCGGAACGTAGTAGAAATGTAAATTCTGGAACAGTGGAAACGTATCGAAATTTTATATTTTATTTTTATTCAAATAAATGTCAATATTTCTTTTATACTTTCATCAGTCTAGACATTAGACTACTACTACTTATTATGTGGCGTGGTTTACTTCTGACTGTATACACGATTGGTTGTGGGTTCGATTCTCACTCAGGGAAAAGATTATATTTAAAATTTATTCTCATTTCTCCACTCTGGTAAAACAAACCGCGGCGTTAACTAATGTCTTGGCATGTCTCGTGCAATGTCTCGATTTTGAGTGAAACGCAGTAAACGGAGTATATTGACACTAGGTTGTTTGAAAAAAAATTGAGAAATAAAAAAATAATTTCATAAAAATTTTATTTATAGACACCTTGTAAAGCAATGTTAATAAAATAACTACTATTATTTTGTTTTGGTACTGTCATAGGTTTGAAGTCTTTTTTTTGCACATCACTTCAAAACCATGAAATTAATATCATCAAGATAACAAATATGATCATAAAATCAAAACTTATTGCAACTGAAATTATTTCTGTGGAACCAACGAGCAGCCTTACTGCATCGAACAAAACTGAATCCTAGATCGGTCTAGAACTTGCAACGTAATCACTGTACATAGACAAGAAAATATATACTGGCTGAATTGATAGCCTTCTCCTTTCGGGAAGTCGGTGTAAGACACTGCGTCGCTGAACTACTTCGCTAGTGCAACCTCGTTATAGAGCTGTATAGAAATGCTAAACATTGCAGATCAAAAATAAGGTTGACGACTCAAGCCTATCAATATATATTAATATGTGAAGCAAAAAGCTGAGGCCGGTCGTGGCGCAGTGTGACAGCGTCTGACTGTAAACGCGATCGGTTGTGGGTTCGAGCCCCACTCGGGGGAGTGTTTATATTTAAATTATTTTCACTTCCTCGCTCTGGTAAAGACAAAGAGCGGCGTTGAGTTCCACCACCCAACACGCAATGTCTCGAATTCGGTGAAAAGCGAAGTACAGAGTGTCTTGATACTAGGTACTTTCTGCCTACCCTGCTATGCGGGATAAAAAGCGTGAAGCTAAAAAAAAAAGCTTGGTATACCATTGTACGAAAATAACGCGGCCAGACGAGTATGAAATTTGGCACGGATAAAATCAATATTTAAATATTCTTTACAAGCACTTTCTAATTGACAATTAACATAAAAGTGTCAGTATTGTCAGTACAGTCTTACTAGAAACTATCATCAGCTCGGAAGGCAGTTCTGATGAGAAGTTGGCGACAAACTCAACGGTTGCTCTTTTCAAAAGGAATTTAACAATAGGTTTACGACTGATATATAGAGAAGAAGTATAGAATACCATTATTTTCTAGATAATGCATATGTAGGAAACATAACTAACACTTACCGCCACGTATTTGACTTAGACATAGTAAGTGTTACTGCTAGTTGCTAGGCAACGTGTTGTTTACTCAACAACGGGATTCAAATCGAACGTATGAAACCTATGGCTTTCTTATGGTTGCAGATCGTTTCATATCTTATTAATAGGTTTTAAATGAATTAATCGCGTATATTTCGAAATTAGAAATGTATTTATTTATTTATTTTTTTTTTAAATTTATTTTTATTTAGAAAACATTTTAGAAAAAACGTATAAAAATTTGAACGCAGCGGGATTCGAACCCGCGCCTCTTGGATACCGTCCAAGCGCTCTGACCGCTAAGCCATGCGTTCTACTACCAGCTGCGTCGAAATTCTTATACGTTTTTGTTACAACTTATTTATGTTGTTAGCAACTCTTCTAAAATGTTTTCTAATCCTAAGTGTGGAATAACACTTTAAAAATAGTAAAATTTATTTTTATTTATTTTGGTATAGTGAAATTATGAATATTTTCTTTTTATTAAATAAAATAATATTTTCCTCCATCTCTCCTTTATATCTGACTATGCTTCTGTAAGGAATAAAGCGTAAACTTGCTTTTTACCCAATTCATAAAAAAAAACACATTTAAATGTGTTTTTTTTTATGTGCCCCTTCAAATGAGAATTGAACCTGTAATCAGCCAATCAGACATAAACTAAGCCACGATGGCGTTATAATATTTAACTAACATATATTGGGTTTTATATTTCATAATATTAATAAGTAAATATATAATTTGCTATTATGTGAAATTAGTCATGTATAATTAATGAATAAGATTTTGTGGATGCCGTATGTAGTGTACTGTGTAACGTGAGCGTATCGCTAATAGAGACATACAGAGGAACAAAACTGCAACTCAATAAAGGATCAATGCACATTTAATATAAACTATAAGATAAACAAGAACATATTGATTAGGTATATATATTAATTTAGAAGCTATAGTGAAGGGTATAGTTTTATTTATTTATTTATATTTTTAAGTCTACGTAACTCATATATTTGGCTGAGGAGAGAGAACTGAGTGTAAAGACAATTTTTTGTCCATTTTCAGATCGTTTTACAAATATTATGCGTTCGACCGCGTAACTTAACGCCGCGCTTTGGCTTTTAACAGTCTAACTAACGTTTGTGTAATGATAAGTGTTTAGGCTTTTTTTATATATTGTTTTCATGCCTTTGATATAAAATTGTATGCTAAATCATTAAAAAAATATATTAAATAAAATAAAAAAAAAACATAATTTTCTAATAATAAAGCTCGAATAATTCCAATCCCGTGTATAACGCACAAATAATTATGTCATAACATGTCGACTGTTAATTAACCGCAAAATGGCTGCGTACCTAACCACCGGCCAGACTAGTATAATTTGCATCTGCCCTATATTATATATATCCTATATTTTAGATATGTCTAGAATATTAGAGAAATAAGTCACTAGTAATGCACTCAAATTCCTCTGCGCAGACTTTGTGACCCTTATTATGACCTCTACTTTTGTTAATGTTATAGTAAAATATATCGCGGCGTTAAACTCAGCGTAATATCTCTAAAATGCTTAAAAATTAAGCCTAAAGTAAGCCTTAAATGTAACTGGATGCCTGTCCCCATGTATTATTGACTTTTTTCACACTATATCCTTGACGGGGTAGTCAGAGATATGAGAGCGCCAAGCACTAAGGTCCCTCGTTTGCCTCCTTTACCTTCATTACCCTCTTCACCTACGCCGTTCGAGGAGTTCTCACCTCACCTTCCTCCAGTATTTTCGATACTATATTTTCAAAACTTAAATAAATTTCACCACGCAATGAAAGTCTGTCATATTAATGGCATTTTTATCATATTTTCATTGTTTTTAAGAAAAAAAAATATAAAAAGGCTGCTTCACACTTTATCTCCGCAGCAGGGTAATCAGCAACAACCTAAAGTCAAGACATTCGGTTAACTGCGTTCGAACCGAAATCAAGACATTTCATGCTGTTCAGCAACACCGCACTTTGTCTTACTATAGAAGAGAAATAACAATAAAAAATAAAGGATTTTCATAAAGAAATCAAATTATTTCCTTTCCTGTTAGAGATAGATCGGAATTGCTGACTTTTGCGCGCTCTAATCTAATCTTAACATGACCATTTATTTTTTTATTTCAATTATTTGATTATTTCTTATTTCAACCAAGCAGAGAAACAGAATAATTGGTGGCGAGACTCAACGCTGCATAATGTCTAACCAGACCAGTAGAAACTTCTATATTTTAAATACTGTAACAAGTTTTGTGTCTACAAGATATGTGTACAGCACCAAACAAATACATATATTAAAATCTTCGATTTTCGAAATTTTTACACATTTTAAATGAAACTATTTTAAACGGATTAATCGCACATATTTTGGTATTTGAAAATACATTTTTGTCATCGAAAATACATTACATGTATTCAACCTGTGACCACGGACTCAAAATATTCATATAGTCATTATTTTTCTATAATGAGTCCATCTATCGACGTTTAAAGTAATTACGTAAAAACGTAATACAAACCTGGTACTGAAAAGCACCGAGAGATGTCTCTGTAAAAAGATTTAAAATAATTAAGAAACACAAAATAAATAAAAAAAATCCTTAAAATATCTTTAAAGGTTAAGAGTAACGGACCCGCCCGATGCCAATAGGCCTGTTTCGGGCAGGTAAGTCCCCCACTACAAGCGGTGTACATAAATCGAGGTCCGTGCCTCACAGGAGGCGCCCTTGAGACACTGTGTTCTAAGTTGATGGTTTCCTCTCGAGGTCTCCACGCGAAGGTCAGAGCTCTTCTAGCTTGGCCTCCCCCAAAACCCGGTGACGCTGTCAAGGCCGGTAGGGCCAACAGCATACTACACATTCGAAAAAAAAATGAGAGTAATGGATATTTATATACGAGATTACCCTTATATTCAAAAACAATAGAACATTTATTTTATATATTTTGTTACAATTTTTTTTGCAATAAAATATTTATTGTGTATATATTTACTTTATTTCTCTACGCTTGCTCGTTTAAGTTCGCCACTCAACAAAAAATGTCTCGATTTCGAGCGGAAAGCAGTGAACCGAGAATCTTGACACTAGGTTGTCTCGATATACGGGATAAAGCGTGAAGCTGCTTTTTTTTTATTTTCTATGTAAATAAAATATTTATTCATTTTCTATTCTTACTATTAATTTTATAACAGAACTTCGTTGTTATCTAGTAAAAGATTAATCTAAGCAGTTATGGTAAGAATTGTCCGGTCGTGGCGCAGTGGGACAGCGTCTGACTGTAAACGTGATCGGTTGTGGGTTCGATCCCCACTCGAGGCATTGATTATGTTTAAATTATTTTCACTTCCTCACTCTGGTAAAAACAAACTGCAGTCGAGTTCCACCACTCAATACTGTATATATATTCTATTAAGTTATATTTCAAAATCTAAATCTAGTCACGGTAGAGTTAGTTACGGATGTTAAAATAACGTAGGAAAATTTATACGACTTTTTTATTTGAACATTGGGTTTACAATAATTTGTTCTTTGTTTATTATACATAAAAATAAACGTTTTCAGATTATCGTGCAGTAGGACAGTAAACGCGATCAGTTGTGGGGTCGGTTCCCACTCGGGGGAGTAATTATATTTAAAATGATTTACACTTCCTCGTTCTGGTAAGACATAGTGCAGCGTTGAGTTCCACTATTCAACAATTGTCTCGATTTCGGTGGAAAGCGAAATACGGAATGTATTGCCACTAGGTACTTTCTGTCTACCGTGCTACGCGGGTTAAAGCATGACGCTAAAAAACTTTTTTATCAACAGAAAATATAGCAAATTTATACAAAAAATCATAGATGCCTGCATTTTACTGAGCACTATGGAAAATTCTTATCAGTATAGAGTACGACAGATTTAAAAACGTAGCACGGAGTGTATTAGCACTAGGCTCTCTTTTACTGCAGCTGTTTAGAAAGAAACGTAAAGCTGCAAAAATAAGAAATATATATTGTAAATAAAAAAATATTAAAATAAATATTAAAACCACTTAAAACAGTAGGTTTTGTAAAAATAAATATTTTATAGAATATAGTAGCTCTCTTAAAGGGTTCTATGTAGAGAACGTAGTGGCGAAACACTCCGTTCACCGATTTTGATTCTGGTACTTAACACCGCGTTTAGTCTTAAAATGAAAAGTAATTTAAATATAAGCATTCCTTACAGTCAGAATTGAACTCGAAATCATCGTGTTTTACAGTAAGGCGCTGTTCCACTGCGCCACAATGACCACACATCGGATATATATAACTGTTAAGTAAATAAAAAATCAATTTCTAAATTTAGTTACAACAAAATTATGTAAACAAGTTATTTGTAGGGTTTTTCTGTGCGTTTCTTTAATATATGTTTTAGTATTTACACATTTATGACAGGTATTAAAATTTGCATGGGATATGTGTGTATGCGGGCCGAAATAGCTACGTTATCTCTTAGCTAACTGTTGCTAGTTTAATTAATCAGTTCATTGGCCGGTTGTGAAGGTTAAAATAACAATATATACGACAGGCACTTGGGTTTATTTGTATGAAATGGGTGCATCGTTGGGTCATACATCATTTGGTATAAGTTCATGTTAATGGTATAAATATATATATATATATATATATATATATATATATATATATATATATTTATATATATTTATATATATATATATATATATATATATATATATATATATATATATATATATATATATATATATATATATATATATATATATATATATATATATATATATATTTATATATATACATGTATCTATATTGACAGGTGAAGGAATGACTTGGATCCGCTTGTATTAAAATAATGCAGTATGAGGAGTATGGAATTTGCTATAGATAATTAAATGGCGCAGTGGGACAGCATCTGACTGTAAACGCGACCGGTAGTGGATTCGATCACATTTTGGGGCATGATATTTTAAAATTATTTTCATTTGAATTCGGCCACTCAACACGCAATGTCTGGAGTTCGATACATTTGCTATATTTTCTGTTGATAAAAGGATTTTTTTACTATCATGCTTTAACCCACATAGTAGGGTATACAGAAAGTATCTAGTGTAAAGCCATTTCTTTCTTCGCTTTCCACCGAAATCGAGACAATGCGTTTTAAGTGGTGGAACTCAACGCCGCACTATGACTTACCAGAACGAGGAAGTGTAAATAATTTTAAATATAATCAAATGCGCCACAATCTGAAAAGCTTTATTTTTATGTATAATAAACATGTACAAATTATTGTAAAATAATTTCCCCACGAAAAAATTAACAATAAAATTTTAACATCCGTAACTAGCTCTACCGTGACTAGATTATAGATTTTAAAATTTAATTGGCAACAAAACTATGATATTATATCTATAAGACATTGGATATTTAATTAAAATTGCTTGCGGATTCGATTCCAGATCGTGCGAATGATTGTATTTGATTTTTTTTTTAATTTCTTCGCTCTGGTAAGATAAAATGTAGCGTTAAGTTCAGCATTTAATCGGAGTGTCTTAACTAGTGTCTTTGACTACCTTACCATGCTTTACTGTATGCTTATAAATATTAAAAATAATTTATTAAAAAGAGAGCCTGATGTTAAGGAAGTTTCTATCGTTTTTAGAGGCTAGGATATGGAAACAATACCGCGCTTTGTCTTACCACATCTGAGGAATAAAATTAATTTAAATACAATGATGGAAATCGATATAACGATCGTCGATTGTTACACTTATAGTTTTTGTTTCGTCTTTAGCCAAAACACTCTAGTCTCCACTCACTGTCCAGATTCAAAATATTGCGCGTGGAATAGTGAAACCGACCGCCGCACTTTTTGTTATATAATTTCCAAATGAATATAATATAAATATAATTTCCAAATGAATATAATATAAATATAATTTCCGAATGAATATAATATAAATATAATTTCCGAATGAATATAATATAAATATAATTCCCAAACGTCATATTATTGTGACGACCTATAAAATATAGTTTCAATTGAAAAACAGCTATTTTAAAATTTCTAATATAAAATTTCCACAATAAAAGATTTGGAACGTAGTAACTGAAAGGTCGACGATATATCCGTACATCGAAACGTTTGAAAGGGCGGAAAGCCAAATTGTTATGTCGGCCTCGTCCTGAGACAATGGAACTGAACCGAAACACATCTCTTGCGAAACATCATACCATGTTATATATAGACTTTTTAGGTTGAATAATAAATAGAGAAAAATCTATATATTACTCCGAAGATATAATTTTTTATTTTTTATTTTAATTTTTTTTTCCTCTTTTGACGTAAATTATACGTCAATAAGAGAAGTTAGAAAGCTAGTTAGTTAGTTAATTAGTGGAACAGCGTCTGACTGTAACGCGATCGGTTGTGGGTTCGATTCCACCCGAAAGAATGATTAAATTTAAATTATTTCCATTTCCTCGCTCTGGTAAGACTAAACGCGGCGTTGAGTTCGGTCACTCAACACGTCCCTAATTTGGCGTACATCTGTTTTTTAAAATATATTATCAAATATACTGTAGAAAAACTGACTTTATTAGGCGGAAAGCGGAGTATGGAATATCTTGACACTAAGTACTTTCAAACTATCGCACCGTACTTTTACCGTACCAGCCCGAGGATTCGACCAGCTTCCCCAAGCTGACCTACCGTACTGTACCGGCGGGATTAAAGCGTGAAGCTAAATAAATCACAAATACCAAATTATACTCGATTAATGCAGTTTAAGTGATTTTTAAGAAAATTTTTAGCGGAGAGCGGAATATCTCTACAGGAGTACAAGGAGTTTTATGAATCATACGTAATAACTAATAAGTGTATTTTAAATATTAATAATTTCAAGCTTCCCCCCCATTATTCCCATTTGGAACCCAACTCATGCGTGTAGAGGTCAGAAACTTCCCAACCGCGTTACGTACACGATATGTTCACCGCAATTAATTCTGTAATACCGAATCACGAACTTAAATAAATGATACTATTCATTGTTCTACATATTCAGGGTGAATCACTATATAAACTTGGCTTATTAATTTTATTTTAACAATAAACTAAATTTGTACACAGGGAAACCTACTGCTTAGAGACTAATAGCGGAACTTAACGCCGCACTTTGTCTTACATATTATCAGAACGGCAAAGTGGATGTATTTTGTTTTGTTGTTAAGCTAATACAGTATGCTAATAGTCTATTTCTGTATCTATATCTCTGAAACATAGTCTCTTGCGCCCTTTGCGTCTTTTCGCCGAACCTACAACAATCGCGTACAGTCACACACTATCTCACTTAGCCACGATGGTCTCATTATGAAACGTGGAAACTGGTGAGGAAATTACTATCATAGAGAACGTATGTGTACTTACTAGGCATTGTTTAGAATAATCTAAATCTTTGAATTGACTTAAAGTTAATCTACATTTGTAAAAACTTTGCACATATCGTTCTAATTCGTACAGCATCGTTCACGAGCACTTTTGCCTACTTATTACGACTTGCCTTTTCTTTATTTCCACCCGTTACTATCGAATATTGAGCAAATTTAGTTGCAAATTTAGTTTAATTACCAACTTAAGTTCTTAGCTTTAGGCTTATATGCTTTATTCCGAAAGATTATGTGAATGGCGATTACAAATGAGGTACAAAACGACGGAGTGCGAAATTCTAATATTTCATATATATATATATATATATATATATATATATATATATATATATATATATATATATATATATATGTATATATATATACTTAAATAAATGTAACACACACTATATAAAGTATCGCGTATTCAACATACAAATTCACATAAAGTGACAAACAGGTTGCCATAGCAACGTGTACGGCGTGCAAGCTTACGTGTCACCAGCAGATCTAGAAGCGTTCACAACCCATAAACAAGTACAAAATATAAACGAAGGATTTGTTGAAATTTTTTTACTTTGACTGATATTTCCGTTACACTACAGAATATCAAAATTTGAACGCAGCGGGATTCAAACCCGCATCTCTTGCATACCGTCCAAGTGCACTAACCGTTAAATTAACATTCTTATACGTTGCCAAGGTAACGTTTATTGTACGCGTCAGCTAGTATTAAATATAATAAAAAAACACTTGCATATATCAAAAGAAATATAAGAGAACAATTCCATAAACAAAATGGTTTATATAGTTTATTCCGATACGTTATTTTCCTTTATTTAGTAAAAATAAATATGAATAATACATATAACATATGAATAAGAACAACAAAATAACAATAATGAATATACTAAGTATTATAAAACATATATTATATTAAATCCAGCTTTATGGTATAGAAAATAGACTTTAACTTAACTTTATTTAACGTGTAAAATTGTATTTAGTAATTATATATTTAAATGTTATTTTTGTATGTTTGTTTGTCTTTAAATTATGTTTTGGTTATATAATAGAATATAAAAATTTCACCGCAACGAATTGAATTGAATTGAATCGAATTGAATTGATCTAGTACTAAAAATAATCATAAAAAACAAATAAAATTATTATTATTTGCAGCATTAAAATAATAATTTTGTAAGAAAAAAAAGGCAAAAAAAATAAACTAAGCAGGTAGTTTAATTTCGAATGCTTCGTTAACTTTTATAATACTAAATCAGTTTTTATTTTAAAATCCATACTTGATTCATGTTCGTGACGAATGTAACGACGTATGTATTAATTAAGCCTTGCTGAGGCAAATAACCGCTTTAAATAACATTTATAGGCGCAATGAAGATCTCAATTAGAAAATGAGATTTAATTATTGTAAAAGTTAACCTTTAAAGCGATTTCTTGGACACTAGTGACAATTGAGAAAGAAAAAGGGAAAAGAGAGTGACATAGAAAAGGTGAATAGAATAGAGAAAGAGAGCTGTGGATATCTCTGAAAACAAGAGTTTTAATCAGAGAGGGAGTTTCAATCATCGATAGTGAAGTAAACAATAAGGATGATTAAAATAAAATTAAATTGAATGAAATAATTTTTTTTCTATATGTAAAAAAATGTAGATTGTAAATAAATGAATAAAGCCTATTTATTATTATTAATGTTAATGTTAGGTTAATATCCATTCAAGTCTGATAGTTTATTAAATATATTTTTATCAAATTACGTTCCATTAAAATTTTTATACATCATCTAAAAGTTTTCTTAATGTATGAATTAAAACAAAATAAATTAAAAAATAACACTATGAAGCAAAATGCAATATGAAATAAACATAATAATTTTAATTTACAATCACCATATAGAAAACAGAATAAACTATAAGTGAAAACGATTAACGTGGAAATTAATCGATTATATCGATCACATATCACGAATACATTACCATCCCATATATACGAGTATCGAACAAACAAGACGCATATTCGCCGCGCAAGCGATAAACGTTACTTAACAACACTTAATAGTATTCAATGCAAACGTGAGAAATCCCATTGAAATTAATAGTATCGCCTTATGGTACATCAGTGTTGCGGCAAGCTGTGAACCAACCAGTCGCATAAAATGTGGAAGGTTATAGCGTTCGTCGGCATCGTAGCGGCCGCCCCGAACAATTTGGCTAACATAAACTTTAATCCAATAAACGAATTCTCTTTGAGGTTGTTAGAAAATTCGTATACGTTTCAAGAAAATTTTGGTGATAAGAACTTGGCTTTATCACCATTGTCGGTGTGGAGCATATTCTCGTTGCTAGCTGAGGGCTCGGCCGGTGACACCTTTACCGAATTAGTGAAAGAGCTGCGCCTCGCGGATAACTTGAAGGAAACACAATTATTGCATAGCGCTGTCACCTCCTTGTTGAGGATAAAAGATGATGACGTCACAATCAACAGCAAATCAGCCATGTTCTCCGACAATAGACTGAAAATTTACCAGGAATTCTGTGAATCCGCATTGTATTACGATACAGACGTATTTTCCGTTGATACAAACAATACGACTAAACTTGCAAGTGATATTAATTATTATATATGTGTTGCTACTGAGGGAAAAATACGTAACGCAGTTCGACCTGAGATACTTGACAATTTAAGACTTATATTGGTCGATGCACTATATTTTAAAGCCAGTTGGACCAACCCATTCGACCCCACACAAACCAAGGAGGAGGCTTTCTATAATGCACAGGGGAAAACAATAGGAACGGTCAACATGATGTACCATAAAGCAGCTCACAATTTTGGAGATTCAAACTTAATTGGAGCACAGATCCTAGAGATGACATATGGGAAAAGTGAACAATATTCGATGTTAATTCTTTTGCCATTCGACGGTATGCCATTGAAAACACTATTAAATAATTTAGCTAACCAACCGCTGGATTGGATGTCAGATTACAAGATATCCGGAGATTTGCCAGAGATCGATTGTTACATACCACGTTTTAAGATTTCATCTCAGGTTGATTTGATACGACCGCTGCAATATGGTGGGATACAGCAGATTTTTGACATAGATAAGGCTCAGCTGCCCGGTGTGTCTGATAGTCCGTTGTATGTATCAAAAACAGTGCAAAATGTTGAAATGGAAGTAACTGAAGAAGGTACAGTGGCTGCTGCCTCAACTATCGTGGGCTTAGAAGATAGGATCTTGGGACAACGTTTCGAAGCTAATAAGGAGTTCGTGTTCCTCATTCAGGAGAGATCAACGGGACTGATAATATTATCTGGTGTGTATGCTGAGCCATCTGTTGTGTAAACGTGTTCAATAAAATAATTATGTTCTATTGTTACTTTGTTTTTGGTTTATACTTTAAGTGTGAATTCCATCAAAATCTGCTCAGCATTTTTAAAAAAAATGACTGTGGAATGTAAAATTTGATTTCACAATTAATTAGCAGTGCTTAATAATGTTTTAGAAAGTTACGAAGAATTTTTAATGTATCAAAACAGACCGGTGCAATAGGTTAAATAAAAACAATATTTCAACAAAACTGGTGACCTTTGTTATGTAAAATGCTTAGATAATTTATGTTAAATAACATTTATAAGGCCGTTGTGTTTCATACTGCAGGGTCACAGGTTCGAATTCCACTAAAATTCTTAAGATATAGCCAGAAATTGCTATTTTACCTTGAAATAAGCAAAGTAGCGTGAGTGTATACATATAGTTATTGCGCAAAATGCAATAAATATGTAAGAATAGAAATAAAAAATGTATATATATATATATATATATATATATATATATATATATATATTTTAAACAGTCTTCTCAGTTTTCATTACAATTTCATTGCATGTCTGACTATTAAAATTGTAATTTATTTTTTTTATTATCGAAGATGCGAAATATAATACTTTGAAATATTAAACACAGTTAATTCGTTATTCGTTTTAAAATAACTGAAACATTATAAAAATAGCACACATAAAAGTGTCTAGATTGTCTACTCAAAGTAATTATATTAAGAAAAATATTGAAAAATATCAGGAGTTCATTCAAATAGCTATTCAACGATATCCCACTTAACATAATACGTCGAATGACTGAGCTTCACGCTTTTATCCTTTATAGCGGGGTAGACAGGAAGTACCTAGTGTCAAGACACTCCGTACTCCGCTCTCTTTTTTTTTCATTTTGACAATATGGTTGATGTTCGCTGGTTAATGCTATTATTTGTACATATTTAGCTACCTTGCAAGGCCGATATGAAGCGATTGATGTGACAATTATCAAAATAGGTCAACCTGTTTGATCTCTACATATCCACAAACAGTACTACATTCATACAAAAACATACACTAAGACAGACCCAGGCTAAACTGGGAGAAATGCCAGGAAGATGAAGAAGATATATATATATATATATATATATATATATATATATATATATATATATATATATATATATATATATATATATATATATATATATATATATATATATATATATACTATAACTAACTTAATAGTTAAGTATTCTCAAATGATGTACTATCGAATCCGCTCAATTCGTTGAAAACTAATTTTTTTTTTATTTTTCTCACTAAAAATTTGCCATTCTTACTTAAGACTTATTAATTAAAATTAAATTAAATTGCATTACTTTAGTCAATATTTGATATTATAGTCCGACCGCAGTTGCAAGAGATGCGAATTTTGATCCCGGTGCGTTAGAATTCTAATACGCGAACTGAAATTATTTCGCATTCTAAGTGTAATAATTAAAAAATATATATTTAAAAATATATTGTCTGGTGGGTAATAGTCCTAAACACAAACAGGTATGATGAGACCTATAAATAGATAATAAACAACAACACATCAAGGTATGCATCATACAATATCGTTAAATGAACATGCGACATTATTAAGTGGTCAGCAAAAAAGGTTCTATTCATTAAATAATAATTGTTTGGTAAACTCAGTTGTTAACATAAGTAGGTTCTTTATGTCAATGTCATAGTAATAACTTGAAGTTTTTTTTTTAACTCGCGACCAATATCTATATTAAATTGACGCATGGGATGTAGAACGTATGGCTTAGCGGTCACCTTGGATGGTTTATAACAGACGTGGGTTTGTATCCCTATGTGTTCAAAGTATTTACACGTTTTTTAACAAAATTTTTCATTACCTAATGTCAAGACACTCCATAATTCGCTTTCCATCGAATTCGAGACATTACGTGGGGAGTGGTAGAACTGAACGCCGCAATATATCTTAATAGAGCGAGGAAGTGAAAATAAATAAAATCGAACCCACAACCGATCGCGTTTACAGTCGGTCAGCCTTAACATGATATTTTTATTCCAATATGTGTATTTTATATATTATTACATTTTTGTTAAAAGAGATTGTTAGTGCTGAGAGAAGATTTTTGGGAAAGATATTCCAGTTTTATTTGTGGATAGTCAAAAATATAGAAAATTAGGCGTCGTTCATTTATTCAACACGTTTTTTGCTAGTTATGTGAATGTAAGTTTAAAAACGTTTTTTGATACTTATTAAGCTCTTTAATTTATTAAGTAAACTTACCACCTCCTTATTTTAGTGCCTTATTGGTAGGGTAGCATTCTGTTATTTGGAGTAATGTTCTAAATTTTGAAAAACACAAGTATTTTTATATGTAATATAATATAATAAAATCGTCCTTTGTCCTCGTAATTTATACGCTTATTTCCCGTATATTTCTTAACAGATTTTTTATTTATTTTAAGCGACAGATATTTCCACAAGCCAAAGCAGTGAGAACCTTGTTTTAGTTTTGTAATATTGAATGGTGAATGTGTGAACAGAACGGCAATATGGAAATAATTTATATAAGATCATTCTCGATAAGGAATTGAACCCACAAACATCGTCAAAATCATCGCATTTAATAGGAAACGAATACAGTTAAAATTGAATAAATTGATAAAACATATATGTTCGAAGTAAGGGTACGGAGTTAATTACATTTTTTTGCCTTTGTCGATTATATTTCTTAACTGCTATGAGATCATTATAATGCTGCGGTCTCACTTGCGTTTTTAATATAATTTTTTTATGATTATTTTGTTTAAGTAAAACTTTATTTCGATAAAACGTATCTAAAAAGAAGAAAAAAAACATTTTTTTTATAATATAATTTTGTATAAATTGGAGATAAAGATACTTTTATATAAATAGAACCCATCCAGGGCTCTACACAAATATATATTTAATCCGCCATTTCGTTACGGCGGCCATTTAAGGCTGAAAACAATATAGTTTATTTATTTTTTTTACCTTCACGCATTTTATCCCGCATTGTAGGGTAGACAGAAAGTACCTAGTGTCAAGACACGCCGTACTTCACTTTCCACCGAATTCAAGACAGTAATATATTTTATTAACAATTACATTATCAACAGAACTATAGATGTATTCTAGATTTCAGTTCAATGAGACATTGAAAAGTAGATTTAATTTGGCATGCAAGATGACACGTACAAGCTTATTACCAAGGCAAGTTAGTTACAGCGGATCGCACGTGCCCGTTGAGCACTAATCACGTCGCCAATGCCATCGTGTAAAATGTTATAAGAAATCAATATATATATATATATATATATATATATATATATATATATATATATATATATATATATATATATATATATATATATATATATATATATATATATATATATATATATATATATATATATATATATATATATATATATTGTTCTTTTGCTGTCCTTTGCGCGTGATTCATTGACTGACGTAATATATTTATATATAGTTAAAATTGCATTTCGAAAATATTATCAGATTTCTACTCGAAAAATCATTATAAACGTGACAATTTCCCTTATAAAACGTTTCTTTTAGAATCAAATGTAGGATTTTATGATTCTTAAAGGACTTTAGAAAAAATTACAATCATTGCTCAGTCATTAAGATGAACATTTATTATTACAAGTAAGTACGAATCTCTAATGAAGCTTATTCTGAGAATCAAGAAAATCAGTATGTCAGTATGCTCTATACATAATTTGATTTTTAATAAAATAAGAATAATTTCTTAAAGTTTTATTAACACACTTAAGACAAGAAAAACACTTAAAAAACTTGCAAAAAATCATCTCCATCTTTTAGTTCTCCATTTTATTTTAATAAGTGTACCTTAAAGAGATATTACTCTAGGAATTACTTTGGGAATAACTACTATTTGTTGACATGCTTCATCGTCATTTTTCAGAGACAACCTAGTGTCAAGATACACCGTTGCCTGCTTTCAGCCGCAAATCGAGACATTGCGCGTTGAGTAACGAACTGGACGCCGCGCTTTGTGTTACTAGAAGGAAGAAATATATAGTTTTTAATTTTATTCATTCCACCGAGCGAGAAACTCACAACCAATCACAGTTACAGCTACACGGTGTCCTACTACTATATATATACTACTACCTATATATATATATATATATATATATATATATATATATATATATATATATATATATATATATATGTCTGTCAGTCAGTCAGTATGTCAGTATGCTGTATACATAATTTGAATAGTACTACCCAGTGTACACGTGGCTTAACTAAACGATCGTGACCGTAACATTGAGTTTACAAGAATATACAAAAGATTTTTTTTCTTATAATTACATCAAATATTCTCACGTTGTTTTCGTCTTCCTCAAAATAATATTATTTCACACACCCATACCACATCAAGGCAAAAACGGATATTATAGAATAGTTATAACACAAGCGCGTACATGTGAGAAAACTTGACGTCTCATAATCATTGGTTGAAAATAATATATTTTAAACTAATATTTTCTATCTATATATTATATATAAACTAATCTAAACTATTACTTTACAAAATATAAGTAATTCTGTAAATTTCATACGAAGCTCATATTTTATTAATTTGCTATTTTTAAAGTGTTATTCCACACTTAGGATTGGTAAACATTTTGAAAAAAAAACACACCCATTCGACGGTTTCCAAGAGGCGCGGGTTCAAATACCGATGCATTCTAAATTTTTATACGTTTTTTTTTAAATATTCTCATATTTTGTTATTCTAAAAGTTTTACTTAAACACTTAAGACAGAACAAGTACTTAAAAAACTAGCAAAAAATTGTCGTGACTTATTGCGCGTGCTCAAATATGCCAAAATACTTTTGTGTTGTTTGTGTGTGTATATATATATATATATATATATATTAAATTTTGAACTAACAGCGTCTTTAAATAGATGTACTTAGTTATTTTAATATTAATAAAAAAGAAGCTTCTCGGTTTGGATAAAACTTAAAAGAAAACATATATCGGATAAAACGTTTAAAAAATATATATATTTAGTCATACAAATATATTTAGAAACGTATAAAATGTAGAACGTAGGTAATAGAGGTGCCTCTTGGAAATCATCCAACCAGTAGGTAATCTAATAGGTAAGTAACAATTTAAAAATTATAATATTAATATATGTATTCATATTTGATTAAACAAAGACAAGTAACACTAAGCGCAGTGTTGAGTGCGCAATTTTGAGTGCCGATTTCACGCGGAAAGCAGTCAACAGAGTGTCTGTACCTATTTTTGTCTCTAACTACCCAGCTTTGAGTGACGAAGCTGCATTTTTTTATATTTTCTCATATTTATAAGAAGGATAATAAGAAAAACTTAGCGTTGACGTTAGATTTTTTTAGACAGGGCAGACAGAAAGTACCTAGTGTCAAGATACTCCGTACTTCGCTTTTCACCGAATTCGAGACATTGCGTGTCGATTGCCGGAACACAACGCCGCACTTTATCTTTTTCCATAGCGAGGAAGTGAAAATAATTTAAATATAATCACTCCCCCGAATGGGGATCGAACCCACAATCGATCGTGTTTACAGACAGACGCTATCCCACTATGCCAATATATCGGCCTCAAGGTTTTTAACTAACATAATTATTTCTTTATTATTTTTAGAGATATCATTGGACATTGAATGTCGAAACTAAACGATTCTCTTTGTTCTGCCTAAACGAGAAAATGAAAATAATACGAAATATAACTATAACCCATAACCGAGATCGAACCCACAACCTTCACGTCATACGCTTTACCATTCATTTCAATATTAATAATTTAATTTTATAACGTGCATTACGTGTATATAAAAAGTGCCATCTCTTTAAAAAGTACGGTACATTTAAGTTGTTTCACGTACTATACAAACTAGTTCGTCAAACTCACGCTAGATGGCAAAAGCCAATATATATTTTAATAAAAGAAACATACCTTCTGATTCGTCAGCTAAACTTCATCTCGATAAGGTCGTAAGTTCGATTACCGCTTAAGTAATATGCCAATTAGAATTTTATTTAAAAATTTTGTAATTTTACTGTTTATGTAAAGGGAGTTGCAGCGTCATTGTAGCGTTGCCTTGGAAACGTGTACGTTACTTTAAGAATAATGTACACAAATTGTAATAGTGTGTGTAATATTTATTTTATTATAAGAAAATTTAAAATATTTTTATAATGTTTTTTTTGTATTTCATTAGTTTCTTTACTCTCCTTTTTCTCCTCACATATTATACCTAAGTGTAATAATATACATATTGTCAGTATATTCCATTACACAGAATGGCATAAAAATTAGAAATAAAATATTTTTACCATGTATCATATTGTGAAAATTCTAAATAATTATTTAACATATAAATACTTAGTAATGCTCATTTTCAAATTCACAAAAATATCCTCAATAGATACCGAGAAATTAATTCAAATAAAATATTATATTATTTATGATGAACCACCGTTGCTGCTTCAGGTAATCGAGTTAGGGAAAAAAAGTAAAAAAAAATAGTTCCAGATAATATTTGAGCCTAATCCAGGATGAAGATTGTATCAAACTGGTACATACCGTAAATCCCAATGCCTACCTGGGGTGACTGGATGGAAAGAGAAATCAGACTAGTTCTGGTATCAATTGGTCTATCTCTGCAAGTCCCGAAGGCTGCAGGTGCTCTGGAAAATAACCTCAGATTAATCTGAAGACGACAATGACGATGACGATAGGCGAGCCGCTTGCCGAGGCGAGTGATATGCTCGAGCGAACCTGCGACTCCCTATGTAGGTGGAGAAAGTTTCCGCTGAGTTTAGATCCCTCGATCGTAAGGACATCTGCCTTATGATTGTTTTTGTGAATGGGATTTTTTAACTTTAATGTTTTTTTTCTTAACTTTTATTATTTTGGTTGTAGCTTTGTCTGACTTGTGATTTGATATCAACTGATAACAAATCAATTTCAGTTTCCACTCGAAGAAATAATTTTCTTTAAATTACTTACAATTTTCCACACTTGGACGACAAAATTCGACGTTGATTTCCGTTACAAAATACACAATGTGTCCATTTCCAACGAAAAATAGAGAATGACTTTGACGCTAAGTTCTTTCTGACTATGGGTGAAGCTGTAAAAAAGGGACCTTCTATAGTACAGGAGCCAATAACCGATTTATATGACCAAGATGCTCTCAATCAGTAAGGAGTAGGTATCCTAAAACTTCGTAAACGTCCGCTACGCTTCGTCTGTGTCTTTTAAGCTGTGTAAAAAAAAATATGATTTGTCATTTCCTCTCTATTAAAAATGTATCTAGTGTAACTTCTATGTATCTACGTATAAATCAAGTCGATCACTGGCTATATCTCGGTGGAAAGACCGTCCGCTAATAAATATATATATATATATATATATATATATATATATATATATATATATATATATATATATATATATATATATATATATATATATATATATATAAAGTAGTCATTATGTTATTTTACAATTTTTAAAATGTTATTCCATACTTAGGATTAGAAAATCATTTTTAAAATACGTATAATAATTTGAAATAATTGACGTTGTTAGCATCTTTGTACAGAGATTCTTACAAATATCTGATATCCAAAGATTATTAAGAAACAATCGTGTGGCAAAAGTGAATGCTTTATTTATTTCAATCTTTTACTATTTTTCAAGTGTTATTCCACACTTAGGATTGGAAAACATTTTTCAGAGCGTATAATAATTTGAACGCAGCGAGATTCGAATCAAACGAAATTGAAATTCCATTAAATAAGTTGTAACAAAACATATAAGAATTTCGACACAGCTGGTTGTATTTGAATTTTATAACCGTAAAATCAAAAATAATAAACGTCACGTTACTTACCCACATCAATAGTAGTTTAAAAAAAAGTTTAAAAAAATTTCGTTTAAACATGTCCGTTAGTTCTCATTCCTAAGAATTTATAGAAAATACGTTGTTCAAATCCATTCATTCTACTTTGCCTAAACAGTTTTTATGATTACCTAATCAATAAATATTTAATAATGCTGATATATAGAAAGTTGTAATGCAGGATTTTGGAGGGATATTCTATCTCCTATTTATATGCATAAATACAATTTCTCAGCCGAACAGATTTCTCAGCAAGCAGCAAGATTTCCTCTCGGCTTGCTAGCACCTGATTTTTTTAACACTACGTGTACCTTAACAAACGTTTTAATTAAAACTATTTTAAACGGATTAATCATGTATATATATTATTTTAGCTTCACCCTTTTATCCTGTATAGCAGGGTAGACAGAAAGTACCTAGTGTCAACACACTACTCCGTATTTCGCTTTCCACCGAATTCTAGACATTGTGAGTTGAGTGGTAGAACTAAACGACGCACTTTGTCTATACCAGAGCGAGGAAGTGAAAATAATTTAAATATAATCACTCCCCCGAGTGAGGATCGAACCCACAACCCATTTTACGGTCAACACACGTTTACAGTCAACAGACAGGTTTACAAAAACACAATTTTAAAAGCCTGACGTTTCGAACACTTTAGGTAGTCCTTGGTCAAATGTCTACCAATAAAATAACCAAAATATACACTATTAATCCGTTTAAAACAATTTTCATTTAAAATATGTAAAAATCGAGAAAATAAAACATCTTATTATAATAACTAACGTTATTTGACAAGTAAGACATGTCGTGGCGCAGTGTGACAGCGTCTGCCTGTCGGTTGTGGGTTCGATCCCCACTCGGGGGAGTGATTATATTTAAATTATTTTCACTTCCTCGCTCTGGTAAAGACAAAGAGCAGCGTTGAGTTCCACCAATCAACACGCAATGTCTCGAATTCGGTGGAAAGCGAAGTACAGAGTGTGTTGACACTAGGTACTATTTGTCTACCCTGATATGCAGGATAAAAGCGTGAAGCTAAAAAGAACACTATATATATTTATGATTAATTAATTAATTATTCTATACATACTTACCATAAACAACAAATTGTTTTCATAAATGTTACGTTATCATTTAGTTATAATTATGAAATTATTTTCGTATCTAACCACAAGAGAAGGAAAATAACAAGTCAAATCAAAATACGATTCTTCTTAACGCATATTGTTTATTCACTTGTGTTTGTCGGTGTTTTTCTTTATAATGATTTTTACTATATGAATATATAAAGAAAAACGTGGCGCAGCGGGACAGGGTCTGACTGTAAACGCGATCGGTTGTGAGTTTGATTCCCCATAGGGGAGTGATTATATTTTAATTATTACTATCACTTCCGCGCTCTAACAAAGTGCGGTGTTGAATTACATCACTCAACATACAATGTCTCGAATTCGGTGGAAAGCGAAGTACGGAGTGTCTACCCTGCTATGCGGGAAAAAAACGTGAAGCTAATATATATATATATATATATATATATATATATATATATATATATATATATATATATATATATATATATATATATATATATATATATATATATATATATATATATATAAATACCGATAAATTACAATACGAAATTTATCATAATTATTAATAACTTAATATATAATTGTTATAAATGACGTCATCATGTAATAACATCGTGGCACAGTAGAACACCGTCTCATGTAAATGAAGATTATATTTAGAGGATTATATTATTATATCCTCTGCTCTGGTAAGGCAATTCTTGACGTCGAGTTCCTCATTCAACACGAAATATTTCAATTTTTGGCGGAAACGGAGTGTCATAACTCTAAGTAGTCTCTGCTATGCGGAATAAAGCGTGAAGCTGTATCAAAATAAAGTATGAAATCTTAATGGCGTATTTAAAAACTAAATATATCCCCGATGGTTATAGTTCCGATTATCTTTGAGAGTAATATTAGTATTAAAATACAAACATATATAGAAATATATATATAAACAAGGAAAAATAGTATATAATTAATTTAATTTTAAATAAATGATAATTTCAGTTAAAATAATTAGTTTTAAACAGCTTCTTTCCTGCTATACGAAAACTTGTGTCACAGCAAATATGGAATTACAGAGAACAAAACGTAATGAAATTTTTGATTTTCGCGATTTTTACGCTTTAAATTATTTTAAACGGATTAATCGCGTATATTTTGGTATTAGAAAATATATTTTTGAAATTCTTACGTTCCGAACACTTTACAGTAGTTTGACTACCTGTGACCACGGACCACAGCAAAGTATAAATAAAGTGTTCGAAACGTTAAATGAAACGAGTTTCAATTAAAAAAGAAGCTAACGTCTAGACAGTAGGTTCCCTTTATGTCTTGATGTGTTCTACTTCCCGCTAGCGATCTAGACATCACGTGGCGAGTAACGGAACTCAACGCCGCACTTTGTCTTTATGTGTCATCTATTATATATAGCAATTTTTTAATCCAGACTATATTATAATAGCGGGCTACTCGCTTCGCTTGCGAGAACTAATTTTTTTTTTGTTTTTATTTAATTTATTTTATTTTATATATTTAATTTATTTTATTTTATGTACAAATAAATAGAGCAAGGTGAACAAAAATTGGTATATAGAAAAAAATATAATATAAATATAATATAAATATAATATAATATAAAAATAAAAATATAAAAAAAAATTAAGGTAGTATAATATTTAGAATATAACATAAGGATTTAAAGAAAGAAAAAAATTAGATTAATTAATTTAAATTCAAATTAGAATATAATTATATAAGTTTAAAGCATTCCAATATAAAAAATAGTAAGTTTAAACATTATCAATCAGATATTTTAATAATTCTTTTTTACAACGCTAATACAATATTTTCAATAGCAAAAAAATAAATATTTACAAATTCTTTATTATATTAGGTGCAAGCACAATATTAAATATTATGCGCGTAAAATTTTTAAAGATTATTTTTAAAATTTTTAGTAGTAGAACGCATGGCTTAGCGGTCAGATCTTGGTCCAAGAAGCGCGGCTTCGAATCCCGCTGCGTTCAAATTTTTATACGTTTTTTCAAAATTGTTTTCTAATCCTAAGTATGGAATATCACTTTAAAAATAGTAAATATTAAAATAAAATAGCAACCTCTCTTGTTAAATGATTATTTCTTAATAATGTTTAACTATTAGAAATTTGTAAAAATCTGTCTAAAGAGATGCTAACATCATAAATAAATTGTATCAAACGTATAAGAATTTCGATGCAGCCGGTAGAAGAACGCATAGTCAAAGCGCTTGGATGGTATCCAAGAGGCGCGGGTTCGAATCCCGCTAAGTTCAAATTTTTATACGTTTTATCAAAAATGTTATTTTGGGCGTGTTTGCTTCTGATTATGGGAATATTGAATAAGAGCTTTGTGGGCACTAAAAATTAATGTAACTTAAGAGGAACGGGGAGTCCAAAAGAGTTCCTAAGAACTTAAACAAAAACAGTTGATCTCTGATCAATCTTCTATACCCAATATTTGAACAATCACGAGATTTATTAACGATTCGTTTTTAAAACGTAGAAATTAAGAAAAAAAATTTTAAGCGCTTTCTACTTACATGTATGTTATAATGAGGTCTCTAAAAAGTACAGCCATATTCAAGAATAGGTCTAACAAAAGAATTATACAGAAGTGTTTTTTGTATTGTGAATGTGTCATTGTGATAGTTTTATTAAAATCCTTCGAGACGCTGAATATAAAGCCTATAATGCGACATGCTCTGGCTGTCGTTCAATTGATATGTGGGATGAAAGTAGCTTATTATAAAGACCTCAGATACTCGTTTTATAATAACACCATCAATATTTATTTATGAAAAAACGTATAAAATAATTTTTGAACGCAGCGGGATTCGAACCCGCGCCTCTTGGATACCTTCCAAGCTCAAATTTTTATATGTTTTTTTCAAAAATGTTTTCTGATCCTAAGTGTGGAATAACACTTTAAAAATAATAAATTCACTATGAATAGTTCTATCCTGTTAGATGACGTTTTCGGATGTAAGAGAAGATACTACATTTTTTATGTTCAAAAACAGTAAAACAGTGAATTGACGGTACAATACAAGTTCAACCTATTGAGATCAACCTGTAAAGCGAACAATCAGATGCAGACGCAATCCTTGTGCATATTTTCACACCGTCTGCATATAAAAGTATATTGGAATGCTTTATAATACCAATGACATCATTGATATATAAATTGAACAGTAAAGGACCAATATGAGATCCCTGGGGTACACCAGATACAACAGAAACGAATATAGAGCAATGGCCTTTGGTGGTCACCGCCTGACTTTTTGAAGCATTAAAAACCACTGAGAGCTAGTGCTCTCAGTAACGACATAGTTGTCGTTACTGACAATGACAGGGTTACCTTCAAAAGATAATGTGTGAAAGAATAATTATCGCGGTAGGTACTGTACCGAAATTTTGGCTTTATTGATAGTGTGAATCAGCCTTAATGAACTCAGAATGGTCATCAAGTGTAAGTGATGTTTTGCGAAAGAAAACATGGAGACTGCGATGTGTGTGTTACATCATTAGAATTTAAATAAATACTCGACAATCCAAATGATGTATGTTGTCGACTCTTTATTTTTTTATGTTCTATGATTCATTTAAGGTTTCAAGTATACCGTAAACCTTGATTAAATTATTAACATAGATAATTTATATATTTTTTTTTATTTTTTCTTTAGCAATATGTAACTGGATGGTACTACGTCGCTGGATATCTATTTTCCTGCTATTTTACATTTATTCTGTAAATAGACAATCCCAACGTCACGCTTTATCTAATCACACTTGGGGAATACACATGCGTATATATATTTCCCCGATGATATTTGTACTACAATCAACAGTCAGACATTTCAAAATAGTCATAGCAACGTCAGCGGAGTGTCTTGACACTATGTTTTCTGTATAGACTGCTGTACCCTAGTATGCTGGATAAAGCGCTCCTTGAAACGTTCACTGCCAACGCGTTCATTGCCTACCGAGCACACTTTCCCTTAGGGCCAAGTTATATGCAAATTTAAAACAATTGTTTTTTTGAAAACATATATATATATATATATATATATATATATATATATATATATATATATATATATATATATATATATATATATATATATATATATAAATTGATAGATAAATTACACCAGTGTCTTCGTTTGACAGTTTATCAACAAGGCGCACACCTTTAAATAACTTTTACCACAATAGTTAGATACTCTGTTTGTAAATATAATAATTTCATATTTTTGTTATAAACTTGTTTGTTTTTATAAATGGTCATAGTAGTCAAATGGGAGATCGTCTGACTGTAACGCGTTTGGTTATGGGTTCGATTTCCACTCGAAGGGAAGATTTTAATTAAAATGTATTGTTATTTTCGTTCTAGGAGCACAAAGCGCGGCGTTGACTTCACCAGTCAATACGCAGTCTTGATTTCAACCAGAAACCCTGAACGAAAGAATACAACGCACCATATCCTAATTCTTGGCCATCAACCACTTTTCCGCTGTGAATATACAGAATTCATTGTACAAAATATCATTAAAATCGATTCCGAGGCATAATTGTGTAATTGAAAGACTGGATATAATTATTTAAACTAGAAAAATATTTTAAAAATATTCTAAAAAAAAATGATCGGCGGCCACTGTGCTACTAGCGCAGTGTGGCAACGTCTGACTGTAAACGTGATCGGTTGGGGGTTCGATCCTCACTCGGGGGAGTGATTTTATTTAAATTATTTTCACTTCCTCATTCTGATAAAAGACAAAGTACGGCGTTGAGTTCCACCACTCAACACGCAATGTCTTGAATTTGGTGGAAGGCGAAGTACAGTACAAGTGTTTTGACAGGTACTTTATGTCTAACCTGCTATGCTGAATAAAAGTGTGAACCTAAAAATTGGCTACATTTCCATTAAATATCTTCTATAATTAATGTACAAAATAGACCTGCGCCTATTAAAAAGGTCACTTATACAGTTGGCAATTTTTTTTAGTTATAATTTTTTCTAAATATTTTTTTCTTATTCTAAATATCAACTAACTTCAAAAATATAAAAAATATATATTACATCACGCTTATGTTATTTTATATATTTCTAGCCATCGTCATACAGCTATAGTGTTGCGTCACTCTGTTCTCCCTTTTCCTCTAATTTACAAACATCCCATGCCAAATGGAAGAACCCAGTGGCTTCTTATCTAATCAAACTGGGGAATCACATTTATATCACATATACGATAAATATAAATATTCCCCTAACAAGGACCTTGAACCCACGACCGAGCCCCAACTGTGTCACGATGACGTCGAATTGACGTGATTATAAGATTATTTTTGATTTTCGTGATTTTTATACATTTTAAATTAAACTATTTTGGTACTCGATAATACACTTTTGGAAACCTAATGATTGGAACACTTTACAGTAGTCCGTAGTCACAGGTACCTGCAATGCTTAAAATTCAAACGTCGTTTTACATTGTGTATATTAATAATATTATAATTATAAAATTATTCAGACAAAAAACAGCGAACGGAGTGTCGAGTCACTAACTTCTCTCTAACTACCCCAATATGCAAAATAAGGCATAAAGCTGTTTTAAATATTTCAATATTTCACAACTATATTTGAAACTGCTTCGTATCTAAATAAAATAACCGTGTTACTAAATAGCAAAATATATGAAAATTTCAACATAGCAGGACTATAACCCACACCTTTTTAAAAGCGCCTTAGCTCTAACCAATGATCTATATACTCTTGTCAAAACGTTATATGAAATACGGCGTTGTGCTCCGCCACCTAACGTTCAATATTCCTAAGTTATTAAGTAGAAAAAACAAAAGGATTTGGCAGGTAGATACCTACTTGAATATAAAAGAAACTTTCTACCTTTCTCTTCGCACTAAAATGTTGTTCCTATAGTTTTAAATAATAAAAAGGCAAAGAAAGTTCTCAGGGAAAGTACGTACATATGTATATCTGTATTCTCGATACTTTCTAGTGGGAAAACCTTATCTCGGCGAGGTCAGGTCGATGTACCTCGCGCTCCAAATCTATTTAATGCGTAACAAAATCGCAATTTTGCATAATTTAGTCTGGTCATCTACAAGCTTTTTCTTTTTAATATTCAATTTATTACTTAAGAAGTAAGAAGAATTATTATACATCATATAACATAGCATGATAGATTGAGAATGTGTTGAATAGCGTAATTTAACGACGCCTTTTATCTTACTAAACCGGGGTAATGAAAATAATTGAATTTACCACAATGGGAATCGAGGCCATAACCAATCACATTTACAGTCAGAAGCGGTTCCACTGCGACAATGGCCTATCCTGGAATTATTCCTCATATAGAAACTGAATATGTAACCACCGTGTACCTTAACGTACTTCGATGTCTATTTTTTGTAGCAGGGCAGATAGAAAGTACCTAGTGTCAAGACATTCGGTACATTCCGTGTTGAGTGGTAGAACTCAACGCCGCACTTTATCTTACCAGAGCGTAGAAAGGAGAATAATTTAAATATAATCACCCCCTTCGAGTGGAGATTGATCCCACAACCGATCACGTTAACAGTCAGACGCTGTCCCACTGCGCCACGACCGGCCTCTATACTTATATTTTTGTGCGAAATACCAGTAAAATATTACCATAATAAAATTATTTCAATCAATTAAACTATAAAGTAAAGTATTATAAAATACTAATTACAATCTTGAATAAAATCCAATTTATTATTTATGTATACAATAAATTTTTGTTTCAAGCATAATTTCTTTTGAAATAAAGTCTTTACTTTAAACTTTAATAATAATTAATTATTTATCAATCGGTTGTGGGTTCGATTCCCACTCGGTTAAGTGATTATATTTAAATTATTTCTATTTCCTCGCTCTGGTAAGACAAACTGCGGCGTTGAATTGAATGATAAGAAACTGACTAATGCACTTTTGATAATAGTAAATTAATTATTTTGTAATATTTAAGGAATTTGATTGCTTTTAAACAATGATTTATACAAGGAAATGAGTCGTGTATTACATTACTGACATTTACGTGAATCACTAATTTTAACATTTAATCGGTGACATGATAGATGAAAAAAAAATATTGCATACGTATACAAAGAAGAGAATTAACATATAGAGATAGAGGTTAAAATATTATAAATTTAAGATAGTGGTATGATAAGGCCTTTGGTACGACCAAAGGCCTTATCATACCACTATTAGTGATTTTTAACAGATAACTTAAACCTAAACATTTTACAAATTATTTAAAGAGTTCGGGATATGTCTAGTACTTCGTCCAAGTTGAATGCCATTTAAAGTCAAATTAAAGTCGGTCCATCGTTCCAGAGATTAGCCGGAACAAGCAAACAAACAGTAAGCCAGTTTTTCCTATTCCCACCCATCATTTCCCTCCTTCTCCTCTCACTTCTATTCCACGGCCGGCAACGCGTCTACAACTCTAATCTTGTAGATGTCCATGGACGACCACTTACCATTAGGTGACCCTCGTGCTCGTTTTTTTCTTTATTTAAAAAAATAAACCAATATTTATATATATCTATTTATATCTATTCAAAATATTCTCTCTCTCTCTCTCTCTCTATATATATATATATATATATATATATATATATATATATATATGAAAGTAAAATAATTCAGCTATATGTATGACATGTCTGTCTTTCTCCCATATCACATGCTCCGGTAACGGATATTCCGTTATTCGATTCCCGTAATGAATGAAATAAAAAAGTAATAAAAAGTAGAGGTACTTTATTTAATTGTATATTAAATTTGATTTAATAATAAAAATGAAATATATATAATACACTGTATCGAGCTTTTTTCGTTTTAGCGCGACATCCAGAGAGAATCTAGTGTCAAAACACTATGTTCACCACTTGCCGCCTGATATCTAGACATTGAGTGTTGAGTAATGTGGCACAGTGCAACAATGAGTAAATTCTATGTAATAAGATCTTTGATTTTCGCGATTTTTATACATTTTAAATGAAACTATTTAACCGGATTAATCGCGTATATTTTGGTATTCGAAAATACATTTTTGGACACCTGACGTTTCGAACACTTTACAGTAGTCCGTGGTCACAGGTAGACCTGTCTACCTGTATTTTCGAATACCAAAATATACGCGATTAATCCGGTTAAATAATTTCATTTAAAATTCAATGTATTTTTTTCTATTTCTAGAAAAAAACAAAATTAAGTTATAGTTAATAAACGAAATATTTTTATATTTTACTTCAAATCTTTATACATTTTTTCAAAAATATAAACAAAATATTTATTCTGGCTTGTGGAAATTGAAAAAAAAGCGCCCTTTAATAGATACTTTCTTTATATAAAGATAAAATAAATAAAAATAGGATAAAAAGTGTGAAAAATAAAAAGAACTCAAGACCAACATTAAGAGCCTTGTCTGTGCGCTACCACTGCGCTACGATGATTTTTTATTTAGTTCTTTATTTAAATATTATTCAAAATGTCACTAAGATAACTTAAGTCGAATCTACGTCAAAGTAAAGTTAATCTTTTAACATTTCACGACCTCTCTAATCCCTTCTTGATAAATTTGGTTTATTTTTTATAAGAACCTTGGCTTTATATGTTTCAACTAATTATTGATAATAAATACGTAGAAATTATATTTAAACCCATTTATCATATCGATGTGGACTTCCCTAAATTGTTAAGGGTAATAGGAAAAAATATATAATAATAATTTGAATTTATGTCAGTACGTAACACACGTATGTATATAAGTCACAGCATAAAAATATTTAATTTGCTTTAGTTTCACGTTTCTATCCCGCAGCAGGGTAGACAGAAAGTACCTAGTGTCAAGACACTCCGGACTTCGATTTCCACCGAATTCGAGAGATTGCATGTTGAGTGATAGAACTTTACGCCGCACTTTGTCTTACAAGGGCGAGGAAGTGAAAATAATTTAAATATTGTATAATCGCTCCCCCCAGTGGGGATCGAACCTACAACCGATAGCGTTTACAGTCAGACACTGTCCCACTATGCCACGACCTGTCAATTTCATAATTTATTAAACCCTAAAATATATGACACTATTGCTTAATGGTCAAATGATAAATATTTTCGCGGTGGTTAAGGATTCGAAACAGCATCGCCTTGATACTTTACATGCCATACTCAATCTTCTTAGTGGTTTTCAATAACATATCCTGACTGACTGACTTTCATTGACTAATTAATGATCTAGCGTAAAATATTTTAGCTACACTTTAGTCGTTGTAATTAGTCAGTCAGCAGTAAGTAAAACATCTCACTAAGGAATAGCGAATTGTTTTTCTTATGGCTTCAAACTACAGTTGAAAGTTTGCTTTTCAGAAATCCATATCTGCTCTGGTCTTTTGGTCTTTGAATAAAATAAATAGGTATTCCAACTTCAAATTTGCTTCGCTCAGTTCTTTACAGATACCTTAGTGAATACTCAAATGCCATTCTTCTAGTCTATTTAGACATCAACGGCTACAAAACTTAGTAATATACATTTACAAAGACTGCTTCCAATAGTTTCTAGATTAATTTTAGGCTATGATATGACCATGAACTCGAAGGAATCTCTAAAACTTGTGACCCAAGTTTAAGTTTAAGGGTCTCATCATCGTCAGCCAGAAGATGTCTAATGCTAGACATAGGCCTCCTACACCACGCCAGTTGGAACGGCTATTTCCTTCCCACATCCAGTGGTTGCCCACAATTTTGATAAGATCGTTGAACGTAGTCCATTTAAAATTTATCAACTATAACCTTCAATTAATTACACAAAAAAACAGATAATAATTTAATATTTACATCAAAATAACGGAAATTATCTAATAAAATTCACAAGTTAGTTTCGTATACTTTTAAGTTTAAATAAATGTATTTTAAATTAAGGAATACGCTTTTCTTTTTTTTGAATACTGTAACAAATATCAATTTAAACATTAATATAATTGATCTATTGGGATCAATTTTCTTTTTCTTTGAGCTTCACCCCTTTATCTTACATAGCAGAGTAGAGTAGAGAAAGTACCTAGTGTCACTCCGTACTTCGCTTTTCACTCAATTCGAGACATTGGGTATCGAGTGGAACTCAACGCTGCATTTTGCCTTATCAAAGCGAGAAAATGAAAATAATTTAAAAGTAATCACTTCCCCGAGTGGGAATCGAACCCAAAACCGATTACGTTTACAATCACACCGCAGACGACCGGCTTCATAAAATCAATTATACCGATGTTTAAACTTAGTTATAATAATTTAATTATTTCCCTTAATAGATTTCCCTTGGAAAGAAAACAATAATAAATAGCAATGCATTTTCCCTCTAACTTGCACGAGTTTTTGAAAGTTCAGTTTGGGATTTCCAATATATATGTTTGTGATAGAATTGCATTGGGTAAAAGTAATTACTGTTTCGATAAGTATGTTTGTATAATTTAAATAAATTACTTGATAACGTTTTTAATAATAAAAAATATTTAATCTTTACGCCATTTATTTTATCGGTTTTAAAATTTGCGAGTCTAACCTAAAGGTCCTGAGAACAGATATCTAGGCCGATATTTTAACATGAATTATTCCCACTACTTCAACATTGAAGTCACTTTTAAGTCTCTAAATTTCAATAGAATCTCTGCGTTTAATACATAGGCGAAGTAATAATCCTACTGGCATTTGATCAGATATGAACAAACAAATATCAAAGCTTGTAAGACGCGAGCTCCTGAGATCGAATACATGCTTTATACATGAAGCGATTGTGTAAAATCG
Organism: Dryadula phaetusa; assembly: GCA_032432895.1. Lineage (NCBI taxonomy): Eukaryota > Metazoa > Arthropoda > Insecta > Lepidoptera > Nymphalidae > Dryadula > Dryadula phaetusa. The sequence continues at coordinate 982,298 of JAOYRS010000069.1, read as the reverse complement.
GAGATCAAAAGTCTTTATCCAACAACTAACTCGCGGGCATCTGAGGAAGTTCTAAAAGAAAAGTGGTCGTCTCTAAATAGGATTTTCTTATGGAAATTGAAAACTTCCACGGTAAACTTTATGCTTTGAAAGTATTCTGTCCCCAGCCCGACTCAAATTAATCTCAGAGACGCTTTAGCATGCCGACTCTTGGAAGATCTACCAGAAATTAGTCAAGATGAAATACTGATGACTTTAAAACAGCTTAAGAATGAAAAAGCCCCTGGAGAAGACGGAATTACGATGGAACTATTAGAAGCTGGTGGAAAACTTATACTTGCAAGTCTCCATGGAATATTCAATTCTATCCTGTTTTCGGGGAGAACTCCTAAGACATGAATCAAGAACGTTATCGTTGTGGTTTACAAAAACATAGACAAAACACATTTGAAGAACTACGGACTCATTTCCCTTTTAAGCCTAATTGATTAATACCGAACAATCTGGGAAAAAGTATTGTACAGTGACCACATTCACATATACAGCAGATCATATAGAAGACCGAAGAGTATAATCTGCCCTTGCGCTTAGCGTTTGTGGACTAAGAGAAAACCTTTGACTCTATTGAAATCTGGCTTGTTCTAGAATCCTTGCAACGGCACTGAGACGATTGGCAAGATCTCTAGTCAAAGCTTACACATATATTCCCATCAATTCCTATTAATTTTGGTAATGGATATAACTGGAGATATATGGATGTTAAGATACATATAGCCTGAACAGCTTAACTGAGTCAGTTCAAGATACAGTATAGCCTGAACAGCTTAACTGAGTCTTCTCCATGCATCGGTCTCCGGATAAACTTAGATTAAACCAAGATAATCCTCATGAAATTGTTCAAGAGTATGTATTTCGGAAAAACTTTACATTTACGTAGAAACAATTTTAAGATTGAGGCTCGGAAAAGAATACATCTTGGCTGGGGATCATACAAAAAAAATCGTATAGTCTTTTCGTCACGGATATCTTATAGGAGTGCTTTCTACTCATATATTATATACAAATTTTGTCGGGGCGACGGCCTTTTGTGATGCAACATCTATATGATTATTTTTATTTTACCTTTAAATGCTATATATTTTAAAATCTGCATATCATATGCGGCAGTCAACACCGCAATTTGAATTGTAATTTAAATATAGGTCATTGCCATATCAACCCTCTGGGGAAGATCCCTGATTTCGTATTGAACCCATAACTGACGAGTTTACAGTCAAACACTGTGCTACAATGGTCTTTAATATTTATAAGAGCGCAAATGCTCTAGATAATTGCTTCGATTATAAGTGCACGACCTATCTACTTTGCGGTAAGAAAAAAACGTATTAAAAAAACCCACTTTATAAAAAATATTTTAAATACAACGTCATAGAATACTATTGTATATTATTGTAAAAGGGTTGCGGTTTCAAATCCTACACGCGTAAAACAAAAAATCCCTTGTTACCCGACTTCCAAAACAAGAGTTTTTTAGTTTTTACCGCGTCTGTAAGTATGTATGTATGCCCGTTCTTTGTTCCCTTGTAACTGCTAAATCCGTGAACCGATTTTAACAAATGACACGTCGTTAGTTTCGTTGCGAGAGCACGAGTAAAAAGTAGTAATTGAGATCAGTCGTAATTGAGATCAGTAGTAATTGAGTCAGATCAGTAGTAATTGAGATCAGATTAATGTTCATTAAGCAGGAGACAGTTATGACGCGAGAGAAAGCTTCGTTTACGTATAAAAGAAAGGCCTGGCCGAAAGATAAAATAATAACAAGGAAATTGTAAAATACGAGTGTAATATTTTTTATGTTTCTTGAACGTTAAACTAAACACACTTAGTATATGACATCAATTCTTCAGGCTCTCGCAGCCAGGATCACGGAAGATTGGGGTTCCCATAGTCTGGCTAGTGTAGGTCGAGGAGGAACACCGTGAGGCTGACGTACGACGTCCGAAGTCTCATATATCCCGTCGCGAGTCCTCAATCAGGCGGGTACCTGTAACTGATTTCCTCACGGAAAGACAAGAAAATGACATTAACTCTTCTACTAACGCCTGAAGCCAAGATTTACATTGAAAATTGAAGCGTCAGACGAAACAGAAAGTGCTTACACAAAGCTTTACGCTTTTCCTCGCAAGAAAAGCAGGAGAGTTAGAGAGAACCTAGTGTCAAGACACTCCGTTGTCCTCTTGCTAAAATTGAGATATTTACTGTTAATTGGTGGGACTTACCAGTCTCTAGTAACACCCTCTGTTATTTAGATTGTTTTTTAATGTACAGAACAGATACTTTCTATGTTTAAAGTAACCCTAGTGGGGCTCAAACCGACAACCCATCGTTTTGTATTATAATGTTAAGATTATAATGTTTTCTTATTATAGATATCGTTTAGATCTTTACTTAAAACGCTTTAATAGAATTTAATAGATAGAAGTTTTGGTTGTGCATTGTCTAAAAATCACTTTATCGAAATATTAATATTAATTAATAATTATCTCTTAAAAACCAAGCCTTTTAACTATATATATGTATTGTATTCTACAAATTAACCCCTATCATTTGATACCCATTTTAAGTGGATTTGGAAAAAATATATAATCCGCCATTTTAGATTAATAATTATATGGATTATTTGTATTAATCTGATCTAATTGAGATTGCAAGATATCACACACTTACTAAGTAAATAACTCAAGCAGTAAGTTAAATAAAATATTGTAAAAGTCATATAAACAACAATTAGGAACTAATTTAACGGTTTTGTTTTACGCAAAAAAGGTTGATAATCTTTTATAAAGCATGTTTATAAATACATTGTGTTGCATAATATGATACATAATACTAATTACAATGTAATTTGCAAGATAATTGTCCATCCGGTAGTAATTTTCATTACACTCTGCAGAATGCATTTTTTTATATCAAGGTTATATATATATATATATATATATATATATATATATATATATATATATATATATATATATATATATATATATATATATATATATATAAGAAGCTTTTTTTATGGTGTATTGTATTGTAAAAATCAATTTCAATCCCTTTAATTTGAAACCCATATTAGGGGTGCGTTATATAAACAATTTTAATCCGCCATTTTGTTGCGGCGGCCATTTTATGTTGACAGTAATATTCTTAAAATTTAGTCATCAGTACTAAAGTGTAATCCAAATACGAGTTCAATCGGGCTCTGGAAAGTGGGTAAAATTAAGCTTGTAAGATTTTACACACTAACTAACTAACAAAATGGAAATTTAAATAAAATCTTCTAAAAAGTACAAGACAGTGATTACAAATTACACACACACACATACACTTAAATTTTCAATTTTTATTTATAACGAACTTTTATATTGATGACAATGCAATTATATATATTTTGTTGTTTATTCAAAATGGCTGCCGTAACAAAATGGCGGATTACATATTTTAGTACAATCCATCCAAAACGGACATCAAATTAAATTGCTTAATAGCACAATATAATACACGATGAATAATATTCAAAAGTTGATTGTTTTATTATTATATTTATTTTTAATTAATTTGTCATATCTCATTTGCATATCTCAAATAATTATTCAGTTTCACTCTTTATTCCACATAGGACAGTTGCCTCTTACTATTCTAAGAATCTAAGACGCTCTGTTGATTGCTTTCTACCCAAAATCGAGACATTGCGTGTTGGGTGTCAACTTAACGCTACACATGTATTCCTCGGCTCTGGTAAGACAAATTTTACCAGAGCCGAGAAATACATATTCGTTATAGTCATTTCCTCAAGTGGGAGTCGAATCCACAGCGAGTCACGTTTACAGTGAGTTGCTGTTCCGTTGCGTCACGATGGTCATATTAGGGAGACAAAGAAGACTAAATGTGAAGAGACTGAGGAGGAAGAGAGAGGCTTTATGGTGCATTGTAGCTGTAAGCATGACTGGTTGGAGGTTCAAGCTTTTAAGTTTTGGATCAGATATCTCAGAGAGATCTTGCTATGAGAGAAAAAAGTAGTATTTTCTCCAATAAATTTTGTATTCTACGATGGTGAAGAGAGTCAATAAACTAAGTTGATATGACGTCAATGTTATATAACATAATTCACAGCAATGGGATTGGAAACTTCAAAATTGAGTCATCTAGATATTGTTATTACATGAGTAATGTCACTTTTAGATAGAATTTTTGGTAAATTAACTTTGATTCTATCAAAATAATCGAATAATTGTATCGAATCGTTGGATAAAATCGATACAAATTTTAGTGTATTACAACTATATACGGACATCCGGAATAATTAAGAAATCATTTAGAATGACAAATAAATCGTGTTTTTTTTTTTAATAATTCACAGGGAGCATCGCACGCGCAGTTACTGATAAAAGCTCTGTAATATCCCTTGTCCAAACTTCACCTCTCTACGTAATAAGAAAATCCTATACTTCAAACAAACAATATTTACTATATATACAAAATAATCTTTATAAAAACCAAATCTTTACGTATACGCTTTGGCATGCTTTAAAGTATTTTCAATCCTAATAACATAAATATAAGGTAGTAATTTGCGTTTCCCGAGAGATTTACTTAGGTTTTTTCAATAATGATACACAGTGCATAAGAGACAGTAGTATCGATGTGTGTGTCGAAACTTGTTTTAGTATTCATAGCGTTACTCACATATTTAAAGTTAGTATTTCGTACTGAATCACAGAAGTCGCACGGCAACATGAAGACCGCTATATTGTTATTGTTTTTCGTGACGTGTTACGCTGATACAGATTTTAGCGCAAAACCGAGGAACTTTAGTATAGAACTTCTATATAATACACAGTTAGAGACAGATGGACATGTGGTTATTTCACCTTTTGGAATATGGACTTTGTTGACTGGTGTCACGCTGGGAGCTAGCGGCAACAGTAGAAAACAGCTATCCCGTGCATTACGTCTACCGAATGTTGACAGCACTATTATAAACGGATACGCAAACTTGACGAAGACCGTCCTGGATCCGCGTACAGTCGGCGTCACGTTGAAGAGTAAAAACTTTGTATTCCTCGACAAAGGTTTCAATTTGTTTCCCAATTTCAAAAGATTGATTCAAGACGACTTTGATTCGCATGTAATGTCTTTAGATTTTAAAGATCCAACAGCGGCGACTGTTGCTAACGCTTTAATAGAGAATTCCGGTGCTACCGTTTCTAATGTACTGCGTTCAGACGATTTCGCCGCTTCCAGAATGATTTTGACAAACGTCATATCGTTCAAAGGACTCTGGTCGTTACCTTTCAATGTAACTGATACACAAGAAGAACCGTTTTACAGTGAAAATAAAACTCAAATAGGCAGGGTGAATATGATGTATCAAAGGGCACAATTTGCCTTTTCGAACGTGCAAAATCTTCAAGCACATGCGCTGGAGTTGCCCTACGGAAATGATAACAAATATTGTATGTTAATCATATTACCGTATCCGAGAGTGAAGGTCAGCGAAGTGTATAAGCGTTTAACAAGAGTATCACTACCGGATATATTCAAAAAACTCGAGGACGACGTAGAAAACTACGGTTTAGAAGACGTTGACGTAAAGTTACCCAGATTTAAAATAAGCACAAACGTGGTATTGAACACACCGTTGATAAAAATGGGCGTTCGGGACATATTCAGCTCGCAATTGGCGAAATTTGAGAAAATAACCAACGAGGAAATATTCATATCGGCAATAGTTCACAAAGCCGACATAGAAGTGACTGAGGCTGGTACGATTGCGTCCGCGGAAACATCAGCATACTTTGCAGATCGTATCACCACGCCCAAATTCAGCGCAGACCGACCTTTCATGTACTTTGTAGTGGAAAAAACCACAACGACTGTGATATTTAGTGGAATATATTCGAAACCGAGCGTTTTTTAATAAAATAAATGAACGTTAACTGGTAAATTAGTTTGTTTAGCACTTCAAATAAAAAGAGGTGTGAGACCGCGATGACTAAGTCAAGTGCATGAATACGCCCCTCTAGTATTTTTTATGTTTTTTTTTCTGTATAATTATATCACTTATCTGTATACTAGAATTGTGTGTAATGACGCAGGTGTTAGTGACTATATATAATCAAGTCACTGTCGGACTCGGGACACAGGTTATGGGACTCCGGTTTGGCAGATGTTGGCCGCCCATACAACCTAACGGTGCTACTTCTCGACCACTAAAGCCTTGGTTTCGGGTACACCCTGATCCTTCTGTACTCCCTAGCGGTGACACACACCTGATAATGTGATAAACTATATCAAGAATTTAATGTTGTAATATCAGTATTTTAGTGTTATTTTTAGGTTAAAAGAAACAATTTGTGAATCAAACTATTTTTATTGAAATTCGAAACACTTGTTACCATTTATATTATTTATTATTGAAAGGAAAATCGATTTCAAATGTATTTGTTCTTCGTATAATTGTTTATTTATAGCAAAATATCGTCGTCAAAATTGTACTTATAATGTAAAACTCAAAAGAGTTCACGAAATTATTTAAAAAATAAATCTTTTTTTTTTTTATAATTATATAATATTTTATTTCATTCTACTATTTTAATTATGAAGTCATTGTGGTAAAAAAATAACATACAGAGAAGATTTACCTAGAACAAAATTTATTAATTATATTTTTAGCAACTAATAAAACCATGTTTAATGTACAAAAATAATGTAAAGGCAATTAAAAAGAACCAGATAACGCCGTTCGCGGTGCCATGGGACAGCGTCCGTTTGTAAACGCGATCAGTTAGGGGTTCAATGCCCAATCCGGGAATGAGAAGAATATGAATTCCATATCGCTCTGGTAAGACAAAACGCAGCGTTGGGTTCCGAAAGGCGGAGTACACAGTGTTTTGACACTAGTACTTCTTGTATACCCTGCTATCAAATATAAAAGCGTGAATCCAAATAAAACCGGAAGAGGATAAATAGTCAACATGAATGTCATTATAGGTAAATATACAAAGAATACGTTAATTTGTATAACAAGTTGTTAATTTGTATTGATTGCTAGAAAAACCAGTTCGCTCACTCAAATAATCTGATAGAAAAAATTATTAATCACAAATCATTATGAAGTGATATCAAATTTCAAAATCATTTTAACATTTTTAATGAAATTCATATTAATTCGAAAATATACTTTTTCTGGACAGTAAATTGAAAAATATATAACGTATTAAATACGAAATTTTGTACCTTTTAAAAATCGTTCAAAACTCTCATATATATGAAATAAGTAAATGTTTTTATTTTAAAAGTGTATTCGTCTGTCAGTTGATACTGTTTTATTAAACCAAATCTAATTGTTATTTTCTTTCTAATTTTTTTTTATATGAGAAATATACATAGTAAAAAATAATAATATTTAAAATAATTTTATTTAAAATGTTTAAAGATCATGCAATAACCAATTGTGATAGTGCTTTATCCCGCTTAGTACAATAGTTAGTGACAATCTAGTGTTAAGACACTCCGTTGACTGCTTTCCCCCTGAAACAGAGATATTGTTTGCTCAATGGCGAACTTAACGCCGCAGTTTCTCTTACCAGAGGCAAAAAATCCATATTGATTATAATCATTTCCTCAAGTGGGAATCGAATTCACAGCCAGTGAGCTGCTGTTCCGTTGCGCCACGATGGTCATATTAGGAAGACTGAGAAGACTAAATGTGATCAGGCTGAGGAGGAAGAGGTTGGCTTCATGGTGCACTGAAGCTCCAACCAGTCGTGGTTGGAGGTCCAATCGTTTAAGTTTTGGATCAAATTCAGAAGAAATTATTTTTTTTATATATACTGATTTCCCAAACTGGGAACCGAATCCACAACCAGAATAGAAAAATACTTATATTAGAGTGATGTTTAATTTTATTAATCAACATACAGGCACTGTTACATCACTATAGGCTTCTTTGAGACATTCACTGACAAAGTTTTACTTAAATATTTATTAAAGTAAACAAAACAAAACGTTTAGAGGTCATCGTGGCGAAGTGGAACAGTATCTGAATGCCAACGCAATTGGTTGTGGGTTCGATTCCCACCCATGAAAATAATTATATTTAATTTTTTTTTTCATTCATCTAATCTGGTAAGATACAGCGAGGTGCTGTCTACCGCTAAACGCGCAATGTCTCGATTTCCAATGGAAACTGGTCAATGGAGTATCTTAACACGATAAACGTGAAGCTTTAAAAAATTTTACAAATAATAGCAAAACATTTATAAATACAAATATTTGTATATAAATACTCAGTATAAGCATTTATTACGTGAACCCAATACCGTTAATGTGATCTATTATCAGGTTAAACCCAATAAAGCATTACTATTGCGCGTCGAGTGGTCAGCATAATACGACGCTTTGTATGTGTGTGTGTATATTTAAATGACGTCATCATGACGCGGTTGAACACTGTATCAATGTGAACGTGATCGTTTGTGGGTTTGAACTCATATGTGGGAATAATGTTTAATTTGGTTAATAAATCAAGGAAACGAAACGGACGGAGTTGATTGAAAATAGAGAATTATATTTATTATTATTGTTTTTATTATTTGATTTATATACAATATTGTAATATTAAAGGTACATTGTAATTATATACATATTTATAAAAGGCGAGCTTAGAGCTAAGAAGCTATGTCCCAGATGGCATTTAGGCTTGAAAGATAATCTTAACGCTTAATCCCACATCAGGGTAATCAGTGTAAATAAATATTGTATTTTTTAACTTCACGTTTTTATCCCGCATAGCAGGTTAGGCAGGAAGAACCTAGTGTCAAGACACTCCGTATAACGTCTTCAACGCCACGCTTTGTATCACCAGAGCGAGCAGAAACAAAGAGAAACATTGAAACAAACAAACCGTCTATTTCGCTAAAAATGGTAAAATTTATTGATTAAGAAATAACAGAAATATTCTTCTTCGTATCTTTATTTATAGCCGTTCGAAAGATTCATTTGAGCACAACTCAATTCGGCAATGTCACGTTCTATGGCATAAAAAATAGATACACTATGATAAATTGCTTTTCAGAAAAATAGAAAAACACTCACAATTCCAAGAAGTCAGAGTAATCAATTTTTAACCTACTAATAATAGGAAAAAGAAAGGAACACAAGAAGTGCCTAGTGTCATGACACTCCTTACTCTTACTTTCCGCCGAATTCGAGATTTCCCAATTCGCGCTGTGTTTTACCAGAGCGAGGAAATGAAAATAATTTAAATATAATCATCCCCCAAGTGGGAATCGAACCCAGAATCGATCGCGTTTACATTTAAACGGTGTCCCACTGCGACTCGACCGGCCTCAAGGAACAAATTATATGAAACATACAGGATGCTAGTCTAGTTATTTCTATATGATAGATTGTACATTGTGTTAAAAGCACTATTGATGCCTAATTCACGTATTCACCATTATAATAGCAATTAAGTATTTTTTGTAACAATACGGTTTATTTACTTTAGTTTCAAATGGTTTCATTTCAAGGTAAAACAAAATCTGAACATAGATTTTTTTCTATTTTATTATTTTTTTAACTTCACGCTTTTATTCCGCACAGCAGGGTGGACAGAAAGCACCCAGTGTCAAGACACTCCATACTTCACTTTCAATCGAATTCGAGATATTGCGTATTGAATGGTGGAACTCAACGCCGCACTTTGTCTTACCAGAACGAGGAAGTGAAATAATTTTAAATATAATCACTCTCCCTAGTGGGGATCGAACCCATAATTGAACGCGTTTACAGTCAGACGCTGTTACTCTCCGCCACGACCGGAATCACAGAATTTTAATAATAGCAAAAACAGCTCAGTGTCAAGACACTCCATTTTCCGCTTTACACCCTTATTCAAGACATTACAAGTTGAGTAATAGTTAAACGACGTAGTTTCTTACTAGAAATTCTTTAAATAGAATAATTTTCCATGAGCGGATCAAACCTACGACCACCGCGTTAACAATCGCCATTTCACTACGCCACTATAGCCTTCAAATTGATATATCTTTTATTTTTTTCAGCTTGACGCTTTGTCCCGCATAACAGGGTAGTCAAAGATAACCTAGTGTCAATTCCGTTGACTACCCACTCGAAATAAAGACATTACCTGTTGAGTGGGGAACTCAACGCAGCGCTTTGTCTTTCTAAAGCGGAGAAATGAGAATAAATTGTAAGCACAATCATTTCCCCAAATGAAAATCAAACCCACAACCAATCGCGTTTACAGTCAAACACCGCCACACTGTGCCACGATAGCGTCTACGCCTTATATAAAATTATTAATTAAAACAATATTTTGCAAGTAACTTATACTATTTTCGTTCAATATTAAAATAAGTACAAACGTGACTAATTTAACTCAATTTTAAACGAATGATGTAAAACTATAATATATTTCGAACACAATATTGTAAATACCTGTTATTGGGTGCCTTCTTCTATTCTATACTATTTCCTTTAAAATTGTTGATGGGTTTTCATTCGACCACAACTGCCACTTTCAGGGCTTCACAATGATATTTTTTGTTAAATTAACGTTTGTACCTAATAATAAATTTGTAATAAGTGCGTGGTTGTGTGGCGGAGCATAACGCTGCCTAGTCACAGTCACATTCAGATTAGATGTTAGGTTCCACTATGTAATCTTTACAATAAACCGTGAAGTATACTTTCGAATCCCTCTTAGAAATATTGTGCTGAGGATTTGTGCTTTTGGCGTAGTTATTATTAATATTGAGAAGAAATGTAGCTTCACGCTTTTATCCCGCATAGCAGGGCAGACAGAAAGTACCTAGTGCCAAGACACTCCGTACTTCGCTTTCCATCGAAATCGAGACATTTCGTGTTGAGTGGTGGAACTCAACGCCGCACTTTTTCTTTACCAGAGCGAGGAAGTAAAAATAATTTAAATATAATAAACCCCCGATGAAGAACGGGACCCACAACCGATCCCGTTCACATTCAGAGGCTGTGCCACTGTGCCACTGTGCCACGATATATACCGGCCGGCCTGAATATATATTTATTGTGTTGTATTTAGTTAATGAGTCTACTGGTATATTTCAAGTAACAAGCTCTTGATTTATCAATAAATTCCCTTTTCTAAGGAAAAGGGACTTTATTGATAAATCAAGTTGACTACCCGCTCGAAATAAAGACATTACGTGTTGAGTGGGGAACTCAACGCAGCGCTTTGTCTTTCCAGAGCGGAGAAATGAGAATAAATTTTAAGCACAATCATTGCCCTTTTCCTTATCGAGTTATATGGTATGATATGTCTTTTCAAAAATGTTTTCTAATCCTAAGTGTGGAATAACACTTTAAAAATAGCAAACACTTTTACGTTGCTTAATAAGAGAGAACCTAATGTCAAGAATTTGATCCACCACGAGTTGTTTAACGCCGCGCATACAAGCACAGAAGACATATTCATATAAGTACAATTTTATGCATACATTATGTAAACGTAAACGTTTCTCATAAGATATATTTTCTCATATTAAACAGGTTTAGAAGTATTTAATTATAATTTAATTGCAGCTTTACTAAACTGTATATGTCATTACCAGCTGTTCTATAAAGAATGAAAAAGATGCGTTTATATTACGTTACCTTAAGCTTTCCTTGGCCTGCGACTTCTAATATGTTCTTGAATGAGGAACTCCGTACACCGCTTTCCGCTGAATTTGAGACATTATGTGTCGAGTGGGGGAACTTAATGCCCCGCTTTGTCTTACCAAAGTGACCTATATGTATGTATATATATGTATATGAATATTTGTGTATATATGTATATTTTATTGTATTGTAATTGTTTTTTTTTTAATTATAAGTTTTTTTCGTGTTTATACAATAATCTGACATTACAAAGTTGGCTGGTAGCCCTTTACAGAATATATATATATATATATATATATATATATATATATATATATATATATATATATATATATATATTGTGTTAAATAAATAAAATTTTTTAAAAAAAACGAAAAACGTCATTCCAAGACTATAAGCATCATTAATACAACATTAGCCTATATTAAAAAAAATTAAATAAACAAACTTATCAACCAACTCTATATAAATGTAGCTGGCACTAATTATAAGCATTGTAATAAAGTATAAATATAGGCAATGTTAGTAGTATCTCGGAGGACACAGTAGCCGGTGCACGTCAATATGAAGTACTTAGTTTTTTGTACGTTAATCGCGACGTGTTGCGCGTACGACTTGAGCGGGGCAGTTGCAAATTTCAGTTTAGATCTATTGCGTAATAAAAATGTAGAATTAACTAAGAATATAGTGATATCGCCTTTCAGTGTGTGGACATTGTTGACAAGTGTCGCGCTCGGTGCAAGTGGTAATACCAAAGATGAACTGGAAAGGACTTTGCGGCTGCCGTTAGACCGAAACGAATTGAAAATTGAATACAACAATCTAACTAGCACGGTGTTGTACTCACAATCGCAAGACATAAGAATTAAAAGCAAAAGTTACATTTTTATAGATGACAATTTTTATATATGTCCAGATTATGAACATACTGTAACTTCGGATTTTGGAACACAAGTAATTAGATTAGATTTCAGGGATCCTATAATGGCAGCTGAAAAAGCAAATGCACTAATGAAAGCATCTGGTGGTACTTCGTCCAATGTAATGGAACAGCATGATTTCTCAACGTCGAGGATGATTTTGACAAATGTAATATCATTCAGAGGTTTTTGGACTGTACCGTTCAACGAGAGCGATACCGAAAACGCGGCGTTTTACGACGAAAGTGGCAATCATATAGGAACAGTGAATATGATGTATAAAAGGGCCGAAGTGCCCTATTCTAACCTGCAGTCTATACAAGCGCATGTCGTCGAACTGGCTTACGGCAGCGGTGACGAGTTTAGTATGCTCGTAATATTACCTTATCCAAAGATAAAAGTAATGGATATCTATAAACAATTAACAGTCGATGTACTGCAATCTGTATTTGAAAGACTCGAAAGTGACATGTACGAATACGACCTGGGGGAGGTTGATTTGAAATTGCCACGTTTCCATATAAACAGCAATATATTGTTAAACAATGTATTAAATAGAATGGGAGTTTTTGACATTTTCAATCAGAGCACCGCAAGCTTTGATAATATTACTAAAGAGAACATTTACATATCAAAAGTAATACATAAAGCGAACATAGAAGTGACTGAAACCGGGACTGATGCAGACGCAGACACCTCAGCATACTTCCCTAATCGTATATTCCCATCTAAATTCGTAGCTAATCGCCCATTCATATACTTAATAGTAGAAAAAACAACAAAAACGATCTTATTTAATGGTATTTATTCCCAGCCGAGTGTGTTTTAAGCGGCTGCCTGTGTGACATTGGTTGATGTTTTGACCAAAACGGCAAACATATAGAGACTGTAATAATACTCCCATGATGACTGTTAGTATTTATTTTCCTGTAACTCTACAAAATACACTTACGTACGTGACGTACTTTGTCATTATTGTATTCCGTTTAATTCCATGAACTTTTCCGCAGCCTTGAAATTCCAAGCATGATAAATATATGAGGTTAACTGAAGTAATAAATTATTTATACTATAAATTTCCAATTACTATAGACTGTTTACTCATAAGTTACTATACTAGTCCTTGATGTGTAATGTTAAGAATAAAAAAAAATTAAAATACTTTTATGTGTATTTATTGTAAAAAAATACTACTTCATTTATTTAAAAATATAAATTTAAATTAGTTTTTTAGCTTCACGTTTTTGTGGTATAAAAGCATCGCACTGAGTTAGACCGGAAGTACCTCGTGTCTTGATACACACCTTAACTTAACTAAAAAAAAAAATTTAATAATATATGTATGTAATTTTGTTTAATTTAATATTTTAAATATTCTTTTATTAGACTAATTTATACGTCGTATGTAACAGTCAATATATAAGAAAAAATGCACTTGTTTGATTTATTTGAAAATTGTAAAAGTATACTATACGTATATTTTCATATCTTCGTGGCATGAACCTAATGTCAAGATGACCAGGATAAAAAAAATATATTTTTTTGGGTTTATTTTTTTAAATTTCAAGCTATGTTTTCCAAAAATTTTTATTATAAAATATCTTAAATAATGTGCGAGTACAAGTATTTATAGAATATATATATATATATATATATATATATATATATATATATATATATATATATATATATATATATATATATATATATATATATATATATATATATATATATATATATGTATATATTGCTACAGATAATAATTTACGAAATTATAAATACCCAGATCAAACAACGTTTGAACTCTAGATAAAAAAGTTCACCAAAGGTGATATTAATTTTGCCTCGCACTACAATAGTTCATGTAATAAACTAAGGCCTATGATTAGGAATTATATTTTTTATACAACATATTTCTACTAAGTATCCTTGCACCTTTCCTCAATAGGATGCGGCATTGAATACAAAAGAAAGAGACGTAAATAGCGACAGATGATAACAGGTTCTTGTATAAACAACACCAGTATTACCAGATCAGTGAATATAAAATCGCGCACAAGCGTAAACACGGAAAATGTTTATAATGTTAGTGGCATTATTTCCTCTTGTAGCCGGCCAAGTGGAGTTTAGTACGAGACCAAATAATGTCAGTATACTTCTTTTATATTTTACACACAGTGCCACTCAGAAGGCGACGGTACTCGCGCCATTCGGTGTGTGGAGTTTGCTGGGTGACGTGTCCTTTGGAGCGTCTGGAGATACCAGACGTGAGATATTCAGATCCTGCCTTTTACTTACCGACAGCAAGAAATATTACGAACAATATATAAATTTAAAAACAAATGTCTTCCCTAAAGTTGCAGGCCCAGGAGTAAATGCTTCTAGTACAAATTTTTATTTTATAGACAGAGAATTCAATGAAATAGGCTCTAGAGATTTTCAAGATGATTTAGTTGAAAATAGTAATACAATAGTTACTTATTTAGATTTTAGCAATCCTAGCTCTGCTGCTGCTAGAGCAAATAAACGTGTTGTACTTGAATCACCACCAGTCTTAAATGTCTATGTTCCTGATGATTTCGATGGGGCGTCCATAATCATGAGCAATATTATGTTCTTTAGAGGATTATGGACTTTACCTTTCAATGTTAGCAACACAAGAATAGAACGGATCAGTGACAAATATGTAGCTACGATGTATCAGCGAGCCAAAGTACCTTATAGCCACATAGATGCTATGAAAGCTTCTGTAATGGAGCTCTCATTTGGAAGCGATGGAAAATATTGCATGTTGCTTATTTATCCAGATCCGAATGTTGATATTAAAACTGTATACACAAGTTTTGTGAAAATCACCTTCAGGGACATACTGAATACACTCCAGAAAGATTTAAATAAAGGTGAATTAAAAGAGATTGATGTTAATTTGCCGAGATTCAGTAAAGCGAGTTACGTTACATTAAACAGGCCGTTAAACGACTTGGGTATATACAACGCTTTCGATCCAACGTACGCTCGCTTCCCAAATATAGCAAGAGTACCTATATATATCGGTACCATAGAACATAATATGGTTCTAGCCGTCACTGAAACTGGGGTTGTAGGTTTTGCTGCCACTCCTGGACGGGGAACTGCCTTCGACAAATTACGAGATGAGAACGTTCCAACAAATTTAATTTTATTTATTCTGGAGAAGACGACTGCTACAGTGATTTTTGGTGGTATATTCCCATAAATCGTATAAGTTTTAGTATATAATTGGTATTATTCCTAGGACTGAGCTATTATAAAGTAGATAATTGAAAATATCCATCTGTTCGCTGGAACTTATATTATCATCATGGCGTTTCTATTTGTCTTCTCTTAGCAGAATTCATCAATAGTTTTTGATCAAAGGACCATAAATAAAAAAAAACTAAAGGGCAAGGTTGCTTTCAACTCACATTTGAACGATACATGCTTTTGCTGGACAAGCAAAGAAATCACCACTTGCAAGTCCAAAGAAGGACGTAACCGTCATAGAACTAGACCCGTACTGCAAATATATGTAAATTTTGGAATGGAATTCGCATATTTAACTATGGAAATAAAATTATTAAGTTATACATACGTGCATAGATAGTCTGATAGTGACTTAATAAATTAAGTATTTTAATAACAGAATATCCATGTAACAGATTAAATATGGCTATTTAATAAACTAAAAAAAAATATTAAAATCAATTTTAAAAGATATATAAGCTAAATATTTTTTTCTAGGTTTTTCGTATTTATTATCTGTGTCAGACACTGGTATTTAGTAAAGCAAAGTACTGCAGACTGAAAATAAAAAAACATTAAGAAGTATTATTGATTTTTAATGATCGCTCCCGTCCAACTTGTTAGCACCGTTACGTTTGTTTCAAGACGTTTATTATGGAATTTATAAAACATAAATATATAACTGTATTATTTTATTTATTACCTGTTGTGCATTATTGGTTAATTATTCACTTAGAAATCTAGGTTGTAAAATATATCGATTTTAATGAAAACAAATATAATGACAGAAATCGTCAAATCTATTTTTTTAATTAAACATTAACCCCTAAGAACACTTTAAATGTCCACCATGGTACAGTGGAATAGCGTCTGACTGTGAACGTGATATGTTGTGGACTCGAATCTCATACAGGGGAAATATTACATTTAATTATTTTTTTTAGTTTCCGGCTCTGATAAAAAGAAACAAAATGGTTTTAAATAGTTGTGTAAATATTTCGATTTTAGATGGAAAACGAAGAAAAGGAATTCTCTGTAAAACAAAGGCAAAAAAACCATATCGTAAAATAGACTTGACAGATTCTAAGATAAGCATGCAGACTTCTCGCTAATTTAATTTCTTTATTCGCAATATAATAAAAATCCATCGTGCCTCAGTGTCATAGTATCTACCTGATAACGCAACTGGTTGTGGGTTCAATTCTCATTGGGGGAAATGATTATATTTAAAATTTGTTTTGATTTGTAAGCACTCAACGTATTGTCATAATGCTGAGTCGTCTCTGACTACACTGCTACACCGTATAAAGCGTGAAGCTGTTACTAAATAGAATATTGAGCGTAATTTAGATTAATTGCATTTGACATTACAACCTGAGCCTCAATTTTTTATCACAAAAGATCAGAAAATTTTTCACTGCCATTATTCTGCCTAGATAACCAACTACTAAAAATTCTTTTGCGAGGTTCCTACCTCCATTTATTGTTGTCAAGGGGAAGGCAAGCATTTCGCCTGTATTAAATCGGGGAGGCCCTCCGGGAAGTAAGTGGGAGTGTCAAAAGAAAAGGCAAGCAATTTGTTTTTGGCTATACATTTAAATAGTCGAAGAGCCCTTTCTGCTTTACTCCAGAATTTGAGATATCGCGTGTTCAATAACGGAACATTACGTGTCATTGTGATAAAAAAAACTGTCATGAATATATGTAAATCACCTTTGTGTGAACAACATAGGACATCTGTAGGGTTACCAGATAGGGAGCTAGAACATATTTTTTGTATTAAAAAATATAAATGACTCTACTTATTATTTACTAAATCAGAATTGTATTCACTTCTCTTTTACTTTATTTTTTTTTATTTGAATACATAGTGTACAAGTATATATTTTTTTTATTTAAATATTATTACAACATTCAAATTAAGGTTTTATTGAAAATTTATAGTTAATATTGATTCAAATATTTGCTCTTAAGTTATAGTTAGTAAATTAATAACAATATAATAATTAAAATAACATACAAATCGTTAATATAAATATATTAATTATATTAATAAAATTATTTCGCCTTTTAATTTAATTTAATTTTAAATGTATAATTTTAAATAATCAATTTAAAAAAAGAACTAAATTAGCGCTTTAAAAATGTATATTAGCGCTTTTTAAGTCTAAATTGCTTGAAATTTTTGTACATTTGTTTAAAACCGATTTATATCTTCATAGATTAAAGGTTGTCAATGCGGTTATTATCATGCTATGATAGTTACCCTAATTATAATTAATATATTAATTGATGTTTTTTTATGAGTGGATTGCGTATGTAACGCTTCGTTACCGTAATTACCGTCACTGTGCAATACATATATACTTGTCAATGATTGTCACAGTTTTTGATAAAGATTATAAATAAGAATAATATATTTTATAATAAATAGCAGATTTTATTATATATAAATAACCTTTGCTTACATTATGATATTAATATACATAACATTAAAGTAACAACATAAACATTTCTGAAGTTAAACTATTTCATGTTATTATTTCATTCAAACAAAATAATTTTAATAAAATATTTATTTAATAATACAATTTATTGCCTTTTTTAATTTAAAATATTTACTTAACTTTATAACTAAAAATACATTATGAAGATATAATCTGTTCAAAACAGATTAAACCTTCTATTAAAACGATTTAAACTATAAAGTTAAAATAAACAAGAGCATAAAAAACTAAATTCTAATAAGAAATAATTATATCAATCATGTCGTATAACGCGTTAACTAATTATTCGCTTGCTTTTTGACGCATTTGTGTCATGAAAATTCTTTATGAATTTGTGAAATGTCAATGTCATAATGCCAAATTCAAAGTCAAAAAAAAAAAAGAACCGGGCAGTTATTGTTTACCAATTTTATTCATTACATAATTGAAATGTAGATCTTAGATAAAGAATTGTTTTAAAAATTGAATATATTCAGATACACAACTTCAAATCTGCTAGTGAAAAATCTAGCACTTCATTAAACTAATAATATTAGTTTATAGGTTATGTTGTTAAAATAAGTTTTACCAAAGATGTTTATTAGAAATCAATTATTAACTAAAGCGAATAATTTTAAAAGGTTCCGCTTATTAGATTACAGTAGGTACAGGTGTAAAATTCAAGTGCGAACGTTAATTGGTTTGTAAAATAATTATTTATATATTATAAATGAGTATTTTGATTATACAGAAAATTATTTTATAGAAAACATTAATTGTTATGGAAAATAAAATTAAAATTAAACACTTAATAATTTTTTTATGTAATATATATTCTTTTCAGATATTAATTTTAAAATATACACTAGACCCTACAGTTGTTTCAACAATGCAAATAAAGCCCTGTTACTTCAGAACCATCATATCTTGCGGCATTTTTCAAAAATAATTAAAATTGATAATATTTATGAAGAGCAAAATATTGAAAGTGGAAAAGGTATGAATTTTTCATTTAATTAATGACAAATTATATTTATTAAAAAGAAAATGAGTGATCACTCATCTTATACATTTTACCTTTGATAGCCAATATGATAATTAAAATGGTATAAAGAAATCCAAATAACTATGACTGAATCCATGTTGTATGAATTTACAAATTGAATCTTATAAGCTCTATGTTAGTTTTTTAAAATGAAATGTCTTGACTGACTGACTCGAAACTGTAATTAAAATTGGTTGTGGGTTTGTTTCCCACTCATGGTAATGTTTATATTTAAAATTTATATACATTTCTCTCCTCTAGGAAGACAAAATGTGTGATATTAAACATGCAATGTCTAAGTTTTTGAAGAAGAGCAGACAGTGGAGTGTCTTGACGTTAGATTATCTCCATCTAAGGAATACATTTATATATTTACCTTTATAATTGTTAATATTAGTTCATATAATATTATAAAAATTGATTATGCTCTATAACTTTCCAGATGTAAACAAAATAAAGGAACTTTTCACGCAGCCTCGCTGCACACTTAATGAATATGCCGCAAAGTTGCCAAATAAAGCTTTTGACATACATTATAAGCAGACAATTGTAACTCCAAAAGGCGGCAAGAAAAAAACTTCCCAAAATGATTGGATGTGCTCATACACATTTGTATGGCCAGAGAAAATTAAATTTGAAAGGTATATTTAAGGTTTTTATTTTTAAGTGTAATGATTTGGTATGTAACTTTGAATTATGTAAGCATTTTTTTATGTTCTAGAAATGCTTTCTCTTTAAAAATGCTTTTATTTGTATATAGTCTTGTCTTTTCAAATGAATATTATGGTTAGAAAATAATCTTTGGTTACTAAAGTTTTGTGAAAACACGAAATTGGTATTAACAACAAAAATAAGTATTAATAGGCACATGTATATGAATAAAGAATATATAGTTTAATCAACTTATGTGCTTAGATTAATTCTGATAGAAGTGGGTTCAAATCAATGCTACATATAAAATTTAACAAATTAGGTTTTTTCCTAAATCTCTTGAGCCAGAAATATGTAAGGAAACAATCTAAACTTACAAGTATAACAACAGTGGTGTGGTGCAATTTAATAAGGTTTGGCTGTAAACTAAAACAAAAAAAAATAAATTTCTAACCACGATTTATATATTTGAACCTTCTTTCAAAAAGCATTTGAATTGTAATGCATTCAATTTTTTATATATTTTACTTGGTTTCTAATAGTAAGTCTAATAATAATTTGTGTTTTTTTTTGGTTTTTTACAGTACAGGAATAACAAAACGCCAAGCGGCTGACAAAGCAGCATGGCAAGCATTACAATGGCTTTACATAAATAAAAGAATCAACACAAAGGGCGTGCCCATTTACGAAAAAACAGTTTTAAACGAATTACAAAACTCTCTTAATAATAATAACATTCATATAACTATTGGTGATAATTCCATTGACAAAATAAACAAAATATGGCATGATTATGACAGTGACATTAGTGAGTATTTTGACGTTCATGTGACGGTTTTGTCTTTTTTGTCTGTATTTTATTAGATTCGAAAAGTCGTATTCAAATATATATATTTTAATCTTCATAATTATTTCTCAAAAATGAGTGCCATAAAAAAATTAAGATACAAAAATTAAAATCATTATTATTATATTGTTATCGGTATGAAGAGATTTTTTTTTATTTTTTGTTATAAGTTAGGAAATATAATTTATTAATAATTAATTATTTTTACTGTGTTTTAGAAAACATTTACGATGTAACATTTAAAGAAGCAAAGCAGAAGCTATGTAATATGTCCACCATTTTTAAAAAGGATTCAACTATAGATGATCAAGGTTTGCTTTAATATTTTTTTTGTATATCAATTTCACTCTGTACTCCATTTTATTGTATATAGCCTAATAAAATGGTGATTATTCAACAATTATTATATATTTTAAACGAATTTATCTTAAACGAATTTATCTTATATAGTTTGGTATTCGAAATTACATTTTTAAAAACCTGACGTTTCGAACACTTATTTTTGACACACATAGACTCAAGTCTATTATTGTAAAATGAGAGATAATATATAATGACATGGCAAAATATACGCGATGAATCCGTTTAAAATAATTTCATTTAAAATGTGTAAAAACCGCTAAAATCAAAGATCTTATAATTATTATATATTTTTAAAAAAGGTTAACTAGGCGCTTAGTGCTAAAAAATTGAAATAGTTTTAGTATAGTTAAATAAAAAATCAGTTTTACTTGAAAATTTGCTCTTGTGTCCGGTTCTGAATACAATTTAGTATTTTTAAAATTACAATCTCTTTTCATCAATCGTTGGTGTATAACTATTTTTTTTTTATTTTAGATTTCTCAAACGAACTGTCGCAGAGCGAGTTTGATAAAAGTGAAGATGTAAATGGTAAATAGTTTTGTGATTGTATTTATATCTATATAAGTAAATTGGAGTGTCTGTTTGTACGATTAAAATAACCGCTTTTTACTATATACATACATGTGTATATATGTATGTATGTATATATATATATATATATATATATATATATATATATATATATATATATATATATATATATAAATATATATATATATATATATATATACCATTTCTTTACAATCTTTGTCTGTTTGTTCCGGTTCTGTCTACTCTGCTATGCGGGATAAAAAAAATGATCAGTAACCGGTCGAAGCGCAGTATGACACTCAGACGCGAGTGTAATCGCGATCTGTTGTGGGTTCGACTCCTACTTGAGGGAAGGATAAGACAAAGTACGGTGTTGAGTTTCGCCACTCAACACGCAATGTTTCGAATTTGGCGGAAGCGAACTTAGGAGCGTCTTGACACTGAATACCATGTCTACCCTACCATGCGGGATATAAGCGTGAAGCTAAAAAATAATATCTATTCATGAGATTTTTTTTTATTTTCAGGACTTATTTTTGAATAAAAAATTATTAAATAAGTTTTTATTTACAGATTTCAAAACAACAATACATCCGGTTTTTGGTAACAAAGTAAAAATTTCAAAGTCGGCGCTAACGAGACGAGAGCGAACACTAAGGCAGACTTTTCACAATTATGATGAGAACTTAACGCCTTTGCCCATTGACGGTTTTACGTAAGTACATACAAACAAATTATTATATGTATAGTGCCATCAACTTATCTTTTATACATCATAATAAATTAATTAATTTATAGTTAATTAGATATAATCTATACGAATAAATAAAATTGTAGTGTCTGTTTGTAATATTAAAATAATCGCTTTTTGATAAATATATATATGTATGGCATGGTATGGTTTGTCGAGTTGTCTGTCTTTTTGTGCTGGCTAATCTCTTGGATTGCTCAACCGATTTTGAATGGAATTTGATTTCTTAATAGCTGATGTTATGAGTAGTTTACTTAGACTTTTATTTTAATTAAATTAAATTATATAATGATGATCCACAAACAGTATTTTTCCACGCGGATGGTGTTTCGGGCACAGCTAGTAGTAAAATAACTAGGAATACCTATGAATGTCACATTTTGATAGTTTTTTAGCTTTACGCTTTTAGACGCATAGCAGGGTATGAGTGGCGGAATTCAACGCCGAACTTTATCTTACCCGAGCGAGGAAAGAAATATACTTTAAATGTAATCATTCCCTCAGAATCGAACCCACAACCGATCGCGTTCACAGTTATACCGGTCTCATGTTATTTCATTCATAATATTCTAAATATTTTTTGGTTTGTTGTATATATTTTGCTGATGCTTACCATATAAATATGTGAAGGTTTTTTTTTAAGAAATTTATTCTGACGGTGAAATATAAATTGTGTTATAGTTACATGTTATATAGAGAAGTGCAGAAATAAATTAAATTAATAAAATAAATATTATACACACACACACACACACACACACACACTACCATGTGCTTGATATAAATTTTAGTAGAAAGTAAAAGACTGGTTGCTAAAGCGACATATATTTTACGCGTCAAATCAGCATCTAAAAGAAAAATCTTTAGACTCCTTCACGATTTTTTATTATTTATTATGAAACTGTATTAGCGTGAACACGAACACGTTACATTAGTATAGTAAATTTGACACACACTTCCATGTGTTTGATATACACTTAAAATAAAAAATGAAATACACGTATAGGATAACTTACACGTACGTATTACATATACACGTACGTATTGGATTTTTGACAAAACATGTTTTGGGGAAAAATCAATTACATATTTATTCCAAGTACAACGTTTGAATATTTTGTGACTTTTGTCTTATATGTATTATATTAATATTTTTACAATTTTTAAAATCATTAAATTAAGAAAATAATTTGTTTGTTAATGCAAGGTTATGTCAATCAGAAAAAATTTAATCAGTCTAAAAGATCAAGCTAACTTGTAAGGGTATAAAGGTAAAATTTAGAAATATAAAATAGAAGTTCTTTGGCTTATAGAGGAGAGCATGAAAGGATTTCCTGAAATAAATATGTAACTTTTCACAAGCAAAATTGCAGGCAATAACTAGCCGTATTTTAAGCAAGCTAATGAATATAATTGAAACAACTTGTTTTTTTCAACTTTATCGTTTTTTGTTTAGTCAGTATTGAGATGACTTGGAAATGAGTTTGAAGGTTAAAATATTTTGATATCGGTATTGTCTTTGATTTATTTGAATTAATATGTTACAAGAACAAGGCCGTTTGACTGTAAACGCGATCGGTTGTGGGTTCGATTCCCACTTGGGGAATAATTATTTTCATTTCTTCGCTCTGGACAAAGCGCAACGCTAAGTTCCGCCACTTAAAAAGCAATATCCCAAATTTGGATAGCGTAATACAAAGTGTTTTGACATTAGGTACTTCCTATCTATCCTGCTATGCGGGATAAAAGTGTGAAGCTAAATAAAAAAGTTTTTATTAAATTACTTCATGTCGTATTTTGTATGAGAGTAAGACAAAAGTATTATAAATCGGTTAAACTATTTTTGTTTATTTTTTGATCAAAGTGTCATTTACTCCTAAAATCAAAATATATCGTTTTTATAACACAGGTTGTAGATATTTGTTTATTTCTTTTTGTTCATTAATTATTTCTACTTACATTCATTATTACAACTTTGGCTGACGTAATATTTTTATATTAAAACCAAGAAAACTGCAATTAGAATTTTTAATATATATTTTGACATAATTTAACCAAAAATTTGGTTAATAAATTCTATAACGTTTCCAAATATATTGTTTTCAAAATGAGAAAAACAATAAAAATGATATAAATAAACCTCCCCCATCATAATTTGAACCGACGACCATATCGTTCACAACAAATACCCAAAAAGAATCCTAAAATCAATGAAATTGTGTGACCTGTTTGCCGAAACGCCCTCGTTCCCTGACCTTAGACGACCTTGATTGACCTTGAACGATATAACGTCGTGACCTCTTAATACTGTAACTAGGGTGGCAGGTCGTTCATGTGACCCGATAACCCTGTGAATGACATGAAATAATTGAAATAGGTCATTGTGCCTGTAGGATCACGTCAGTGTCTATATGCGATTGTTAGTGGGTTTGATTCCTATTGGGGAAAATGAAAAAATATATTTCTTTTTTTTAGCTTCACGCTTTATGCCTTGCGGGGTAATCAGAAAGGACGGACTGCCAGAGGCTACGGTCCCTTCATACCTCTTTCGCCTCGTCCACAGCCATTAACCTTTTCATACATACATGATTATTTATTCTTAAATTATTTTCATTTCTCTGTTTTGGTACGACAAAGCGCTGCGTTGAGTTACGACACTCAATGTGTAATGTTTAAGTTTTCGGTAAGGCGGCAAATAGTCTAGACATAAATTTCTCTCTAACTGAGCCTTTTTTGCGTGATAAAGGCGTGATGCTGGTTTTTTTATTAATTTATATAAAACCGATCAACTAAAGCTTAATTATTTGAACTCGTAAACATCAAAATCAAAATTATTATATTTAATAATCATAAAAACCTTTTTTACATTCATAAACTGTAATTTGCTCGCGTTGCGGTTTTTATACGAAATTTAATTAATGGATTTTGGTAATTCCGATATTTGAATTATCCTACGTAATAAAAAGCCGGCATGAAGTTCACTTGCTTATATCGTGTCATAATAAATAAAATATATTATAATATTCAAAATAAAACTTTATGGCCGAAGGATGTGAGTTTATGTTACACATGTGCTATTTTTAAAAGCAAATCTAACCGGCTAAAAGTTATTCTGAAATAATCTTATATTGATAACTTCACACTAGGCAGAGAGAACTTAGTGTTAGGACACTCCGTTCTCCGCTTTCCGCTAGAAATCGATTCGAATTTTAATATAATCATTTCTCCGAGTGGGAATCGAACCCAAAACTATTGCTTTTGCAATAAGACGCTGTCCCACTGCGCGACAATGCGAGTCTGTTAGTCTCTGAAGCTAATAATAGCGAGTTAAAATGCATTCAGACGTCCTTTATTTGACCTTTCCAAATGCAAGCGCCTAAGGCGATTTGCAATATGCAATGTATGCGTTTTATTCAGAAATCGAAAGTGCAACGTACTAAATGTGTTTTGTGTCATCAATACCTCGTTACGTGACCTCTAACGTCCTTGTACTGTCAGAACTGACCTGCGATCGACCTTCATAGCGAATGAGGTGACCGTGTTGTTACCTCTATATCTTTCTGACGTATACGCTTAGTATAGACAGGCTTACGTGACGTAGTTCGTTCTGACTAAATAGTTTGATGTTTTTTATATATTCAGATACAAGTAAGTATCAAGACACTCTGTTCTCCGCTTTCTGCCCAAATTCAATGAGTGGTGGAACTTAACGCTGTCTTTTATTTTACCAAAGCGGAGAGTTTTAATAACATAAATATATTCATTCCCTCGAATGGAAATCGAAGCTATAAACGTTGCCTTCAACGGCTTACCAGGAAAATCGGCTCGATATTAGAAAAGTAGAGAAAAAAATGACTAAGTTCTTAGTCTGTACTACTAAAAATATAGTATGGAATGACGTCATGACATGGCACAAATTAATATATATATATATATATATATATATATATATATATATATATATATATATATATATATATATATATATATATATATATATATATATATATATATATATATATATATTTTAAACGTTAATGTTTTTTAAAATTATGTGATTGCGTGATTGATATAGAATTTGCGGTAAAGATAATTTTATTCCTGTGTTCACTTCATTCTATACAAGTTAAATAGGTACATTATTATATATTCGTGTACGTTTTTATATGTTTACTATTTAATATTGTCCGATTGTCAATAAAACAAACATTATTTTGAACTTGAAAATATGCTCATGTGTCCGGATAAAATTTGCTTTGGTTCCTTTATTAATTAATTTTTATAATAAAATTGTTATTTAAAATAACAAATAACTTTAATTAGTTTTTTTTTATTTTTACTCTCAATAAATTGGTAATCAATATTAAGATGTTAGTTTAACATGAATAAAAAATATATGTTTATGTATTTTTTTTTAAATATTAATATGTTAGTTTAACATAAATAAAAAATATATATTTATGTAATTTTTTTTAAATATTAAGATGTTAGTTTAACATAAATAAATAATATATATTTATGTAATTTTTTTTTATCAATATTGGTTGTTATTGTTAAAAATAATGTCACTTTTGCCTACATTTCAATACCAATTGTCAGATAAGTGTATATTAAAACCTAGAAAATCGCGAATTCTATTGGAAGTGTTACAATAAGTGTTGTCAGACCAAGCGAAAACGGTCGAAAGCTGATATTCGAATGAGAGAGCGGCATTACGACCTCAATCCCGCATCTGAGGCACAATAACCCAGTTAAAGAGAAATCTACTGTTTACGTTCAAATGAATAAAATTGCTAACTTGCTATCCTAAAAGAGTTATTATAGAACTGTGTATTATATAATGAGTTTTTAAATCCATATAATGCAACATTTGTTTTTAAGTATGTCTATCATCTACTAATATATATAAATATAAATTTTCTGTGCTTAGAAAAAAGGTGATATATTTATTTGAATTTATTTTTTATAGTTTTTTTTTTATTGTTTGTTCTATAATAGTTTATCTATTATCGATAAACTATGTGTTTAACCTTAAAGATGGCTAGGTGGTGTTTTCTCGCTTAGCAAAGTAGACACAACGTAGTGTCAAAACACTTCGTTCTCCGTTGTAAAATTTAAATCCATAAAATATAGCATAAAATATCACCTGTGTTTTTTTTAAATACGTCAATTTTATTCATTGAAAGTAACATCGAAAATGTTTCACTTTCATTGCGTGACGTATCCACAAATGTCAAATCGTCATTTGACGTGAACTCTCGCTTTTGTTAATGACGTCATAATAATTTCTACTTTTGCCAGTTTTGTGAATTCGTATTTTAAGAGTGAAAAGTTTTTGTTTTTATATTGTATATAAGGCTAATAACAGACTAATTGTGAGTTCTAGTCTTGGTACAAGATTATATGGTCTATATATGGCCTTAATTTACGGAAAATCATTATAATTAATCTTAATTTATTTTTAATATTATTGAGATTTGCCATTCACAATGGCTTCTCGCAATATTGACGTTATAGTAAAACCCATTGGGTCATCGAAACGATTCACGTCATTCGCATCACCGATTTCACTTTCGCTCTCGAATAGAAAGCCCTCGACGTCAGTTGCCAGTGTCAGATGGTCATAACTGTCACTGTCATTGTAATCCACAGATAAGATTAAGAAAGCAAATTGTAAAAAATAAAATTGACATTATTTATGTTTAATATTTTTTTTTTAATACATGTTTGGTTTTTAGTTTGTTATTGTAAGTGCACATTCGTAATGATTCGTAATGATTCAAGATATTTAAAACTTTATGGAAAACTGGATTTATTTTCATTTTACACATACCATGTAAAAGTAAAAATAGAAAAAGTCTCGACGAATACTGTTGTTCTTAACAAAATACACACAAGAGAGTTGTATCAGATTTTTCGTCGAAAATCTAGGTATGCCAGCAATTACTTTATCTATAGTCTCTTGCGAGATATTATTCCAGCTTTTCTCCAATGCCTTGCGGTGGTCATAGACACTATTCCCGAAAATTTGGATCGAACTGTTCCCACAAAAGTTGAATGGGATTTAAGATCGGGGCATGTCTGTGTATGTCTGTTTTTTGTCTACATAGCCAGTACATAATTTCGAACTATGTTTCCGACAATTGTCTTGTTGCAAAATAAATCCTCGGCCGATTAACATTAGTCTATCTTATATAAAAATATATCTTATATAAAATCTTTCATATATCTTATATAAAATCTTTAAATTTCTCCTTTTTCATCATGACTTGATTTGGACTAGATTTTCAATCCCATAACTAGAGAAACAACCCCAGAACATAACTGATCACTATGCTTGACAGTCGGCACTGATAACGGCGTCACAATATCAATCTTTTCTTCGGCAGAGCGTCGGACAAAATTTCTCCTTTATGACCTGAACATTTCAAATTTTGATTCATCACCAATAAGAACTTTTCTGAAGTCCTCTTAGGTCCATTCTCGATGGGTTAGGGCCCATTGCATACGTGTCTTTTTATTCCAGAGCACAGACGATCTAGATTACTGCCGGTTTTCTTGTAACGCACAATAGTACGATGAACGCCAGTCATCGATAACTTGAATTGACTCGCTATCTGATGTTGATATTTGCCTTCGTTGTGGAGAACAATGATGACATCGATTTCCAACTTATGATTTGGTAATAAAACTAAATAATAGTAGTTATTTTATTAATATTGGTTTACAAGGTGTGTTTAACTTTATCTTATTAAAATTATTTTTTACTTTTCACTTTATGAAGTCTTTTAGGGTCCGCTCGGTAATGGTTCTTGAATACAGTAGCTTTTAGGTATAAAAGATTTCATAGTGATCTGGTGGTATATCCAATAATAATATGTATTATGGAACAGTAAATACATATAAAAACGTACCCAACAATCGTAAACCATTTGCTGTTATTCATTGAAGATTTCCATTGACATCTTTGAAAAGCTTTATCAGATCTTTAACATTTTTTTTGTGGGACCATCTCCAAAGTATATTCTTCCAAATAAAAAAAAAATCTTTGCATATCGGTTCATAAATGACGGAGAAATCACTGTAAATACTCAAATAGAGTCGTGATGAATGATGTCGTCAAATTAACAAATTTAATTATAAAATCAACATTGCTGAGCCCAACTAAAAATATTTTTGTTTGACCAAATGGCAGCCTTACTGCATCGAACAAAAAGATTCACGTAAATGGATTCAAGCTTTTGGCGTAATCGGTGTACATACATAAAAAAAGATACCGGCCGAACTGACAAACTCCGCCTTTTGGGAAGTCGGTTAAAATCAGACTTTCTATGGGTATTTGTAAATGACCAGACAAATGCAAGGTTAAAATATAAATTAAACATATTTTGAGAATTTAGAACTATTGTATTGTAAGTTGATGTAAAAAAATAGAAGCGCTAGCTGCGGTAATGAGGTGGTAAATTTTTGACAATTGATCTGTTGGCATTTCGCTTCCGCGGCTGACATTAATGTTTGGATACAATGCCTGTTTGTTGCCCTTTCCTTGGCTTCTATAAAAAAGTATAAGCTTTTAAGCAATCTAAATGAACAATATGTAGGTGTGAAGATTACCATTTATCGCCAATATTTTCTAAAAATTTTACTAATAACAAAACTTTTATTAGTGGTCTCAAACTTTTGACCGGTAGTGTACGTCAAACCTTTAGTCACTTTCAGTTCATTTAGAGATATTTTACACTTAGTGATATATCTTATTAATGTATATATTTCTTTATTCCTGACTAGGAAATAATGTATAATTTTAATATATTTTCCTAAAAGTAGCCCATGGCGGCGTAGTGGTATAGTATCTGACTGTGGCAACGGTTACAGGTTCCATGCCCGTTAGTTGGGATGAAATTTTTTTTAATTATTTTAATTTCTTCGTTTATATGCTACGAAAGTGTCCAGAATTAGCAGTGATCTAAGCGCCCAGCGCCCTCTTTATTCTATCAGACTATCCTAATATCCATAAATAATTATGGAGATATTTATTTTCTCATTAGAATTTATATAATATCATTATGATTTGTCATCATTACTATTCTGTAATTCTAAATTTTAATTCAACTTTTTATTTCATTTCTTTTGACACACTTCAAAAGGTCTCTTCTATTTGTGCCAGCGACTTTGTTCGCGAGGAGTTTTACATTTTGATTTTATTTTAATAATTCTAATATAAATGTAATATATGTTACCACTTATTACATCAATCAGCTGTGTGTGAAAGTCACTTCAAAATCAGTCCAGCCGTTCCAGAGATTAGCCGGAACAGAAATACAAATAAAAATTGTAAAAATCTTATATTAATGTATTTACTGTATGTAAGTACCATACATACATATGCACTTAGTATTAAAACCACATTCTAATTGTATTTATTTGTATCGATAATTTTATATATGTTGAAACTGATAAATTATTTATATTTATTAGGAAAATAAATAACTATATATATACCCTGTGATTTATGATGAATTAAACCGCAGGTTATTCCCTATTTCTGAAGGCTTTTTTCCAAGAAATATTTTCGAAAGGCTTACGCGAGAACCAAGCTTAATGTATACATTTGTCCAACTCTACAGTACTTTTGACTCGAGTTTTTTTTCCTGTTGTCGGCAGGAAAATCGTTATTCAGCTTCTAACCTCTATTAATGACTATTTTGAGAATTTATTTATATGCGAAAACGTATTTTATGAAGTAATAAAATATTACAAAATTTCCTTATGAATGTTTTATAAGTGTTTTATAGTTCTGAGAAGAATATAAGATTATTGTATTGGCGTGTTTTTCTCTTGTGACTGAAGTAGAGTGGTTGAGATGTTTGGTTGG
This sequence comes from Dryadula phaetusa, assembly GCA_032432895.1. Lineage (NCBI taxonomy): Eukaryota > Metazoa > Arthropoda > Insecta > Lepidoptera > Nymphalidae > Dryadula > Dryadula phaetusa. Next base: position 950,865 of record JAOYRS010000069.1, on the reverse strand, counting down.
CTTGATATTGATGATTGTAGGTTTATATTAAAGATATTATTTTTTTGTTTTTCTTTTTTATGAAGAAAGTTGTGAACACGTGATTCGTGTCTTGATGTCGTAAAGAGATGACTTACCTATTTAGAGATGTAGTAAAGCTTGGTTATATTAACGTTTTTGAAAACCTTTCTTAAAAAAACGTATAATAATTTATGGTTTATTTATTATTATTTATTTATTGATTACATTTAAATTGAATTCTTTTTTTTTATTTTATCTTTTGTTTTGTGTCAGTATCATAAAAATAATTCATTATATTGGATATTTGTTTCTCCTAGAAATAATGAATTTGTGCAAATTAAAAAAGTCACTGACTTAAACTGAAAACTGAGCTTAACGCCGCGCTTTGTCTTACCATAGCGAGGAATTGGGTATAATTTAAAATAATCATTTTCCCGAATGGTAATCGAACCCACAACCGATCGTATTTACAATGAGACGCTTTCCCACTGTGCAACGATCGGCCTCATTTATAATATTAATAGGATTTATATTCACTAAAATTGATTACAGAGATAAAATAACATCAACTTTAGAAGATTCTCGCGTGTTAATAATAGTAGGGGCGGCTGGATGTGGTAAATCGACTAGGGTTCCTGCAGCAATATTAAGGCATTCCGGTGTTGGTACTACTGCGATAGTATCTGAGCCGAGACGAGTGGCCGCTATTGGTCTGGCCCAGAGAGTTGCTGACGAGTTGGGAGAACAGGTTAGTATAAAGATTTTTGAATTTCGCGATGCTTCAGACGTCGAGTTTTCCCAAAATGTATCTTCGAATACCAAAATATACGTGATTAATCCTTTTCAAATACCTTTTATACCACTATTTACGAAAATTACGCGGACAACGTAGTATTATAATGTGGTAGAATTAAATTTTATACATAAGTATTTTACATTGATAACATGTGACATACACGTTGCTAAGGCAACGCTTTGTTAACCCTTCAAAGTGATTTTTTGTTTGTTTCGATACAGTTTGCTATACTCTTATTATTTAAGGAAAGGCGAACCTGATAAATCAGGCAACTACAAGCTTTAGGCATCAGTGGTTTCTCTCTGTGGTAATTTCAATTACTGTCCTTAATTTATGATAAACAGATTGTGTTGATTGGAAATATGTAATTTTCTGTAACTAAAACCCAAGGTTATTGCCCGAAAGTGTTCAAATTGTGCCTTTGAGCCTAGTACTGAGATATTTAGACTTCATAAGAATAAATCTTTCGGAATAACTTTCTACACTCAAAAACCCCTGTCAAGAATAAGTAAAGAAACAAGAGAAACGGGAGTATGAAGATCTTTCACCCACTTCAAATAAGAAAAATGTTTAAGCGCTCTAGGAGGTACTCTTGTTCCTTAAGCGTCCTTGAAGAGCATACGTGAACTTTTCGGTTCGGTTCCCGCTACGTTGAATTCTTTATGAGTTTTGTAAAAATCTTTAACTAACAACACACACACACACACACACACACACACACACACACACACACACACATACATATATATATATATATATATATATATATATATATATATATATATCTCATTGTTTCAGGTAGGTGAATCCATAGGTTATCAAGTTCGTCTGCATTCTAAGTTGCCTCGACCGCCCGGTGGTGCTGTACTGTACTGCACTTCAGGAGTTTTATTACGACGTTTGCAGTTAAATCCAGGTTAGTTAGTTATTTTTAATTTAAAATTTGACTATTATAGAATTTTAAGATATTTAAAGCCAATAACAACAATTACTTAAGCCTACAAGAACTTAAGCTGATAAGAACGCATGGATTAATGGTTAGAGCGCGTAGTCTGTTTTCTACAGGCGCAGGTTCAAATTTTCATTCGTTTTCTAAAAAAATATTATCTTATGATAGAATTTATTTTGTTTTGAATTTACAGTCACTTTCTTGCAAAAGCATATGTTTAATGTGGTAGATAGAATCTAGTATGGAGACACTTATCTGGTGTACTTTTTAAATTTCTAAAGCGCCGTATACAGAGCTGGTCTGGATTTCGTTCAATTCACAAACAGTGTGTATTGACGGATCTTAACGCTGCGCTGTCTGCGCTTCTTTCCAGAAAGAACCAATGCCATTATTTATCTATATATCATCTATTGACATGATACATGAGGTCATCGTGGCGCAGTGGTACAGCATCTGACTGTACACTCGAATGATAGTGGATTCGATTAAAAACTTATCTTGATTTATTTGCTCTGCTAAGACAAAAGGCATTCCATACCATCTAACTAAGCCATGCGTTCTACATCCGTCTGGATCTAAATTATTATACGCTTCCTACAACTTATTTGAAAATTTTGGCTAGAAAATATACTACATATTAATTTTAATATTATTCCTTATTATATAATATACATAATATTTTCTATTTGCACATAGGCTTAGAAGGATGTTCCCACGTTTTCATAGACGAGGCACACGAAAGGGATGTGAATACTGACGTCACTTTGCTATTACTTAAAAAAGCATTGGATATAAATCCGTCTTTGAAAATTATCGTAATGAGCGCCACGTTAGATACAACTGTCTTTACTAAGTAAGTATTCCCTATATTCTACCTGATACAAGCATCTCCTATATACATAGGCTGACTAAAGTGGTTGTGGATAGGTGGGTAAGACAAAATGCGGCGTTGAGTTTGCCACGCAACATTCAACGCCTTGACTTCTTGCTGTAAGCAGTCAACGGAGTATTTTGACATTAGGTTGTCTAACTACTCTGTTATGCGATACAAAGCTATTATATTATTAATATCTTTATTGTGTATGAAATGGCCTGGCTTTAAAATTATTTTACTTAATTTATTAGCGTATTATGGTATATTTTTTTAAATAACTTAACTTTGAGGCCGATCATGACGCAGTGGCGAAGCGTCTGAAAGCGTAAATACGATCGGATGTGGGTTCGATCCCCACTCGGAAGAGTGATTATATTTTAATTGTTTTGCACTTTCTCGCTCTGGTAAGACAAAGTGCGGCGTTAAGTCGCACCACTCAACACGCAATATGTTGAGTTATTCACGCAGTAGTTATTCTTGAGTTCTGTGAAAAGCGAAGTACGGAGTGTCTTGCCCCTAATTACTTTCTATTTACTCTGCTATACACATAAAATATTTTAAGTATAAGAATAATATATTTATTAATTTCAAGGTATTTCAACGATTGTCCCGTTATAGAAGTACCGGGCAGAACGTTTCCTGTAGAAATATCTCATTTGGAGGATATTGAAAAGAAATTTCATTTAAATCTACCTTTTACTAAAGAAAACTGTAAGAGCGATGGAAAACCTTTCGTTCACTGTCAAGAGGTACAGTAACAAATGCTTTTTTTATTCACTTTAATTTATTCATTTTTTTATTTTTCTTCATTTGTCATAATTATATGTAGTTATTTATTTATTTATACACCTATACATATATATATATATACATATATATATATATATATATATATATATATATATATATATATATATATATATATATATATATATATATATATATATATAGTAATTCACACTTTAATCCGCATAGCACGGTAGGCGAAGAGGACCTGGTGTCCATTTTTCGCTTTCCGCCAAAATTCGAGACGTTGGGCCTTAATTAGCGGAACACAACGCTGCGATTTGTCATGCAAAAGAGGAGAAACGAGCGGAAATCGAACGCACAACCAATCATGTTTATCATTTGTTTTCGTTTTCGTTTATTAGTTCACTTTTAAACTGATTCTTTCATTTATTTGATTGATTCCTTAAGTCTCTTTATTGCATTCACTCATTCCTCAAAATAAATCCTCATATTTAACCATTCGTTCAATAATTTGTTCACTTAATTTTATATAGCGTCTGACTGTAAACTGTTTAGTTAGTAGTTAATTTAGTATTTCCTCGATCAGGTAGGATAAGACGCGGCGTTGAGATCCGCCACTCAACACTCAATGTTTCGATTTTGGAAGCAGTAATCGGATGGTCTTGAGACCAGGTTCTCTAAGGCTGCTCCTGCTATCCAGGATAATGCGTAACAGTCTTTTTATTAATTTAAAGGTGGTAGAAGTCATAAAAGCAGTTGATAAAACACAATCTGATGGCGCTATCTTAGTATTTTTACCCGGTTGGGCGGAAATTAAGCAAATCAAATTATTACTAGACGATTTGTACTCGAATTCGCCTTTATACATGGTGTTGCCAGTACACTCTAGGTAAGAAAGTATTGATTTATTTAAATTAATTTATATTTTATGCAAAGTAATATTTATATAATGTTGCCAGCAAGAAAATTATTTTTTATTTTATTATTAATTTATTGAATTTGTTGATATGGAGTACTTAAATTAATTAAGTTGTAATTAATTGTCATAGCTTCAAATATTAGTCGAGAATAAATTTATATTTAAATATTAAATATTTTTGAAGCCTGAAGCCGGAACATCGTGTCACGATTGATTGCGGATTCGATTCCTATTCGGGACATATTTAAATTGTTTTTATTTTCTCGCTCTAGTAAGACAAAACGCAGCGTTAAGTTCCGCCATTCAACTTGCAATGTCTTGAACTTGGCGGTAACTGGACTTCCTGTCTTACAAACTTTTCCATGAAAAATATTAGAAAAAATTAACTATTTATTTATATAAGTAGCAATTAAGATATAAAAAATGTTATTTTTTTAAGACATACAGTATCTGCCAGTATTAAATAAATTATAATTAAAAATGCCACAGATTATATATAATTCTGATTTAAATCTCCACAGACTATCAACAGATGAGCAAACAAAAATGTTCACAAAACCGTTGCCGGGTGTGCGTAAAATAGTGTTGGCCACTAACATAGCGGAGACTTCAATCACTATACCCGATGTGGTGCACGTTGTGGACACTGGCTCGTTTAAAGAGAACCGCATTAAAGAGGGCACAGGTAAATATATATTATTGATTTTTTTCATACTTTTTTTTAAATGAGTGAATCATATTTCATATTTTTTCTATTTTTCTATGAATAAATACAATAACTATAAATAGCAAATAATCTTAGTTGACTTTGTTATTAGTGTTTTTTTTTTAAATATATGGAAAAATCGAAATTTGCTTGCTTTCACGACGCACATACCGACCGAATGACTGCGCGTAGAAACCTGAAATTGTTCTTGTAGTATCCTAGAGAATGCACTTAATAATTTTTTCCTAAATCTCTTACTGGGACGCAGAAAGAATTTTGTATTTTATTCTAGATACAAATGAATTTGATATCTATGTATCTTAACAACTTCACGCTCATTGCCGCATAGCAGATTGGTCAAAGACAACCAAATGTCTAGACACTCCTTTGAACGCTATTTAAACGAATGGAGACATTGCGTGTCGAGTGAATAAACGAACAAACCACGCCGCGCTTTGTCTAACCAGAGCGAAGGAATATATACATTACCGTAATCTTGAATGTTTGTCAAAACCACAACCAATCGTGGTTACAGTCAGATGCTGTCCCACTGTGCCACGGTGGTCTCAACACTATAATTGATATAAAATGATTTTAATAAAACATAATACGTTACTATTGGAACATAATTTATTTTATTTATTAAAGGCACGGCCAGCTTGGAAACAGTGTGGGTGTCACGAGCCGGGGCGAAGCAGAGGGCAGGGAGAGCTGGGAGAGTACAGCCAGGTGAGATTATATATATGAATTACTTTTTTTAAATTTAAATTAAGATTTTGTTTATAAATCTATATTAAAACAAACAAATTTTTTTATATAGTTTTATATTAATATGTGAAACGAATAATGTGTGTAAACATCTTTTGAAAAAACGTATAAAAAATTCAAATTTTTATACGTTTTTTCTAAAGTTTTTTCTAAAGATGTTTTCTAATCCTAAGTGTGGAATAGCACTTTAAAAAAATAGTAAATATTAAAATAAAATACCAATTTCTCTTGTTAAAGGATTATTTCTTAATAATCTTTAAGTAGTAGAAATTTGTAAAAATCTCTCTACAGAGATGCTAACAACATAAATAAGTTGTAATAAAACGTATAAGAATTTCGACGCAGCTGGTAGTAGAACGCATGGCTTAGCGGTCAGAGCGCTTGGACGGTATCCAAGAGGCGCGGGTTCGAACCCCGCTGCGTTCAAATGTTTATACGTTTTTTCAAAAGATGTTTTCTAATCCTAAGTGTGGAATAACACTTTAAAAAAATAGTAAATATTAGAATAATGTGTGTGTTCGTATTATTTTATTATTTGCATGATATTTAACATCTCTGTATATTTATTTTATAATTCTAAAATAAAAGTAGTCTAAATTATTTCCTTTTACCTCGGTGACCTATCAGTGAAACTCGCGTCTAAATCAATCTAACCGTTCCATAGATTAACAGGAATAACAACGGATAGCGTCGGACTGTAAACGCGATCGATTGTGTGTTTGATTCCCGATCGGGGGTGGGTAAATAAATGACTGTCAATTCCTCGCTCTGGTAAGACGAAATGCGCCATTCAGTTCCGCAATTCAACACGCAACGTCTCGAATTCTGCGAAAAGTGATGTACGGAGTGTATTGACACTCCGGTAGGTACTTTCTGTCTTACCTGCTATGGATATAAAGCGTGAAGTGAAAAAAAAACATACTTTTTAAAATAATGCATCTTGCAATGTATTTGACATACACGATTCCAAAACAACTTTTGTTTTAAGGATTAATCTCTCGCAACTATAATTCTCTCAAACTTGATGGCGTAACATATTTTTTAAATTTGAAATGTGACTATTAAAGAGATAATTTAAAATTTTCTTCTATACAGTTTTATTAAAATTTCATAGTAAATAAAGTAAACAAATGAAACTATTTTAAATGGATTAATCACGTATATATTGGTATTCGACGGTCACAGGTAGACTCTAGTCTACTTGTGACCACGGACTACTGTAAAGTGTTCGAAACTTCAGGTGTCCAAAATGTATTTTTGAATATTAAAATATACGCGATTAATCTGTTTATAATAGATTCATTTTAAATGTGTAAAAAACGCGAATAACAAAGATCTTACAAGATCAAAGAAATGAGTTTGTATTTAACGATAATAATTGATTTTTATCTTTATTATCTGTTAGAACCGAAGAATTACTAATAAAACTATAAATTTTTCAACATATTGCTATCACTATATTATGTATAAGAAGCCCTGATGACATGTATACTATATAAAACCTTAACATCGGGAATGTAATTTTTTTACAAAAGTGTGTTTTTTTACACCTATCCAATAAATTATACCTATAAAGATGTCGAATGGTGACGCTTGTCTTCCGTACTCCATTTTCCGCCGTAATCCGTGACATCGTGTGTCCAGTGGCGGAACTCAACGCCGCGTTATATCTTACCAGTGCGAAGATATGACAATAATTTTAATATACTCATTATATCATTCGAGAATCGAACCGACAACCGATCGCTTTTACAATCAGATACTGCCTCACTACGCGACGACCGACAATATACATAAAGCAGACTATTAAGAGAGAACTTAGAGATAAAACACTCAATTCTTTTAGTGACAAAACAAACAAACATTTTTTTTATTATTAAACTTTTTTTTCAGGCCACTGTTACAGATTATACACAAAAGAAAAAGAATCGGAATTCACTCCGCATACAACACCCGAAATATTGAGGTAGGTGTTTGAAAAATACAATGAAATGATAATTTTTTTTTTACCATTCTATCTATTAGTGGCAAAGTGTCCATGACATGATTGCCATCGGGTAAACTATTTTAAATCTTGATGTTCGTAAATATATATTTCTTTTACCTTCACGTTTTTATTTAGTATTCCGACGAAATTCAAAACACTTTGTGTTGAGTGGCGGAACTTAACGGCGCCCTTCGTCTTACCAGAGCGAGGAAATGAAAATAATTTAGATATAGTCATTCCCCTGAGTTTTTATCCCGCGTATCAGGGTAGACAGAAAGTACCTAATGTCAACAGGCAGTTGAGTGGTTTAACTCAACGCCGCACTTTGTCTTTACCAGAGCGAGGAAATGAAAATAATTTATATATAATCACTTCCCCGAGTGGGGATCGAACCTACAACCGATCGCCTTTACAGTCAGACGCTGTCACACTGCGCCATGACTGGTCTCATAGTTATTTAATAAACAAAAAAAGTGTTATTATTCGTATGAGATAAATCCTTTTTCTTATTATATGAATTTTTAATATATATCATATTTTTGATGCCAGCTGGCCTTTATAAAAATCTCTTTTCTATCAATCTATTAACATAAGAAAATGTTGCATCGTTATTTTGATCGTCTTTGACAGATTTTAGTACAGGAGCTAATGATAGATTTGTATGACCAATGTCCTTTTAAGTGGTAATGCGTGAGATGTCCACTGCGGTTAGGTTAGGCATTCAATGTATTTAAATAATTATTTATTTATCATCGTTTGGGCGGAAGGAACTGCCTTAAATAAGATTGGGCTCCTACACTATTTGCTTATAATTGTATTATGTGTTTTCCTAATTTGTTAATTTCAGAATACCTTTAGAACAAACAGTGTTAGATATAAAATCGTACGCGCAAAATGAAAGTGTTGAAGACTTTTTGTCGCAGCTTCCTGAACCGCCCACCAAACAGGCGGTGGAGTTTGCTGTGAACGATCTTATTGATTTAGGTAAGATATAATATTATAACTATCCTACCATAGCAGGTAGTCAAAGACAACCTAGTGTCAAGACACTCCGTAGATTGCTTTCCGCCTGAAATCGAGACATTGCGCTTCGTTTTCTTAGAGTTTTCTTTGTCTAATGGCAGTTTGGCTATGAGGTTTATATTGAGCATAATCATTATTTACCCGCACTGGTAAGACAAAGCGTGGCGTTAAGTTCTACGCTATTCTATCCGCCAAATTCGACACATTGCGTGTTAAATGGCGAAACTCAACGCCGTGTGTTTTCGTATCAGAGTGAGAAAAATTTGCTTAACATTATGTTTAAATATTTATAATATTTAAACATAATGATTCCTTTAAATGGGAGTCGATCATATAACCAATCTCGTTTACAGTCATACCCTGTCACAATGGGCCTCGTTTTTTTTATTTCCAGGTTGGTTCAACGCATCCAAATGTTTGGTCAAAAATCTGAAATGTTTGACGCAAATTAAAAAAAATATATCTTTTATATATTTATGTAACATATTGGATTTTATGTTATTTTTAATAATTTTAAAGACTTATTTTGTAATTATGACATTACTAGCAAGTCACACGTGGATTTCCCAAAAAACTAAAATATAATATAAGAAAAAAGTAGCTTATTTCCATCCCTAGACCCTCAAGTATCTCTATACGAAATTTCATCACAATGGATTCAACGGTGATGACGTCACAGACAGTCAGATAGAGTTACTTTTCCATATATAATATTAGTATATATTTAACTTCACCCTCTATTCAACCATCAATCAATGTCAATAAATATCTCTCAACTAAGTGTGGAATAACACTTTAAAAATAATAAATATTAAAATAAAATAGCAATCTCTCTTGTTAAACGATTATTTCTTAATAATATTTACGTAGTAGAAATTTGTAAAACGCATGGTTTAGCGGACGGAGCGCTTGGACGTTATCCAAGAACCTCGGGTTGGAATCCCGCTGCGTTTAAATTTTCATACATTTTTTCAAAATATGTTTTCTAATCCTAAGTGTGGAATAACACTTTAAAAATAGTAAATATCCCAACGCTATTTAAAAGTTTGTACTTGTGTCCGGATCCGCATACTTTTATAGCATGAACCCGATAATCCTTGCCAGGACAAGTAAGTCTTTTTTTTCTTTTCAGGTGCATTAACTCCCTCTCAACAATTAACCCGTCTCGGTGTTATCCTGTCCTCGCTGTCCCTCCACCCGCGTCTGGGACGCTGTGTTCTAAACGCGGCGTTTGTCGGCGGCGTTTTGTCCGCCGCGGTAGTTGCGACTCACTGTTCCGATAATGTGGATGTGTTCAAAAATTCCGCGGAGAGAAGAGAGGGTTTGTGTATTTTTTATTAGTTTTTTTTTGTTTTAATTATTTATCGGGTTTTTATTCATTTTTTTTTAAATTTGTTGCTTCAATCAACTATCCACTAGATAACAGTACCAAATAAGTAAATAAATAAATAAACAAATCAAATTCGACTTATAAAAGTGACACCATCTATAATAATAAAATATAAATAGAAATCCTAACTATTTTTACACACAGACTTATGATATAAAATTTAGCTTCACTCTTTTTATCCCGCATAGCAGGGTAGACAAAAAGTATATAGTGTCAAGACACTCCGTACTTAGCTTTCCACCGAATTCGAGACATTGCGTGTTGAGTGGTGGAACTCGACCACGCAGCATGTTTTTACCAGAGCGAGGAAGTGACGTAATTTAAATATTATTGTAATATAAGTGAAATAATTTAACTACTTCCTCAAGTGGGGATCGAACCCACAACCGATCGCTTCTACAGTCACACGCTGTCCCACTGCGCCACGAGGGGCCTCACGTTTTAGCAGGTCCACTCGTTAAAAAATTGCCGGTACATAGCTATATGTACCGGCAATTTTTTATCTTACCCACACTAGGAAATGTTTATTATTTAAATTTAATCATTACGCCGTAAAGGAATTACAATCAATTACATTTACATTTTTATATTAAAAGTAAAATTAATTTATATCTTTTTATTTAAAGAAATCCGTCAAATAAAACGTAAATTTAGCGAAACATCGGACCACGCGGCCGCCTACTGGATACAAGACACGTTTGAGAGGAAAATGGAGGAAGGGCCGCCACGGGCGGGCTACTGGTGCGAGCGGCTCGGCGTGCGGGCGGACCGGCTCTGCTACGTCAGAGGTGAGTGGGGCTTACGGCCTTTTAGTTAATAACACACACATTTGTAATATAGGAAGTAACAAAATGTTAATAATATAAAAAGGAGACCTCGGTTGACCTTCGAAAATATAGTATTGAAGAAGAAGAAAGAAGGTCACGAAAAAGCATGAAGACCCCCGAAGGATATTTATAAAAAGGACAATGACTGTGGACGAGGGGAAGGAGGTATACAGGGGCTGTAGCGTTTGGCGCTCCGACCTTTCTGACTACTCCGCAAGGGGTAAAACGTGAAGCTAAAAAAACACGTTCACGTCTTATTCTACATAGTAAGGTAGTCAAAGACAACCTATTGTCAAGACACTCTATTCACTGAATTCAATTCAGCGTGCAATTTTGAGTGGCGAACTCAACGCCGCACTTTGTCTTATTGGAACAGAAGAAGTGAAAGTATTTTTCTTTATATAATTATTCCTTCGAACGGGAATCGAACCCACAAGCAATGAGATTAAAAATAGTACTATATTAATGCATTCAAGGTGTACTAACGTTGATTTTCAGTATTGAAACAAAAGTAAACAAACAATATACGTATATTTAATAAAATTTTATAAACAATGTCAGATCTGCCGCTGGAGAATTGTTTTTTAGCTTAACGCTTTTATCCCGCATAGCAGGGTTGACAGAAAGTACTTAGAATCAAGACACTCCGTACTTCGCTTACCACCGAGTTCGAGACGGTGAAGCCGGTCGTGGCGCAAAGCAACAGCGTCTGAATGTAAACACCAACGGTTGTGGGTTCGATCCCCCACTCGAGGGAGTGATTATATTTAAATTATTTTCACTTCCTCGCTCTGGTAAAGACAAAGCGCGGCGTTGAGTTCCACCACTCAAAAAGCAATGTCTCGAATTCGGTAGAAAGTGAAGGGAAATATAAAATTAATATTAAAAATTTATTATTAAATCAAATATAATAATCTATCAATGAATATTATACTGATGTTTTTTATGCTCAGTCCGTAAGCTAATTATTGTCATGAACTGGTTGTAAAACTGTATTTGAAAAGAGCAACTGTTGAGTTTCTAGCCGGGTCTCTCGGTAGAACTCCCTTCCGAGCCGGTGGTAGCTTCCTGTACGACTGACAATACTGACACTTATGTTGACTGACGATTTGGAAGTGTTTGTAAACTGCCCATTTGAATAAATAATATTTTGTTTTGAAAAGACATTTTGATTTAATTTTAAAAGAATATTTATATGTGTGTGTATATATATATATATATATATATATATATATATATATATATATATATATATATATATATATATATATCCTGGCCTAGTGTCAAGAAATTTTGGCGTTATATCATTATATTAAGATATAGTTAACGGCAGAACGCTGCGGATTGTTTTACATGAGCACAATGACAATTGAGAATAATTGAATTGTACCATACCTAAGTGGATATCGAACCTACAACCGTGGTGTATTTAACATTTGATGAGCAAAGGTGTAGCAGAAGAAGCTGAAGAAGCTGTAGCAGAAGAAGCAGCAGAGCATGATTTATGTTTTAGCAAAACTGATCGTTTTTTTGTTATTCGTACGAAAAAAGTAACAATTATAATCATATCTAAATGTAACTTTATGATAAAATTAATCTACTGTCGTATTTTTGTATATAATTATTTTGTTTTTATATAAAACTATTTTTAATGGATTAATCGCGTATATTTTGGTATTTGAGAAAATGTAAGAGAACCCGTAGTCATAGGTAGCTTCATAGAGCCTACAGTTCGCGGCTCGTGGTCACAGATTGACTTTATGGAGTCGACCTGTGACCACGTACCACTGTTCACTGTGTATTTGTGTTCATAAAGTCATGTTTTTAATAATATATTTTCAAATACCAAAATATACGCCATTGATCCGTTTGAAATAGTGGAAAATATGTAAAAATTTTAAAAATCAAAGATGTACTTGTATGATTATTTTTTCTTCTAGCAATATCGAACCTACACTTGGAGCAATTGTTCAAAACGGGTATAATAGACGCCAGCACTGAACCGTCGGAGCTAAATCGTTTCTCAGACATCGATGTGCTGACGTCCGCCATTTTGCTGTCGGGTTCTAATAGTTTGCTTATTACGAGAAAATATGTTAAAACGAAAGGGAAGCTGAAGACCGTCGTTGATTTGTGTACGAGGTAAAGTTAGGGATTTGTTATTTTTTATAAAAGAAAAATATTTTTATATAATTTATTAAAAGTTTAATTAATTTATTTGAATTATTTTTACTGTTTTTAAAGTGTTATTTCGCACTTGGGATTAAAATACTTTTTATTAAAAAACGTATAAATTTTCAACGCAGCGGGATTCGAACACACGCCTGTTGGAAACCGTCCAAGCGCTCTGACCGCAAAGCCATGTGTTCTACTACCAGCTGCGTCGAAATTCTTATGCATTTTGTTATGACTAACTCAAGCTGTTAGCATCTCTTTTGCATCTTTCTTTACATTATACTTCTGCAATTACTTCTGCTACCAATAAACTATTTCTAAGAAATAATAATTGAGCAAGAGAAAATGCTATTTATTTTCATATTTTCATTATTTTAAATTTTTTATTCCTCACTCAGAATTAGAAAACATTCCTTTTAAATAATTAAACGTTTTAAAAACAATTGTTTACGAACAATATAAAATAAGTTGTAAAAAAACGTATACGAGTTCTGACGCAACCAGATATAGAATGAAACAAGTGGGTTCGAATCCTGCAACGTTCATATTTTTATATAATATTTAAATTAATTAAATGAATGAAAGGTTTAAACGAAACTAACAGAATTACTAGAAAACCATTTAATTCAACGTAAATATTTATTTTATAAACGTACAATAGTATATTTGATAAAATATTAAATATATTGATCTCAGCAAAGGTGACAAGGCGCACATAGGCGGCGAGAGCGTGAACTACGGTATGAGCAAGCGCAGCGCGCCGCCCTCCGCCCCGCCCGCCCCGCCGCCCCCCGCGCCGCCCCCCGCGCTGCTCGCCTACTGCGGCGGGTACCACTCCGCCGAGAGGCGCGCCCTCGTGCTGCACAAGACCTCGCTGGTCACTCCACACTGCGTTCTACTATTTTCCATGGGGAACGTTGAGAAAACATACGTGGTACGTGTTTAATTTTTTTGCATGGGCAGAGGGAATTTGTACCGAGTACGTGTAATAGGTGTCGAGTTGACAAACTCTACGCCTCACTTTGTCTTATCGGAGTGGTAAACTAATACTATAACAATATATTTTGTTATTCCCGTGAGTGGGAATCGAACCCACCACCAATCGTGTTTACGGTGGTCCTTAGGATAAGTAAAGATATTAACAAAACATATAATAATACTGAAAAATGAATGCAATCAAAGAAATTAATTTTAACTAAATAAATAAGTTGTAATATATAGATGAAAAAATCATATATATAAGAATAATTTGAAAATAATCATTCCCCACAGTGGGTATCGAACTCCCAACTATCGCATTGTTAACTTTTAATAAAAAAATGTCAATAATTTACATATATTAATATTTAATTATACTTTTTTAATATTAAATATTAAAAATGAAATGAAAATAAATATATAGTGTTTAATGATAATTTTTTATTTTTTTTATTTATTTATCTTATCGTGTTACCTTCCCTTTGATTCTTATGAGAATACAATGTAATATGACATTGTATTCTCATAAGAATCAATGTAATACAATGTAATAGTAATATGTCAATCTAAAATGACCTCCGCAACAAAATGGCGGATTACAATTTTTTGTACAACTCATGCAATATGAGTATCAAATAAAATTATTTGATTTCTTCACAATATGTTGTGACAAAAGCTTGTTTTTTTAACTAATATTTTATTTTTATTTATAAATGTTTTTATTTATGAAGTTATTTACTTCGAAATGTATTTGTAAGGCGAGAATCAAAGTTTTTTTCATTAAAGCCTCGTTATTTTTTGCAGAGTAGATTAGAAAAAAGTACCTGACAGACATTCAGTACTTCGCTATCCACCGAATTGATGACATTGCGTGTTGAGTGTTGGAACTCAACACCGTGCTTTATCTTACCAGAGCAAGATAGTGGACATAATTAAAAATATAATAACTCCCCGGAGTGGGAATCGAACCCACAACCGATCGTGTTTACAGTCAGACTATCACACTGCGCCACGACGGGCCTCGTTATAAAACAATTATATTATTTTCAGGACAAAACACAAGAAACTACAGAACTATATATGCCGAGGCATAAATTGAAATTCCAAATGCCAACTGCGTAAGTATCTAAATACTCATAATAAATTAATATATTTTTTTTAGTTTCACGCTTCTATCCCGCTTAGCAGGATAGACAAAAAGTACCTAGTGTCGTGACATTTCGTGTTGAGTGGCGGAACTCAACGCCGCGCTTTTTCTTACCTTACTTTATTTCAAATATAAATATGATAAAAATTGATTACCAAATATCCACCTTCATAGTTACAGCTACAAAGGACATTTTACTGGTTGATTATTACTATCTTGAAGCTATATTGTTTTTTTTTAGTATATTTCTTACATCTATCTTGCTAACTATTGAATCTGTATGACCCCAAATAAAACACAATATTCTATATAAGGTTTTATATGAATAAAACCCAAATTCATTAGAAGTTATTTTTTTTTATTTTTTGATATTATAAATAAAAAAATATACATATATTTGAGCATAGTGAATATTCCAATTATAATAAAATTATATATATTTTTTTAATTTCCAGTCAAGCAGACGTTATGTTAAAGGCGAGGGAAATGTTATGGAACACATTACAGTATTACACTGAAAGGGATTTAAATACAATTAGTTTTGACGAATTCAATAAAACATCGCATTTCAAAGTGCGACTTGTTAAGGCGATAGGGCGCATACTGGTTGAAGCGGACGACGTGTATTTAAAGAGTTACTATAGTAACAAGGACTTGAAATAGATATTAATATATTTATATAAAGTTGACTGGGTTTTTTTTTCTTCCAATTTGTTGTATGTGATTGTTAATCAAAAAGAAAATATATGTTAAGAATTATACGTTTGATGTTGTTGATGTCTGTGTGTGTATGTGTGTGTGTGTCTCTGTGTGTGTGTGTCTCTGTGTGTGTGTGTGTGTGTGTGTGTGGCATTGTAGCTCTCAAAGAAATAGACCGATTTCGATGCGGTTTGCTTGCGGTTGTTTTTTTTATTAATTTGTTTTCCATCTAGCAGTTTAAAAAAAATCAGTTTAAATATAGTATCGAATGATGTAAATTGTAAAAAATATTCTTTTTGTTGCTTATTATATTTATAATTATATATATTTGTATAATATCGTTTTTTTTGTCTGCATGTATAAGGCAAGGGTGACATAAATTTGATATTAAATCTCGACAATTTTGAACAACGAGCGTCGAAATTTCATATATAATAATCATTTAACTTGTCGATTTCTGTATATGAAAGATATATGATTAAAAACTATTATTGGTGGTATGACTCAATAGAATCCAAAACAATTATTATATATAATTATCCCTGTTTGTCTGTACGTTTGTGCGTACTAATGTCGGAATCGGCTAAACGGATTTGGATGCAACCATTTGTATTGTTGTGTTTGTTTTATTTTAATCGGTTTATAAATAAGGAATTTATATCAATTTAAAGTATTTTATTCGAAAATTTATTGCAAGAAAGTCCACGCAAACAAAACTGCGGGTATTCGCCAGTTGAAAATAAATAAAGTTTATGTTAAAGTGGTAAATATGTGGTAAACATATATATATATATATATATATATATATATATATATATATATATATATATATATATATATATATACATGTTAATACAAATAACTCATATTATGCTAATATATTTTTACATTTAAATTTATGACATCTAACGAATTATTAATAAAATTTGTAGGTAAGGAAAAATATATAACCACCTACATTAAGATAATCTTTCATAAGAGTGTCAAGTTACACATAGTCACTTGTATAGCTTAAATTGATTTTTTTTATTTACCACTTTATCATCAACTTTATTTATTTTCAACTAGCGAATGCCCTCAGTTTTGTTTGCGTGGACTTCCTTGCAATAAATTTTCGAATAAAATACTTTAAATTTATTTATATATATATATATATATATATATATATATATATATATATATATATATATATATATATATATATATATATTAATTTAAACTTTTGCGATTCATGAGGCCGGTCGCGGCGCAGCGGTACACCGTCTGACTATAAATGCGTTTGGTTGTGTTAATATTTTCATTTCCACGCTAAACACGCTGTGACTCGAATGTTAATGGAATGCGGAGTACGGAGTGTCTTGACACTAGCACTTCTCTACCCTACTGTGCGTGATAAAAGGGTAAAGTTAAAAAGACATATTTACAGTGGTTTTGGAATTCAAGATATGCCTTGAATGTCAATGATAGAATGGCATTTTTAAGCTATAAAGTATAATTATAATTATTAAATCGTAATTTGTTTGCTCATTCCAATAATGCTATCAGTTAATAACATCGCCGTCGCTGTGACTCGACCTTACGACTTCAGTAATATCTTCCTGCTTTATTATACATTAGAATGTAAATATTATCATTAAAATTATATAATGTTGGATAAATGTTTCTTTTCTATAGAATAATAATTATATTTACAGCTTCACGCTTTATCCCGCATACCAGGAGAGAGTCTAGTGTAAAGACACTTCGTTGACTATTTTCCGTCTGAAATCTAGACATTGCGTGATGAGTAGCGTAACTCAACGCCAATGTATAAATAACCAAGCGTTTACAATCAGACGCCACGCCACATGGCCTTAAACAATAATTTAATATGTAATAGGTGGAGAACGGAGTGTCTTGGCACTAGGATATCTCTGCTAAGTTTCACAGAAGTTGCCATTATCTATATTCTTTTAATTGTTTTTAATGCTATTTTTAAGAGTTGCGCGAAAAAATCTTTTGCACGCCAATCTCCAAATTGGCGTCCGATGGTCAAGGGTGGCGACTCCCATAAACTTGAACTCAAGCTGACCTAACTGACTACTGACCCCCTAACACATTGAAAAAATAATGTACGCAAAATAATAAACTCACACTAAGGAATAAAATATGTAACATTTGAATGGAATATAAAGACCTTCATGGTAACGATATAAAGCTAATATTATTTTAAAATCAAATTCTTTTTAGTCTGTATTAGAGCTTTGATATGACAATGACGTTTCCGATTTCGGCTTCTCTCAGTGTCGCTCTCGCACGTCACACGCCAATACGCGTAACGCAAAACTTAAATAAACAATAGCTTTACAAACATTAAACTGAGGAAACCGGTTAATGTATAAATAGGTTTTCCCCGTCTGATGAACGTCGCAGTCAACCATGAACATTACGTTTAGTCTGGCTTTGTAAGTCCTTTTAAAATGTGCTGCGCGAAATATTTTAATTAAATAAAAACATAAGTTTATAAATTTATTGTGCAGTGTAAAATAAGAAATATATCAAAATGCGTTTAACAGTATTTGTGTTGTCTTTATATATATATTTAAGTTTGTGCGAAAGTCAAGTTCCTATGCAGATATTAGACAAAAGTTTACACTCGGGTTTAACGACTAAAATAGGTAACTTTTCTGTCGAGTTACTATATCATACAACGCAGTCCCAGCCAAGGGGCCAAAACCTTATTATATCACCGATAACGGTGTGGACAGTGCTCGCGGTCATCGCCGAGGGCGCGACAGACGACACTCTTAAACAAATAAGTCAAGTTATAAGAGTATTGCCTAAAACTAGAGAAAGAGTTAAGAAAGAATATCAAGACATCTCCCAGTGGCTCCAAGTTAACACAACAACTGTGGAACTACAAAAGTTTAATGCGTTGTTTGTTGACGAAGAGAACAGACCGCTGAGAGATTTCCAAGAAGATGCCAAAGGGTATGACACAAGGATGATCAGTGCCAACTTCTCAGATTCAGAAACAACTTCAAATTCAATAAACTATGTAATAAATTCCGTTACTCGAGGGCGAATACCAACTTTGGTCAGCAGTGAGGACTTGGATAATGCCCATTTAGTATTAGTAAGTGCGTTGTACTTTAAAGGTCAATGGACGGTTCCATTCAACAAATCATATACTACCGAGCAACCCTTTTTTGACAGTAATGGAGTGAAAATGGGTAATGTGAACATGATGTACAACAGATACACATATCCTTTTGCTAACATTGCCAAGTTACAAGCTCATGTCATAGAGCTACCTTACGGAGAGCACAACCGTTTGTCTATGCTCATCATGCTACCAAACAAAGGAGTGTCATTAAATGAAATGTTTTACAATTTAGGAAATGTCAATTTGGATACAGTCTTTGATGAATTAAAGGAAGCTGCAGAAAAATATTCTGATGATGAAGTGGATTGCTTTATTCCAAGATTTAAAATTGAATCCACCCTCTCACTGACAAAACCACTTAACAGAATGGGTGTTACTGACTTGTTTGACTCTAAGAAAGCAAGACTACCTTTCATGACTCGCATCCCAGTTTACGTTTCAAAGATAAAACACAAAGCTGAAATAGAAGTGACTGAAGAAGGTACCACTGCGTCTGCGGTGACAGCTGCGGAGTTTGGCAACCGCATTAGTGCACTCAAGTTTGAAGCAAACAGACCTTTCTGTTATTTGATTATAGAAAAAGTCACAAATACAATTGCGTTCGGTGGATTCTATCATACCCCTACATTGTTTTAAACAATTTTGTTTATAAATGATTTTTCATAAACTAGAATGCATTTTCCTGTATAAGAGAACAAAATATGTGAACATAGCAAAATATTCTATATCTATTTTCTATTATCCATACATATTTATAAATAAACTGCCTCCAAGTTATTTTGCAAATATTATAATATTTATAACAACATTATATGGTGATGAAATTGTGATATATTAAATAAATATTTAAATCTATCATATTATTAATAGATTTTATTCTTGTTACTACAATTTAGCGAGGGCTAATAATTTTTGTGTTTATTTATACTTAAGAATGTATTTACTATTTTTAAAGTGTTATTCCACACTAAGGATTAGAAAACATTTTTGAAATAACGTATAAAAATTTGAACGCAGCGGGATTTGAACCCGCGCCTCTTGGACGGTATCCAAGAGGCACAGGTTCATATCCCGCTGCGTTCAAATTTTTATACGTTTTTTCAAAAACTTAAGAATGTATTGAAATAAGTACTTTTGTATGTTTTTCTCATTAATAAGTTAATTAATGAAACATACTTTTTTTACATTTTTTTTAAACTTGATCAAAATATTTATTATATTAATATTATATATAAATGTTTGTTTTGACATTGAATAAACTGGATTTTCCACATAGTATTTTATTTGGCAGTGATACATTTCCTAGAATTATTTCCAGTTGTTTTCAATGATTCACATTTAACTCTCAATTATAATATTATTTAATTAATGATGTCACTATGACACAAAGCAGTTGTCTGACTGTACATGCAATGCTTGGGAGGTAGACATTCCCTCATAATATATATATATATATATTACAGCACGCAAGTAGTCTAAATACTAATATATTTATGTATATTATACAATGAGTATAAATTTCAAGGTTTCTCTGTTCTAAGGTTAACTTCGTATCAAATAAATGTGACACTATAAACTTTAATCATAACAAACTCGTTCAGAAATAATGGCATCTATTTTAATGCAAGAATTAGAATGTGTTTTTATTTTTTTTGGTTCACGCTATGCGGGATCGCATAACAGGGTAGACAAAATGTAGTGTCAAGACACTCCGTACTCCGTACCCCGTGTTGAGTGGTGGAACTCAACGCTGCACTTTGTCTTTTACCGGGGCGTGGAAAATAATTTATATATAATTACTCCCCCGAGTGGAGATTGAACCCACAACCGATCGCGTTTACAGTCAGACGGTGTCCCACTGCGCCACGACCGGCCTCAAATACTTAATGTACAATTGCATATTAAGTTATTGAGTACAATAAATGAGAAAATAATTCAAAGTATAAAAAAATAAATGCCTCTCTTTATACTCTTTCCCACTACATTTTGTCACTAAATTCACTCTACCTGGATATGTATCCAGGAGTGAATGTAGTGGCAAGACACCAATTTGCGTTTGAAATCGAGACGTTTCAAGTATAAAGGAGAAATAAAAATAATTGAATTCTGCTCGTTTCTAATGTAATAGCTCGATGTGTTTGAAATAAAAATACAATAATCAATACTAATATTAATAAGAAGGACATCGTGACACAGTCTTATTGTAAACACGATTGGTTATAATAGGTTTGAATCTCACTCATGGATAATTTAAATAAAACATATTCATTATTATATAAAATATATTCATTTCTCCGCTCTGGTAAAATGAAGCGCGGCATTGACTTTACCACTCAACACATGAAGTCTCGTATCGCGAAAGCAATGAACGTAGTGTGCCGACACTAGGTTGCCTCTGACTACCCTGCTATGCGGAATAAAGCGAAATTCTGCTTTATTATTATTATTTAAAGGAAGCATTGGTAATAGATTTGATTTTTTAAATAAACGTGTATAAATTTGTGCGTAACGGGATTCGAACCCGCACCTCTGGAAAACCATCAAAACCTTGGGCAGATTCCAAGAAGCGCGGCTTCGAATCCCGATGTGCTCAATGTCTTATATATATATTTTTAATTATTTTCTAATTCTAAGTGTGGAATAACACTTTAACAATAGTTAAAGACTTGACAATATTTACTCAAAGCGTTGTCAGGGTCATGTGATTGGCTTTTACGACGTGACGTCGAAAAATAATGAAATAAATATCCTTAAAGAGGCCACCGCGCTTATAACGCTTAGATTTGTGAAAACGTTTAAATATCAATGAGGTGAGTGTCCGTTCAATTCACATTCGGGGGAATTGAATCTATTTAAATTATTTTATTATTTAAGCCATAAAATAATAAAAAAAAACATTTTATATTATTATTTGCTAACACTTATATTTCGACTATTTTCATGTGTTTTAATTAATGTTTATATTAAACTTTATATTACATATGTATTTATTCATTATATATGTATATCATTATTATTTAACCCAACTGCCAAAAGGAGGGTTATGTTTTTACCCAAATGTATGTATGTATGTCCGTTTCTTTGTTCCCTTGTACTTGCTACACCCGTGACTTTTACGATTTTGACTAATGATACGTCGTTACTGGACCTATACAAAATTACCGAAAATTTCACAGCAGTAGGGTTTTAATTTTTTATTTAAAATTTAAATTAGCTTTACAAATTTAAAAAGGAGAGCATCATGATGCAACTTCGTGGAATACGTCGAACTGGTACTGCGATGGTTGTGGGTACGATATCCACCCGAGAAAATGATTATTGCCTCGTGTTTCGGCGGAAAGCGGTCAACAGAGTGTCTTGACACTACGTTGTCTCTGACTACCCCGCTAATCGGGATGAAGCGTTAAACACGTGCAGTGACGATTTTAGACGTGAAATGCGTGAACAGGCAAAATGATAGAGCAAATATATTTCCCTTTGGCTTTTCCATTCTATAATGAGGCGTAAGTAGTTTATACATTTATTGAAATTTTATCCTGTCATTCTTTTCGCTGATATAATATAAATCACGTTATTTGTATGCAATAGACATGTGACCATACTGGGAATTTAAAATAATATAATTCAATATATAATTTTTCTTACCTGAAGAAATCGAGATATTGCGTATTCATTGGCGGAACTAAACGCCGCTTTATATTACCAGTAGTAGTCCGCACTACAATGCTCGACATATATCTAATCATGATATCATTGTCACAAGAAAGGAATATGTTAAGTGGCGGAGCTTAACGCATTTTTTTTAGATACAAAAATGTTCTAGATACTGACTTTAAATTTACGCATAAGTACAATTACGCAGTGTGGCAGCGTATGTTTGTAACGCGATCGGTTGTGGGTTCGATTCCCACTCGCGCGGAATGTATATTTTGAAATTATTTTCATTCTGTCGTTCTGATAGGACAAAGCGCGACGTTGAGTTCCGCCATTCAAAACGCAATTAGTTCGACGGAAAGCGGAGAACGGAGTATCTTGACAAGACAAAAAACTACCACTAAATAATACTTAACTTAAGAAATTACCAACAATTGAATAAGTTATGGAAGTGATATAAAAATGAACACGCTGTATAATAACATTTATTTAATACATTCAGCTATTTCGCTTACATTTTGGCAGTCCTGGCATAAGCTTAACATCGTAATACGTACACCTTATACACGTATTAGATTAAATAAATTATTTTTTTCTAAATACCCGCTAATAATATATTAAATAATATATTATATTAAATAATATATTATATTAAATAATTGATATTGTTATTTACAAAATATTATTTTTATTTCTAAGAATATTATGAATAAATCATATAACTAAGGGTTTCAAATAAATATAACTATTTGGTAACTAAGTTGTATTTAAAATATTTAGTACAATAATTGTATACATATATAATGAATGAAGCTGCAGGTAATATAGAGTTTAATATAAAAATAAAAAAAGGTTTTTTTTTAATATTTAAGCAATCACTTTTAACTAAATGGTACATATAACTAAATAATATTTTTTATAATTCTTGTCTATCTGTTTGTTTCCATCTATCTTTGTAACGGCTGGACCGATTTTTATGGAAAACTGGTAAACAGCTAATGTGATAAGGAATATCTTGACAACTTTTATTATAATTATGAATTAAAGATCCAAAGACATTCAATTTGAAACGGACAAAGTCGCAGGCATAGCTATTAATGTTATAAGTTGACATTTTTCAGTCTAGATCCACTCGTTTTGGCTAGAAGGATAAATAAAAAAATATTTTAACTTCTATAGATATCATCGTATATAATCATCTATAGATATAATGATTTGTATATTATTGTAATAAAATAATAAAAAAAATATATTAATAATTTTCTCAAATATAAATTTTGCGATATATTTAGAAATTATATGTAAATATAAATGAAAATGAATAATTGATCGTGTAACAAGGAAAAACCCTTTATTTACAATTTATACTAATAGCTAATATATGACTAGAATAAAATATTTTTAATACAAATACATGAGTTTAATATTAATATTTAATAATAATATTAATATAATTTAATATTAATATTAATAATATTAAATTAATAATAACTATATTTATGATTAATAATAAAAATAATATAATTATATTGTTCAAATGCTTACATTTGTCAATTATTTTCAGCCTTTTAAAAATATTACGCTTGTAATGACGGAACTTAACGCCGCGTAATATAAAACAATATGTACTTATAAACATTTCAAGAGTAAGAATTAAATTGGCGGAAAATAATTTAAATATACTAACCCTTTCGAGTAGGATTTTTTATTCCTGTTATATGTATAAAATAAAAAATCAAATGCAAAGCCAGAGCGAAACGCTAGTGTTATTTCATACTTCTAAATTTATATATTTTATATCATACTATTTACAATAATTAATTAAACTAAATTTAAATAGGATGTAATTATATACATAGTATGAATATTTAAACAATAGGCCTTACACCTTATATTCTAATAAGCACTAAGTCTATATAAATTATATTTAAGTACTTAATTTATATATATATATATATATATATATATATATATATATATATATATATATATATATTGGAACGTCTGTATGTAATATTATGCAGTACATATAATCAAAATAATAACACATTTTCGTTCCAATTTTTGTATGAACGGCATTATCGATTTTGATGGGACTTTTAATGACATATAGTTAATGTAGTAAAGAGTAATTTAGATTTTTATTTAAGAATTGTAAAATAAAGAAAAAAGTCCTTGCGAATTATGTCGCGGGCCCATCTATGTATACTTGGATATAAATATAACTTACATTAATTATTTTTTTTTAGTACTAATAGCTTGTGTTATTATATACATACATAATATATTGCACAATTTTTTTTTAAATTATTTTATTTTAAATTTAATTAAATAAATCATTTTTTTAATTTATTTTAAAGACAATTAAACTTGACTAGGACCGATATATATCAATATATCAGAAGTACCTTGAGTTAATTACAATAAAAAAAATATTTATGTGTATATATTGAAAAAGATACATACCAACTTGTTTGAAACATAAAAAATAAAAAAATAAAGAAAAAAAACCATTATACATATATTTTAACAATTTTCGTCTGTCTGTTCCCGCAAATCTCTGGAACGGAAGTACTGATTTTGACGGGACTGTTAGTGGCAGATAGGTAATTTAAGGAGGAGTGCTCACTAGTTTTGTTTTGGAAGTCAATTCTTATACATATCGGCCAGCACCTTCTCCATGGGCGTGTGGCCGATCGTCTTGGAGAAGAACTCCCTCTCCAGCTGCTGCGGGCTGACGGCGCGCAGCAGCGGCAGCAGCAGCAGCAGGCGGCCGAAGCGCGCGGGCGCGGCGCCGTGCGCGGCGCGCGCGTGCGTCATCAGCATCACCTGCGCCTGGTCCTGCAGGTTCTCTATCTGCAGCGGGTCTTTCAGACCGCGCGTCTCTGGAAACACGTATCCCTTTGTTATTGATTTACTGTATTGGTCTCTGGAATGAGAGGGTCATAGTAGGGATGTAGATAGGTATGATCGAGATAGAAGAGTAAATTTGTTATAGATTAATTCTATTCGAAGCGGGTCTTTTAGACCGCGGGTGTCTGGAAATAGAGGGTCATAATAGGAATATAAATGAGTAAGAAAAAGATAGGAGTATAAATTTGTTATAAATTAAACGATATTAGTGGTTAGAAGTGAGAGAGACATCTAAATAGGCTATTTTTTTTATTGGCTACTTGGTAAAATAAGAGAATAAGAAATATGTACATACATGTGTAGGAAAGAGGTAGATGTATATTTATTTGTTTAAAAAATTTGACATATAGAAAAGTAAAATAAAAGGCAAATACATAGGTCAAAAAGAGACAGATATATTCTTTTTCCTATATATGACAATTTTTTTCTAATCTGTTAATATGTATATATGTGTGTGAAAAAAAGATATATTTATTATTAACCGGATAATATTTAAAATATCTATATATAAAGAATAACAGATAGTTATGTGTTAGACTCTTTCCAGCAATATTAACGTTAATATGTATGTGTAAGTGATGTTAGCTGTGATGACGTCAGTTGTTTGTAAACATTATGTTTGTCCAATTAATGAAATAGATTGGATAATTATCCCAACATTCCTCGAATATAAATATACAGTTGTTATTTAAGCTCAAATAAGTATGCCTTACTCACAGGTATCTCCATAATAAAAAAGGAGAAATCTTTTAAAAGTGAATTTAACGTCATGTAAAAGTGCAACTTACGATTTCAGAAATATTAAAAATTATACATCTATATACTTCTTATATGCCAATTGTAAGATAATATTAACTGGGATAGACTATAATGATATTTAACGTAATTAGTCATTATTTGAACTGATCTGAATAACTAGATTTATAAAAACGAATTGGATATAAAAATAAGATAATACCTAACAGGTACGGACTTAGTGTCTGTATGTAGAGATTATTTATATATACATTTAAAAAACGAAGAATGATCAAAAAACATACTTTTAGCATTATATATAGTATATCTTAAGATTTATACAAAATTTTAAAGCTGTATTTACAATTATACATATATAAAAAAGTATTCTCACCGGATTTGAACAGTACTATCGCCTTCATACAAGCGAACTCCGCGGGGTCCACCAGCACGCTGCGGTATCGGCAGACTACCTCCCGCAGGCGACGGAGCGTCGTCGAGTTGCTGCCGGTTTCTATATTTAATTATATTATATATATTTTAATATGTAGAACAGATTAGCACTTTTTAAAAAAACACAAAAGCCTTTTTTTTCATTTTTATTCGAACTGGAAATATTTTGAAAACATTATAAACAGGTTTTAAAGACGTAAAAACACAACATAATTACGTAAAGATATGAAAGTGTTTGATGGAAATTTTTAAAATTTATTTTCATTTCTCCGCTCTGGTAAGACAAAACGCAGCGTTTAGTGTGTCGTTCAACACGCAATGACTAAATTTCGGTTGGAAACCAGTCAACAGAGTGTCTTGACACTAGGTTGTCTAATTAAGCTTGGAATCAATCACTTTTATAATACAAATTGTACACTTATCCCCATATACGTAGGACCTATTATTATAAAAAGATAGTAAGCTTACCCTGATCGCTTTGGTCGGTGCCAAACAGCGCGGCGCAGGCGGCGTCCAGCGGCGCGCACCACTGTATAGCGTTCAGTAGGAACAGTTCCGACCAGGCTTCTTCTAGAAGGATTACCTGGAGGGAATTTATTATTTTTTTCATTTACTCTAGAGATTATTTATAATATAAAAAATAATTAAAATTTAATTTATTTATATATAACTATATAAATAGAGGAGCTGTGTGTATATTTATTTTATAATTCTAAAATAAAAATGACCTAAACTTAGCTTTCTTATATTGGCTGTTATTCTTTTACAAAATATAATTCAGTGTAGCCTTACCTTGATTTAACTTCTCGATATCTATAAATCTTAATATTAAGATCGACTTTTTATAACTAAATATTATTAGCTTCTATTTAACGTATTTATTTTTTTGAAATATTTCAACTAATAACCTCAATATATCGAATTCTATCAGTTATCTAGGAATATTGAATTTCACCGTGTTATAACGAATTGTAGAACAACCTAACCTCATTGTAACAAATTATAATTAAATATAACAAATTAGTTTTCTAAGCCCCTTCAGATTCTGAGGCTTCGATCAGGACATATTCTACTAAATTATTTTAAATATTTGATTAAAAAGTCACCTGCAACCAATTGTAACACATGTGGTGCGGTTGAGGATGTGCATGATATATTTTAGTAGAATGTACACGAAACGAGGACTTGCAGAATTATTTTGTTGACAATATTAATTTTATCTTACGATGTTATTGGATTTCATAATATTTCAAGTAATCCAGTTGAAATAGAAAGAAAATTACTTTTAAATGATTGTCTAGGTTTATAGATAGCATCTCAGTTATTTGTTATACGATGGGTCTGGCAATGTACAAAGATTAAAGACTCTTTTTCTCATCCTAGAATTCTATAGCGGCCATACCAGCCGAAATGCTGCACCGAGTCATCGAAAATTGGACTGATCGTATTCACCAGTGCAAAAAAATTCGTGGCGGATATTTTGCTTAAATCATAAATAGCATAAAATTTCCTATCAAATAAAGCCATTGAGTACGAAATTCGAACAAATATTACATGTTTTATTTCAATTTCACAATATATTGTTCTTATTGGGAAACCCCATACTTTATACACATAACCTAGTCTCTAGACTATTATATGCCGCTTAGTAAGATAGACAGGGAGTACCTAGTGTCCAGACACCACATACTCCGCTTTCCGCCGAATTCAAATCATTGCATGTTGAGAGGCAGAATTCAATTCAGACCGTGCTTGGTTTTACCATAGCGAAAAATCCCTGAGTGAGAATTGAACCCACAACTCATCATGTTACAGTCAGACGTCACACTACGTCATGACCGAAAACCTACCTACCTTGTTTATTTAAATTATAACTAAAATCCTATTTCTTTCTCTTTCAGTTGGGAATTAAGAGAAATCTCTTACTAACTCCACTAGAAAAATTTGTATTATGTAACAATTTTAATATTTCTCAATATAGTTTCATCTGTAGCCTACTCGTATGGTGATTATTAAATCCCTCAGTAACACTGAAGACTGGAATGTCTGCCTGTAATTACCTAATTTACTTTTACACACGGTAAATACACCAAAATAACATTTTTTACAATTTTTGTTGGTCTGTTTGTTCTGCCTAAGCTCTGGAACGGCTGCACCTATTTTAATGGAACTATTACTGGCAGATATCTGATGTAATAAGGAGTGACAGAAACTTACTTTTATTTTAGAATTATAAAAGAACAGCTAGTATATAATATAAAGTATTTCTTAAAATATATTAAGAAAAAATCTTACAATACCTGATCTCTAAAAGCCAGACTGGCGAAGGAAGGCAGATTTTTAGCCCATTTCACAGCCATGAACAGCAAACGCGCCGCCGTCTCCGCTGAACTCTCAACGCCCAACGGTCTGTTTGTAACACATTGTGTTTATTATAGAACAAAGCAACGCGGAAACCTAGTGTCAAGACGTTCCGTTACTTACTATGTACTTTCATATATTATTCTTATTAATTGTAATTACTATATTCAAATTTTATCATATCGAGGCTGCCATGGTCCAGTGTGATCTTGCCTGTAAACGCAATGGTTATGGGATCGATCTCAGTTCGGGGGAATGATTATATTTATTATCGTCTTTTTTCTATTCTGGTATGAAAAAGAGTTCCATTAAGTTGCGCGAAAAGTTGAGAACAGAATTTCA
Organism: Dryadula phaetusa; assembly: GCA_032432895.1. NCBI lineage: Eukaryota > Metazoa > Arthropoda > Insecta > Lepidoptera > Nymphalidae > Dryadula > Dryadula phaetusa. Next base: position 921,274 of record JAOYRS010000069.1, on the reverse strand, counting down.
TAACTTTGTTGTCTCTTATTGATCTGTTATGCGGAGAAAGGTTTGAAGCTACATTTAAATATACCTATATTTTTATATATTATAAATATATAAATATATAAATATACAGTGATGAACTTAATTTATTTTTTCAGCTTCATGGTTTGTCCCGCATAGCAGGGTAATCAAAGTTAACCTCACCTTACCCTAGGCAGAAACCTAGTCCTAGGTGTTCTAGGGTAGTAAGCTACCTAAATAGAAACAACGAAACAATGGCGTAACTTAACGCCACGAAAAAATACAAAAAATATCCGTGAGTGGGATTGCTCAGTAGGTGGGGAGTTTGATCAATTTTGTTTACTTAGTTAACTTTATCAGATGCGTCATTTCTTAATCTAAAAATGTTATGTAATTTGCTTTAATTTATATTGTACTTATTATTTCTTTCTCTGTCTTAATTAATTTTAATTCAAAAAAATTAAAAATATCGAAAATGTAGGAAACTTAGAAATTATTTAAAAAAACAACTTACCCATAAGGCATGCAACTTTGTGGGTAACCAGCTGGTGGAGAATATGATGTGGAATCTTCTTCGTTTGTAACATCGATACTGTCGTCTGTAATAAAATTATACTTGTAATCGTAATCGATCGAATCGATCGAATCGATAATCAATTTATTTAACGTGTACAGATTTGGATAAAGTTTAAACTAATCGTTTCCCCCCAGTGGGAATTGGACCCCCCAATCATTTGCGTTTAATGTTAGATATTATCCCACTGCACTAAGATTGACTGTATATAAATAATATATTTTGAACTATTATATACATAATAATAATAATAATAAAATATATATAAAGTATTAAATTCATTACATAATGTTTTATTGAATTATCAAATATTTTAATAAAAGTTTTATTTGTTTATAAGAATATATATATATACATATATATATATATATATATATATATATATATATATATATAGTTATATATATGTATGTTAGTCTCGCTAAAACTCGAGAACTGCTAGGCCGGCAAGTTTTCGATCCAAAATATTTCTAAAAGTCCAAACAATTGTCTATATCTCTACCACTCCTATGCGGGATAAAAGCGTGAAGTTAAAAAAATATTTTAGTTTATAATCAGTACAGATATTTTTAATGTAGTTTGGATATATCTTTCTAAGAAAAATTCTGACCACACCAAAGCTATTTTCAAAACAAACAAATACGACCTCCACAAATTTGTAGCGATTGATAACGTTTCGGGTATTGTGTTTCCTTTTATAACAGATTATTTAATTCTGAGACGATAAAAAGTTAACCGGGTCATTTAGTATATAAATAAAACAAATAGTATATAAATAAATATATAGTATCAGTGTATAAAAATATTTATTGAGATTTTTGATATCAACCAAGGAAATTGTCGAAAACGATTGTAAAGGAATATTGTAAGAAAACATTTTTGAAAAAACATATAAAAATTTGAACACAGTGGAATTTGAGCCCGCGCCACTTGGAAACCGTCCAAGCGCTCTGACCGCTAACTCATGTGTTCTACTACTTGTTGCATCGAAAAAGTTTTTATACGTTTTTATAAAATATTTTCTAATCCTAAGTGGAAATAAAAGGAATAACACTTTAAAAATAATAAATATTAAAATAAAATAGCAATCACTCTTGTTAAACGATTATTTTTTAATAATCTTAAGTAACTTTTGCTAACAACATAAATAAGTTGTAACAAACGTATAAGAGTTCCGACACAGCAGTAGAGCGCACGGCGCACGCGGTCAGAGCGCTTGGAGGGTTTCTAAGAGGCGCGGTTTCGAAACCCGCTGCGTTCAAATTTTTGTATGTTTTTTCAAAAATGTTTTCTAATGGTAAGTGTGGAATAATATTTTAAAAGAAGTAAACTAAGTAATATTGTATTAAAATATTTCTAAATTATATTTTAAATATGAAGGTAAAAAAATTTATTGAGCACTAATTGTAAAATGTTCTGGTTTCAGTTATTATTATACTTAATAACCAAGGAATTTTTAAATTAAACTAGCTGTGCCTGGAACTTGCACCGTATGTCAACCTTTCCACCAGAAATCGAGTTATCGGTACTCAACGCTGGGCTTTGTCTTACCAGAGATGAAAAATGAAATAAATCTTAAATATAATCATTCTCTCGGAGTAGGAATCGAACCTATAAATAATTGCATTTACAGATGTGTCGAACGATGTGCCACGATGTGTGTGTGAGTTAGTATGTGTTAACACATACTAAATACAACTTAAACTATAATTCAGATAAATCATTATTTTATTTTCTCACTCTATCCCCATGTAACTTACCATCACTATCAGAATGTTGGTGACTACCAACATCATGAGATGAATCTGGTTGCGGAGGCTGCGGCGGGGGCGCTGGTAGCGGCGCGTAGTGTGGCGATAATAGGGGATACCGAGCTGGTGACAGCGCCATTGCGAGTGATACTGGTGGACTGGAATGTTTAATATTCAGGTTTTTATAGTTTATACATGAGATATCGGTGTTTTTTTATATTATCTCCAATAACTGTGGCCTGCGTGACTATATTGTTGTCAAAAAATCCTTTCTTCGTTTATGGTTTTTTTTTTACATAATATTAATTAGACTATAGACTGGACAGGTATCTATTTTTTCCTTATTGCTATTTAGCTCTTATTTGAATGTAATTATAGTAGGCTACCTAGAACTAAGATGTAGATTTAAGCATTGAAATAAATAAATTATCATAACTATAAAAGGTACATACATTTATTACTTGCTTAGCTTATTGTATAAATAGCGCCTTTAAAATCTTAAATTCTAGATATTGGGCAATTTTTAACGTATTGGAGATGATTTTGGAATATAAGATCGTGGCAAAGAACTCTCACTTTAGAAACATACTTTTAAAAGAAACAAAAATAACAATTGAAAAAGTATTGATTTTATAATAAAAAACCTATGTACCCATAGATTAACTTGCTAGAACGCTTGGACGGACTTTAAAAACATCCTGTTATATTCAACTTTTTATACGTTTTACGTATATATTTTTTGATCTGCTTATATGTGTTTTGCTACCTTTTTTATTTTTTTAGCTTCATGCTTTTATCCCGCATAGCATGGCAGACACAGAAAGTACCTAGCGTCTCCGTACTTCGTTTTCCACTGAATTCGTCTTGAGTAGTGGAACTCAACGCCGCACTTTGTCTTACCAAAACGAGAAAGTGAGAATAACTTAAATATAATCACTCCTTCAAGTAGGGATCGAACCCACAACCGATCACGCTTACTGTCAAATGGGTGGGACAGCCCACTGCGCCACGACCGACTTCTATTTTGTTATTTAACATACAAATGCCTCTACAATTGACTGAAAATGTAGAGCAGAGGGATATAACTCTAAATATGTATTTAAGTATAATAAGTTAAAAATTATTCATTATATTTTAATTTTAAACTAAAACAGCTACTTAAGTTATTCTAACATTGATAACCTCTATGAATACATAAGTCGCACAATTGCTTATCAATGAAATATCGATATATTATTATACAAGTATGTACCAGTATGTTACGTAAAAGGTATTTCCCACTACAACTTAATTATAATATTCTTAATAAAAGTAAGTTTGATTTATGGAATTTTTTGCTTTGGCTTTAAATAGAATGGTGGTATTTATATGTGCATTTTCATTTTACCCATGAGATATATCTTGACGTCATTGTTGTTGTGAGCTCAGGGAATATACCTAATAATATGTATTACAAGGTATCGCATAGTCTATTTTTTTTCGATTCACGCTTTTATCCCGCATATCAAGGTAAACAGGAAGTGTCTAGTGTCAAGACACTACGTTCTCCACTTTCCGCTGAATTGAAAGGCGGAACTTAACGCCGCGCTTTATCTTAGCTGAGCGAGGATATGAAAATAATTTAAATGTAATCATTACCCCGAGTGGGAATCGAAACCAAAACTGATCGCATTTACACAGTCACAATCCCAATGCGCCACGACCGACTTCTAATTAGATAAAAAATATATCAAATATAAAATTAATCAAATAAATTAAAGTGACTATACGTTTTCTCAGTCTGTTCTGCGTAATAGAGTCTAGTGTCAAGACATTCTGTATCTGTACTTTCTGATTCTCCGATTCTGCCTAAAATTTAAAAATAAGCTGATAAAAATTTCAAAGTGGAGATGGAATAACTAGAAAAAGGCGTAAAATGGTGATATTTTATTAAAAAAAATACATTTATAAAAGAAATTGAGTTTTCACACGAAAAACTATATATCCGTTTAAGCGCTTTCGTATAAAAAGCTACACTTTCAAACGATCGCCATTCTTTGACTTCTCTCTCGGAAACACGGTACATATGCCTGCTGGCGTGGAAATGTTTTCTTTGTGTCGTCTTCAGTAGGAAAATCAAATTATTATGACATTCAATTTTTTTATATATTTTTTAAAAACACTGGACACAATTCCATACTTTTTGTTACAAATAATGTTATTTTTTAATAATACAATTTAATGTGTTTATAAGATACATAGAGACCCCAGTGTTTTTATGTGTTCCCTAAATATATTTTTTTTGGTAAACGCGATCGACTATAGGCTCAATTCCCACTTGAGGGAATGATTATATTCAAATTATTTTCCTTTCCTCGCTTTGGTAAGACAAAACGCGGTGTTGTGTTTCGCCACTTAATGTCTTGCATATAGTCCATAAATGATTTATAAGCAGATAACCCCTTCGGAGGGCACGTTATATAATCAGTCCCGGTTGATGATCTAATATCATTGGCGATCATTGAGTACGTATAGTGAGAAGCAAAAAGCATTATGTATAATATTCACGCTTTATCCCGCATAGCAGGTTAGAGACAGCCTAGTATGAAGACACTCCGTTGACTGCTTTCCGCCCGAAATCGATACATTGTGTGTTGAGTGGTGAGTCTTACTTAAAAAGAGAAAAAGAGAATAAAAAAAAATGTTATAAATAGGTTATATTAATGACATTTTTGCCACGAGTGGGAATCGAATCTAAAATTAATGGCGTTATCTTTCACTTTTATTAGGTGTGGAGTGATTCATATGAGCATAATTGTAGATTTTCCCACAGGAATATAATATTTTTCAGCCCATATAAGTACACTTAAAATGTTACTAACATAAATTTAATTCATTTTTTTATTTCAATGGCCCTAATAAGTGATAGTGCAGCGTTGAGTTCCGACACTCAACACACAATGTCTCGAATTGCGGCGGAAAGCGGAGAACAGAGTGTCTTGACTCTAGATACTTCCTGTATTGTATACACCATGTGAGTTAAAAACGAACCCACAACCAATTGCGTTTACAGTCAGACTGCCACGACAGGCCAGTTTATAGCTAAGTCACCAAATATGAAGATAAGATAGTGAAGAATGGTGTAGTTCTTCTTAACACCGGAAAATCACTTTAGCTGATTCTCTTTAACTACACAAATTCAGCCGCATATACCAACTACTAAAATTATAAACAACATTCGCAGCGTTTAGTTACACAATAGGTATTTGAAACAGAGAATTGAATCTGGAAACAAAGAACTGAGTGTATTGACATAAGGTTATCTTTGTCTGCAGCTAATATATGGGAAAAAAAATTTACATAGAATAGAAAATAGTATTTTACAAATAGGACTCCTCTAATTATATCACAATTGTATTCCAAAAATAACCACATACGTATTAATATATCAGACATTACCTACAGACATTAACAAAAATAAACATATAATACTAATATAAGGAGTACCTATGTCTAATAATAAACACTGGCTAGCCTGACGTCAGATCAGCCAGATCAGCTTAACTTCAAAGGTTGGTCCGCATGACCGCGCCACGAGTGATCTGAAGCAGGGACGCGTGGTACGGTATGATAGTTGGTATATATTTTTACCTTTGAACTAGATATACTGACGTGACTGACTTTGTATGGTGGGTATGTTATGTGATAATGCGTTCGTAAGCGCGTCAAAAAGCTATATATAAGAGAGTAGAGTTAATTTTGTTCATTTGATTTGTGTATTTTATATGTATATATGTATTATGTAGATGGTCTTGCAGAATCTAGTGTTAAGACACTCTGTTCTAAACTTTACGCCGGATTTCCGTTACATTCCGTCTTGGGTAGCGTAACTTAACGCTACGTTTTTTTCTTAAAAATATTAATAATTGAAAATAATTTCAAATTTACCATACCATAATAGACTCAATGATAAGTGATTGCATCGGTGTACGCTTATATCCCTCTTATCAGATTATATATATATATATATATATATATATATATATATATATGACCAAATATTTATTTAAAGCTTAGCTTTTTTTCTCAAGTAAAGACATATATATTACTTAGAACCATATAGATACCTTCATACATAATTAAATATGATTATTCACATTTATTCGAAGTTACAATATTTTTCAACTTTAACAATGAATGTAGAGAAAACCATATCATTTGTTAATAATAATGTATTTTGAATTACATATTATATCCTCTTGTACCTAGGTATTGTCTTAATAATACCATTTAACAGACAGGTTGTCTGGATTATTTTATAATTTTAAAATAAAGGTGGCCGTAATTACTCCTTATTACATCAGCTATTTACCAGTGAATGTTCCGTCAATATCGGTCCAGCCGTTCCAGAGATAATAGGAATAAAACATAGCAAAAAAGACAAAATTATATAAAATAATTATTTGGTAAATATACTTGCACATAAATATGCATTTAGTGAAAAACTGTTATTTTAACATTCCAAATAGATATATCCATTTTATATATTTATTTGTATAGATTTATTACCATTTCTCCGTTTTGATAAGATAAAGCGCGGCGTTGAACTCAACATCAACACGCAATGTTTCTATTTCAGTCGGATTACAATCAACAGAGTGTTTTGACACTAGGCTATCTCTCGCTAGGCTGGTATGCTGAATAAAGCGTAAGACGACATTGTCTTAAAATATTCATCTATTTTAAGACACATGAAGTGTCGTGTAAAGGTATTCAATCCCGTACTTTATACTAAGTTACCAAAGAAGAAAATTAAGTCAATCATTTTTAGGTATTACCCAAATTTGTATTCACACCCTCGAGTACAGAGTGATGTGACACTACTCAATAAGCGCCCAAAAAAAATAAAATAAAGTAAATCTAATCAATTTTGCTTTCATCGTATAATTCTTTTATAATATAATTTGCAAAAGCATTTTGAATTATTTCCTGCCGTCGGTTTTGCTAGGAACATGCACACGTGTCCGGATTCGATGAGTTTATAATATTTTCAAATTATTAACCACTTATTCTCGCTTGCTAGGATAACGAGAAAGATGTTTTTCTAATATATTTTTTAGCTTCACACTTTTAGCCAATCAGCAGGGTAGATAGGAAGTATCTAGTGTCAAGACACTCCGTACTCCGCTTTTCGCCGATGTTTTTAAGAAAATCTATTACAATATTAGTGAATAAATTAAACTTTAATGGAAGAAAAAAGTATTCAATTCCAGATAATGTAAATACATCATAAACATTTGGCAGTCAAATCTGAGCAATCGGGGGGAGTGCACACCATACTTACGTACTAAATCATTTGTATGTGAATTCGTTATGGTAATGTAATATTTTAGAGCTTTGCCGTGTATGGAGTTTTTATGGGGTGGAATTGAGGTGACGTTAAATAAACAACGAGAAATCTCTTATGAATAGATTTTATTGAATACTGGCTGTGCACCCGATTTCGTCCGCGTGGGTGTGAACTTATCTCGTTTTTTATTTTATATTGCTCAAATAAATTTAGCCTAAGTGACTCCTTCCTACATAAGATATCTGCTAGTGAAAGTCCCATTAAAATCGGTCCAGCCAGTAGGTATTTTAATATTACAAACAGACGTGTACAGTTTGAGACTCTTAAAGATTGCTGCAATATCGTAAATATTAAGTTTGTACGTTGTAAGTATAGTCGTGGTGTTGATTCCCACAAGGTAATAATTGTTTAAATTATTTTCTTTCCGCTCTAGCGAGACAATTCGCAGCGTTAAGATACGCTGGAGAGCAGAGTATCTTGAAATCGAGCAATTTAAAATAAATTAGCGTTTTCGAAGTTTACTTTGTTCGACAATTTAAAATTGCAAACATATTCCCTAGACAAAATATTGTCGTTATCATTTCATATTTCCACACGCGTACTAATAGAAGTAAAAATAATAATAAATGCTTTCTTTATGTGCGTAAAAACCGACATAAGTGATAAATCTTAATAAGTTAAATCATACATTCATATAGAGGCCGGTCGTGGCGCAGTGGGATAGCGTCTGACTGTAAACGCGATCTGTTGTGGGTTCGATCCTCACTCGGGGGAGTGATTATATTCAATTCGCTTTCACACTCTGGTAAGACAATGTGCCGCGTTGAGTTCCACTACTCAACACGCAATGTCTCGAATTCGATGGAAAGCGAAATACGGAGTGTCTTGACAATAGGTCCTTTCTGTCTACCCTGCTATGCGGGATCAAAGAGTGGAACTAAAAAAAAATGTGTTGCACAGTTTAAAATACAAAGGTCCCTCTTTACGTGAGTAAGCGATAAAAACGTTCACTTATTATTAGTTTCTATAAAATACCTATAACGTCATAGTTATATGTACCATACATTTATTTATAGAGAAATATCTATAAACTACATTCAAGAACCCCTATCTTTTAACTTAGTGTCAAGAAACTCCGTACTTCGTTTTCCGCCAAATTCGAGACAGTTCGTGTTGAGAGGCGGAACTCAATGTCGCACTTTGTCTTACCAGAGCAGGAAGTGACAATAATTTAAATATAATCACTCTCCCGAATCATACCCACAACCGATCGGGTTTACAGTATACTAATAAACCTTTATACATATATCGGAATCGTACTCGCATCCTTATAAAACCGCTTATCCTAAGTGTTAAGACTTGTCGATAGTGTAATGAAACTTTTATCAACGAAACAAATATTATAAAAAATAAGCACACGCCTAAATTTTTTAGGCAAATATGACTAAAATTTAGGAAAACTCTTAAAAAACGTATAAAAATATGAACGCAGTGGGATTCGAACCCGCGTCTCTTGAAAACCGTCCAATCGCTCTGACCGCTAAGCCATATACTTTTTGTTTAAACGTATTTACGTTGTTGGCATCTGTATAGAGAGACGTACAAATTTCTGCTAAGCAAAGATTATTAAGAAATAATCGTTTGGCAACAGAGAATGCTATTTATTTTTAATATTTTACTATATTTAAAGTGTTATTCCACACTTAGGATTAGAAAATATTTCTAAAAAACGTTTTTTTTTAACATACAAAATGTAAAATATTAAAAATTTTAAAGTTAAATATTAAAAATTAAAAATTAATCTCGTATATAATATGATCTTTGATTTTCGCGATTTTTATACATTTTAAATACAAATAATTTAACAACAATTTTTTGATATAATTAATTTTTTGTATCAACTGACAGACGAATGCCACCTCAGTCTACCTGTGACCACGGAACACTGTAAAGTGGTCGAAACGTCAGGTGTCCAAAATGTATTTTCGAATACCAAAATATACGCGATTAATCCGGTTAAAATAGTTTCATTTTATCACGTATATATTGGTATTCGAAAATATATTTATGAAAACCCGATGTTTCGACCACTTTACAGCAGTCTCTGGTCACCAGTAGCTATTCTTCACGTTTTCCAGTCCGTACTGGCTCACGTCATTAAGATCTTTGATTTTCAATATTTTTACACATTTTAAATAAAACAATTGAAAAACTTTTTTTTATTTTCTTTTTCATTCTTGTCCGTCTGTCGGTTTCCTATGGACTAATTTCAACGGGACTTTCACTAGCAGATTACTGACGTTATAAGGAGTAGTTTTAGATATTTTTATTTTAGAATTATAAAATTAACATCTAGAGATGTTTAATACCATGCGTGAAGTCACAGCTCGTTGTTAGATGTAAGTAAGTTAGCATAGTCATTTCAAAAAACATTTAAAAACTCCCTACAAATACTAAGAAGAAAAATAAGTTCCACAAAGTCTACGTATGGTTTAATTGGCTTAGACAATTTCCAAGAGGTGCGGGTTCAAATCCGGCTATGTTTTAATTTTTACATATTTCCAGATAGATCTAAAATAAGATTTAAGTTATTATCTGACAAAAAAATGCATTTTTTTTATTTACTAAGTACTATAAAAGCGTGAGTAGGACTATAATAACAATATCAATAATAGTTGTTTATTTTTTTTTATTTTATTAGCTTCACGCTTTTATCCCGCGTAGCAGGGTAGGCAGAAAGTACCTAGTATCAAGACACTCCGTACTTCGCTTTCCACAGAATTCGAGACACTGCGTGTTGAGTGGTGGAACTCAACGCCGCACTTTGTCTTACCAGAGCGAAGAAGTGAAAATAATTGAAATATAATCTAACTCCCCCGAGTGGGGATCGAACCCACAACCGATCGCGTTACAGTCAGACGCTGTCCCACTGCGCCACGACCGGCCTCAATTGTTATTGTCTAAACAAAAATTCCAATTTACATAATTTATTAATAATATAGAAGTAATTGCAATAAATTACAATTATGGTAAATGCTATATATAACATATTAATTTTAATTTCACATATAAATTGTAAAATCCACTCACCCAAAAACTCCGACGGCAACCGCAGCTTCTCTCAGAGCTCTCTCTTGATCCATATCCCTTAATGCTTCAGGGCGTATTGTGGCTGTATTTCTAGGCTGACGTTCATTTTGAACGGCTGTAAACAATAATATATATAGGTATATATATGTTTTTTTCTTACTTTCGGTAAAAAATATATATGTATGCTTTTTTTAGCGTTTTTATAATGGGCTTTAGAAAAATAATATTTAAATCATTTAAATTTTAATGCACGATACTTATAGGTTCGATTATTAACCAAGAAAATAATTTTATAAATTATTTACTTTTCCCTGTCATTTTAAGAGAAAACGCGGCGTTGAGCTCTGTGAATAAATCACTCAAAAGTCAAAAATAGATTTTTTTTATAAATACATACATACTGGTATGTAGAGCTAAAGGCAATATATGAAAAGTAATATTTCAAAATATATTGTTCTTGCAAGCAACTTTATTTTATTTGTGAGTGATTTGGTAGTAGAGTCACGTAGCGATATAACGTAGAAGCTACTCTTTCACCCGACCCCCGACGTCGTTCGAGTTCATGTTCGAATCTAAAAGATTTGCAAGCAAATGGGGTTCGATTTTATTGTTTCTTGTAGTTTTATACTATATATAAATATTTATAGAAAATTATAATCTTACTTTTGTGTGTTTAAACATTTTATATTCATAAAAATTGATAAATAAAGCCTACATATAAAATTTATAATAGAAGGAGTTAATTTTAATATGTGAGGTATTTTAATTTAAGCTTGAAAACCAGTGATAACCAAATTTATGTTATCAGTTACTCATTAAATAGCGGAACTCAACTCCGCGATCTATCTAGTTCAACTATTGGAAACTGAAATATTATAAATAATAGTTTTCACCTATGAGAATGAACACCACGACCATTGTTCATACGACAGCAGCATGTCGTGGCTAAATTACACAAAATATTCAAAAACTGTAATCTATGTGTTATATTATATATTTATTTATAACTAAAGTTTCATCCAAATACGTTCAGTAGTTTTGAAAAAGTAACAAACACACAAACTTTCGCATTTACAATATTACTAAAATATTATAAATATATAAAATAAACTAAAATAAAACAGTAATGTCACATACAGTGTTTTCCGTTACAGTACGCCTAACCCACCCCGTCTGTTGGGAGGCTTTTACGTGATTTTATTGCCTCGCCTCGCCTTCAGTGAACTTCGATAGAACGTCTACTTACATATACGTTAGCCTTTGTATCAATGAATAGCTTTTGCATAACGTTATAGTTGATATGCCTTTTTTAAAGGAATTAGTATTTTTTTATAGAAATAAGACAAACGAGCAGAAGGACCACCTGGTGTTGAATGGTTACCTTTACCTATTGCCTATAATATGGTGGCCTTGGGAGCCAGAACTATCAGAACCACCACGCTCCCAGGGGAATGTAGGGGTGGGAATAGGGTAAGCTGGCTTACATGACATCGGAACAAGACCAAATCATCAGATATTTGGCGGATCGTTTTTGTCATGATAGTGGTCGTGAGCCAGTCGGAGGATGAATCTCCTACCAACAAATTACTGATATACCCACCTCATTTACAGGACGCTACCCAGCAGCGGAGGGGAATTGCTACCAAGTCCTCTCATAGAAAAGTTAAATAAGTCAGCGAATATATATATATATATATATATATATATATATATATATATATATATATATATATATATAATAATAAATATAAAATAAAAACAAAAAACTATTAAAATATGTTTTTGATTTTTCTTTTCGTATTGTCTTATCTTCCAAGCTCTTTTGTCAATATGGGAAGGGCTGTACCGAAATATGTAACCTATGGTTTTGTTGTGGCAGTAATTATATACATATGAAGAACAATATTAACTAAGTGTATATAAATGTATTGTTATCATGACCTAGGACCTACTAAATTTCAGATCAAGAGGACACTAAAAAGTGGCAATTTAGTTTGCAAGATTTCACTTAAAATAATATAACAATTATATATTATGAGCTTGTAAATTAATTATTACCTACAATTTTAATAATGAAATACGTTTTGAATATAATATTAAACAAACTGTGATTTTAGTTTTCAATAACACTTAGTTATATATATTTTATTATATATTATAGCTAGAGGCCATCGTGGCGCAGTGGGACAACGTCTGACTATAATCGCGATTGGTTGTGGTTTCGATTGATACTCGAAGTAACGATTGTATTTAATATTAAGTAAATTGATAAAACAATGAACGGCGTTCAAGTCGCCATTCACCACGCCATGTCTTTACTTTCAGGCAGAAAGCATTCAATAGAGTGCCCTGACACTATGTTATCTCTCACTAACTTGGTATGCGGGATAAAGCTGAAAAAAATAGTTTATATGAAATTATCAGTTGAGTTAAGTATTTGTGTAAAATTTCAATTTTTAAAATAATTCAGATAATATCCATCCACAAGGTTGCCAGGGATGCGTTTTATTTGATGTTATTACTGTACCAGACGGCTGCATTCAGTGAACTTCGGTTGATCATATAGCTTTATACTTTATAGCAATATATTTACATCTACATTTTATAGGTATATGTAATGTATGTATGTATGTTAAGGTTATTTGAGATGATATATTGTTTTTCGGAGGATTTTGAGGATCTAAGTTAATAACGTTTAAAATGAAATAATTTAATCATTATTATACTTACTGGTAAATAAATGTATAACATTATTTTAATCTTCAAATATGTCTTTACTTTAATTTACTTTATTTATAAAAGATAAATTTCAATTCTAAAATTTATCCATCTGTAATAATTATCTTTTAAATAAGTAGCAGTTGTGAGTTCGATTCCCACTCGGGGAAATGATAATACAATGAAATAATACGGTAAGATAAAGCTAGGCGTTGAGTTTGCCTCTCAACACGCAATACCTCAAATTCGTGTGGAAAATATATAATGGAGTGTCTTGGTTCTCTCTGATTATCTAGTTATCGTATGGTAATAAAAATGAGGCGTGAGGCTCTTTAATATTAAAGGACATATGTTTTTTAGCTTTTCTGACCAGTTTTATAGGAATGAGACAAAAAAAAATAAAAAAAATTCTACATATTATATTTATAAAAAAATTATAATATCCATACCATACTATACAAAAACCCATTAATTATATACATCAATTGTAATTCGAGAACAAAATCAAAGTATTTAAACATACATGCACTATCCCCACTATAAATCAAACGCCCCTCCCATATCCGACCGCCATCTTTGAGCTTCCGGAAAGAGACAGGTGATATTTTGTATGTATGGAGCTTATTTAACGAGCTTTAATAAATGTTTAAATAAAGCTTTGTAAAGCTTTAAGTTATAGCTTTTATATGGTATTTGAAATGAGACATAATTATGATTTTTCTTATGAGACACTCATTTTTGTATTGATCTCGACTGATAGACGATGATAATAGATTTATTTTTTATGAACACTTACGACATTTTTTTATTAAACAAAATTAAATAAAAATTAATTACAAATTTATTATATTATATATTTATATAAATAAATATTGTATATTTATATAGACTTTCTGATCCTTTCCCTCTCGTATATTCATATATCCAAGTATACATATGATATAGACGCTATGATTTGATATGGAATTTACTTTATACCTTCTATACATACCTACCCTCTCTACACTCAGCACGTAAAGCTTATACACCTAACAAGACCAAAATTTAATTTTCTAACTTTCTGCGTTGAACTGAAACATTTATATATAGGCACCTATATATTATTATGTTAGGAAAAAGCAATCTGTGTTATTCTGTTTTACATTATAAGCAATCCAAATAGTTAATATTGTGAAAAAATCTGGCCGAGGCCATCGTGGCGCAGTCAAACTGTGTTAGACCATAAACGCGACAAAGTGGTACAAGCAGGGTAATGCTAGGCGGGATAAAACGTGAAGTAAAGTGTAAAAAAAATTGGCACTTTGTTTATGTTCTAAAGTACTTGGCCTATTATTACATTAATAATACAAGATATGAGCTGAAAAACTTAAAATATTTTTATTGTTAAATTTATTATTTATATTCATATATCACTATAGAAATAACAATAAAAATTTTGTATTTTACACGTCCTTTTATTCATATACGCATATGAAATCAAATAATAGATATGAATTATGAAAATAGATTCTTTAAATAAATGTACAACTAAAATAGTAGCGGTGTAAAAAATGGTCGCTACGTAATACCTACAACAGACCCAAAAATAACGTACACACAAGTAAATGTTATATCTATATTTAACTATCTATATATAAAAAGAAAAAAAGCCACAGACAATACAAAAATAAAATTACCCTTTTCGCGTCATAATTGAAAAATAAAATCAACTGGATCAGGTGCGCGTCTCATCTGTTCCACATCCCTAAATCCATTTAAAGCTACCCCTACGTACATATATGTATCTCTTTCACTCGCATACAAAACTAGCTAGTTTATCCCTCTCTGATCTGATCCAAGTTTAGTGGTTATTGATTCTTTGGCAACGTTTTTAGCAATTTTGAGTTTTATCACGTAGAGATAGAGTCGAAATTTGAGATTGCAGTTAATAATGTAGACACTAGAAAACACGACCCTAAGCCTTTTGAATTTGAATCCATACTCGTTCAGCTTAAAAGTTAGAAATGCTTTCATTAATTTAAGTAACGGGAGTTGCCACTTAATTCCTAATGTGGTAGAGTTCACAATGGAGTGACGTCACGGGACAGCGGGAAGGCGATTAATGGTGGGATTGTGAGGGTTTAAGCCTGGATTAAAATCGCATTAATCAGTGTCTATAGCTTTAACTCTGGTATAAACAGTTAAGTGTTAGGGTACGATGTTGGGTTCTGTACGCTTATCTACATAATAGATTACCTGTTCAGTAATAGTAAATACTTACTACCTGTTACTGGTCATTTGTAAACGAATATATAAACATTAAATATTTATTTATATTTTACGAGGAATAACACAATGTCTATGAAACTAGACCTGTGGTTGCGAGACAAAATTGTGTAAAATTTACACGTCTCCAGATCAGATGACAATACAATATTTGCATACAATATCTAACAAGATCTTTAATTTGTGAGTTTTTAAAATATATGATAGACCTGACTACTTGTGACCACTGGCTTCTGTAAAATATTCGAAACGTTTGGTTTTCAAAAATATGTTTTCAAATGCCAAAGTATATGCGAATAATCCGTTTAAAATAATTTCATTAAAAATATCATAAACTTTCCTTGTCAAATGGCTAGAACGACGAATTCAATCATTTAAAAAAATATTTATAGTTTAATAAACTTGACTTTCACCGAATTCTTGACATTGTGTGTTGAGTGGTGGAACTCAACGCCGCACTTTGTCTTTACCAGAGCGAGGAAGTGAAAATAATTAAAATAGAATCACTCTCCCGAGTGGGGATCGAACTCACAACCGATCGCGTTTACAGTCAGACGCTGTCCCACTGCGCCACGACGGACCTCAACTATTTTTTTGCTCTTATTAATTAACAGGAGTAAATATGTCAATATAGTCTATATTCTAAAAAAATTATGTGTGTACTTTTTAACTTTTTCTGTAATAAATAACTACACTATTTAGAGGATTTTTTTAGAAGTAATATAAATAATAATGACCTATTAATATTATAACGATTATTATTATTAATTTATTTCAATACATATACCAACAACTGTTAACAATTCCGTTCTCGATGCTCCCGTCTTCAGACGTAGATACATTTACAAAACGACGCGGATTAAAATCCAAAGTCACTCCATTAGCATTTCATTTTATAAATGAATTCTGAGATATTTACTTCTCAAAGTGATTTTAGGTTAAACCTGGTTTGAAGTGAGGAATCATAAATAAATTTTGTTTGCTTGATGTTTGTATCAAGTGTCGAAAAAGGTATTATACGTCTTGATAGTTTATTTTTTGTATAGCTTTAAAATAATAATATCTTAGGTAAGCTTTTAGATTCACTAGTTAAGTATTTTAGTTTAGATTGATAATGGATTCGATTTTTGCTTATATAAACGTGTCTTTCTATAAAAGTAACTGTTCACTATGTACAAAATAGATAGTATACAAAAAAATGCTATACTTCACTCATATTACTATACATAATACTACACACTAATCAATAGTAACGAAATAATTTAAAATAAAAGTAAACGTTTTCATACTCCGAACGTAATTATAAATAAAGAATTCCCAATATATATATATATATATATATATATATATATATATATATATATATATATATATATATATATATATATATATATATATATATATATATATATATATATATATATATATATATATATATATATATATATATAAATATATATATATATTTATATATATATATATACCGATTTTTCTTATTATTTCTTATTTTTTAAACATGCGAAATAATAATAAACAACAATACATTTCAGAGTAAGCCAACATTGCCAATCAAACTCCATTCGATTACCATAACTCGAACAATGCAACATTGATCCAATTTAACGTGAAAGAATGTGACAAAAAGATTCGGTATAATGAAAGCGGAGGACGCCCCACGTCGAACACGGAGGTACTAATAATGTATAGAAGTGGCAAGCAATAAATATATAGTTACCTATTTAATATATAGGTTATATTTTAATATTTTATTTTACAAAAAATGCTTTCGATTTTTTCCATTATCTCTGATTAACATCAGAGATAATTTAGTGACAACACATTCCGTTCTTCGCTATATGGGGTTATCTAGACATTGTGTTTTGAGTAACGGATCTCAAAGCCATACGTTCTCTTATCAAAGTAGAAAAATATAAATCATTTAAATATATAATCATTCCCTTGATTAGAGATTGAATCGACTACTAATCGTGTTTACAGTCAGACTCACGCTGGATGTCAGTCTGAGAAGTGACATAACTGATTAAGAACATTTAGTATGAAGTCAATATCGTTTTGAACGTATTAACAATTGAGTTTTACCAAGGACAATACCCACTTTTTTATTAGTATAGTATGTTTTTTCAATATCCTCGTGTTTTAAACAAAATTTATTACAGCCGGAAATCCGTATCCTGTCTATTAATTCACGCGCATTATGTCTGTATACCAATTCATAAATACGCAAAAATATTTGTTTTATAATAAAATCTTAATGAGTTAGTAAATCTAAAATACCAATTATAAAGTAAATACAAACATTTAATACTAAGTATTTGAATTATTTAATATATTTATAATGTCACATCTAAACATTTGGTAGTTCTACACAAGAGAAAGGACTTTATTGCTTTAAGCTTTGCATTATTTTGCTCTCGGCTGTCTGTGCAAAGTGTAATTCGGTTACTTTGAGATGCTGCGACAATCTCATTACGCGGGTCCCGAGTCCCGACGGTTGTCAAACGCCTCGTGTTCATTAACAGTGGTTTTAATTTACCTACCAAGTTAGCAAGTTACCTCTATGGCGTATACCGTCTTTGTTATGTCGATTTTTTTTCTTTTACACTTGGTTTTAATGTTATTCAATTTATTTTGTGTTTTGTGTTTTGATTTGTATATTATTCTTTTCTATTTTTTTTATATCTTAAGAGTGTCTAAGACAAATATATAATATTAAATTTAAATGCTATACGATACATTTAGAGTATAAAAAATTGTGTGCTTTGTATATTTAATATCATTAATTTAATGATCAAAACTGTGATTCTTACGTTCATATTTAAATTTGTTTGTTTTGTTTTTTGATAGGACCATGATCATGCAGTAAGTAGCACAGGGTCTATCTGAAATATTATTTATATTCAAAATATTTTCCAATATCATCGCTTGGTTAAGACAAACCGCGGCGTTAACTACTTCTACTCTACGCAATGTCTCAGCCGAAGACACTGCGTAAAGAGCGGACCTAGCGAGAGTACATAGATATGCCTACTGCGCCATTATGACGTCACTCCATTTCCCATAAATTACCCCATATTTACCACCTTAACCCTTCATAACACTACGTCCCATTATCGTCACGTGATTTATTAAAGACTAAAGTAGAAACAAAACCGCAACGCCGTAAGCTGTGTTTAATAAGTCACGCCTACGTTATAATGATGGCGAAATTCGTATTCGCATAGATAATTATTCACAAAAACTACAAAGCGTCGCCTCAAGCGTTACATTCAAATGAGCACCCCCACTGACTACCGTGAAGTGGGGACGGTTGACCACACGCCTATTATATTAATTTAGATACTTATTCGCGTTGGCAACCCAATATTCAGTGTTTTAATGAATTAATTAATTATTGATAATTATATGTATATTAAAATTGTATATTTTGTCATTTATTTCGTTAATATCGTTAAATTTAGTTTTAATTTTTTTCGCAATTCTATCTGAATTCAAAGTATTGTATTGAGTGGTGGTTTTCTACGCCGCGCTTTGTGTAATTAGAGTGGCGTAGTATATAGTGTAATAAAACTGTTCAAACGAGTGGGAATCAAACTCACAACCAATCGCGTTTACATCCAGACGCTGTACAATTGTGCCAAGTTTGACTTTAAGTTAATTAATACTTACTAGGAACCTAGATGAAACTTCAAGCTAAAAGCCACGAATAATGTATCAGTAGAAATCAATTATAAAGAACGTAAACTTTACGAATTTAATATAAAATTTTTCAAAAAATGTATAAAAATTTGAATGCAGCGGTATTCGAACCCGCACCTCTTGGATACCGTCCAATATAATATAATATAGCTATACAAATGCATTGTAGAATCTGCGTTGTCCCTATTTTTCTTAATAATAATGACAAAAAATATCTCTAGGGTGCTGATTTACCTATACAGAGCGAGAAAATTGAAATGGTTTAAATATAATCTTACCCCCGAACGGGAATTGAATCTACTATCAACTAAGGTGTTTACATTCAGATAACATACATACCACTGAACCAGCGAGGCTCGAAAACTTATAAAGCTCAGATTCGTAGAAGTATCTTTTGAAATGACATTAAAACAAACATTGCAGTTAAAAGAAGAATACAATTAAGCAAATATTGGGATATTTCTTTTAAAAACCAGCATGAGCATAAAAAATACATATACGAGCACGCGTCGCCACGTGCCCACACCGCGTGTATACAAATTAGGGCTTAGGGAACTAAATGTTTTAAATATCGGGTTAAGTCGCGCATACGATTGTTAGTTTAGTATGGTTGAATGGATTTAGTGTAATAATTTAAATGGGCATGTTTATAAAGTTGTTAGGCTGTTTGATGTTGATAGCACGAGGGAGGTAAAAAGAGGTCTTTTAGAAATTTTAAGTTTATAGTCTCTGGTTATTGAGGTCCTGTAGGAGGTACATAAATATTGTACTCTTTATTAGCAAAAAGTAAGAAAGACTTAAATAAATTATTTAAAATAAATAAATTATTAAATTACATATTTATTTCTATAGATTGTTCCTATTTTTTTAAAATAAGGCTAGTGAATTTTAGTGGTATATAACAAAGCAGCTTCACGTTTTAATCCCGCACAGCAAGGTAGTTAGAGACAACCTAGTGTCAAAACACTCCGTTGACTGCTTTCCGCTCGAAATGGAGAGATTCGTGTTGATTGACGAACTCAACGCCGTGCTTTATCTTACCAGAGTGAAGGAATGCACATAAATTTTAAATAACAATGACCCGCAAGTGGAAATTATTTTTTTAAATTCAAGTGTAGAATATTAAACAAGTCTAATAAATTCTTTAAATTTTAAATTCTTTATTAAACAAGTCTATAAAAGTTAGACAAGTCTAATAAATTCTGTGTGAAACAAAATTTCCCATATAAATTACTAAATTGAACAATAAAAATTAAATAAGAACTATTATAAATTTAAAGTGACTTGATTCTGAATTATTTCTGACTTCCCTGCTTTATGGGAAACAAAACCAATAAAATTTCCTAATTATCTTTCAATATCTATATATTGTTGTAAACGCACCGGATATACGGTGCGTTTACATATCTATTGCCAAATTACCTTTACGTTATAATCGGTTTTGGTTGGTTTTTGAACCACCTAAGGGCCAGGGTCTGACTGTAAACGCGATCGGTTTTGGGTTCGTTTCCCAATCAGGGGTATGATTATATAAACCATTTAACACGCATTGTCTACAATTCGAAAGAAAGCAGAGTACGGAGTGTCTTAACACTAGGTACTTCCTTCCGTGTCTACCCTGCTATGTGGAATTTTATTAAAAAATATGTTTATTTCACCGTATTCACTTATTTAAGCGACGATATTGAGTTATGCCATTAACCTTAATAAAACATATCATTTAAATAAAATCTTTGATTTTCGCCATTTTTACACATTTTAAATGAATCTATTTTAAGCTGATTAATCGCATATATTTTGGTATTTATTTCAAAATACTTTTTTGGAAACTTGGCACTTCGAACACTTTACAGTAGTCCGTGGTCACAAGTAGACTGGCTGAAAGCGTTCGAAACGTCAGGCTTACAAAAAAATATTTTCGAATACCAAAATATTCGCTACAAATTCGTTTAAACCAGTTTCACAACATATTAATACAAAATTATCTCTATCCTGTTACATTCATAGAATGCGTAAATAAAAAATATTCCTTAGCAACGCACAATGTCTCTCATATTGAATCAATTATAATACATCGGTACGGAGGGGTTGTCCGCTTGTCCGTAGCAATATCTCTTGCCTAATTGATTTTGCGTGTGATGGGGTGTTGAACGCAGATTTGTACGTCTAAGTGTTTTGATAGGTTATGACGTGATTGTAGCGTGGGAATGATGTGTTCCTTTACCATTGTTTGTGGATACGAAAATATATGTTAATTCCCTTTTGTTTTGTGAATAAAAATATTCATATTTTGATTTGAAATAATAATTATATATTTCTTTTAGTTTTATATGTTTATTATCAATAATATTTTACAGACTTAAAATAATTTTACTGTTAAAAACTCGCTTAAAGCTTATTTATATATAACCATTTATATTAAAATAAGTTTTTTAAAAGATATAATATAACAAAATAAAAAATAGATACATGTCTGGTCCAGAAATAAAATATTTGTACTGTGCTTACTATATGTCATACAATTCAATCAATTCAAAATACAAGAACTTCAAATTTTAAGGAAGTATATTCCTATTGACGTACTTAGTATCAGCCTGTATACTATATGATATAATTTATATAAATATGTTTATTTCACTTTTACTATTTCGTGTATTTTTACAGATTAAAAGTTTTATGCCTTTTAATTATTAAATAAACAATAATTAAAATGGCGAAGTAATACAACGTCCTACGCGCGTGTGTTTTTTAACTTTTTAAATATTTTTATTGTGAGAAATAAAAATTGTAAAATGTGTAAATTACACTTTTAAAAAATGCTAGAACACGGCAGAACATAATGAAAATTTTAAAAAAATATTTATATTCGTCATATTATTTATATGTCATTTACTAATTTGCTGATATTTTTTTTAATTATTATTTTTTCTGAAATAAAGAAACATACTTTCTCAAATAATTCGTTTTATTTTTCATTATTTGCCTAGAAAAATTATAAAAAATAAAAATTTAAATATATATATACGTTAAATCACATTCGGAGATGAAGTTAAAACGTAAGGAACGGGAGCTTCCTGATCGCACAATCTTTTTTATAATATAAAATGTCAAAAATATGTAAAATTAAAAAAGAAAACTTACCGTCTTTATTCATTCCCATAGCAAGACATTTCTTGAGGCGACACGCTTGACACTGGTTCCTGTGAGCTTTATCAACTACACAACGCCCAGTGCCGGCCTGACATCTGAAAGAAAAATAAAAGGTAACTGCCATTCTAGATCATATTTCACATAAGATAATATATAAAGCAGCTTCATGCCACAAATCCCACATAGCAAGATAATCAAAGATGACATCAAGAAGCTAACTCAAATAAATAACACTGTAATAAATAAATAATTTGATAGATAAATATGTATTTATAAATAAATAAATATATTGTAATTACATCTTAAATATATTTTGACGTTTCGAAATAATCTCACATGAAACTTTCTTATACTCTATAATTCCAAAAACGGCTGTTTAATAAGGCTAGAATATATTTACAGCAAAATATTAGGTAACATTATAAACAACTGTAACTGAAAATATAATTATATGAACAATAGACCAATATGAACGTAATAATATTAAACTATATACTTATTATGTACATAAGAAATCACTGAAAGTATTAAGAAAAGCAATCAAAGTACCGAAGTCTGAGAGGAAAAACTACTAAATGAATTTGCCGACGAAGTCTAATAAAGATTAAAGGTATTTCATTATACGTAATCCGTCATATAATAGGCTTAGGTTGGTTGACATTTGTTGCAATTGGTTATTTTTGGGGGGAGCGTATGATGTACATTGAAGAACACTGGACCGAGAAAGCTGCCTTATGGTACGCCAATTGAAATATCATTTAGCCAGGGCTACTTTCCTGCACTTAAAGTTCAGTTTAGTTTTCTATTTGTTAGGTTTCATATATGTCGAGTCTAATATTATATTATTACTATGATTCGATGCTCTTTATAATTAAAAAAAATGTTGCCCATAAAATTTGGTTGCGAGAAATTTATAATTATTGCAACATTGGCAGTATAATAAACTTTCGGTTTTTATTCTAAGCCCGGAGGGCTAAATAGAAAATTCTTTCTTAAAACGGCTATATACTTGCCAAGCTTAAAAATTAACGTAAGCTGTGCCTTATATGTTAGTCAGTTTGTAAGTGACAAAAATGTTTTAAACCCATTAGTATATTATAATAAAATGTCTAGTTTTTTATTTTACAATTTCCTTGGTTATGCGTCAAACGGGGTTAACTTCTGCATGCCAGTACCTACTTAAGATGACGGTAAGCTGAATATCAAGAATGGACAATTCCTTTAACCCCCTTCTATTTCTCCCATTCCTTTAATTCTCTCTCTGCTTAATCTCGTAATAGTGCGAAATTTAGTATTATATAAAATTAGGAATAGAAATTGCAAACATGTGCATTATATATATGCACCATCCAGCTTTTCTGACACGAAACGCTATAAAAAAATAATCAAATTATATCCAACTAGACTAGACAATGTCTTATTAATTTTTTCCCTATTTCTTTCATTACAATGATTAAATCATAATTATACACGTTTGATACTCGAATGATTTCTAAAGCTAAAAATCCACTTGTAAAAAAAAGATTGCAAAAATCAATTTGCCCCAGATAAAGAACCACATGTCACACTTGACCATAAGGGCGCTATATTAATAACATTATAGCGGGTGCTACATTAATTGAAAGGGGCTCGGAGAGGGCCAAATGTTAAACTGTTTTTAATATTATCTGCGCATCTACCCTCAATTTGTTGGTATTTGTTAGATGAATAAAAATACACATACAGTAATGTATTATAATATGTTGATATTTAAATGATGACATTATGGCCAGTAGTGGTTCAGCGGAACAGCGCCTGACTGTAAATGTAATCGGTTGTGAGTTCAATTCTCACTCCGAGGATTAATTATATTTATATTATTTGCATTTCTTTGCTCTGGCAAGACAAAAGCGCAACGTTACGTTCTATCACTCAACGTGCAATGTTTCGAAATCGGCCTAAAGCACAGTACGAGGTGTCTTGACGTATCAAGACTGGAAGGAGGAATGATCCTGTCTAACCTGCAATGCGGGATAAAAGCGTGAAGCTAAAATAATGAATAAAATAAACATTATGATGTTTATCGCGTGACAGTTGCGGATTCAATTCCTGCTCGAGATGCTTTACTTTTTTCATAATAATAAATTTTATTAATTCAACATACGTCATTTTTTTAGTTATCATTTTTTTATATTTTGTTTGATTGGCTAAATTAAATATTGAGTTCTCCCACTTAACTATTTTATTATTGAATTACCACCTAAGTATTATATTATTTATTAAAGATATTTAATATGTCGTCTAGAGTGAATGCCGCTTATGTTGCTTTATATTCCACAGAATAATAATAGCTAAATTCAAAAAAGATTTTACTTCTAATTTTTACCCAAAAAGGATTTGAACACACTACATTTGAATATACAAAGTATATTTTAATAAGTATATATAAAACGTATATTATAAAACGTATATTATATATTATTTAAAATATAAGCCCAGATGCAAGAAAAATTAGAAATATGCAAGGATTAAGTGGATTCCATCTCATCTCAGTCCCCCATTGTCATAGAGCTTACAGATGTGACTTGGTGGCAGGTTTTTGATGGGGATCAAAAGATTTTCTGTAATTGTAAATTAATTTTAGGGTATATTTGTTTGTTATTTTTTTATATTATTCTCTAGTTGTTTCGAAAATATATTTTTTTAATGTAAATATAAGATGTATGCTAATTTAAAAAAAATGATCCGGCGATGTGCGGTGTTGAGTTCGACCACTATACACTAAGTCTAACGCGTTGACGAAAGAGTAAGGCTTGTACTATATCTTGTTAATTATTAATATAACAATAATTATTGCAATGGCCTTAAAAGAGCAATAGTTCCTTTTCTTGTATTCTGAGCAAAATTTTTTATAGATGCAGTTGCCGTCGGAATATATATGCTCAAATAGAACTTCACTATTATTGTTTTAAATAAAAAAAATATATATTAACTAATAAAATTGTAACGTAATTTAAAAAAATTCAATCAAAAAATCACAAATCATAATGATTTGGTTACTCCAATGTGATAATGCAAAGTGCAAAGTTTCCTTCCGGCATTCCACGTGAAACTTGACAACGGTGTCTTGAAACTAGACTAGATCAGTTTTACACTAGCAGGTATAAACGTAAAACTGTTTTTATTAACCAAATATATAAAAAGCTTAAAATTATCCAAAATTTCTAGCCCAATACGATTTCTCATACATACGTTTACACACACATTTCTAAGAACAGAAATTGAGCAATCATGACACACATTGTAACAAAAGCAATGAATCAGTAGCCTAATTTCAAGAACCATGTTATACGAGTATTATATCGCCAAATATTACTTTTTAGTTGTTAGTACAGGTGCCGATGATGTCTGTACTTAACTATGCATATATATATGACGGTTAGCAAACATGTCGCAAGTGTGACCTGGATGTATGATTTTCTCTTATTTGACAATCAAACTGTTGGTACAGGAGGCAAGCCCGATTTTCGACAATTACTTCCTTTCAAACGCACTAGAAATTAGGATCGTCTACTACGGAGCAGGTATTTTTTTAGTTGAGAGGAAATGACTGATCATATTTTTATTCTACGTGCTTGGGAAGCTTTGGAGACAGAACTACAGTGGGCGTTTACTAACTTTATAATACTATTCTCTGAGGCGTCTCACTCATTACGGTTTGAGAGGACATTGGTCATATAAAACTGTCATTGGCCTCTGTACTATGTGAGTTTTTGTGTATTAGTGAAAAAATGTGAAAATTATTATGTAGTAGATATTTCAACATTGAAATGTCCCTGAAAAATACCTAAGGAAGTCTTAAATGTAATTTTGACACGCATTTCCAGTACATATTTATACTGTTAATTATAAATATGTATTTTCAACTTGCCTTTAAAGACGGATTTTAGACTTGTTTAAAATGGTAGTATGCCCGTAGATGCGTGTAGTTCTTTCTTACCTACCACCTACCTTTCTCTAGCTACGTATATATGATTTCTTAATAAAGCGTGCTAAGATAAATCATGAAAACATTTTTTTTTTAAAAAACGTATAAAAATTTGAACGCAGCGAGGTTCCAACTCACGCCTCTTGGATAGCGCTCCTGCGCTATGACCGCTATGCCATGTGTTCTACTATCAGCTGTGTCAAAATTCTTATACTTTTGTTACAACTTATTTATGTTGTTAGCATCCCTGTAGAGAGATTTTTATAAATTTCTACTACTTAAATATTATTAAGAAATAATCATTTAACAAGATTGCTATTTTATTTTAATATTTATTATTTTTAAAGTATTATTCCACACTTAGAATTAGAATACTTTTTTGAAAACCGTATAAAAATTAGCGATCAGAGATCTTGGACGGTATCCAAGAGGCGCGAGTTCGAATCCCGCTGCATGCAAATTTTTATATTGTTTTTCAAAAAAGTTTTCTAATCCTAAGTGTGAAGGATATTTTAAAAATAGTAAACATGAAAACACTCAGTAAAAAGTGCAATATACATATACATATTTTGTTAATTTAATAATAATAATGCCATATTATAAAATACATTGACTGTCTCCACTTATTCTCTATGTAAACTTTAACTGTGTGAAATTTTATACTCTTGCATCGGCATAATTTTCATAATGAAAAGAGTTACAGTGGTTTTCCATTTCTAACATTTAAACGATCAGGCACTTTATTTTTAAACCTCGAATTTCTATGAGTGGTCCGAAGTATCAGGATTTATGATATGTATTTTAAAATAGATCAAATGTTCGCATTTAATCCGGTTAAAATAGTTTCATTAAAAGAATGTTATAATATTTAAGTAATACATAAAACTGATTCTCCTACAATTATTTATCAACTTCATGTTTTATCCCACATGCTATGTGTTTTATCCGACGGCAGGGTAGACGGGAAGAAACTAGAGTCAAGGCACTCCTTACTCCGCTAATTGACATTAAGTTGACATTACGTTTAAATTACGGTATTTAACGCCGCGCTCTATGTTACGAGAACTCGGAAATTAAAATATTTTAAATACAATCATTCCTCCGCGTGAGGGTCGAAAACACAACCGATCGCGTTTACAGTCCCACTGCGCCACGACCGACGTCATACAAATATTTGTTTACAAATAAAATACTATTTATAGAAAATAAGGAACAATATATATTGTGTATATGAAAATAAATATGTATACGAAAAATAAATATGTATACTTATAAATATATTTTATAAATATATATTATTATTCTTTACAAAGTATTAGTACAGATGGCAAGTATTTATTTGCTTAAAAACTGTACCAGAACAACGCAAGAGGTAACTAAATGTGACTTTCTCTTATGCATTTTCCACTAAGAATAATATTAAATCGAAGAAGAATTATTAGAATTTTTTATAGAATTTCAAAATACAAAATTGTATGTTTATTTTTTATCTTGATAGCTAGACAATATGCTATGTTTAATTCTGCCACAAATCATGATCTTTTAAAAAAAGCTAATATAAAGATATAATAAAATATATAATAAAATAATATTTCATTTGAGAAATACTGTTTTTAAGGTGACGGAACCTAACGCAGTTTGTTAAAATTGTCACGTTACATAAAACAAAATTATTGATTATGTAAGATAAATATTTCCTGAAATTATGATCGAATCACTCTAAGCACGATCAAAAGCGTTGGATCCTTAACAATTATGACACTAGGTTCTGTCTACTTACTTTGCTAAGCGTAAAGTAGATTTATTATGATGATAATATACCACATGACTTAATTGGATTTAAATAAAAATAGCTATTCTGTGTCACCAGTTAAATAGGTTGATTTTACAAAGCACTTGTTTCAACAAACCCAAATTTAGTATTACATGTTTACTTGATAACAATTAACAGATGAATGAACTATAACCTAGTGTAATATACTCGTGATGTTTATATATATATATATATATATATATATATATATATATATAAATGTCACATATATAGGACAAATCCTTCGGTCTCTTCAATTATTGCGATATTATTTTAATCTTGAATTTCCTTAGTTGCACATATAACAATGTAACATATAAAAAATTGTTTCAAGAGTTTCTTCTAATGGTTTTGATTTTACTTACGATACATATATCAGCACTTACTAAGTTTGTGCCGATGACCATATCCTTGTTCAGTTTCTTCTTTCATAAAATAAAGTGAACTAATAATATATAAAAATCAAAATATTATACATCAGTATAATATTAATTGATAGATTATTATACTTTTATCAATGATATCATTTCTAATATCAATTTTAAATTTTTGTAGCGGTTCTGACATTTTTTATGGAATTTTATTATACCTACTTACCTACCTTGTACCATAAATAATTTACTTAATATTTAAAGGCGAAAATTAGACATAATGAGTTTGTTTTTAAAGCTTGTACCGTGTGTCTATTACTGTTTCTTAAATAATTTTGAATGCTTTTGCGGATAAACAAAACATTATTATGAATTTATTTTGAGACAACTAGAAGAATACTTTAAATAATTTTATAACTGTATATTGTATATTATTATTAAACATTGTTAGATTACCAACTTTTAATACGTTTTAATTAACTTGTATCGCATGTGTGAATCTTGTAAGAAAAAGTTGCAACGGTATTTAGACCCATTTTTTGTTGTTTGTTTTTTTTTAAATACCATAGTTTTTTTACTTTTTTTACCTTTACGTCTTATTTCTAAAATAGCAAAAAATACCAGGGAACCTAGAATCAAAACACTCCGTTCTTGGCTTTTCACTCAAATTCGAGATGTTGCGTGTTGAGTCGTGGAACTACCGTTCTTCGCTCATATGAAAATAATTTTAAATATAATCTCTCTAATATTATATAGCAATATTCTTAAATTATATAGCAATAAAAAATTAATATATAAATGTACCTGTATATTAGTTTTCTTCTTACAGATCGCTTGAAAAATCCACTGCATCCGTTACACGCGAGGATGCCGTAATGCTTCCCAGAACTCGTGTCCCCGCATACAACACATACAAGTCCTTTACAGATTAAAAATATATATTTATTCATTAACCTAAAACCTATTTTATTATACATATGTATGTTTTTAAAACATTATAACACCAGCTTTGAAAATAGATATAAATTATAATTTCAAGAAAATTTTTAGACTATTAACTCTCAAATTAATTAAAAAAACGATTTTACGTGAATAACTCCATTTGCATACAAAGTAACTGCATGATATATTAATATTGTATGCTTCTATGAAAATGCAAATACTTAAAAATAAAAGTAGATGCTTAGAAATAAAAACATGTGAAATGAATGAATGTGTTTTATTTTAAATGAATGAATCATTCATTCATTCATTTGCTTTAAAATCAATGAAATATTAAAAAAATAAATAAAAAGTTATTTTATTATGTATAGTTACAATAAAGTAGATCAATTGATCCAACCTGTCTTACCCAGATGGTTGGTTTTCTTAGTGGGTGGGTCAGGCAGCCAGGGTCGAAGAGCTGGGGGCGCTAACGCAGCCGCCACTAACGCAGCTGATGTAGGCGGCGACCAGCGTAATGGTGATGTGCTGTCTTCTCCTACATAATGTTAAAAATATATTTAATTTAATAAAGAATAGTAAACTATTAGAAATATATATATATCAAAACTGGTACATCGGAATAATGGAACAATGTTTGACTGTAAACCTTCGATTCGATTGATTTCTACTTGGAGGAACATAGAAAAAAGTATTTCATCAGTTCATAACTCTGGTGTGTTAAGACGAAGCCTTACATTGGACCCGCTTAGTCGAATTAACAAATAGTGGCGCACATATTAAATATTTTTAAAGTGCTAGTCCACGCTTAGTATTAGAAAACATTTTTGAAAACACATCTTAAAATTTGATTGAAAAATCCCGCTGGATTCGAACTCGCGCCTCTTGGATACCGTCCAAGCGCTATGACAGCTAAGCCATGCGTTTTACTACGGGCTACTTATAAGCTTGTTACAATATATTCATGTTGTTAGCATCTCTGTATACAGATTTTTACAGAGCGCTTAAACGCTTAACTTATCCAAGAGGCGCGGGTTTGAATCCCGCTGCGTATATATATATATATATATATATATATATATATATATATATATATATATATATATATATATATATATAGCATGACTAAAATGTTAGAATTGTCACAAAAAATATTTATAACCAATGCGAATATTCGTTACATCACTACCTAGTACCGTACTTAATTAGTTTAAAATAAAAAATAACGGGGCAACGTTAACAATATGTAGTGAAAATATACAAAAATATAACTGCCTACTTAAAAATATTTATATGTTCCTATTTACTATCAATATCCCTGCAAATGTTAAAAAAATAAGTAAATCAAACTAATATTTTTGCATGACTTAAGTATCCCTACAGTAATATCAATAAACATTTAATATCAATAATAGTAATAGAATAACTGAGGAACCCTTTCTCCATAATCGCGTTTTTACTACCAAAGTAGGGGGACCACAACCACTGTAACTAGATATATGGCAATGGAGCTCTTATAAACTCATTAGAGTACAAATAAGGGTCAAGTAAGAATGGTTGCGTGAATCAATTAAGATATTGCTACCGTATAGACGTGTAAGGCGATTTGCACTGGTTTTATGTTTGATTTAGTTAATTTTTGAATGGGTGTGTGTATGAGATATGAGGAAATTTAGTTTAAAACTAACTTAATTTAGTTAGTATTATAATTTTAGAAATGATTTATAAAAAAATAAACTGGCTTCAAAATTAGAAACAGTTAGTGAAATAAATTAAAATAAAAAAAATTAAGATTCACGGAAAGGAAAACACACTGAAAGCCATCATTAGACGTGTGTTAAATCAGTCTACAAGAGGTAAATTAATAACAAAGACACAGAGGGCACCAATGTACTTATAATAAATTTCTACACATCGGCGAGAAAATTTACATTGTTCCTTTTATTTAAGCGTACATAACTTAAAGTAAAAAGGATTATTTCGATATGACAATAAGTTTTTGAGAAATTTGTGTATAAACATACATACTTACACTTATAAAAAACACATATACTTAGAAGCCTAAATAGATCATCATACTCAAATATTATTCAATTTTAACAATATTACATATTTATTATATATTGAACTGATAACCTCCTTTTTTTGAAGTCGGTTAATAATAAATAATTTTCTATTGATTTAAAATTTGGTTGGATAATCTCATACATAGATTTTAATTATCTATATGTTAATAAAAAACTCGCAAACGATTTTTGAACCCGTACTATACGTACTATTGGGTTTATTCACATTTGTAACAAGTGAGCTACGATGACGCCAGCATTACCTTCATTATCTATATATTATATATGTATATCTACCTATTTAATTCATAAAATAGTGTAATAATCTATAAAGATTTATATCCATAATAGATACTTACAATAGGAAGCATATTTGTACTATAAAATGTCAAAATAGAACAGGAACAGTAATAATTCGTGAACAATGAAGTCCCTCATACAAATGTGAGGCTAATGTTACTATACTTATTAAGTTATTGTATTGTGGGCTTGATGTCTATTAGAACTGCCAATTTATTTATTAAATAAGTGGTATTTTCATTTAAAAAAAGATTTCTTATAACTTAGGAGTCATGTTAGCATCTCTCCGTTCTCCGTCTGTTCATTCTGTGGCACACAAAAAAATATAAGCATCTTCATGCTTTATCCCGTATTGGAGGGGGTAGTCAGAGATATCCTAGATTTAAAACACTCCGTTGACTGCTTTTTGCATGAAATCGAGACCTTGGTTGTGAAGAAACAAATTCAGCGCTAAGTCTTACCAAAAAAAAAATTCCCCGAATGGAAATAGAACCCTCAACCGATTGCATTAACAATCAGACGCTGTTCCAAAATGTGTTTAAATTTAAATTAATAATAAAATACGTAATTTAATATTTAACTTACTTTATCGAATATATTGTACATAATAATTATAAGAATTCAAACCCGCGACTTGCTCACTTATAACAAAAGCTATTTAAAACGTCATATTGCAAGGATATCCCAATTTTTTTTCTTAAAGTAATATAGTTTACAATTCTACTAAAATGTTACTCTATTATCGCACCCCTTATGGGTAAATAAACCAACACAATAAAATCACTCTGATTGCCGAAAGGCAATTATGCTTAGCTGCCGACGGAATAACTCGATTTATTATCAAATGGCTGCTGCGAATATACTTTTGCCTATTTAAAAAAAATCGATTTATTATAATTTAGTAAAGCGTGGAAAGTATGATCAATATCTAACATCTATAATGTTTTTATGAACCCGACGTTTCAAACATTTTACAGCAGCCCGTGATCACTCAAAACCTGATTAAAGATTAACACGAAATGTAAGAAATCTTTAATTTAATTGATTATTATGTGAACATAGATCTCTATTATAAATAAGAAATTATAAATAATTAAAAAGTCTTGTGTATAATTCGCCAACGTGGTTCGTATACCAACTGTAGCTTAACTTAGCTTATTGAAACTAAAGCAGTTAGTAAGAAAATCTTTGTAACTATAAAAAAATTATGTAGAACTAGGTATAATTCCAGGTGTAATTAGAAAAAAAATTAATATTATTTTAAACTATCTTGCTAAACGATTTCTTAAAAATATTTTTAGGTACTAGTGCCGCCAGAACTCAATCTAATGTTTTGTCTGAAACGCATTTGATTTAATTCTTATAATTGTTATTACCTTCACGCTTATTATCCCGCATAGCAGGCTAGACAGAAAGTACCTAGTTTCAAGACACTCCGTACTATGCTCGAGACATTGCGTGTTGAGTGGTGGAACTCAACGCCACACTTTGTCTTACCAGATCGAGAAAATGAAAATAATTTTAAATATAATCACTCCCCCGAGTGGGGATTGAACTCACAACCGGTCGCGTTTACTGTCAAATGCTTTCACACTGCGCCACGACCGGCTTATTATTCCGAGTGCGGATTGAACTCACAACTATTAAAATTTATAGTCAGATGCTGTACCACTGCACCACGGCCTCAAAATTAAAATATTTTTTAAGAACTACTAAGTAAGTTCTACAAAAATAATATTTTAACATAATAAAGACATTATTATGCTAAAAGTATTAAAAAAGTTTTTTAAATAATTTGAATAAATGTATTACAAAACTAAATGTCACCATTAAAATAAAGATATCCTATAAATCAATACAAATTATAAGCTCTTGCCGAGCTCAGGTGTGCCGAGATTGCGGCAAATGCAATGCACAAGATTGTATCAGGAATCATTGTTTATAAGTAAAATGTGCAGTACAAAAATATAACAAACTGAATGAACCCGCGCTTAGAGAAGCGTTTGATTGTATGGCGAAGGTTGTAGGTTCAATTTTTACTATGAAATTATAATATAATAATGTGTTCATTTCGCCAATCGAGACGTTAGATTTCATTTTTGTTTGTGGCCATCGTAGCGCAGTGGCACAGGGTTGAATGTAAACAATTAGTTGTGGGTGCGATGCCCACTCGGTGTAATGAATATATTTAAAATTAATTTATCTTGTCATTTTAGAAAGTTTTAGAATAAAAAGCCCTTTCTTATTTTCATTTCTGCATTTTGGTTAACAACGACAAGATATAATAAGATAAAAGGCAGCGTCACCAATCAATATGCAATGTTTCGATTTCGCATGGAAGGCAGTAAACGGAGTGTCATGACTCTACGTTGTCTCTGACTACCGTGCTACCTACATATATACATAAAATTACTTTTCACATATGATTGATATAAATAAAATAATTAAGTTCCATATCTATGTATATATTTATAGCAAACTACGTTTTATATCTAAGTATTTACGAACACATATATCATATATAAAATTGTGACAGAACGACGGATATAAAGAAGGCTATATAAACGAGGAGGGACATAAAAGAAAATTGTATGAGACACATAAAAAGAGCAGTTTGGGAAATTGGAAGTCGCGAGCGAAGTGAATCCCGGGTATCAAGATAAATCAATGTTTGTTCAGAGTATGGCACTTACGGAACTGAGATGAACAGAGAGGAATCGTCTTAATAGATTTTAAAAATGGTTTCGCTTATTTATAATGATTTTGTAGATATTAAATTTAAGAGATTTATACTTGTACTTGTGTACATTACCCAACTGGCAATATTTAACCTTTCTATCTTCTTATATATATATGTGTGTGTGTAAGTATGTGTGTCTTCATAGACTAACGATTCCGGACATTCAGAATGACATTAGCTGTATTTAACGAATCGTATTGTTACGAAAATATATAATATATCAATATTTCACAAATAAAAATGTAACCTAACACTTGAACCTAAGAAAATTTTATACCTAGTTTTTATTATATATTAGTGTGGATAGTTTTATTCCAAAAAAAATCAAAGTATATATTCAGAGAAAAAATAATATTGACAGTCTACTCCACGATTTTTTGAAACCAAACTGAACGCGGAAACTTTGTCGCTTGCCGTTTTATTCGGTTTTCTTTTGACGCGAAGCTCTTGAGCCGCCCTGATTAATTCGCTTCTTCCCTTCGTGAACATTCTAAGAATTCTTTTAGACGTCCCCCCGACAAGATTTAAAACATTATTTTAATTTAAATTAAATATTAAATTAAAATTTTACTAATTATATAAAATTCATATACAATACGAAGAAAACCTACTTTTAGTGGTAATAATGAGCAAAAAATATTTTTTTCAAAAGTAAAGAATTTTCATGACAAAAAACGAGTGAAAAATAACTAAGTATTACTAATTTAATTATTACTCTTCTTCTAATAAAAATTATCTTACATTCAAAAGAAAATTAGTTTGATAATGTTTCTCATCAATTTATCAAGAGTATAAAAACATAATAAAACAAACAATATAAAATGTATTACAGCAATAGTACCTCCGTTAGTGTATACTTTGTAAATATATATATTTTTAACACCCTTCCACGTAGTAAAAAAATGTAAATCCATTCACTTAATAAGAAATGTTCGATAAACATATAGATAACATTGCTTGTAATAAATATATATATCGATTCACAATATACCTTAATACCTGAGTAAAACTACGCGACAAGAATAAGTTTTTATTTCACATTTAAATATTTACAGTTTAATAACGGTTTATTGTAATTATTATTTTATAGATGAACATGTGTTATTAAAAGGATGTAATTTAATAAAAAGCAGAGCGCAGCGTTCAATTCCGCAATTCCACAGTCAATATCTTGATTTTGGACAAATAGCAGTATATTTAGTTATTTGAGACTAGGTTCGTCATAACTACCCCCTTCTGTGCTGGACGAAGCATTAAACTGCTTTTTACATATACCTACAGCACGTAATCAACAAAACAGCAAGCAGATATATCAGAAAATCTCACAAAGACTCACAAGCGCCCAATACAGCGTTATTCAAAACGCAATAGCATTATTTGCAAATGAAATTGAAATTCCACCTGTTTTGTATTCAAATCCCGCGCTGACCGGGTAAAGTGGCAAATCATGGAGCGGCTGAAAATCAGTCAAATAGACCCCGAGATACCGACGCGCGTGTGCTGAATTACAATGATGTATTATAATGTCTGATCATAGGTAATTCCATTTGGTTTGTAATATAATGTTTAATGTATGTATAAGTTATAAGTGAATTAGGTTTATATTATTTTAGTTATTAAATGTTAGATTTTATTTTTTTAAATTAAAGAGAAACCGAAAAACACAAAGTGGCAAGACACTCATTTCACTTCCGTTCAAATTTCAGTGTTTAGGTTATGAGTAACGGAATTCAACGCCGCACTTTATACTAGTTATTTTATTAGTCTTAGTACTTACTAATAGTCTACTGAATATGAGAATAAAATAAATATAATTTAAATACGTTATAATCACCCATCTGAGTAAATAGAAAGGTTTATATCTCAGTGTATAAATTTAGAGCGTTTTCAATTTTCTTTTAGTTTTATTTATTAAATAAATAATGTTTGAAATAAACACATTGAAAAGGCTAATTGTAGGCTAAAATGTAACGGATAGCACTAGGGAATAAAAAAATCACATGTCAATCATTGTGGATGATTTATGTAGTAGCTTGTATATTATTGTTGATATAATTAAAAAAAAACACTTATATTTTGATCTCATAGTTTATTATTTAATTACAATAAATATTTACTAACGCCACGATAATTGCAACTTTTGAATACTATACTAATATAGTATAGATTGAAGTGTGCTCTTTTCCCCGTTGAATGCGCGAGATGCGTAAAGCAAAAATAGAGAATAAATAGAATTTTGAAAATTACGCTAATTTTAGTACGAAAAAATTAAAACATATTAAAAAAAACAACAATAATTAATACAATGAAATAATTTGTACTTTCTCGTTACAAGGAAAACAGGTTTTTGTTTTCAAACTATTGTATTGTTATTAGATCTGAACAAGTGCATGATTATTGCATGGCCAGAAGAACGTCCCTATTGGACCTTGCAATTATTTCTTATATTTTCGTCTAAGTAAAGCAAGTGAAGCTAATAAAAGCGTCTTATTTATAATAAAATATGATTGTTTAAAATGAAACTATTTTAAACGGATTAAGCGCGTATACTTTGATATTCAAAAAATCGCAAAAATTAAATGTGAAAAATCGAAAAGATCAAAGATATTATTAAAATATAATTTTTATTAAATTAATATTAAAAAATACATGGGATTTTTTTATTAATTTCGAAATGCTAACCAATATTTTTACATTTTTTTGCTTAATACTAATAATCACGAAAACATAATTTAGGTTAAACTTAGCTTTACCCACTCATTTTTAAACAGTTTTAACTTTAAATTCATATATAGTACAACATTTAACAAAAGAAAGAAATTTTGACTATAGTAAGGAGGTACTTGTAAAAATTGGAATAACAAAAATTCAGTTCGTTTCAATTATAATGATGATTATAAATTGACAGGCAGATATGTTCAAGTCAAATGGACATGAAATATTCAGATTTTATGAAAACTCCGAACCCGTACTTAATTATAAGTAATAATATTTATCTTAAATACTATATACATATCTTATTGTCTTTAAAATACTAAACATAACGAAAAATAACGTAATTCATTAAAAGTAAACAACGCTTAGTAAAATAATAAAGGTGAAAATACATTTACATACCTAAAATCTCCTTTCAAAACTTTAAGTTAATAAAATATACCTACTTATATTATTATTTTAAGGGGCGACTACTTTTTACTAAAACATAAACCAGAGACACTAAAAGTGTTTTTTAGACTTCACGCGGTACTTTTAAGCGACGGACTTAAACCAAGTATCAACATTTTTTTTAGAAATAGTTTAAGATAAATTAAAAATTATACACCTTACCAAATTACCTAAATTTAAAGAAAATTATTATAAGTACGTTATGATTTATATCAATTTTTTATACTTTTTCAACTCTAAATACCTATATCTAATACCGATTAAATCAATGAAAATTTATTTTTATATAAGTTTTAAACGAAAAATTTTAACTTATTTTCAAGAAATTTAATAAATTTCCATCTTCTTTTAATACCTGTCATTCTTCCCTCTTGGTGTTCCTGTGTTAATTGCAAAGGTGTTTGTGCCACTTCCATTTCTCTTTATAGTCTGCAGAATATTTACTTTTACACTCAATCACTTTATTGTACTTTACATTAGAAAGTAATTTTTCTTTTTCATACTATTTAATTAATAAAGAATCATTTTAAAATATTTATAGTACAAACTAGCACATAAATAAAAATAACATACACAAAATAATAATAATTAATTATTGATAAGCAAAGTCAATTACAGAAGACTAAATAAATTTAATTTTGACACACTGAAATGGCGCGAACGCGGGAAAATATCTATAGCTGTCACTTTTGACGTTTATTTTTTTCGGTTTGCGGCGAGCGCGTTGCTGGTGTGGCTGCGGCCGGAGCACTTTTGACTCGATCTCAGCGTTCACCGAAGGCGGGGCGAGACCCCGCCCCATTGCTTTTGATGTCCCCCTTCAGGGGGAGACTTCGATTTTGGGTCAGCTGTTAAGCGTCCGTTTTAAGCTTTAATTTGTGGCATTACGGCGCTGCGTCAGCCAGCCATTTAGAATAATGACGCTGCGCACGAAATTAAATGGTTATACGGTTGCCTTTTTATATTTACATTGTTTCTACTGTTTTTTTTTTGTTTTAGTAATAATTTTTTAATTTTAAATTGTTTTTTATTATCTAAATGTATTGTAACGCTGAAATTAAAATTAATTTTTAATGTATTATGAGTCAGATTGCCGTAGTCGATATTATTGTAAGTGCACACTGAACTGGTAATAAAATTTAGAAATGAAAATGAAATTATTTTTAAGTAAATATATTTTATACATATGGATATGTGTGTCTATAGATAACTACTTGGCAATTAGTTAAGTGTTTGTAAACATTCACATATTTTACCTAGATTAAATAAACAAAATATTCAAAACGAAAATACCTTAATATTTATCACCCATAGGTAAGTACACAAACTTATATTGTAAATCGTAAATTCTATTTTTATATAAAACTTGATATCTGATCTCCCTCCAATGACAAGAGGGAACATTCGCGAAGGCGTGGCACTCGCGAATCACGCCGTCAGAGAGGAAAAGTCAACAGATTTCCCGAGTCCCATCTACCAATCATGTTTTTATGTACGTAATGACATTGTGGTAAATAGGCATGTAAAAATACCTAAAAAGAAAAAGCTATAGATTAGTAAATAGTGAGTCTGATGATAATAGTGAATCAATGATTTGCGAGAATGTATAAATGTGTAACCAGTAAGTATAATATCTTATTATATTATAACTTATTATTTAGTTTCTCACTTGCATTTATATTCTTAAATTCAAAAAATAATTTAAAATACTCATATCCAGCAACTAACCAATATTAAAAAAAAACATACGAAAATATATTCAATTTTTATGATATATCAGTATGATAAATATTCTGATACGTACATAGGTATTATCGTTACAAAATACATAAATAAACAAACAATTTTACCCTTTTAATAAAATAGATAAGAATAAAACTGGAAAAATCCCTCTCAATCCTCAAAGGAACTCCAAAAACTACCCACAAGTCAATCGCCAAACGCTTCGAACCCCCTACCCCCCTACCTCCCTATGCCCCCCAATTACATCTCACCCCTTAACCGCGGTCTTCAGTGACAGTTCAATAAAGCACGGCGACCAATCGTGGCAAACGTCGCCTAGTATAAGCCAATAGGATTAACGCTGTTTCCGTCTCGTTTTTTCATGTAGTTTTTTACATCTTTTCATCCCATTCGCTCTCACAGTCTGTGAATTCTTGATTCGATTGCGATTGATTTCTTTATTCGAATTTCCTTTTGTTTTGCATTCCGCTAAGTTTCAGTTATTATCTGTGGATTAGGTTCTTTATAATATGCTTGGTGAATGTAAGCGCTTGTTGAGATTGAGACGTTTTAAAATACTTTAATAAGTATAGTAAGTACTTAATAGTATCTAAAGTTATAATTATTCTTTCTTGTACTTACATGTTTCTTTACTTAATTATAGATTAATAAAAGTACTGTTCTAGTTAAGTAAATATTTAGTTTACATAAAAAATACTTTCTATTTTAAATGAAACTAGTTAACCGAACACTTTACAGTAGTCCGTGGTCACAGGTAGACTGATTTAATACTTTCTAATTTATGTATATATTTATTTTCTTTTAAAGAAAAAGACCTACACCTTACCTCCCCAAATTTTTTGTTTCTTATTACGTAGACATTTTTTTTATCGTATAAAAAATAAAATTTTCTTATTCATTTACTTCTTTTTCTTCTCTTTAATTATGAATTGTTTGTCCGTAGATAAATAGACAAGTATGCATAGAACTCAATGTCCTTATAAATCATATATGTAGGTAATAGTCGATATAAGTTTAATCTTAAGTATTTAATTATAAATGATTTATATTGATTAAAAATAACAAAATCTAATTTACTAAGTACTTACATCAATGATATTCAATGATATTAAAAGTTTTAAAAGCTTAACGAGAACCACAAAAGTAGTTTAGAAAAGGTAGATATGCATAAAAATGTACAATTATCCTTAATAAGATCTTTGATTTTCACGATTTTACAATTTATTTTAAAGGGATTAATCGAAAATATTTTGGTATTCGAAAATATATTTATGGAAAACCGATGTTTCAAACACTTTACTCTAGCCCGTAGTCATAGGTAGTCTATCGAAATGTACTCAATTAATCCGTTTAATATAGCTTCATTTAAAATACTATTATACTTATCTCTATGTGCCAGTTACCTAGACATTATAAGGAACCTATAGATACTTGTATATAATATAAAAAAAATGCATTTTTTTGTACTTATAATCTATATTATTTACGTAGTTGCTTACAAGTTAGGAACGCTAACGAATTTAAAGAAAAATTATATATCATATTTATTTCAATATACTCTAGGTAGATCTACTTGGGTTTTCATTATGTCAATAAGTAAAAACAAGTTTATTTCCATTATTGCTTATCTTTATATTTATTACATTTGAAAAAATAGATAGTAGAATTTATTGAAAATAACCCGGCTCCATCTCTGCTATAAAGGCAGTCAGACTGGACGCAGTTCACAGCCGTCGAACGTGGTCTTATCCTTTGTTATTTAATACTTTTCAACAAGCCCTGAAATTCCAATTTGATCAAGAATCCCGAAAAATCCGAACTAATTACTCATGACTGAACGAATCATTCATTCATTCTATCGTACAAAAAGACTGAATAGTTTGATACGGAGATCTATGCGCTTACATCATTATTTTTCTAATATGGTTTGGAGGATCTGCTACGTAAACGTTTTGTACGATATTGAATGTATAAGTGAAATACGAAAAGTAAGTATAAGAAAATGTACTTATGTACGAGAAGTTTATGAATTTGATTTCCACTTAGGAAAATATTTTCTTGACCAAGTTAGACAGTACCTACGTAGTACATAAATATCTGAGAAAGAGAGCAAGCTGATTTATTAGTAGATTCTCGCTACACTAAATGTGTATAATATTATACATAGTAAATGTTTAATAATATAATTAGTTAATAAATGAAATTTAAATAATTTAAAACAAAATAAAAAGCATGCAGTTTTATTTTCTGAACGTCCAAAAAATTACCAACAAGTAATTTTATAAACACAAGGAGTCAGGTAAAGGCCTACATATAAAAGGTTGACAAGAATTCGATTAGATCTAATTGTATAATAAAATATTGCGAAGTCGACATGATTACAATTTGGCAGTAACATTAAATAGAGACGTCACCGACAATTATTTTAATCTCGGCCCAATGGATACAAATTGGATAATGGCCGCCGCGGGGCGCCATCCCGCGGAGATGTCAGAAGCAGGTGACATTTGTACTGTCACGGCAGATCGGGATCTGACAACGAATTTGGCGGGAATAGTTATCTTTTCTAGAAACTAGTTAGACGTCGTTACTTTACTCGGCTAAAAGTTTAGTGGAAGATTTATTTAGATGTAGACGGTAGGCAGTTCATAAGTGAATTGGTGAACCTGAAACCGCGGATATTAGTTTGTTGAAGTAAAAATGCTAGTAAAAAAGTAACAGTGAAATTGAAAATAAAAAATACATTTTGAATGGTTTTTCAATAAATTATAGTTGTTTTTAATATTTGTTTGAAAATGTATTGAAAATATGAAAAAATGCTTTAATAAAAATTCACGTAAAATAAAAAAATATAAGTATTTTTCTTTATGTCTAATTGTATTTAGCATTATTGCTAAATTCTATCCCAATAAAAATTTCTATTTATAAATGGTAATACATCCTCTGGCGTGCAAGTTATATAAATTAGTTAATATTTTTTGCTTATAAATAAAATATAGGGATCAGACTATATCAAAAATTAAATTATTAAACAAATGTTGACGTCACCGTCGTTAATAATTATTAATAGTGGGACAGGGTCTGACTCTAAGCGCGATCGGTTATGGATACAATATTTTAGGAGGGAATTATTATGCTCTGGTAGAACAGTGCGCCGTTGGGCTACGCCACTCAGCACGCAATGTTTCAATAAATCTAATAAAAAATCTTCTAATATAAACAAAAACAACTAAGAAACCACATATATATATTTTGAAACAAACATAAGTTCCTACAAAACAATTTGGTACAATTTAGAGCTAAAGCAATAATAGCAATTCAGTGAACAGGTATTGTGCGTTAATCACAATAACATATACCTAGCGTGGCTACAATAGCTAGGTAGTTGGAACAATCATATTTACTCACTGAACAATCGTTACATACCGTAGCCAAAGCGTAGCACTGATACAATTTCCCGCGTTTCAAACGTACAAAGGGATGGACAATGGCGATATGATTACATACAAACTGTTCACTCGATTAATGCTTCGCTATTCTGTATTATTAGCCATTCTGTGTGTATCCTAAAATGGCTAAGCATATTGATTATGTACTCATTCTGGTGTATAGGTATTATACATCCGACTAAATACTACTACTGCATCTAGTTGTTTTTAAGGGACTAACTAATTCATAAATAATTTTCAAATCTAGCGTATTGCAAGGTAAACATAAGAAGTTAAGTTAGTGGAAATTGTAGATTCATTTTCCTTTCTTTCACATCTATTTATATAAATAGAGACAATAATTAATTTAATTTATTAAAATAGAATTTACTAACAAAATCATCGGGCATTCCATTTTTTGTATCGCCAAGAAATGCCATTTATGCAGATCATTCGTGAGCAATGCAGAAAGAGTCCTGTTGGAACAAACTGTACTGTGGGGCTTGGGGCTCATCACCCACTAAAACCCAGGAGAAACTCTTTCTACCCAAATGATACGTAGCTTGGGACCAGAATCGTACGCTATTGCCACTACAATGCCTTGGAAGACGTCCCGGTTATTCCCAGTTAACGGCGAT
The DNA here is from genome assembly GCA_032432895.1 of Dryadula phaetusa. NCBI lineage: Eukaryota > Metazoa > Arthropoda > Insecta > Lepidoptera > Nymphalidae > Dryadula > Dryadula phaetusa. The sequence goes on along the minus strand of JAOYRS010000069.1, from coordinate 877,510 downwards.
ACATGATAAGTACGCTGACAACATTTCTCGATATGGCGCAGGTATTTGCCGTCGGTATTTGCCGAAGCCGTCATCACCTGCACCAACCTGAACGTCATAAACCGATATTTTCCGTTACCACCGAGGACTCTCGGTGAAGAGAAAGAGGAAGAGGATCTTCGAAATAGGACACACTCCGAACCCTTAAAAAAATCTATATACACTCTTTGTCAACGTTCGTCATAACCTCTATATGTTATGAGACTATAGGTAAAAATAATTCAATTCATTCATCAGCATATCAATATAAATTAAGTTATGTAAATATCAAACAGTATGGCATCCTAAGTATCTTAAGCTTGTGAGTGTACCCAGAACGATGAATCTGCGTTTGGCTGAACCAGGCTATATTAGTGTAAGTGGATAGGTACTTAATAAAAACACAAATCAATTTAAATTGATATTCCACATAATATTATCTGTTTTTTTATTACTTTTTCAAACAGCATATTAGGAGTTGAACAAAAATTTGAAACCCACACTTACCAATTATATATTTTGTAAGAAATTATTAATTTTATCATAGTGACTGTGAATTCTGTTGTCACTTATGGTAGTTATCTCTAAAATGAATTACAAGTGGAGAAAACATTTTTTTATTTATTACTAAGTAATATATATAATAACAATTCCAGTAACGAATAGCTAGACAGACTGGCTACTCCTAAAAAATGATATGTATTAAGTGTATACCTAAATAATATTCACAAAGTTTGATTTAACGCCATCTGCTAAAAATTTTACTTCTAATTGTAATTTCAACGTCTGACACATTTAGGTAGAGCAACGCGACATTATTGTTCATTGCAATTTGGGAAGATGGCAGCACTTTTCATTGTAATTTAGATTTATATTCATTGTAAGCAATATTGTAATAAAAATAATTACATATATGTAAAAATATAATATAATAAAATTTATTAATAAAAATTTACTTAATTTAAATTTAGAAAAGCATGTTACTTTGTATCTGTTACTTTATTATTTTTTCTATTTTCATTAGATACAAAAAATTAATTACGGTATTATTTATATTTAAAATATAAATATACTTTAGAGAAAACCTTACCTGATAATAATTTAATTAAATTATTATTTATTTTATCTTTTGCCAAAAAAAAATGAACGATATATAAAAAAAATAATTAAAGTGGCGGGAAATTATAAAATATTTTCGTAAAGAATTATAATGAATAATAATTATTCCCAAGTAAGTTTATATCGTAAAATAACTTATATATTTTCTAATATCGCTAAAATGTAATAAATCCATAATGCGCTTGTTTGTTTTGCGTGACAGCAACACCGTTGCAACTTGTATAGCTATACTAAAATTTATACACATGTAGGTCAAAGGAAAAATGGCTTAGTACTCGGAGCTCCTATTTACTGTGGTAAAAAATATAATTTTTAAGTTTAAATGGCCTTCAGTGATTTATGTCACATAAGTAACGCGTTTAAAGCTGTGGAAAATGAAGTTGATCAAGTAAGTACACCAGTGAGTGTTGTGAAAAGTGCTTTTTCTCAGGGTGTTGTAAATGTCCAATTGGAGCTGTCAACCTGACCCCATAATCTGAGAAAACCTTATTATAAATATTTGTTATATTCGTGTATTATGATAGAAACGTAAATATATGAACATGTGTTTTTGTTGAAAGTTTTTCCACCACCAATGCGTCTATTTGGAAAAACATTTATATATTATTCGAGGTGAACGGTGACATACGAATACTGCACACAATATTTTTAGAATTATGTAGCTTGCACGTTGGAGGACGTAATAAAAGGTATAGTTGAGAATCGTGGGCGCTTTGATTGTGATCTAGAATGTAAAATTAGTACAATAAGTGATTGTTCTCAACAACATGGCTTTAAGATTTATATGCGTACTGCGCGTTGTAGACTTTCTCTATCAATTTTATTGACTGCGACGTCCTTCATAGCGAAGTCAACAACAACAATAGATTTAACTAAACATTTATTGCATCATTATAACGTACTTTTCATTAAGTTTGCAAATCTCCTATATATACCTAGGTGGGCAGTGAGATATTAGTACTGAAACATTCTCAGCTCTATGCTCATATTCAAGATATCGAGTATAGAGTAGAGAAATTAAACATTAAATTTTCTATCACTAGAAAATAATAGTTAATTATTTGTATTTAATTATTCACCAAGTCAGTATCAAACCTACAACCATTGTCTTTACAGTTATAGCAAATGGTATGCATAATACATAGCTGGAACTTACGTATTATACTCAGACACTGCTGTTTACAATGAAGAATATTTGAATTGATAAAGCAGGTCACATCTTGACATAGTCACAGTTGACCGGAACGGCAAATTTATTTTACAGAATTCTGTGTTTATCAATTAAACTGAATGTGTATTATGATAATGAATGAATTTTGCACATATATAGTGTATATGTGTCAATAGAATGAACAATGCTTATTTTTAATATATTAGTATTAGTAGACTTTTTGTAATTTTACTATTAACTTTTATTTTGTTTTCTTTTTTATATTTAATTACAAATAATAAAAACAATTCACAATGGATTATATTATGAATTGTTATTATTGAAAATTATATTTTTATTAGTAAGAAAGATTTTATTGTCTACAAATTAGTAATGTAGCCTTATTATATCAGATATCTGCCAATGGGAGTCTTATAAAAATAAGTTTAGTAGTTCAAAAGATTAGCCGGAACAAACATACAAAAATTGTGAACAATGTTATTTTAGTTTTTAGATTTTATTTTAATATCATGGACGGACATTTTATTTATATTTACTTGTATATAAAAAAGGATATGAAAAAATATATTAACATAAATTTGAATAAAAAATACCTAAAAGTAAACATTAAAATTAAATGTTAACAGAATGTCATATTACAGCTTTTATCAAGTGTTAGTTATTTACATATTTTGAAAGCATTAATTAAATATGGCTTGTTAACTTGTTTGTGATATGATGTTAAGCGCTTTTCACTCAAAAATGAGATATTGTAAGTTGAATAGAGGACTCAACGCTGTGCTTTGTCTAACCAGAGAGATAAAAATCAAAATAAATTTTAAATATAATCATTTCTTCAAATAGAAATTGAACCCTCAACCGATTGCTTTTACATTCAAATGCTGTCTCTTTGTGCCGCTATGGCCTCAATACATACAAATTTTAACAATTTAGAGATAGACTGATGCAATGTAAAGATATTTGACTCAACTGTGTTGTTGTGTACATACAGTTACTGTAAGTTTGATTCCATTATTAAAATGTTTTTTTTTTTTTATTTTCTAATTTGCAGCATTGATCCTCACTATTAAGTCAATGAAATAAGTAGTAAAAAAATTGAATTGTAGTTTCATTTTCGCATTTGCTTGATTTCATAATAAAATATAAGGAAGACATTAATTTATAATAATAATATAGCCTTTCGTTTTCCAAATTTTTTAATTTTTGCTTGATTTCAAGTTTTATATTAATTATGCTGCCTTGTTGTTTCTTACGGCAAAGGCCTCTTCTGATTTCCTACGTTACTCTCAAATTGAAGATATTCTTGTATGAATTTGGTGAGAAATAAATATTTTCTTTATAATTTTAACACTACATGTTTGAAATTTATGCCACTTACCAATTGTTACATAAATATTCAATGCAGAATATTTCATTCTAATTTGAATATTGGTAGGAAATATGTTTGCATAAATTTGGCAGCTAACAGTACTGTAATTAAATTTTGTAGTGTTTCAATACTCCTTACGTTATACAAAGCTGTTATAATACCTACTTTCGACTTTTTTATTATTAGATTAGGAATTATTTCCATTTCGTCTACAAGAGCCGAGAATTGTATTTTGAAATTTTATAGTCAAACTTCATTCCACACTGACCTCTTGATTCCTCAGTTCTTTTTATAGTAATATCATAAATTAATATTATTGTAGAAAGAACTTTATTATTTTGAAGATATCTAGTGTTGATGCTAACATACTGGCAATTCTTTACTTTTGTATTGAATCAAGTTTATTTTTGTTATGAATTGCATGGTGTCGTATATATCGTGTTTATCACTATACAGAATTGTGGAGTACAATAAATTTTAAGACGCCTTTTTTTGCAAGTAGCCACTGTAGGACAGCATACGATTCTAAACGCGATCAGTTGTGAATTCGATTCCCACTTGGAGTGATTTTATTTAAATTTTATTTTGTATTCTCTCTCATTCTGATCGACAAACCGCGGCGTAGAGTTCGTCACTCAACACACAATCTGGAAATCTGTCCACAGAGTGTATTGACACTAGGTTGTCTTATCCAATTATTTTTTCTGTTCTCGATCTTTTTATGTTGATATTTTTATAATTATTTTATTATTTAATATGTGTGACAATTTTGGTGAAATCATGTTTAAATATATTTTACCAAATTTAATATAAACTTTGCAATTAAGTCATTTGGCGCTAACCTTATATGTAAATTATAACATCGCTGTACTAATTTTTGTATCTTTTTTTCCGACAAAAGTTGTAACAACCTTTTATGTATTTGAATGGCACAATCAGAATGGTTTATTTAATTGGCTTCTAAAAATACGTTTTATTTTTTTAAATGCATAAGGCAGTTTAAAAATTCTTCAGAATAATCCTTGTTATTTTTAAATGAAAGTATTTCTTGATTTAGCTGAAACATGATAGTAACGTATCTCTGCATTTATTTTTATTTTATTTTTTTTGCGTCTTCTGTATTAAGAGGGGTGTAATGAAAGATTCGGTGTTATTAACCGATTTCCTTTTATTATCTTTTTCCTTTTAAATTTCGTATTGCGTAGTGTAACATTAGATGTTAATGTCGCAGATGTCACATGTCGAAGGTAAGCACTTGCCATCAGGTGCTCCTCCTACTGTAAAATGACTTGACTTGAGAAGAAATATTTTAAATTTTAGTCGCGTGCGGCGAGTTCTAAATATGTCAATAATAATAATTATAAAAATATAAAACTATAATGTTACTCTTTCTAACAACCTATATTGTTTCAGTCGGAACGTATTATGGAAGAGAATGCCATGGTCCGGGACCTCATCACGAAGATCCTCGATGAAACCGGACCTGGAGAGGCGAGCGGGTAAGAAAATGTTTTATCATATTTACTGTTTTTAAAGTGTTATTCCACATTTAGGATTAGAAAACACTTTTGAAAAAACGTATAAAGTAAATTTGAACGCAGCGGGATTCGAACCCGCGCCTCTTGGTTACCGTTCAAGATGGTTTTGTTTTTTCATATTTTAATATAGTTATTTCAAATGTTATTCAACACTTAGGATGAACAAAGTTTTTTGAAAAATCATATAATAATTCGAATGCAACTGGAATCGAACTCCCGGTTTTGGAAATCGTCCAAGTGTTTTGACAACTAAGCTATGCGTCTAATTTTGACGCAGCCGGATGTAAAACGAATGGCTTTATACATATTTTGGTTGAATGAATTTATAGCCAATTTGTTCGTTATATGGGGATAGGCCTATCATTTAAATATTAACATTTTCCCTGAATATATCTTGACGTAATTATCGCTTGGAATGAAATAGTACAAACTTATCTTGTATCTCAACAACGATCTTAATATCGAGTATACTTCACTATTATTATACATTATTTATTAATTTGTGTCTAAAATTAGTACGGAAATGGTATTAGATAGCAGTGTCACGACGCACTTTTAATGTAAAGTCAACATGGCGGGAGTAGAATAGCGTCTAATTGTAAACGCCGTAGTTAGGTAGGTGGGTATGGCAAAGCGCAGCGTTAAGTTCCGCCTGAAAAGATAAAACATACATCATAGAAATTTCAATCTTATACACAAATATAAATAGTTAAACCGGACAATTTGTGATATTTTAAAGCTATTTTTTATACAGAATTACATTATCTAACGTAATTATTATAGAGCATTTCGTTGTTCCTATTTTAAGATGTTTAAAATTTCCAGCTAAAGGATTAAAATTACAGCATTTTAGTTTTTAATGGTGTCCGTTTTTAGTGTGCTTAATTTAGCTCCACCTATAAATATCTACAAATATACTATACTACTATATTTTAGAATTATTTTATTATTTTTATATGAACCTAATATCCTTTCCAGGATAAATATAATAACGAGATGTTTAGTTTAGTACTTATAAATTAATTAAGACAAATTACAACCAGTAAAGTAGTCACTAACAAATTTATTAGAAAAATAAATCGGGACAAGTGTAAAATTAAAACAAAAATAAATTACAGATTAAAAATAATTTATAATATTTATATATTATAAACAGAGATTATTTAGTATCTTATAATTATAAAACAAAAAAAAAGCGAAATCTTAAAAATAACTAGTTAATAATGTTATTTATACATATAAAACGTTAATATAGCTTTTGGTGTTATTATTTACTGTGTTTTTAAAAGAATTTATTATTAAAATGAGGCTTCTTTAGATATTTTCACCTCACTAACTGAGATAACCATAATATATAAGTGAAGTGGGAGGGATTTCTTTCCAATTTATTATTGATAAATTGAACCTAGTGAGAAATGCTCGTGTGTCCAAATAGACCTGGATTTTTTAGAAGTTAAGGTCATATACCTCTTGTTTTTTTAGCTTCAAACTTATTTCCCGCATAGCAAGGTAGATAGAAAGTACCTAGTGGCAAGACACTCCGTATTTCGCTTTCAGTGGAAAGCGAAATTCGAGACATCGCGTGTTGAGTAGCGGAACTCAACAAATCACTATCTTACCAGAGCGAGGTAGTGAAAATAATTTGAAATATAATCACTCCCCCGAGTGGGGATCGAACCCACAACCGGTCGCGTTTACAGTCAGATGCTGTTCAACTGCACCACGACCGGCCTCCGTATATATGTATCTTCTGCCCACTTAGAAATGTTACTTTTATGGCTAAATTTTTCAACGCCATTTTGTCCTGTCTCCGTCCAAATTAGTTGGAAAATTCGCATACAATTACGCAACACATAATTTTTTAAGCTTTTAATCATATTTTTATTATTCATATTTTTGTGTTTTTATTAAACAAATTGGTTATTATTTACGGCATTATTTCCTAATTATAAATTTTTGAACTAAATATATAAGGTTTAAGGATACTTAGATAAAAGATTCGAATTATAATATTGGTATCATTACTCTATCAAGCTTATTATGATGATGTGCAACGTATTTTTTAATTATTATATAATATATATTTTTTTAAATTTCCCTATATTACATATTTTCCATGTACTTAAGTATTTAAATAAGAGAATAAATTAAATTAGTTTATAAACTCAAAAGGTCGAAAAGTAAGATAAACAAAAATTTGCTTAAATAAACCATTGTATACGTTTTGATCTTTAACCAACCATACGGTACTAGTCTACAGCAATATACAAAGCGATGTTTTATTTGTGATGCTCAAAAATCAATAGAGAGGAAGCCGTCGTCTGTCCGAGCATTGATTATTCTATCCTATTTCAGGTTGCAGCCGTTTATTTTCATGTTAGAAAATCTCGCTATTTTGTGTTTTTTTTATTGAATAAACTCAGACAGGCTATTTTCTATAGGAAAATGGGGCGTAGGATAGTATTGTACGAGAGAATAGCTTGTAACGACAATACAATTCCGTTCCGTTCCCAATCTGTGTATGTAATCGTTTTGTGACGTACTTATTACGATGTTCATTTATTTTTTAGTATTAGACTGTGATTTAAAGCTTTTGGTGATATAAATGATGAATCACCTTAGCGTTTCTTTATTTTTAACACGTGCTTGCAGGAAGAGAAGCTGAGGGGAAATCATCACTCCGCTCTACTTCGTTAAATTCGAAATTATAATTCCCGTCCTTCTGTATATATTTTAGAAATGGAATAAGTGTTATTTAAGACAGCGACTTTCCTGTTACAAGTCACGCTCCTGTCTCGCTCGTTTAATTTTAAAAAATATAAAATCTTAGAGTGTTTTATTCCCATGGAATTGTTAGTTTTAATAGTATTGGGAGTACTTTCTTACTAAGTATATCTTTCTGAACATTGCTAAATCATATAATGTTGACAATAAGTGTTAAGCAAATTATGAAAATCCTATATGTAGTGTTTTTAACGCATATAGTCCTTGAACTAGCGCTAAATATAGTACAGTTCCGACAACATTACAAATCAATAACTCCAAAGCAAAGCATAAATCGCTGTTGGTAGCGACAAGTAGCGCTTACGTTGCATTTATGGATTGCATATGCGTATGATGGAGGCTCTTTTCTATGTAATGAGCATCCATTACATAGAAAAGAGCCTCCATCCATATTTTTTATTGTCTTTAAATAGGCACATATATTTATCAATCAATGTTCTTGCTAAAAATCTAATTGGGCTGAATATCTTTATCTATATATATTTGTGAGAAAATTAAGTTAGATTTAGTTTAGTTGTAGTAAAGTACTTAATAAAAATATATTTTTTAGCTTTACGCTTTTATCCCGCTTAGCAGGATCGATAGAATGTACCTAGTGTTAAGACACTCCGTACTTCGCTTTCCGTCGAATTTGTAACATTGCGTATTTTCTTTTTGTTACAGTTACGAACCACCACCGGATAAAACTGTGAACAGTGTACCACCGAGCACAAACCAATTTCCCAAAGCCGATGAAGCGAGCTCATTTATGCCTTCTCCTTCCTTCCCCTACAATAATAATTTATTTAACTTTAGTAACGAAAATGGCTATAACTTCCACACGCCAAATGGATTTAGCGTAAACGGCTATGTCAATTTTCCCGATACCGACGTAAATTCCCTTTTAACGATAGATCCAATAAGCGATGATACGGTGACTCCTGAACAGCTAAACTTGCTCCGTCTTGCTGCCCAAGAAATAGGTGGTGCCCAATTCCAAAGTCCAAATAAATTTGACGATAAGTTCTTCAATTATTTTGAGCCCAACCAAAGAAATTCGGTACCGGACGCCAGTGTTTTCCCCAGCCCCTTTCCCAGGCCTAACAGTCTAAACATAGACACGAATTACAATTCTAATCTAGAACCCCCATACAATCATAGGTATCCAAATAAATTTGAGAATGGTTATTTAAAAGAACAGAATCAAGATGCTGATTTGTTGGCATATTTAAACCACCTGAGTATCAGCGAGCGTCCTAGAGACGACATGCTCCAAGCTGACTTCAAAATGCCTTTGGACTTAGGCTTAATGCTCAACCAAGACGATTTGAAATTGCAAGAGGAGAGAAACAAAATGTTCTTCAACGGCCGGAATTTCCAACCACCGAATAAATTTAATGGGGAATTTTACTTGAACGACGTCGTGGCGCAAATGGATCGCAATATGGGTCAGAATTACGATTTTTCGAATCAGTCAACGTCAATGGGATATAAGCCGAACGGTTTTCATCAGGATTTTTCTAGGCGTGAAGTTGGACAAATAGTGCAGGGAAGAGATGGTTTTCCTAATATGGGCATGGATAGGAATTCCTTTGAAAATTTGGGTCGAGATAACCAACAAGCTTTGTTAAGGCAACAGGAGTTGGCCCGGCAAATGAGTATGCTCATACGGAGTAGACCACCACCGAATCAGTTGAATGTTGACGTGTCGTTCTTACACGAAAACCCAGCGCTTAACTTTGGTAAATATTGTTTTAATTATTTTAAATTACTGAATTGATCAGAGATCATTTTAGAAACAAAGGAGAACCTAGCGGAAATTGAACGTATGGCATAGTGGCGCTTAGGCACTTGGACGGTTTTCGAAAGGAACAAGTTCGAATACCGTTTCAATTTTTATACGGCATTTAAATAATTTTTAAAAATTTGAACGCAGCAGGATTTGAACTCGTGCCTCTTGGAAATCTAAGCCATGCGTTCTACTACCAGCTGCATCAAAATTTTTATACGTTTTACTACCACTTACTTTATTGTTACATATTTCTGTTGCCCAAGGATTATTAACAAATAATCGTTTGGTAAGGAAGAACGTTATATATTTTAATATTTTACTATTTTTAAAGTATTATTCCACGCTTAAGATTAGAAAACATTTTTGAAAAAATGTATAAATTTTTATATAGAAAAATATTAATACAGTATAGGTTTGTATGAGGTATTAAAAAATTATGCACTATGACGATAATGATAATTCCTTCATAGTTACTTGGCGCTTTTCTTAAATTATAAGCTGCCTTTTCTTATTTTCTTTCCTCAAATTAAATTTAATATTTTTTTACCACTATTTTATATATAATATCTAAATTATATTCATTTTCAGCGATCATAGGTCCAAGTCCGCCGCACATACAGCCAGTATTACCGTCGCCCATGTTGGACATGCCGGTGTTAGCGCCGTTCTATGCTATGAGAAATGTCAAGTAAGTCTGTTTTTTTAATAATTTAATATAAAAAAGTAAAGTAAATTAAAAAGTGGGAGCAGAAAATTGACGTGTTTTGAAACTACGTTCCTTCTGAATACTCCGCTATCTAGAAAAACTTGAAAAAAAATCTTAAATAATATTTTTAAGCCAAAATTTTGTTAAATTACTTTTGTAAGGATTTTGAATGATTTTAATATCACTTTATTAACAGTGTGGCAGTGTAAATTTCATTAAAACCTGGTGCCATTCGTACCATATTTCGCAATAGGTTTATAATTTTTTTTAGTTATTAACTAAAAAAAATTCGTAAAATACTCTAGGATTGTCAACTATATTGATTTAACATATAAGGCCGGACATCACGCAGTGGGACAGCGTCTGACTGTAAACGCGATCGGTTGTGGGTTCGATACACACTCGGGGGAGTGATTATATTTAAATTATTTTCATTTCCTCACTTTCGTAAGACAAAGTGCTGCGTTAAACCTGGGGTTCATATAATGTCTTGAATTCGGTGGAAAGCGAAGTATGGAGTGTCTTGACTCTAGGTACTTTCCGTCTACACTGTTATGCGAGATAAAAGCGTGAAGCTAAAAAAATGTATAAACTTGATGAGCAGCGGCACCGAGGAGTTCATTTCGGAGCCCCACGCGGCGCCCGCCAACATCTCGTCGTCGAGCATCCTGCACGCGCGCCTGGACGCGTGCTACGAGCAGTGGCGGCAGCTGGAGCGCGAGCGCAAGCGCACGGAGGCGCGCCTGGCGCTCGCGTACCCGGGCCGCGCCGTGTCCTCCTCCAACTCCATCCCCGTGCCGCGCCTGCCGCCCTGCCCCACGCGCGTGGACCGCCTCACCGTCGACATGCTGCGCGAGCATACTAAGGTACCGCACGAACGACACACATGACTCACACATACACACATGACACATACATGACTCACACACACACACACATGACACACACACACACATGACACACACACACACATGACACACACACACATGACACACACATACATGACACACACACACACACACACATGATACACACACATGACACACACACATGACACACACACACACATGACACATGACACACACACATGACACACACACACATGACACACACACACATGACTCACACACACACACATGACTCACACACACACACACATGACACACACACATGACTCACACACACACACACACACACATGACTCACACACACACACACACAAGACACACACACACACACACACCCACACACACACACACCCACACACACACATGACTCACACACACACACACACACACACCCACACACACACACCCACACACACACACCCACACACACACGCACGCACTCACGCACACACACGCACGCACGCACGCATGCACGCACATGACTCACTCAACACATGCATGTAAATATTTTTTTATTAACACAATATATCAAGTGTTGATCGATTTGTGTATTGTAAAACTAGTCGCAATTCTGCATTCAGAGCTAGCCCTGTGTTAATTTATTATATATTTACAACGTGTACATGTATTACGTGTGTATGTGTGGAGTCATGCTCACTATGGAATGGAAACATATAAACGCACACACATATTCGCTTTGAAAAACTAATTTTGTTGATAAGTTAAGAGAGCATTCTTAATATGTTAATGTAATAATTATTATTTTCAGGTATTAACCTTAATGGGTAAAATGGAGACTCTCCGAGCGAGTGTATGCGTTGCACAAAACAAAAGACCAAATAAATCTGAAGAAAGTAAAATAACAGTATTAAAGAGGGGACAAGACAATGTTGCTGATAAGGAAATCGATCCCGCTACCTTTGACCCGGCTAGCTGGAGGGACGATGTCAAGCATTTAGCTGAAATGTATGTATTGGAAATTATTATTTTTTGTGTATTATAAAATGTAAAATTGTGCTTTTATGTTTCTATTTCTTTTAAGAATTTCTTAATAGAAATTTCCATGACAATAGATCTCTGTTATTATTTTCTTTTCCAACTAACTACATAAACTGATGCTAAACAACATTAATAAGTTGTAACGTATAAGAATTTCGACGCAGCTGGTAGTAGAACGCATGGCTTAGCGGTCAGAGCGCATGGACGGCATCCAAGAGGCGCGGGTTCAAATCCCGCTGCGTTCAAATTTTTATACGTTTTTTCAAAAATGTTTTCTAATCCTAAGTGTGGAATAACACTTAAAAAATAGTAAATACTACTAGGAAGTTGTTTTTTATGCACAGTAGTTTTGACTGTGCATTGTTTATGAATTATTTATTAGTAACAAATTTATTTTGTATTTATATAACTAATAAACATTATTGTGTATTGTAAAAAGGATTATCCAGCATAGGAGGGTAGATAGGGGGTAACTAGTGTCAAGGCAATTTAATGAAAGTTGTTTCCTTCCCCAGAGCGCCTCACAGCGAGGTGGAGAGCGCCATGCTGGCGTGGCGCAGCGCGGTGGCGGGCGTGCAGGCGGCGCGCCGGCGGGAGCTCGCGCCGCACGCGCCCCACGCGTCCGCGCTGCACGGCAGATACGCGAGGACTGACCGTTAGTGCTCATTGTTTGCTTGTTCTACTTTTTTTGGTTGAGGAAATGTATAGTGTGCTTTGTTTGTTTGTTGGGTGTGTGTGTGTGTGTGTGTGTGTGTGTGTGTGTGTGTGTCTGTGTGTGTGTGTGTCTGTGTGTGTGACTGTGTGTATCAAAATGTTATATCAAAAGTCACACATATGACCGTTCTATTATTAAGCGTGAAGTATGCCTTCTTTAATACGTGGCCGTATTAAAGAAGGCATACAAGAAGACAGTCTTCATAGAACGTGAACTTTTTGAACTTCTCTTGGCACTCTCCTCACTCTGGCTCGTGCTGAGCTGCATCTTACTATTGTTTTCAAGTTCGTCTCCAACATATCCTTATAGTAAAAATTCCTTGAATGCGCATAAAAGCCAGCCATGTACAAATGAAAATCTTTTCAAGTGTACTATTATTTCATTGCAAATTTTAATTTATCTATGTAAATAGTTTCTTAAGTTCATTTATCTCTCTCCAGAACATAATAATAACAATAATAAAACAACCATTCCAGCGATACTCCAGCTAGCGGCGGCAGTGAAACAGCTATGCAGTAGTGCGCGTCGCGCGCGCTGCGCCATGTGGTGTGACCTCACCCTTACCGTCGCGCTGGCGCCGCACCACGTCACCGTATGTACTCTAATATATTGATATAAGAAAGTCATTTTATTGTATCTAAATACAGAAGGATTATTGAACATCGCGCTTTTATCCCGCATAGCGGGGTAGACAGAAACTACCTAGTGTCAAAACACTCTGTTCTTCGTTTTCCACTGATTTCGAGACATTGCGTGTTGTGTGGCGGACGTCACTACTTATCACTTGTCATTCATACATACATATTCTTTTTATATATGTATGTAGGAATGACAAGTGATAACTAGTGACGCCAGATATAAAAAAATTGTAATGGTGTTTAAACACGACTTTTTGTCAGTTCGAATAAAACTTCAATTTTGCTGTCAATTGTATATTTTTTTAAAACCTCAATTTTAAATGTATGTTCACTTTTTTTAATTTCCAGAACGACATTTCACCCCCATTGTCACAACAGTCGACGTCTCCGAAACAATTGTCACAAGAGAATTCGCCTAACACATCGTCTAAGACTGCGGAGCTAAAAGATGTATGTATTGACTTTTTAATTATTCTTATTTTTTATGGGTAAAAAACTTTATTTTATAACAAAGTTATTAAAATAAAAAATATTAAATATGAGTCCACCCACTGAGTAGGATTGAGCTTTTCATATATAATTTTAATAATAGCAACTGATAGTTCGAACCTTGCTGAGAAAATCAGGGGAAATTGTTTTATCCCGCATGGTAGGGCAGACAGAAAGTATCTAGTGTATAAGATAGTGTCTAAGATACTCCGTACTCTGCTTTCCACCGAGTTCGAGACGTTGCGTGTTGAGTGGTGGAACTGAACGCTGCATTTTGTCTTACCAGAGCGAACAAGTGCAAATACCTTTAAATATAATCACTCCCCCGAGTGGGGATCGAACGCACAACCGGTTATGTTTACAATCAGACGCCGCCACACTGCGCCACGACCGGCCTCAGGATATACTATATCCTGGAATTTTTTTTTTTCAGGATAAACCAACAATCGAAAACCAACCCAAAACCGATGCGAAACAAGACAACGAGAAGAACAAGCCAACCACCGACAAGAACCAGCGTCGACCACAAAACTACAGGAAAGTAAACAATAGAAACGATTTCTATATAAAAAATCAAAGGTACGACAATAGGTTTGTTCATAGGCATCCATATCATTACCTCGCCACGGGACCCATAAATTAATTACCAAAAAAAATCTAAGAAAGAATAATGCCGTCTCTTTCTTATTAGTTTAGTTAGAAAGGGATAGCGCTATGTATCTCATGTTGTCTATATCTATTGTATAGCTGTTCCTGTCTTGTTACAGTGAAAGAAAAGAGATAGCGAATTAATAACACTACATTGCTGTCTCTTTCTAATGTTATTAATAAGAAAAGGATGGCAATATTGATAGGATGATTAAAGCAATGTTAATTATGATCATTTTGGAGGGAAAACTCTTTGCTATACATGTATATTGAAAACATAAGTCACTTATCATTATTATTGATATAAGATAATGATCTAAAATTGATTTCATTTTGCGTTTAATGATGCTTCGTATGATTGGTTGGTTGTTTTTTTTTTGCAAAATGTTTATGAATTATAATAATATTATTCAATTGAATAATATAATAGGCATTTGGTATGATATATATTTAATTGTTATTATAATATATACTAATAATTCTACCTCCAAATATTTTTCTTTGTTTTAACATTTCAAATCTTAAATAGACTAGTGTAAGTGACTTTTGTTTTTGATTAGTATATAACATTCTATTTATTTATATTAATTATTGGTTAAGTTCAAAGCTTTTCATACAAAAATATAGTGTAAAAATTTAAGTATATAAAATTTTTATTATTATTATTATTATTAGAATAATCAAGACCAAATGAATAGGTCTTGTCGATAAAAGTGTTATGCACTAATATTTAAAATATGACATTTAAAAACGCGGCGTTGAGTTCCGCAACTCGACACGCAATATCTCAATTTCAGATGTTAAGCGCAGAAGAGAGTGTCTCTCTTTGTAAATTAATTATTATAATATGCTATGCTTCGAATTACAGGGACTTTGTTTACTTAAATAGGTTTTCGCTCTGAAATGATAGATTAAATGGATTTTTATACGACATAGAAGTAAAAATGGCAGATTTTAATTTAAAAATGCACTAAGACTGTGATTATATTAATGTATTAGTATATATTAAATGATTTTCTAAATTAATTTCCTATATACACTCACCTCTTGACAATATATCAAATTTTTTTATTAAATACAAAATCTGTCATTTTTTTCAACAAAATGATTGACGATACGATTTTTTAAATATATGTAATGCATTTATTTATGCAGCTTCTAAAGCGACCAAGGCTCAGCCTTTTGATGATTTTGACTGAAAGTAACGCGTTATTTAAATGAAATTTTAAATATTCCACATATTAATATTAGACATAGTTATGCAAATTATAATAATATTTTTAAAGTGTCAGGTTAAAAAAATCCTTATACAAAATGGAGGATAGTATGTGTTTAAAATACAATTTTTCTATAGACTTATATCTATGCACTGTTGACTTCCATTATGTCTTTCTCAATATTTAAATTAAATAATATAATTGTCACACTAAATTATTGTGTTATTTCATAATACTTAATTATTCATTTGTTTTGCATAACTAAGTCTTTATAATGGGAAAGAAGCGTTACAATGGGGCGTTGCAATCCTGAAATCATATCAAAACCGTTTTTTAAAAACTTAATAAATAACACTAATTAGCGTTAACTATGCATTTACACTCGAATATATTTATTATAATATAATTATTTACTGACCACATGATATATATCCATATATATTTATGTATATATGAAACATATAGATGTTAGTTTGTGCTTTGCATTACCTTATTAATCGTGCTTGGCTGGTTTTCTAATAAATATATAAATAGATGTCTAATATCTGTATGTATGTCCGTTTTGATAATATTTGATGTCCACTTGCCAATATATGTAGGTTGGTGTGAACGATAGTTAGGATTTATTAATTTTGATTTCTGAGTTTCATTAATATTTTCAATGTTCTTTTTTTCTAAAGAATTGGTAGTGTTTTTTATGTATACATTTAAAAGTTTAAATTAAAAAATAATTTTTGATATCTAGTCATCATATTATTGGCAACTTAACAGATGTTAGAGAATATATTAAATTTATATGAAATCGAGTACGGGTTCAGTTCCCGAGTCGTCCATTTTTGATTTATACAGTATCGTTCACTCCAATCCAGAATATTAATATGAATTTTTTACTAAAAATGTGATGTTTCTCAAACTATTTTATAAAGAAATTCGTGAAAATAATATATGTTATTAGTAAATATAAGTGTAGTATATAAAATGATACGGTTTTTGATGAATTTCTAGCTGGTGTGGGTGTTAGGATTTTAGAGATGGCGGCGGAATTTGTATTTTTTTTAACTTTTTTTTAGTTTTCGTTTATCGTTAAACGATTTGATAGTCAGTTCCTCAATAGATTAGTTAGTGATCGTCTTGCATTGCAATATATTTAATTATTACGGTATTTTTTTTAATTATACTGAGAATTCTTATAAATTGGGCATAGACTTTGATTTTTTTAAATTTTGATAGTTATACAATATATATATATATATATATATATATATATATATATATATATATATATATATATATATATATATATATAATTCATTTATTTTTCCAAATATATTGCAATGATGTAGACTAGCATCTGTCCATAAAAGGAATTTATAGGCATATATGTCAAGTACTGCTTAAATATACGCTTGTTTATGTCGGGTCTTTGCACAATTGCCTGATGGCAGAATAATAAAACCAAAATAAACTTTCTTCCATAATAAGTTCATATTAGGTTAAGTGTAAATGTTTAAAGCTTTTTTTATGACAATAACTCAGTTTTTTTATTATCTGTTGCATCGCTCCATAGACAAACAAATATGGCGGCTAATGTCAAAATTGATTTAAGTATACAGAATGTTAGATGGATTTTTAGTTCTTATTAATAGACAGTTATATTTTTTTTCTATTCGAGGAGACGATAGATTACAATATTCTATTCTTTTTTGTTTTTCACGTCTATGGAACGATTCGTATGTTTTGCATGCATTTTATAACCTCTTATGTACAAAAATATTTAATTTATGAAGTTAGTTCTTTATAGTCTGTCGGTCTTTTTTTTTAAATTTTCAAATATTTATTCGGAGAGCGGCTTTGAGTGGGGTTGGTGATACCACGTAGATTGAATTTAAATGTAGTTTAATTATTAGCGAATGGCCTAAATAGGTCGTTTACTTATGAATTGTCTAAATGTTAGCTAGATGTTTCAACGAATAGACCGTTTTCGATGTGATTCATTACTAGTATTAAGATTTCTAATATCGATATATCGATCGATTCGTTATCGATATCCAAAAACCAACCCCGTACTAAATGTTAGTACAATTGAATAGTTATAATTAATCGATTAAATGAATTTAAGCACAATTTAGTTTAGTGGTAATACGTTATTATATTATTATAGTTAGTTATTTTTCAAACTTTAATTTTATTTTCTTTTGGTTTTTATTGGTGTTCTTTTGTTGCCATATTAGAGAAACTATTTACCTCAATTCTTCTGATGCGATTTTTTCAGTAATTGTTGTGTACTATAAAATTTTTATTTTCGCTTTGATTGTATTGGAAGTTATCTGTTATATATATATATATATATATATATATATATATATATATATATATATATATATATATATATATAGACTCGTTTCTTGGGTGTTTATTATATATGAAAAACATAATAATATAAATATAAACATAATAATATATTATTAGTATTTAATATGTTTTCATGATCTTGATATATATCTTACAATACAAGCAAAGCTCTAGGTTGTTATCACTTTATTTATTTATCATTTGACAGATGAACTTGTTTAATATTAATTTTGTAGGTAATTGTTAATTCCGTTTGTTTTTTTTAAAGAGATACGGAATATTATAAATTTTAAATGATATACAGATAAATATAGATATATAGTTTATATTCACACTTTTATATTGATGTCAGTTTGGTAGAAATCGATTATTTATTTAATATCTTAATCGATTTAAAGTTTTAGTATTCTGTATCTGTTTTGGTGGCTATGATTGCAAATATTTTGCCTATCTGTGGAAATTATTCAAGAATTTCCTAAGCTTTCTCCAAATTATCGTTAGATGGCGTGTCGTTGTATACAAAATTTACTAGGTCAATAATTGGTTTAATTAATTTGTGTTAATAAAAATTTAATATCAATAATTTTTTCGTTAAATACCTACTTTCATGTTAATATGATTGTCAAAATCCCCATAATACAAAGCGACACGCCAATCTTAACGATTGCCCGATTTTTTCCCGCTCAAAACGTTCCTTCCGTCCAAAAAAAAGCATAGATTAGGCTATTGGCGCATTTTGTTTCCAAAAAAAAAGGAAATTAATATCGACAAAAATTCGGAATTTATACAATTATTTGACATTTATCAAAGTTACTCGGCAGAGAAAGTGCCAAGTTCCACTAATTTTTTGGTCAATTTAAAATTGATACGTCCGCGTCATATCAGAATTAAATATTTGAATAATTCATAGTTTTTGTCGATTTTAAATACGCCTGTGCTTCTTGCATTCTCTTACGAGATAGTCCTTACAGTTAAGTTCACTTGTAAACGTAATTAATGCTAAATTGTATGTATATATATAAATATATGTATACATATATATACAAAAAAAATCTCAATTTCTACGTGACCAACGCTTATAACAGCATATCTTAAGAATTGTGTGATATCCTAATTATAAAGAAATGTCCTTAGCCCTTAATATTGCAGTATGAACTAAACCAAAATCGTTCAGTACTTAATCTAAATAGAACGCTTACGTTATTATATATTATTAATAAGACGCTCTAAATATATCCTAATGTAAAACAAAGTTCGTCCTATATCCAATAGTTTGTCTGTCGTATTTTAATGCGCTATTTGAAATGTTCTATTTTGTTTACGAATAGTTAATTATTTTAATTAGTTTAAAGATATTTTCTATGTAGACAATTGATTGTTCACGCTCGATACGTTTGGGAGAACTTTATTTATATTGAAATTATAACGTTATAAAAAAAAAATTTTATAAGCCTCTCAAGGTGGATTTTGCTCATCGACGACTTCGCTTTACGTTTAATGCCATTATTGTTAGTTATTATTTTTAATATACTCGTGAAACGTTGATATATAGATCTTTCATTGTATCGTTGTTTGCGTGCGACTAAAACCTAAGATATATACGCTAGATATAGTAGATAGTGAAATTGCGAGTAATAATACAGTAGCAAAATTTTTTTTTTCATATTAATTTAATGGCTATTTTATATTTATAATCTATATATGAAATATAAGTGTTGATAAATGTTCTTGCAGAGTTTTATAGGGCCCCATGATACCTTAATGTTGAAGTGCTAGGGAAATATACTTTAAATTTTGCTATGTCCTGAATGTACAAAGCACTGAACACTTCTAGAATGTTCTAACTAGACATTGTTAGAAAACGCTTAGGAGACGTACCTTTAGCAAGACTGGGTTAATTATCTTATTTTTAGTGTGGTGGATAGTGTTATAGTCGATTTGAGGGGTTACTAGTGATTATGGAATACGTGTTGAATGTCTTTTGTCATATGTCTAAAAGATTTATAATCTCACAGCCACGAATTTAATTATAGTTAAACATCGATTTCTTCAATCGCAAACAGATAAGCGATATATCGAAGATGTTGCATCTGACTTATACTTGTTGTTGTCATAAGTAATCACTCAACACGTAATTGTGTCCAATATTAGTATTTCCAACAGATTGCTTCATTTCCTTTGAGACGTTGGAGAATTTATTTATGTGAATGTGGATCAATCTTAGAGCTTTATCGAATTTGATAATAATTTACGAAATGGATATTTATAGTAAAAATAAATAAATAAACATGAACAACCAAAAAAAAAATATGTAGAGAAAAATATTCATAGCTCACTGTTTAGATAGATATTCCTGCAAGGTCGATGTGTATTGTAGACGGATTTTTTTTTAATTCTATTTTCAACGATGCTAGTTGTGTAGTTAGTTACGTTAGTCATAGGCGGTTACGTCAAGCTTACTGTACGAGTAATAAAGTTGAATACGCGGATATGAACATAGCCGTTAACGATCCTCCAATACTATATTATATAATGTTAAATTTATAGCATAATATTTTATGTCCTTTATACTAAATACATTTGTGAGGTGATGGCTAGTTGTAACGTCGTGTCTTATGAATATTGTTACTTGGGCTTGTCGTGTCGAGAGTTGGCCTTCCATTGTGTAGACGTTCCTTATCTAGGAAGACCAGTCGATTAATATTCGATTAATTATATCATAATATAATAATAATCTCACACGCTATTATTGTTCGATGTAGAATCGATGTTTTCAATTATCGCGAGCACTGTCGATGTATAGACGAACGGTTACTCTTGATACGACATCTGAGTTACGGGCGCATAGCGGCGCCCAGCGTTTAGCATCGCGTGCACAAATACTCTATTCTATTAAAAATGTTTTAATCACTGTTTTTTATACTAAGACGTCGCGGTCGCGGCCAAAATTTCTATATAAGTTGCAAATGTTAATGTTTATAATGGTATGAGTGTGGACAATAACGGTGGTTAGTCCTGCTTTTAAGAAGGATTATTGTGATAAGTTGACGTCGGGTTATATGATACGACCAAATACAATGTGTGTGGAATTGTTTATTACATTTGAAATTCTGTGACATTTTCACTTTGTCTGCTTATACTTGGGTTTTGTTCTGTTTTCTATATGTTAGTGTCATTTCTAAACCATATACGTATTGTTTATGCTCTTTATATAAAATATAACCCGATGTCTAGTGATAAGTTTGTGAGCCAGTCGCTCTTCGCACGTAGGTCTGCCACCAACGTTTTTATCTATCTACATTTAGTTTAAGTTTAACGTTGCTTTTACGAAGTTCTACCGTAACAGTAGGGTTTTTTTTTGTATTGGGTATTTAGTGGATTGTCCATAATGTTTTCAGCGGTTGTTTAGCTTTCATAGAATATTTTTGCTACACGCCGGTTTCTGTCCAGTTTTTATAGGGAAAGGCATTATGAATTTTTGATAGCGAGGACCAATGTCTGGTTATTTTATATTTGATTTGATGACGGTTATGAGAAAATACAGGATTTATTTTGCCAGTTCCTCTTAAATATAAGTGAGAATTTCTAAATATTTTTATAGTTGTAAGCGATGAATTAAGTTTTTTTTTTACATTGTAGCTACTGTTTTTAAGTACGGAGCGACGGATTTTATTTGGAAACTGAGTGGTTTTCTATGCATTGCAACTGTTGAAATGTTTGCATTTTACACACGATCAATCCGTTATGTAAGGTGCACAAAAAGTATTAACTCATGTTTTGTTAGCTGGGATTATTTTTATTATTATTATTTGTTTTTCTCTGTTGCTGTTTACTATTCGCCATTATATAGTATACATACATATAATTATGTATACTTTATTACAATAAGTTCTATTTTCGCGGTGCTATATTCCCAATAAAACATTTCTAAGCTTAAGTGATTCTGTGTCGATACTCAAGTCGGGTGAACATATTGGAGTTGTACGAATGTTTGCTTATATGATATTTTAATATATATATATAGTAATCTCATTTAACGCTTGTCTCCAAATGACTTTCTTATTAACAAAAGATAAATATATTTTTGTAATTTTTGCTACAATCGTGACTGACGTCCCGAACTTATTTGAACGGTAGAATAATATTGTTATGTTATCGGTGTCGGGTGGTTGCAGTTCTCACGTTTTTGTATGTACATGTACCTACTCTGTTGTAATTCGCACCGAAATCTAATTTAAATGGTATTTTCTAAATGTATAACAATAGTAGAATATTAGATTTACTTGGTATTTCCTTTAACTCGATCGCTTTTAATATCCCAGCATTTTCTCGTAAGCAGACAGATACACTGCCACTGTTTTGAAACACCCCGTTATTAATGTATTTTTAATATTACACATTATTTTTATAATATTTTGTTTTTTTTTTTGTTATGACTTGTTGTTTAACTACGCTTTGTTTTGAATCAAATGTTTGCTAGTCCTTGAAAAAAAAATTGTTAGATCTGTCCGTTGATATGGAACGTAGATGTTTTTAAAATATATAAAATGAATTACAAAATGTATATCTAATCTGTGAATAACGAATTTTATGAGCTTATTAAAACTTAATTCCATGGTAAAAGGTTTAGACGCATGGGAATGTATTATCGTATGTTGTGGCCCTTCTATAGTATACGCCTCTTTTATTAAAAAAAATCGATTTTGGCAATATGGAAAAAATCATTGTTTTTTTTTAAATATGTGCATAAAATATCTAATTTTGTCAATTTCATCGAACTTGGCGTTTTTTTTTTGCTTTTTCGAGGCGTGTAATATAGATAGTGTTGTGTAAACGCAAGTGTTTAGAAAGTTGTTACGGAACAGATATTTCATAAGATGCCAAGTATGCTGTATGGACCAAGGAATAATATTAAGTATAGCTCTGCTGTCACAGTACATAGAAAATTTAAATTTAGATGGGATTTATTGCACAAATTGGGTGGTTAGTGTGAAAATGGCCTGTATTTTTTTATTTTGGTTCAAATTTTTGATTATCTTCGGAAATCATAATACAGTTTGGTTTTGTTTTTAAACTGACATAAACATATTTTTGTATATTTTTCATAGAAAAATATCTTAGTTAAAACCATTTTGGTCACTAACTGCCCATTTATAGTGTGAACCCAATTTTAAAACTCGACTACGCTAGGCAAATTTTGATGGTACTTTCACTTTTGAAGATGAAACGGCTGGCGTTAACTAGTTGTTTTAACTTCTCTCCGTGTTAGATCCATGTATACAAAATATATTTGTGATTAATGTTTTATTAATATAGTCGCATGAATCAGACTGATAGCAGCAGACTGCAGGTTATAAATGGTCGATTTTATCTCCTCGAAACTTGAATTGTTTAGCCTGTGTGAGTACGACGTGCGCTCAGTATTGACAGATTTAAAAAAAAAACAAACTTATACTATTGTTATTGTTTGTAAAATGTCACTTCTTGATACGCTTGTAAATTTTCCTATTGTTTATTGATGTGCTCATATAAAAGATAATATTAATAATTTGTTATCTGTGTTTATTACGCAGTTTAATTTATCTGTGCTAGAGATCGTATATTGAAGTGACAGTTGATTTTAAAATATATTTTGATTGAATGAATTGTAACTAATGAACTATAGTGCATATTATTGTTATTTAAGAAAAATGTTTTTGACATTGCCAAATTGTTTTTTTTCTCTCTTTATGACTGTTGTTTTTGTACTTGCCAATGAAATACTCTTGTTATTATTATTTGATATTATATTATATGATATATAGCACGTCTACTCACACATAACTGTTTCTGTAGAAACATACTCCTTTAGTCGTATCGGTGTTAATATAAATAGTTCACGATTTATAAATAGTGTTGCCATCTGTAATGAAATGTTGTGAAATAAATGTTAAATGTTGTAACAGACGGTAGTGTATGATTTCTCCGTAGTAAATGCTAGATGCAAACATGATGTTTTCTTACTAATAATTTGTTAATGTTTTTGGCACAATATTAATTACCTTCTGACAAAAATATATAATTATGAAAATGGGTGACGTTTTATTTTTTTTGGATTGTCTGTGGCTGTTTTGGTGTTCCTGTTTTTTTTTTGAATTTAAATTATATTTATTATTTTCAGTTATATTCATTATTTTTTTAAATTAACTCAAGAATTAATTAAATTAATAATATAACATTTGATACTTAAAATGTGACAATTTTAAATATTCTAAAAATACTTCTTTAAATGATGATGATAATTTACGATAATAATAATTACAAAATATTTTCTTTACAGGAAATAAGAGTTAAATATATTTACAGTGAAACTAAGAAATGAAAAAATTAATTAATTTATTTAAATAAAGTTCAATATTTATAACACATTGTAATATTTAATAAAACTATAGTATTCTACAATCATATTTTAGAACACCTGATGTTTCGTACACTTTACAGTAGTCCGTAGTCTCAGGTAGACTGAGGTGGCATTCGTCTGCCAGTTAATACAAAAATTAATTATATCAAACTACCGCCATCTGTTTCTTAATTGCCTCGCGTGCTGCCCTGGAGTCTTGCAGAATGAGCTCACTGTATCTTTGTCTCTGGTGGGGTAGGTTTGAGACTTTAAAGTCCAAGACAAACAGATAGAAATTAATCCGTTTAAAATAGTTTCATTTAAAATGTGTAAAAATCGCGAAAATCTAAGATCTTATTATATTATAATACTGTGATACAATATTAAAGATTTAAAAAAATTGTTTTGAATCATCGTCTCACAATAAGACAGCGTCTGAACGTGATTGGTTGTGGGTTCGATTCTCGCTCTAAGAATAATTATAATAAAAATTTATTCGCTTTATATATCAAAATTTATTTATTAAGGCGTTTTTTAGCGGAGTGCAGTTACCGGAGTGTCTTGACGCTAGGCTATCCGTTACTAGAGTAGGCTTTTTGGTTTTCGACATATATTTAATTAATATAAAAATATTAATAGGCATTGCATTTGCTTTAGTGATAGAAAATAAATATTAATGAAAAAAACAAGCAAATCAAAGTCTTTCAGGAACAAAGTCAAATAAAAACAAAATTATTTCATAAAATTTAATCTCAAAAATGAATTTACAAGTATTATTTATTCAAGCCTGATACTTATTTACATAATAATTAAAAAAAAATCATTCGAACGGGAGTAGTCTCAAATTGAGTAAATTTAAAATTTATATGGGAAAGACGTGCGATACACAAATTTTAATTATCTTCACGCTGTCATATATATTGCGTTCATATTTTATACGTTTTTTTCATTCGCACAGCAGGGTAGACAGAAAGTACCTAGTTCGAGGCACTCCGTTACCTGTTCTCAGTTCTATTGTGTTATATAGCAAAGAAATGAAAAGAAATTTAAAATTTATATTTTAATTATTATTAATTCTGAGTGGGAATCAAACACACAACCAATAAGGTTTACATGCGTCGCGTTTACCAATGTGCCACGATGGGTGACGCGTGACACGATGGCCTTCGAGAGGCGCGGGTTTGAATCCCGATGCGCATATTTTTATATACATTTTTTTTTCAAAAATGTTACATTACATAAATTAATCCAAATTCAACACAACTCTCCCCAATTTTCCATTAGGCACGTCCACATTCGCCAACGTGTCTGTAACGATACCAGTTGCGACGGTCACATTGTTCTCTCTTATCGTAAAGGGCTGGCCTTCCGTCATAACCATGCTTTCTAACAGAGTTAGGTAGACCTCACCGTGGTCGCCCGGCATCATCATCTTCATTGATGGTTCTAGAAATTATATATCAAACATATTTTTGTAAACTTGTAAAACAATTGAACAAGACGGTACACGCTCTCTTTTAAATTCTTAGACATTTTAAATGAAACTATTTTAAACGGATTAACCTATTATATTTTGGTATTCGAAAATTATATTTTTGAAAACCCACAGTTAGACTCCTAACTGTATACCAAAATATACGCGATTAATCCGCTTAAAATAAGAAAGAAAAAAGACAGTTTAACTATAACATTTAATAAAGTATAACTTAATTGATTATACGTTTTGATGGTTTCCAAGAGGTGCGGGTTCTAATTTTGCTATTAGAGATATATAAAAATTCTATGCGTACTACAATATTTAATACCGAGTTTTGCGTATTATTGTAGGTTCGATTTCCGTACGGGGGAATGATTATATATAAATTATTATTATTTTACTCCTCTGGTAAGATGAAGTGCGGCGTTGAGTTGCGCCTCTTAACACGCAATTCGGTCAGAAAATATAAAATAGAGACTTCTGTTAGCTCGGCTTTGTCATTAATAACCTGCTATGAAGGAAAAAACTGAAATTGGAAAAAAAATTGGAGATTTTGTAAAATATTTATAAAAAATAACCTATAATCAATATTTGTAAATTTATTGAGGGCAGCTGTGGCTGCGTCTGATTAAACGCGATCAGTTGTAGGTTCGATTCTCACTCGAAGGAGTGAATATTTGAATTATTTTCACTTCCTCGCGCTGGTAAGAGAAAATGCGCCGTTGAGTTCCGCCAGTCAGCACGCAATGTCTCGAATTCGGAAGAGGAAAGCGAAGTACTGAGTGTCTTGACACTAGGTAGGTAGACACTTTCTGTCTACTCCGCTATGCGGGATAAAAGCGTGAAGCTAAAAAATAGGCTAACCTATCTCTTTGTTTTACAACTTCACACTTTATTCCGAAGCAGGGTAGTCATAGGCAACGTAGTGTCTATACTCAAGACAAGATATCCCGTTGACGAGTAAACTGAACGAGGCCATGAAAATAACTTATATGCACATATTACATTCCTCCGAGTGGGAATCGAACCCACAACTAATCACTTATAGTCAGACTGTCCCACTACCCCAACATGGCCAACACAGTCTCACAAAACAAAAATATAAATAAGTACATAGTAAATCCTTACTATCTAATTCACAGATAACATATATCACATAGAAAATAATAAAACAGAATTCCAAAATGTCACATTTTAAACTTTATATATCATATTCAAAATAAAAAAAATCTGCATCGAACTATTTAAGTCTGCGAGACAAGGTCTTATAAAATATATTCATTTCTGAAATTTTGGGGGTACATGGGTTCATTGAGGTTCACGGGTTCCTTGGGGTAATCCCAAATGTTCTTAAACAAATACTCACCTAAATCAATCCTACAGGCGACATTCCAAGTGCCGCTGAACATTTGCTGCGAATATTTTGACACTATTGGCTTTTTCCTTCCGCCTTCGCTTCGTGAGAGAAAATAAATTTTCGCCTTGTAATGATTGCTTAGTGTTACACTTTTATCTGCGCATAGCAACATGCCAGTTTCAACTGAACGGAGTTTTAAACCTCTCAGTAACACGCCCACGTTGTCGCCCGCGAGCGCCTGAAAAAGAAATTGTATTAGAAAAAATTCTATACCGGTCGTGGCGCAGTGGGACAGTGTCTGACTGTAAGCGCGATCGGTTGTGGGTTCGAATAAATCACTCAACTCACACTATCTTGATTTCGGGCGGCACACAATCAACAGAATGTCTTGACAGTAGGCTCTCCCTGATTACACAAAAAATAATAAACGAAAGATAGGCAACTATAAATGTGATTGCATATTGTACCTATTGAGCTAACGTATTGTTTTTTTGTTTTTTTTTTCGCTTCACGGTTCATCCCTTGCGGGATAGTCCGAATCAACGGAGCGCCTAACGCTCCGGTCCCTGCATACCTCTTTCGCCTCGTCCACAGTCATTATCCTCTTCATACATGTCCTTCGGAGGATTCTCATGTTTTCTACATGACCTTCCAGTATCCTCGATACTGTGTTTTCAGTATCTTCGATACTGTGTTTTCGAAGGTCAACCGAGGTCTCCCCCGACCTCTCGTACCACTCACCATGGCTTCATAAATCTTTCTTATCATTCTTTCATCACTCATTCTCTCAACATGCCCAAACCACCATTAAGAATGAAGAAGAACGCGCTCAGGTGTTGATTTTAATTTTTAATTATTACTAAAAACATATACAAACACAGTTAATATTGTTGATTTAAAGAAACAAATCTAACAAAAACCCACCTCTGGCACGCTCGACCTAAATATCTGTATATCGGACAGAGTAGTTCTAACGTTTTGCCCAAATCCTAGGAGTTCAGCGCTATCATTTCTCTTCATCACACCCCTCTTTATGGTCCCCACGACGACCGTGCCCCGCCCCGGCACCGTGAACGCGTTGTCTATCGGCATTAGAAACGGCGATTCTAAATCCCTTATGATTTGTGGCACATACTCGTCCATTGTATCTAATAATTTTCTTATTGAAGGCACACCTGAAATGTTATTTATAATAAAATGGATATTTAGAAAACCTTTTCCTTTATTATATAAAATAGGCTTGCATTTGATCACATTACAGCGGGTGTTAAGCGTTATAATATGGAAATACTATGACACACGCTTGCCTAAAAGGTTTATTTATCCGTGTATTTGTATGACTTTGGAAATATAGACGCCAGTGAGTTTATTTATTTATATATTGCACCATTTCATACATATGCACAAAGGGCGGGCTTAACGCTAAAACGCTTGTTTTCTGTGAGTCTTTCTTCTTAGAAACCTTCGTTCTTTCACATTTTTTTCCTAAATGTGTTATAAATATTATAAAAATTGATAGTAATATGAGATTTACTTTATTATGTATAATTAAAAACAATGCAGCAAAGGTACAATGTACAAACATAACTCCTACCATACTTTTCCTTAGCTAACTATATTACTAATAGACAAAACTTAAATTTGGTAGGCTTACTAAATTAATGACTAAAAAATATTTGTAATCCCACTATCATAAAAAATTTCTGTATAAACTTTAGCATATAATGTTCACAAAAAAAGCTTTTAGTTTGAATCTTTTCTTTCACAACTACATCTATATGAATAAATCAAATTGGCCTGTCTGTTTGGAATTATAAAATGGGTGCTTTTTAATAAATGCATATATAAATAGAGAGGAATATATATATATATATATATATATATATATATATATATATATATATAGTCTGTCTGTCTCTCTATTTATCCCGGTAATCTCTTAAATGGCTAGACCGAATTTGATAGGACTCTCCAATGATGCCATGCATAGCTCATGTAATAAGGAGTACCTTAGTTTTGATTTATTTTAGAATTGTAAAAGAAAGATCGAGATATATTATATTTTATGTATTAACATGTAAGTGATATTTATAAAAAAATAATAAATTAATTCAACAGCTACCACTTACCAATATCTGATTGATCTTCTTTTAAAGCTTTCAATGCTGATCCAGTTATCAACGGCACTTTGCTGCCATCGTAACCAAAATCTGATAACATTTCTCTCATTTCTATTTCTACCAATTCTAAAACCTAATAAAAAAAAGAATAAGACCTTCGATACTAAAATAAACTATATTTGATGTTTCGAACACTTTGTGGTAGTCCGTGGTAACGGATAGCTTGCAAACAGTTTAAAATGAGAAAAGGAGTAAATTAAAAATAATAAATTTATTAATTTTTTTTTAGTTTCACGCTTTTTATCCCGCATAGCAGGGTAAACAGAAAGTCCAATATCAAAACACTCCGTACTTCGCTTTTCACCGAATTCGAGACATTGCGTGTTAAGTAGTGGAACTCAACTCCCCGCTTTATCTTTTACCAGAACTAGGAAGTTAAATACAATCACTCCCCGTGAGTGGGGATTGAACCCAGAACCAATTGCTCTTACAGTCAGATGCTGTCCCACTGCGCTATGACCGGCGCCGTTAAGACATTAGTTTTGTACTTAAAATATTAATCATTAATAACTTTAACATATGTACATAAAACTATATTCTATGTATATAAAAATGGTGAATAAATAGGATATTCTTTATTAACAGTTTGTGTTCACCAGGACAGCTTATTTTCGCGATTTTTATATTCTTAAAATGAAATTATTTAGTCAAAATATACATGATTATTATATAATTATGTATATTTTGGTGTAAAAAATAAAATATTGAAAATCCAATGATTCAAACACTACCTGTCTAAATTATACACATAATGACATACATGGTTTATGTCATTTGCCTGTTTGATATTATTCAATTTTACTTCTATACTTCAATGCCTATGCCGAACAATTATTATTTTGCTTCATTTCAGATTTTGCAAGTTAACAAAAAAAATCACAAAATTAAAAGTTGGAAGATAAAGAATGTTATATTATAAGATAAGATAAAAAATATATATGATAAATAACTTACATCAGGTTCCACAATATCTACTTTATTTATATATACTAAAATATGTTTAATTCCAACTTGTTTTGCGAGTAATAAGTGTTCCCTAGTTTGAGGCATTGGTCCGTCATTTGCAGCTACAACTAATATTGCAGCATCCATTTGAGATGCACCTGATATCATGTTTCTTATATAATCTGCGTGACCAGGACAGTCTGTGTGTGCATAATGCCTCTTTTTTGTACTATAACCTACATGTGCAGCATTTATTGTTATACCTGTTAATAAATAAAATATTATTGTATAAAAATACATAATAAGTGTTAAAATATATAGAATCCTTTAAATATAATATTATATAAGAATCATATTATATGATAAATTATCAAAAAAGTAAATGTATGTCTAACTTCATACAAAACAAATTACAATATACTAAATAAATAAAAATATTAAAAGCAAAACACAATAATATCAAAAATTATATATTTTGAATAAAACTTATTTATTATTGTATTATATTATATTGTTATATTAAAATATATTTTGAACATAATCAGTTAATTCATAAAGTAATATTTCAACGTTTACCTCTAGCCTTTTCTTCAGGTGCTTTATCAATTTCGTCATAAGGAACATATTTGGCCGAGCCTTCGTTTGACAGTACTTTGGTTATAGCAGCAGTAAGAGTAGTTTTCCCATGATCTACATGCCCTATAGTGCCAATGTTACAATGTTTCTTCTCAACTGTTTTAGGATTCTTCTTAGTACTAAAGTTTCGAATGTTTATATTGTAAAAATTTGTAATTACTTTCCTACATGTAACAGCATTTCGGCTAAATGAAGATATTCGTGGCAAATTGTATGTAATGGAACGAATTATCAGTCTTCCACTCATATTTTATGATTAAATTTAAGTTATATCATTGCACTTTTAAGGTTATATTTGGTTGTCAATGTCAGTTGGACAGTTCGTCAATGTTGAATGTAAACATAAAATAAATGTCTTGATTAAGCTATGAATCAACCAACCAACATCTTGATTGACGTTTCCATATTCCTTTATCTGTTTAATTATTTAGGGAGCATTTTAATTACTTTTTCGATATTTTTTACATAATTAAAATCATTTTATTTAAATATTGTTTATTAATTTGCAATAATTTTTATATAATTAAAATAAAATATTTTATTATTATAAATTATTGAAAAAAAAAATTAAAAATGAATGAATAATATATGATTCATTTATTTTTAAAATTACTTTTTTAATAATTTATTTAAATGTTATGACCAACAATTTGTTCATTGTGTTATTATACTTTATTTATACTCATCATATTTATATGCTATGAAAATATGCTATTTGCCAATACAAATACAAATACAAGTACAAATTGCTGATAATTTTTTTTTCAAGAGTTATCCTTCTCCAATAATTTCAAATATTTTTAATTATAGATACTTAGAATAATGATCACATAACCGTATACCTTCGTGGTCCATTGACCACCAAGCTGGCTCTATGCTGAAACTTAATATCTCAAAAGTAATGAGAATAGGGGTATGTGGAAGCGAATAATTCCAATAACTACATATAAGCTCATCAATCAATTTTTATATATATATCGAAATAAAATGTATCTATTAATCAATAAGTGACAGAAAAGACAATGCGCAAATGACACTTGAAACACTTAAATCTAATGGGAACGGCTGCGGGAATGTTTCATTTAAATAAATATCCAGTTTCATATGACAGTCAGACTATGGAAAATAGAAATGGAAAAAATATACACTAAGTAAATTTTCTTTTTTTTGTAGCTTCACGATTTTATCTTGCATAGCAGGGTATACAGGAAATACTTGTATCAAGACACTCCGTACTCCACTTTCCGCCGAATTCAAAATATTTCATGTTGAGTTGCGGAACTCAACCCCATACTTTGTTTTATCAGAGCATGGAAGTGAAAATAACTTATATAATATCTCCCCCGATTGGCAACCAAACCCATAACCGATCGCATTTACAGTCAGACCCTATACCACTGCTACACGACAGGCCTCTAAATAAAGTAAATAACTACTAAATAAATAAAACAATATATAACAATATTTATTTTTTATTAAATATCCACGCTATTCGAAGCTTATTTCTAATAGTCATAAGAAAATTTTAGCATTCCCAAATCATACGACGTCACTCTCGCTGAAAAGACCTATGTCTATCAACAATATACAATAGAAATCATTACATTCGTACTATACACTATTTAAAAAAATGTGAACACTCAGAGATGCCAATTACTTTAATGATATTAAAACATTATAAGCAGCTGCAAATATATTTACTATTTTGACAGAAAAATAAATTAATAATGTAATACTATCTGCTTTAATTTTAATAATAAGCTACTAACAAAATCCAATCATATATTTATAATGAAAAGTAGCTAATATATTTTTTTTTATGAAATAAGAATACAATATTACAGATAAAAAATAATGGAGCCGTCACATATGTCATACATATTGAATTTTATATTAGTGTGTTAAAAATATTTAAAGATGTTTTTTAATTATATAAACGAGACATGTTTGAAAAAAAAAGAAGAAACAGATAATTTATTCAAGAAATTATATTAATTAAAAAATATGATTAATATATTATATAATTATTTATAACCAAATGAAATGAAAAGAAATGATATGTGGCAATCGTCTTTAATATTAATGAACAATATAAGAATTGGAGTAAATTATACATTTAATGTTTTTATTTGACCATTTAATGAATTGAATGAAAATTGAATAATGTATGACATTTTAGTCTAACATTTACAAAAAAAAATAAAGAAGTCTAAAAAAAGAACATCTAACATGTTTTACGTATCTAATATTTTCTTTAACATGGGTGTTTGCATCAAAATATTAAATCTATACAAATAAATAAAATTAGTGTCTGTTTGTAATATTGAAATATCGGCCTTTGACTAAATGAATATGTATGTATACACGGTACATATAAAAAAATTAACATTTTTTACAATTTTTGTCCATCTGTCTGGCTGTTTCTTTTGGCTAATCTTTTTAACGGCTAGACTGATTTTGACGGGACTTTCAACAAACTATAAAATAAAGATCCAAATATTAAAAGTCGCGGGCACAGCTCGTTTTATAATATAAAAAAGTTAAATAACACAGATAAAGAACACGTAGAAAAAAAAAAAACAATTGTTAAAATTATTGATACAATTTCTTTTTTTTTATTTTAATTCAATAAATAATGTATTTTTTTATTTTAACAAAAAAGAAAAAATATATATTATAACAGGATGAAATAATGTTACAATTTTCTTTTAATTACGTACATCAATTTGAAGGTTAATGATTAATAAATACGTCAATCAATTTTATAATCTGTCTAGTTAATATATATTAAATTGCATTTTTTTTTAATTTTATATTTCATTTCAAAAGCGAGTTCAAATTTTAAACTTTTTTATAATTACAAATACTTTATATAAAATTGTTGGCGTTGCGTAAAGATTTAGGCAAGAAATATTTAATTTATATTTAGGCACGAGTGATAGATATTGTTTTTTTTTAATAAATAGAAAGTCACAGGCTAAAGGAATGTCTAATTTTAGTCTAATACAATTTTTGTTATTTTTTTACAACAGCAATACTGATATACATAGATAGTAATATTTTGTATAGCAATTATAGTACCAGGCGTTTTATTCATTTAACATCTTTTATTTTTGATAATTTAAATATAATTACATCATTTACTTTTTTTTAAATAAAAAAATTAACCTGGTATTATTTAAACGGGTAATAATTGAACCTGCGACCAAAGTCACATTATAACTTAATTGAACGAATAGAACTTATCATAAGAAGAGTACTACGTAACTTCTATATAAGTAGAAAAAAGATACGAGCAAAAAAAAAACACTTTTTTAATTTACACAGATAAAAAAAAACCACTTCACTTGAATATATTCTGTATAGAGCAGCACTTTTTCAAGTGTTTATTGTAGTTTATAATATTAACCGAGTTTCATTGTTTCAACACTCGATAGTGTAGTGTAAATTCCACTGTGGACTTCCAAATAAAGTGTCTGACTGTACGAAGGTCCATGTTAGGGTCCAATACCTGTTTAAAATGTTATATTAAAATTTCAAATCTAACAGCTTCACACTTTGTCCCACATAGCAGGGGAACCATAGGTCAGGTCAAGACAACCAATTCTACACTTTCCGACAAATTTTTACGTTTCGAGTGGCGTAACTCAACGCCGAGCTTTGTCTTACCAGATTGGAATGGATACCCACAGAAAAATATAATACAAATCCATGTTAAATTAATTATCAAAACAAAAATTTTCCGTTTTCGCTTTCTGATAGTTCATAAAGATACATATTTTATTAAATTATAATAAATAACGCTCGTTTTTTCTCAAGAAATGGAAAGAATTATCAATAAAGGAAAAAAATTGTAATGTAAAAATTGAAATTTATAAATAACTTAATAACTAAGTCAAAAAAATACAATTTGGTTGAAAACTCACCTTACAATATTAGAATATCATAAGTTAAACTATAACTCACTTTTATTATACAGATGAAACATGAATATTAAAAGGCGTTTAGTAATGAAAAAAAAAATAGAAACAGCACTGATAAAAGAATGACATCATCGTGTTGTGGTTTAAGTATATCAATTACATGATAAAGAACGTGGATTCAAATTTATAACGAAAACATATTAAAACTATTTATCATTAAATTATTTCCTTCATTAATATGAGTTCCATCTCTATAGCAGTCAAAATTAAACTAAAATTATTGTAAATTCTATAGACTACTAAAACAAGGCGCGGAGTTAAGTTAAGCAAAGTAGATATTTTACACTGTGAATGTATCATTTTCTCTTACTCTTTCCCCAAAATACTTGTAAATAGAGAAAATTCATACAAACCTGATCACAGCAAAGCAATTCAACTCTTTCTTCCGGTGAATCATTGTTGTCCTCACTTTTGCTAGCCCCGTTTACATCCCCACTACCGACGATCTTTTCTACGACGTGCTCAGCGACTTTACGACATTGTATGAAGTCGTTGGCTACTAAACGGTCCTAAAATTGATATGCATATTAGAGTATACAAAATGGCAGATAGATTAATTTTTGTTTAAAAAGCAAATATATTTTAATATTGTTTAGTATATAAATACACACAGGGCAAAAAATAAATTTAAGGGTAAAAATTTCGTTTCGAAAATTCATGGTAAATTCGAATTTCTTTAATTTATATATATTAATAGGTATATATATTAATAGGTATATATATTAATAGATACACAATTAATTTATACATTAATAAAAATATAATAACCATGTTACCTTTTTCTGTCGATCCTGTTTACTCTGACATGTAGAATGTGGTAACAAGTAAAACGGAAGTTTGTTCAGTTTAGGCGCAGCCATTTCTATAGCCACATCGACTACCCACGACGGGACGGTTTCTAATAGCAAATTGCCTTCCGTTTCCCCGCCTGCATCCCCTACCTGTAAAATTTATTACAATACTATAAGAAATCAATTGTATATATACAAGAATATAATTTAAAGTGTAGTGTTTTAGATATAAAGTGACCTTTTAATACAATTTCATAGGGATCCACCAAAACGTGTATTTAGCGGGAAATTATGGTGCTATTTTCTTAAATATACTTCTAATTGTAGGAATTCACGCAGCGTTTTATGCGAGAAATCATATTGTACGTGATCATATTAACTGGCTTTTACTCGTAATTCATTTAAGATGAAACGATATAAAAATAAAAAAAAATAACACCTGTGACCACGGACTACTGTAAAGTGTTCGAAACGTCAGGTGTCCAAAAATGTATTTTCGAATACCAAAATATACGCGATTAATCCGGTTAAATAGTTTCATTTAAAATGTAAATAAACCTTTATCAATTTTTTTTCTCTCGCATAGCAGGGTTGATGAAGATATCTAGGGTAGTGTAGTACCTTTAAGCCGAATAGGAGATATTGCGTGTTGAGTGGTCGAAATCAATGCCGCACTTTGTCTTACTAGCGCGAGGAAATGAAAATAATTTAAATATAATCACTCCCCTGAATGGGGATCGACCCACAACCGATCGCGTTTACAGTCAGACACTGTCCCTCTGCGCCACGACTGGCCTCATTAATATTTTTTTAAATAAATATAATTATGTATTTCACCATTTTTAAAGTGTTATTCCACCCTTAGGATTACAGAACATTTTTAACAAAATATATAAAAATGTTTTTTAATCCTAAGTGTGAAATAACACTTTGAAAATAATAAAATATTAAAAATAAATAGCATTCTCTTGCCAAATCATGATTTCTTAATAATCTTTGGGTACCTGAAATTTGTAAAAATCTGTCGACGTCTAAATAAGTTTTGATAAAATGTATAAGAATTTAGACGCAGCCGGTAGTAGAACACATGGCTTACTTGTCAGAGGGCTTAGACGGTTTCCAAGAGGGGCGGGTTCGAATACATTCAAATTTTTATATTTTATTAAATAATTATGTATGTTAAAGATTGTTTATCAAAAATTGTATATTAAAAAGTTCTTTATTTAGTTATTATACAGAAATATATATTTATTTTAGTCTGTGTATTTCAAATTTTTTTCCAGTATGTTTCCTTTTAAAAGTAAATAAATAAATGAAAATATATGGTAGTGGAGTACAGTGAGACAGATGCTGACACAATGTTTTAGTTACCCTATTATTTGAATATTCATATTTATATTATTTTCATTTTCCCAGACAAAGAATGGTGTTAGGTTCCGCCACTGAAATTATGCAGATGAAATATGAATTTAAATGATGCAGAAAGTGGATTCTTTTACCTACTCTATAAACCCTAATATGATAATATCAGTTTGTATGTAAAGCTAAAAAAACACTTGCACTTAATGTATGTTATATTTTGTATTTTATACTACTTTTTATGTATTTCTATGTTGTTTTAGTAATGAGTGAAGATAGAAAAAAAAGAAATGAATAAGATTAAAATTATTCAAGCACTTTGTAGTTCCCTATTTAATATATTTAACTAAAAACAATTAATAATAATAATCCCTTTTTTAAATATAACAAAACTATATATCTGAACAAAATATATGCCTTATAATTCATAAACCTATTGATTTATTTTTATATAAATATTAAATTAGTTTATACACACCTGAAGTCTATACAAAGTTCTTCCGCCAACCTCACTAAATATTAAAGGTGTATGGAGCGGCACACTAAAGAAATTATTTCCTATTACTTTTTGGCCTGCCTCATTAACTCTGTTCGGATGATTGAAATGTTCTAACAATGCTTGTAATAATAATGCTCCAAAATTGACTTTCTGGTCATTTTCTGTTATCAAACCTGCTTCCTTTGCGCTGACCCAGGCACTAAAACAGTCTGTTTCGTCTTGACCTAAATGTATAGTTAGCATGCCAGTTTTTAAATCCACATTAAACCAATTTGGTACATATACCATTTTGAAGCGTTTCTTAACCTCTTCATCATAATCAACCTCTCCTAAGTCTTCAACTTTGCATGCTTTTAAAACATCATATAGTACAACGTTGTCATTTGTATCTTTTGTTAGTATATGACGCTTGTCATTTAGTACTGTATATTGTTTAATTGCTCTGCCGCCTACAATATTGTAAATGGGTTGCGTTTGATACACATTATTAGTATTATAATTGTTCTGGTTGTAAGAATCGGCACTTAGAGACTTAAACGGTGGTAATTTCCAACACCTTATGTCAGAATCTGATGTTGCAACCCAAACACCCTGCTGGTCTGCGGTAAAGCATAACTTAAGGACTGGTGATGTCTCTTCACAGACTATCATAAAGTTATCTGGGTTACGCAATTCTGTTATAATGACTAGACGGTCTCGCCCACCAGATATTATATGAGTGAAGTTTTCATTAGCCAAAAGTGCCCATACAGCTTCAGAGTGCACACGAATAGTAGAAACACATCTTTGCTGAGAAAGTGACCAGAGTTTTATAGTTCCATCGGAGCTCCCTGACACACATTGGGAACCATCTCTACTTACAACCAAAGCTTTGACATTGTCTGCATGTCCTTTTAACTTCATAAGTCTTGAACAGTTTCTCGGATCCCACACTCTTAATACTTTTTCAGTAGAACCACTGACTAATATAGTGCCTGGTGGGTTCATAGCAAGACTATATATTGATTCTTTATTACCAACCAGTGAAGAAGTCGTTACGGTATTATTACTAGCAGTTAAAGCAGTCAAAGTATTTACATCCCATAGGAATATTGCCCGGTCTAGACCGGCGCTGGCGACTTGTTCTTTATCTTTAGCATATGCTAATGTTCTCACATAGTCCTTATGAGTCCTTAAAGTCGACATACAAAATCCTTTAGGTGCATTCCATACTTTTACCGTGGTATCTGAAGAGGCGCTTATAAGATTCTTTCCGCCACAGCAAAGCACTATATCGTTCACCCAATCTGTATGGTGCTCCATACTTTGGATATATCGATCCTGTGACCCACCCCCTGTGTGCCATACCCTAATGATTCCATCACGACCGGCCGAATAAAGCCTGCCCTGTATTGGATCCAATTGTAACGAACTAATACCGTTTTTATGCCTCCTTTCTTCCTCGTCTCGTATAACGAATGATACTTGTGTCTTTTTACGCATGTTCGAGCCCATCTTCCGACATTTTAAATTGATAATTGAATTAAATTTAAAGGAAACTAAAGCAATACATCACTCAGAGGAGGTACTTTAGTTTTAGTTGTCGCTTATTTGACGTTTGTAAGTTGACATTCGAGGTGCTTGTATATGGCTACATTTTTATAAAAGACCCTTAACACTTAACAGTAGATATTAAAAAGTAAATTATTTTATATTTTTGGGAATAATATAGGTTTAATGTATAGATCTTTTTTAAATAAAATATTACTATTTCATTTGTAAATTTTTAGATAAACGAATATTTTACAGTAACTGTCACTGACATAAATTGATTTTTTGTAAAAATAAATATTTTAAGTCCTAAAACCTTGTTTCCAGTTATTATTATTTTACAAATGCATTGTACAGTTACTTTTATTTTAAATTTCTACAGCTCCTTGTCTATTATCCACATCCTGTGTAAACTACGTATGGAAGCGACATAATACTAATTTTTAAAACATACCTCCGATTATTACTAGCATTTAATAATTAAAATTATTACTAAATTATTTTAGCTTTTTTAAGACTAAATTATAATAATCGAAGTGCAAATTATTGTTAATGTATACACTTTTTACTTATTATTTATTTCTATTATTATTTAAACGTACTAATATACTAAAATAGATATAAATAATCAATGATTCATAATATACTTTAAAATATTTATATTGCATAAATGGAATGAAATTTAATATTTATCTATATAGAACTAATTGATTTAATCCAAAATTAAAATTTTATATGAATATGACTTTTTTATCTATATTTAAATTTTAAATATGTTTTAAACATAATTTGTGGCAATTTAATAATTTTCGATTTTTATTTTAAGTATAAAATAATTAATACTTAGTGCGGCTTTGGTTTATTCTTTATATTACGGAATTATTTAGTTAATATCCTAATTATGTATAAATTATTTATTAATAGTTTAAAGCCCTTAACCATTATTCTCATTTCCTTGTAGGAATCTTGTGGGAGTCGAGTCAGTGCAAATATATAAATTTTAACGTAATAACTTATAATAATATAATATATTAAAAGTAAATTAAAATTAGATTTTTCCAACAGCTATATATGTATTCGTATATACAGACAAAAATGAAATAACGTTTATTAGTCTCGAGAAAGATTGCACGGATTCGGCTAATTTTGATTTTGAAATTTTTGTAGAAGTCTAAGGAAGCTTTAAAAAGTAAAAATTGCGAATCATTTATATGGAAAAAGAAAATTACAATTTTATGAGTTTGCCGGGTCAGCTAGGAGCAAGAGAAAATATTTATTGCTTAGAGTTTATTAAATTTCGAGGGAAAACCTGGCGAGATGAGATATTTTTTTGTTAGGAAGATATCTATCCAAGAGCAATTTACATGTCAATCTTTCGCGTCAGTTGCATCGTGTGTCATTCTGATTGGCTTGTTAGGTAAACGATCTTGTTAAAAGTAAGAAAAATTGCTAGTCAGTTTTTTTTCTATGCGAGGCAAACCAGCTTGCGGGTAACCTGATGATAAGTGGCCACCGCTGCCTACGCCCCAGGGGAGCTATAAGTGCGTTGTTGGTCTATGAGATTGGAGTAAGCGCGCTTTTTGAAGGTACCCATCTCGTATCGACCTGGATAATAGATCTGGAAATATTGCCGCAGGTAAACCATTCTACAGTCGTGTGGCACGTGGAAGTAAGTTCTGGCCAAACCGCACAGTAGTAGAGCTCCAGTATCCCGCTGGCATGGATGATATTTATGTTTTTTAGGTACTATGCAATTAGTGAATTCAGCGGTAGGAACCAGGTTTAACATTTCCAGGACTCTTAATTTACACTCCTCGGACAGGAACTCTCTCTTGATATATGCGGTAAAGGACGCACAACGAGGATATGTCTCTACGCAACGCCAAAAGTCAAATTCCGCTGCACATTGCAAAAGTTTTAATGCTCGAATTCGGCCGGAAAATGGACAACGGAGTGAATTGACACTAGATTCTGATTTTCCTGATATATGGAATAATGCGAACATCTGAAAAAATATATCTTTCGATTTCAATATCAATCCGTTAGCACTAAATTACAATAATAAATATAAGACATGAATTTTCTTGTCCTCTATATATATATTAAGGTTTTATCTATAATTTCAAATCCGATGCGAATAACATAACAGTATGGCAGAAACACTATACCCAAAGAATTACCTATAATACGTGCCATTTGTTTTTGGAACAAACATTTTAAAGCGCACACAACACGATCACAATGAACAATAATAATTTTAAGCGTATTTGTTTCGCTTTGTTTGATAGTTTCGCCTTTATCGCCATCTGGGGACCGTGAGAATGGTAGTACGAAATAACTTTTCAGTTATACAATGTATAATAGTGAGGGTCCAGACTAATACCTTTACTCGGTTTTATCTATGGATTTTCTTATTTATGGTTACTATTACATTATTTTTTTTTCTAATTATTTATTTAACACTTTATACAAGGTATAAGGTCAGCCCTATTACAGCAGGCGGGCAGTCTCTTCCTTAAATTATGAATATATTTTTTAAATTACATACACTTAAATGATTATTATAAAATAGTTCAGTTAGATTGGACACTCAACACAACATATTTGGAACCGTGGTTAGATGGGGATGATAAAAAGTTGAAATAATTCGATAACCTAGTGTCAAAACACTCTATTCTCCTTTTTTCATAATTCGAGACATTTTGTGTTGAAACACAACGCCGGATTTTGTCTTATATAAATATAAACATTTCCTATCTTTTTATGTGTATGCTCTTATATATTTTTTTAGCTTTTTAACCCGCAGCAGGGTAGACAGAAAGTACTTAATGTCAAGACACTCCGTTTTTCAACGAACTCGAAATAATTTTTAAATATAATCACTCCGCCGAGTGGGGATTGAACCCATAACCGGTCGCGCTTACAGACGGTGTCACACTGCGCCACGACCGGCCCAATAAAATAATTAATTTTACCAATTCACAGCTAAGTAGATGGGAATCTAGGGCAATAATTTGATTGATATCTCATTAATTATTAATAATGTTATTGTTACGGTATTCCACATACAGTGCCTACGGCTATTATATATATATATATATATATATATATATATATATATATATATATATATATATATATATATATATATATATATATATATATATTAATGCGTAAGATCAGTCTGACATGTATCACAAAATATCAGAAACTACAGGTGCTAGAATTTTGTAAGGAAGTTCTCTTTAGAACGTAGGTAGCTCGCTAAGGCAGGATTTTGCGAAATGCGACCCCTAACATGCTTGGGGTTCAAAATCTGTATGGAACTTCTTCATTACATCACTTCTACATTACTAGGAGTGAAAAATTCTACTTCTTTTTCTGTTGATGGTTTTCTTTAAGACGTAGATCACTAAGACAGCACGTTGCAAAATTCGACTCCTAAGCGGTAGTTGTTGGGGTTGATAGTTTGTATTTATAATAATTCAATATGAAGATTTAACTTTTTTGGTTTTAATGGTTCCAACATGTTGTTTATTGATGGTTTTCTTTAATTTTTTATACTTCTGTTATCATGGGAGTCATGGAGGCATGTGGGCTACTCCGTGACAGACAAAATCTTAAAATTGAAGGTTGAATAATATTAATGAACAAAATTGATACAATTGTTTATTTTTATGAGAACAATGTTAGCTCAGTAAAAACTTAAGTCATCCGCATTTGAAAACAAAAGTCGCATGTCTGAATCCCAGTCACGTTCCAATATATTTTGCCATGATGCCACGATGATCGACAGAGGAACTTATATGTGAAATCTTGAAATTGCATGTAAACACATGAAGTCACATATAGACCATGGTGTCATATGTGGAAGAGTGAAATCACATATGGAGCATGAAGTTATATGTGGACGAGCGAAATCACATGTGGACCTGATGTCATATAAAGAAGAGTAAAATCACATGTGGACCATAATGTCAAATGTTGCCGAGTGAAATCACATGTGGACCAAGATACCATATGTGGACGAGTGAAATCACATGTGGACCATGGTGCCATGTGTGGTTAGGTGAAATCACATGTGGTTCATGATATACATATGTGGACGAGTAAAATCACATGTGGACCATAATGTCATATGTGGATGAATGAAATCATGTGTGACCATGAAGTCATATGTGGATGAGTAAAATCACATGTGGACCTGGTA
The DNA here is from genome assembly GCA_032432895.1 of Dryadula phaetusa. NCBI lineage: Eukaryota > Metazoa > Arthropoda > Insecta > Lepidoptera > Nymphalidae > Dryadula > Dryadula phaetusa. The sequence goes on along the minus strand of JAOYRS010000069.1, from coordinate 833,722 downwards.
TCATATGTGGACGAGCGAAATCACATGTGGACTTGGTATGATATGTGGACGAGTGATATCACATGTGGACCCAGATGCCATATGTGGACGAGTGAAATCACATGTGGACCATGGTACCATGTGTGGATGAGTGAAATCACATGTGGACCTTGGTGACATGTGTGGTTAGGTGAAATCACATGTGGTTCATGATATACTTATGTGGACGAGTAAAATCACATGAGGACCATAATGTCATATGTGGATGAGTGAAATCATGTGTGGACCAAGAAGTCATATGTGGACGAGTGAAATCACATGTGGACCATGGTGCCATGTGTGGATGAGTGAAATCATGTGTGGACCAAGATGCCATATGTGGACGAGTGAAATCACATGTGGATTTTAATGTCCTATGTGGATGAGTAAAATCACATGTGGACTATGAAGTCATATGTGGATGAGTGAAATCTCGTGTGGACCATGATGTCATTTGGATGTATGAAAACATATGAAATTTAGGGGTATAAGATGTTCGTCGAAGACGGTTATTTGACAGGATATATTGTTCAATCTCTCACAAGTTTATAAGAAGTTTTAAGCTTTATGAGCCTAATTAGAAACAGACTTTAAGATAGGGCCGATATTGCAACGATATATTAAAAGTATAACCTCTCGCATGGTCAGTTGTATTTGGTTGGATGTAGATAGTTACTCCTAATTTACAAGCGCCAAAAAATAAATCTTACAAATTGGTATACGAGTGTAGAGAAATTTTACAAAAACAATAACTTTTTTAAGTGTGTACATATCAATAACTTAAAATTTTCGATTTATATGAAATATTTTTGAATATCATAATATTTTATGTCTTTACTATAGCGCATAAAAAGTCGCGGGCGATAGCTATATTTAGAAGTAGAAGTATACGGCATTATGGCATTATCTCATTTTGTGTTAGTATATTTTAATACTAAGGCCAATTTTCTCGTAATTTTCGATTTCTATATCAACTGCATACGCATAATTGCCATTTTATATGAAACTATTTTAAGCTGATTACTCGCATTTATTTTGATATTTGAAAATATATTTTTGAAAACCATATTAACAACAACCATATACAGGGCTTATACAAGTCTAAAGTAAAGGGAATTTAAAAATGAAACATTTACATGAATAGTATTTTTAAATAAAAAAAAGGTTATTATAATTAATTAAATAAAAACAATAATAATACAGTACAAATTTGTATTACGTGGTAAAATTACATTATTCTGGACAATATTCAATAAGTCCTCTGTTATTTAAGCTATGGTATATTCAAAATAGATCTGAAATTCTACAAAATTGTACGTAGCAGCTCCAGGAAATATATAAGTGCTGAAATAGACGAAAATAATTAAAAACTGGTGTTGTTAGTGGTTGTGGGTTCAATTCCTGTAGTGAGGAATGATTATATTTTTAATTATTTTCATTGCCGCGTTGTTGTTAAACAAATCCCCAAATATTGACTGATATTTGTTACGAAATGTCCTTAATCCAGCCGGACAGTTTATGTCTTTTAAGTACAGAGGGTCAAATAATGCAATGATTTTAATGAATATAATAAGATCTTTGATTTTGAGGCAATTAAGAAACAGATGGCGGTAGTTTGATATAATTAATTTTTGTATCAACTGGGAGACGAATCTACCTGTGACCACGGACTACTGTAGTAAGTGTTCGAAACGTCAGGCGTTAAAATGTATTTTCGAATAAAAATTTTAATGAATACTCAAAATTTTAATATATTAGAATTATTTTAGTGTATGACTTCTTTAGTACTTACTTATAAATTTTAATATACACTATGCATATTTAACATTTAGCGGGACAAACAGACAGACAGAACTTTAAGATTCCTGCACATTAACCGTTTCTGTTTGCAAGCCCGGATTCACTTTTGTTAGCACTATGGATATGCACACAATTTTCATGGATTAGGACTAAATATGATATGCTGGTGATAATACTGATACCTATACTTAATCGCTTATACATATTTTAATGTCGCGTAACCAACAGTGGTTACAGTGAAAGTTGACAAAGACCTTTATTATGGAATCTTGGCTGACTTTATGTTTCTGACTGCAACGCTTTTTGAGGCCTGGATCCGCCCCTGTGTTTGGAGTGTGCCCCGCCCCCGGTGGTTTATATATAATAGGACCTTGAATAAGTTCTTGCTGTATTTTTGAAAGATTGCGTTGCGGCAGTCTGTGCCTGGAATTTCGTACGGTAATGAATCACCAAAGTAGTGCTATATGTAACCTCAAATTATAGTAGAATAGAGTTTACCACAGTGTCAACTACATATTTATTTGCCTTTTGTGAAAATGTGTACTTTTGTGCCAAATAAAGTGTTTTTGCGGGCACGTTTTTGACCTTGAAGACAAAGAGCGTTCTGGAGCACCGGCAAAATTTGAAGACAAAGAATTGGAGGCATTGCTTGAAGAAGATCCATGTCAGGCGTTAGTAGAGCTTGGGAAAACGTTACAAGTAGATGCATCAACAGTTTCAAAACGTTTAAAAGCGTTAGGAATGATCCAAAAGCAAGGACATTGGGTGCTGTATGAGTTGTACCCGAGAGACGTAGAGCGACGTTTTCTCATGTGTGAATTGTTGCTTCAACGACAAAAGAGTAAAGGTTTTCTGCACCGTATCGTCACTGAGGATGAAAAGTGGATTCACTACGACAATCTAAAGCGAAAAAAATCGTTGGGTATGCCGGGTCTCGCATCAACATCGTCGCCTAAACCAAATATCCATGGTTCTAAGCTTCTTCCCTGCATTTGGTGGGATAAGCGTAATTTATTATGAGCTGCTTAAACCTAATGAAACTATCACAGGAGCTCGCTATCGACTTCAGTTGATGCGTTTGAGACACGACAAAGTGATTTTATTACATGATAATGTTCGGCCACATGTGGCAAAACCAGTCAAAACTTACCTGGAAATACTTCAATGGGAAGTTCTACTCCACCCACCGTATTCACCGGACATAGCCCTCTCTGATTACCACTTGTTCCGATCGATGGCGCACGGTTTAAGCGAGCAGCGCTTCCATTCGTTTGAAGAAGCCGAAAAATGGCTTGATTCATGGATTGCCTCGAAACATGAGTCATTTTTCCGACGGGGGATTCAATTGCAACCAGAGAGATAGGAGAAAATGAGTAAAGAGTAAAGACAATACTTTGAATAATGTCATTGTAAGCATTGTATTTTAAATATTTTTTTTTGAAAAAAAAAACAGCGAGAACTTATTCAAGGTCCTAATATATAACTGTATAAATAATGTTTTCCATATGGTAATATTTGTAGATTGATTATTGGTTAGCCTCATATTTATTAAAAATATATTTAAATACTTTTATTCTGAATCTCTTTCCAGGAGAGGTATTTCGACATAATACTTTAATATAAATATTTATATAAGTTGAACCAACAGTCATTTTACAGTAATGTAAATTTTAATAGCCAAGATCGCGTCAAACGCCTTTTCTTTATGAAATATTTTTCTCTGTGTCATTGTGATTTGTGCTTTATCAATATCCGTTATTTGTACTTGGTTGGTTGGTTCTTAGCTTATGGCGTTTTTTCACTTCGCCAATGTCACGTTGATAGGAGAACACACGAAGGAGATTGTGCGGTAAGAACGTGAGTTGAAACACTCCTAAATATTTAATTCATAAAGAAGAGATCCCGTAAAAAGTCTGCATCTACAACAACACAACACAAAATACATATTTACATAATCTACACAAAAACTGGTTACTAAACAAATAATATATAACACATTAAGTACGTCTACAATTTAATCTTATTTTTTTAAATATATTTACAAAGAAATTTACACAGAGGACTAAACACAAACATTAATAAAGAATTTATATTTATAGGACGAGGAACTTTAAATGAGAGGATTTCATAGAGGGGATAAAGAAGATTAGGACAGCTAAAATGGATAAGGGAGGGGGTGCCTTCATCGAGTTCACACTCACACAGAGAATGGTCCCTGACCCTGATTTTAGCCAGATGTACAGGTTTGCATGAGTGTCCAAAGCGCAAACGACAGACAGTTGAGATAACCCAACGATCTGCATGTCTTAATCTATAAACGCACGGCCATTTTGGGATCTTTGCTTGAATGAGTGCATAATTTTTACCTTTTAGTCGATTGGACGACTCCTAATGACGATTCCAAGAACTATCCAAATGAGTTTTTGCAAGAGACAACAAATCCTGAGTCAAAATAGAGAAATGTTCGAGTGTTCCGCACTGAACAGCTGACTTAGCACAGTTATCTGCTGTAACATTACCACTAATCCCAGAATGATCCGGGATCCAAATTAAGAAACCCTTTCGATGACATGCGAACAAAGCTCCACGAATCCTTAAAATAATAGGAGATCCTAGCTTACCATGAAAAGGTTTTTGTTTCAAGGAATCAAGGAATATGGAGATGAGTGCTGGACGAGGATAGCACTACCTCCGTACCCGTCACTCCTGTCCTCCCTCAAACATGTGAAACCCGGCATCCTAAAACGAGATTCCGGCATTAACCATGTCTTCAAGAGGGCAACAATGATAGGTTTACATAGTGAAATAATAGAAAGCAATTCGTGTTTTTTAACACGAATACTCTTACTATTCCACTGGAGGATGGACAGTGGGGCCATATTTAAGGATATTAAAGATTTTTGCAAGATTTTAGGCAACGTTTGACGGTAGAGGGACATCATCTAATGGGGTTAAAATACTTATAAGGGTTTCAGCAACTAACAGATATTTTCTGGAATCTGAGGGTCTATCAGGTAAAGCACAGCCATTAGGAAGGGAAGTTCCCAACAATTGCTTGATGAGTGAGTTTATAATATCCCTTTTCAAGAGGAGCTTGGAGACGGGGACAAAGGACAACAGTTTTGCGGTAGGATATTGTGCGAGAAGCAAGAGCTTTGGCCATATAAGCTTGTGGTTTGGAAGAAATTGGAGTGGAAAACATTTCCTTTGTTACATCAGCATAAGAACGCTGAGCAAGGGGTAGTCGGGAGGATGCTTCAATGTAAGAGATATTCTCTCGGGTCATTAAAATTTTTATAGCCTGTTGTCTTGCAAACTTAAGACAACCCTTGTCTGTGGCAAAGTGTTTAGAAGTACAATAGATGCAAGTAAAAACTCTTCAATTATCTTGCATGAGTCACCAATATCGGGTTGCGAGCATTTGTAACATCTGGAACTAGACCGGCACTGTGCTTTGACATGATCAAATCGACAACAATTTAGGCAAAGGATGGTTGGAAAGTAGTATGGTTCTACACAGAGGGAGGAGTAATAAGACTCTCAGGCAACAGTTGTCCTCGAAATGTTACTACAACTGACTGAGTCAGGATCCATGTAGTAACACCCTCACTCACATTCTTTCTGTTTAATCTTCACGCTTTCACTACTTCACCACATCCAGATGGGTATTTTAATGATTGAACAAATTCTTCCATTCCCCAATCAACGGGAACTCCTCTTACAATACCCGTTCTTGTTACATTAAAAGTTGGTATAATACAAACATACTTACATAAACTTAGAACTGGATTAACCAAAAATTTATTTGCAGCTTCAGCAGACGCAAAATGTACGCTAATTTTATTGCGGCCGACATTTTTTACACCATCATTAACTATGTCTGTAATTTTATTTGTATGGAAGAACTGACCAAATCTAATAGTTTTCATAAAGGTCCCTGAAACAGGATCAGGAGTTTCCCTTGACACATATACTATAAAAGGGCCTTTGTCGGAATTAATGTAAAACTTTGCACCATCAGACAAGGAAGGATGAACATACACATTCTGGATAGACGGAGTAGCTGAAGAAGGATTCACAATAGTTTTTTTATTAGCAGGGCAATATTAAAAGAGGATGAATCATCCCCTTGGCGTTTTCTAGAAAATTGATTTAGGGAAGGATCATCATCGCGATCCGGAGGATCCGGCGGGCGATCGTTATACATTTATATAACCTTAAAACAAAATTAAACACTAACTTACCTAATATGACGATACAAAACTAACATTTACTAAAAACCCAACACCGTGTTAAAAGTGATCAATTTACAGAACTTAAACTTCAGAGATTATTAATTAAAATATGAAACCTCACTAATACGTGTGTCAACCAATACAAACGTCCTAGCGAAAAAACAAGGTTTTTAATAAAGCGTTATTTGTATTCTAAATTAAAATTCCATCTTGTCTATTGACCCGAACCAACTGTCATCTGTCAAAACTTATATGATTTGACGTCGTCCGTCGTCGCTGTTTATATGTATTTCAAAGGTCGACCAAGGACTCGCTTGACGTTTGTATTGGTTGACACACGTATTAGTGAGGTTTCATATTTTAATTAATAATCTCTGAAGTTTAAGTTCTTTGAATTGATCTCTTTTAACACGGTGTTGGGTTTTTAGTTAATGTTAGTTTTATATCGTCATATTAGGTAAGTTAGTTAGTGTTTTAAGGTTATATAAATGGATAACGATCGCCCGCCGGATCCTCCGGATCCCGGTGATGATCCTTCCCTAAATCAAATTTCCAGAAAACGCCAAGGGGATGATTCATCCTCTTTTAATATTGTCCCTGCTAACAAAAAAACTATTGTGAATCCTTCCTCTGCTACTCCGTCTATCCAAAATGTGTATGTTCATCCCTCCTTGTCTGATGGTGCAAAATGTTATATTAATTCCGACAAAGGCCCTTTTCTAGTATATGTGTCAAGGGATATTCCTGATCCTGCTTCAGGGACCTCTATGAAAGCTATTAAATTTGGTCAGTTCCTCCATACAAATAAAATTACAGACATAGTTAATGATGGTGTAAAAAATGTTGGCCGCAATAAAATTAGCGTACAATTTGCGTCTGCAGAAGCTGCAAATAATTTTTTGATTAATCCAGTTCTAAGTCTATGTAAGTATGTCTGTATTATACCAACTTTTAATATAACAAGAATGGGAATTGTAAGAGGAGTTCCTGTTGATTGGGGAATGGAAGAATTTGTTCAATCATTAAAATACCCATCTGGATGTGGTGAAGTAGTGAAAGCGCGAAGATTAAACAGAAAAAATGTGAGTGAGGGTGTTACTACATGGATCCCGACTCAGTCAGTTGTATTAACATTCCGAGGACAACTGTTGCCTGTAAGAGTCTTTTCTTATTGCTCCTCTCTCCGTGTAGAATCATACTACTTTCCAACCATCCAATGCCTAAATTGTTGTCGATTTGGTCATGTTAAAGCACAGTGTCGGTCTAGTTCCAGATGTTACAAATGCTCGCAATCGCACATTGGTGACTCATGCATGATAATTGAAGAGTTTTCTACTTGCCTCTATTGTACTTCTAAACACTTTGCCACAGACAAGGGCTGTCCTGAGTTTGCAAGACAACAGGCTATTAAAATTTAAATGACTCAAGAGAATATCTCTTACATTGAAGCATCCTCCCGACTACCGCTTGCTCAGCGTTCTTATGCTGATGTAACTAAGGAAATGTTTTCCACTCCAATTCCCTCCAAACCAAAAGCTGTCATGGGGAAAGCTCTTTCTTCTCCCACAATATCCTATCGCAAAACTGTTACCCGCTCTCCCCGTCCCCGAGCTCCTCTTGAAAAGGGATATGATAGACTCACTCATCAAGCAATTGTTGGGGACTGTCCTTCTTCCCTTCCTAATGGCTGTGCTTTCCCTGATAGACCATCAGAATCCAGAAAAGATCTGTTAGTTGCTTTGACTGAAACCCTTATAAATATTTTAACTCCATTAGATGATGTTCCTTTACCGTCCAACGTTGCCCAAAATCTAGCAAAAATCTTTAATATTCTTAAATATGGCCCCTCTGTCCATCCTCCAGTGGAATAGTAAGAGTGTTCGTGTTAAAAAACATGAATTGCTTTCTATTATTTCACTATATAAACCTGTCATTGTTGCCCTCTCGGAGACATGGTTAATGCCGGAATCCCGTTTTAGGGTCCCGGGTTTCTCATGTTTGAGGGAGGACAGGAGTGACGGGTATGGAGGTAGTGCTATCCTCGTCCAGCACTCCACTCCATATTCCTTGATTCCTCTTTCTAATCACAGTCCTCATTTTAATGCTGTTGCTGTGAGAGTCCTTAATATTTCCTGTCTTTCTGTTTACATCCCCCGTCCATCTTCTTCCATTTTCTTGAGTTAAATTCTATTATTTCTTCTCTCCCTAGTCCTGTGCTAGTCTTGGGAGATTTTAACACTCATCACACGATGTGGGGGTGTTATTATTGTGATGGATTCTCTCCTTCGTTGGTGGAAATGATTGATGATGCTGGTCTTTGCGTCCTCAATGATGGCTCACCGACTCGTAGGGTTAATCCTAATCAGAATCCTAAGACTGCTATAGACCTTTCCCTTTCTTCTCCTTCCCTTGCCTCTCAACTATCATGGTCTGTACTTTCCTCCTCCTATGGTAGTGATCACTTTCCCATTCTTCTGTCCTTAGCTAATCATCAGGCACCTATTCCCTCCCCTTATCCTTTTTTTAAATACAATCTTAAAAATGCAAATTGGTTAGAATATGCATCCTCTGTTGATAACATGTTGGGTTCTCATCTTGAGTCTATTAATAATGAGAATATTACTGTCTGCTATGGTCGGTTTGTTGATGCTATCTTGTTATCTGCTAGTCATAATATCCCCAAAAAACACTTCACTCAGTATCAGATGCCTTTCAATCCATGGTGGGATCAGGAATGTTCTGATTCAGTCAAACGGCGTACATTTGCTGAGTCGTCCTATGCAGCATGTATGACGGTGGAGAACTTTATTGAGTATCAGCGCAGTGACGCGTTGTTTAGAAAATTGATTTGGAAGAAGAAAAGACTTGGATGGATCAATTTCTGTGAATCCCTCTCTCCCCGCTCTTCCTCGTCTATTGTCTGGAATAATGTTAAGAGATTTCGCCGATCTCTTAATATTAATTTCAGCCCTAGCTCCAATAACCCCGCTTTTTGGCTTGACGATTTTGCTGACAAATTGGCGCCTCCATTTGTTCCTTGCCATGATTCATTTTATAATTTCTCCCCAATTATATCCTTAGTGGAAATGGATACATCTTTCTCTTACAATGAGCTTGAGAGTGTTCTTATAGGCTTAAAAGACACTAAACCAGGTGAAGATGGTATTCCATATTCTTTTTTAAGTAAATTAAATAAAATATCCAAAGATTATTTTCTAAAATTAATAAATTGTATTTTTCATTCAGGCATTATTCCCGAATCTTGGAAATCTCAAGTTATCATCCCTATCCTTAAACCAGGTAAAAATCCTTCCGATCCTAGCTCCTATAGACCCATTGCATTATCGTCTACTTTATCAAAAATTGCTGAACGGCTTTTAAAAAATCGATTGGAATGGATAGTGGAAAGCAAAAATATATTAGCTCCCTCTCAGTTTGGATTCAGAAGAGGGATGGGTACCATTGACAGTCTCAGCATCTTCACTACGGACATTCGAGTAGCCTTTGCCAAGGAAGAGTACTTAGTTGGTGTTTTTCTAGATATAGCCTCCGCATATGATAATGTGCTTCTTCCGTTACTCAGGCAGAAAATGCAATATCTGAATATTCCCGCGAGGTTGACTCATTTCATATGCAGTCTGTTTACCGGCAGGACTATTTCTGTAAAACATCCTTTCCTTACTATTCCTCCCAGACGTGTCTGGAAGGGTATTCCTCAGGGTTCGGTTCTTAGTCCTCTGCTATATAATATTTATACGCATGACCTTGAATTGTCTGTAAACAATTTTTGCAACATTCTCCAGTATGCTGATGACATTGTTCTCTATTATAGTTCAAATTCAGTAGAGGACATCAATTTTCGTTTAAACACTGCTTTGCATTATCTAAACCAATGGCTCTCTGAACATGGTCTTTCATTGTCGGTACCGAAATGTAAGGCTGTTTTATTCACAAAAAAAAGAGTTATTCCAAATTTTCGAATCTACTTTGGCGATGAAATTATTAATTTTTCTGATAATATTAAATTCCTAGGCATGGTTCTTGACAAACGACTGAACGGAATGGCACATTCTGAATATCTTAGCAAAAAATGTGAAAAAGCTATTAATACTCTACGTGCAGTATCTGGTGTATGGTGGGGTGCACATCCCTATACTCAAAAACTATTGTACAATTCTTTAGTCCGTAGTCACATTGACTACAGCTTATTTGTTTTAGACCCCTTTAATAAGGTTGCTAATGATAAATTAAATCGAATACAATACAAATGCCTTAGAATAGTTTTAGGTGCAATGAAGTCTACTCCTACGAACGCACTTCAAGTGGAGTGTGTTGATCCTCCTCTTCCTCTCCGGCGTCAATTCCTGTCAGATCGATTTATAGGTAAATTGTTACAGCTCTCTTCCCATCCCCTATTGTCTAAACTATCCACTTTATCCAACCTTTGTAATCGTGATAAATCGGTATCATATTTACTCAACAGCTTCCTTAGATTTACCAATCTCCCTCATCCCTTGAAAAGATTTCCATGTAATCCACTTTATTGTACTCCTTATCAGGCCCTAATTCATTCCCCAATCATTATCACGGATATTGGCTTGTCCAAAGATGATCCGGGTGCCAACACAAATTTTAATTCGTTAATTCAGCGAAATTGGTTTAACCATCTTCTCATCTTTACTGATGCTTCCAAGCTTTCAATAGAAGGCTGTGTTGGTGCGGCTTGCTGGATCCCAAAATTCAAAATTATCTTACAATTTAAATGCCCCCCCGAATCATCAGTGTTTACAGGTGAGGCTGTTGCTCTATTGGAAGCTATCCTGTTTACGCTTTCACATGACTTCCCACGGACTGCTATCTTTACAGACTCTCTAAGTTGCTTATTGGCCATCAAACAAAAACCTTTTCATGGTAAGATAGTATCTTCTATTATTTTAAGGATTCGTGAGGCTTTGTTCGCATGTCATCGTAAGGGTTTGGATATCTCATTGATTTGGATCCCGGGTCATTCTGGTATTGGAGGTAATGTTACAGCAGATAACTGTGCTAAGTCAGCTGTTCAGTGCGGAACACTCGAACATTTCTCTATTTTGGCCCAGGATCTGTTGTCTCTTGCAAAAACTCATCTGGATAGTTCTTGGAATCGTTATTGGGAGTCGTCCAATCGACTAAAAGGTAAAAATTATGCACTCATTCAAGCAAAGATCCCAAAACGACCGTGGTTTTATAGATTAAAACATGCAGATCGTTGGGTTATCTCAACTGTCTGTCGTTTGCGCTTTGGACACTCATGTACACCTGTACATCTGGCTAAGATCAAGGTCAGGGACCATTCTCTGTGTGAGTGTGGCCTCGATGAAGGCACCCCCTCCCATATCCTTTTTAGCTGTCCTAATCTCCTTTATCCCCTCTATGAAATCCTCCCACTTAAAGTTCCTCGCCCTATAAATGTAAATTCTTTATTAATGTTTGTGTTTAGTCCTCTGTGTAAATTTCTTTGTAAATATATTAAAAAAAACTTGATTAAATTGTAGATGTACTTAATGTATTATATATTGTTTTTTTACTAACCAGTTTTTGTGTAGATTATTTAAGTATGTATTTTGTGTTGTGTTGTTGTAGATGCAGACTTTTTACGGGATCACTTCTTTATGAATAAAATATTTAGGAGTGTTTCAATTCACGTTCTTACCGTACAACCTCCGTCGTGTGTTCTCCTATCAACGTGACATTGGCGAAGTGATTTGTGTTCTACTGGCATGCTCGAAACGCCATAAGCTAAGAACCAACCAACCAACCAAGGTCGACCAAAATATATGAGTTCGTCAAAATAAAGTAAAACTTATTTAATCTTTAAATGATTTAGGCTATTTGGCTTATAATTATAATTTGGCTTTTGATTTTATATTTTAATATTTTTTTTTAGCTTCACGCGTTTATCCCACATAGTAAGGTAGGTAGAAAGTACCTAGTGTCAAGACACTTCGTACTTCGCTTTCCACGGAATTCGAGATTTTTGCGTGTTGGGTGGTGGGACTCAACGCCGCTCTTTGTCTTTACCAGAGCGAGGAAGTGAAATTGATTTAAATATAATCACTCCCCCGAGTGGGGATCGAACCCACCACCGATCGCGTTTACAGTCAGACGCTGTCACACTGCGCCACGACCGGCCTATTTAATATTGGAAATTTTCAATTATCTACATACAATAAATTGATAGGATGTAAGTTCTATATACATACTACTCATACTACATACTTAAGGAAGGGTTACCTATAGTGGTTTTGTTTTGAATGTTTAATTTATTTATTTTAATAGGCTACTACAATACTTACCAGTTCAAATTTAAATATAGATCTTTATTTATAAGTAGCTAATCACATGTAAATAAAAAATATATAATGATAAGGAAAAAAGGTATGGACGCGATCTGTAGTGCATTAAATTTTATATTATTAAAAAAAAAAACTAAAATAACCTCAAATATTTAGTATAATTACACACCTTTTAAATTATTTTCTAACTATATTATAAAGCTTTAAATAAATAATTTCTGGGAATTAAACCTACGATCTCCACTTACTGTACCTTTAATCATTTCCACTGCAAGACAGACACACCAGCGACAAAATATATATTGTAAACATTATTTTAGATTAAAATTTTATTGAAAATACAAAACTTTGAACAATTTGGTTTTGAAATTCACGTAATATTCGCGGAGGGACTATCCGATATGAAGAAACAATATTGAATAAATTAGCAGAATTCGAGATCGCAACTGTAGCGCTGTCATTTTTATTGTTAGAACGTATACAGTCAGGTATTATGGATATGGATTTTTTATGCATAATTCGAATTCTTTTTATAGCCAAATAAATGTTTATATTTAAAATGTTGTTCAGGCTAGTCATGGTGCAGTAGGACTGCAACTGACTGTAAACGCAGTGAATTTAAAATATATTTACATCTCCTCGCTCTAGTAAGACAAAGCGCGGCGTTGAGTTCCGCCGCAACAACAGCAATGTCTCGAGTTCGGTAAAAAGCGGAGTGCAGAGTAGTGTTTTACGAGAATAAAGCATGTAGCTAAATAAATGTTGACTTTCATGTGTATTTTTTAATTTGAAATCTTAGTGAGTATGTTACTGTTTTTGGATCAAATACGACAATAAGAGGAAAAATGTAAGAGTAAATCTATTAGTACGAAGTACGGAGTGTTTTGACACTAAGTACTTCCTGTAAGTTGCTCCTTCTGAATAAGAGAGAAAATTATATTGAATATGCGTCCTATGCCGAATACGCGTAAAACTATAGTATCATTATAGCAGATAGATTTGTGCTTTTAAATCTAAGTACAAAATATACACGAGTTGTGACTCAACGGTTTTAAAAACGTTAAATCGAGATTTAAATGGAATCCCCAGAGTATAGTGTCAATATTTTTATATGTAGCTTGCGATTTCTGCAAGTCTGACTGAGAAGCGGTGGCCGATTTCTTAAAAGTGTTTGTACTGGTCTTTGAATTACTAGAAGTGAGAATTTCCTATGGAAAATCATTTAAGTTTCTAAAGTTAAGTCGAGATTTAAATGTAAAGTAAATCCATCGCTGTCTAATTTTTTTTTAAATGGTGTAGAGTAAAATATCGATAATAATTATATTTTATTATAATTTTTTTTACTTTATGCCATAAAAATAAATATAGGTAGGGATGGATTTTCTATAGTCTTGCTCTAGAGTGTATTCCGCTCTCTATTTCTGGCTCAAATTCTCTCTTTGAGGGGACAGGGTAGAACACAATTAGCGTAAGTAGGTAATGTCCTGCAAGAGGCGAGTATACCAGTAATTAAATGGTTGGAGGTTAATTCCCCGACTGGCTCGCGACCACTATCAAGACAAAAACGATCCGCCAAGTATTTGATGATGTGTTCCGGTTCGATGTCATGTAAGCCAGCTCTCCCTATTCCCTCCCATCCTTTCCCTTAGAGTGTAGTGGTTCCGACAGTTTTGGCTGCTGAGGTCACTACACTATCTACTTTCACTTCCACCTCAAAGACGGCAATGCATTCATAACTCTAATGCTGTGGATGTACATGGGCGAAGGAGACCGTGGCCACTTTCAATCCGGTGGTCCTTTTGCTGGTTTGACTCTATTTTCTATTAAGAAAAATTGACATATTTCTTATTGATAAGCGGAGCTCCATGCCGTCTTTTTATATACAAATAATTAGAAACGTTTAAAAATTCGAACGCCTGTAACGCTTTTAGAATCCGTCCAAGCCCTCTAGCAAATGAGAGGTATAATAAATTATATCAATTATAGGAATTTTTAGATATAGGTAACGTAACTTTAAATTATTGTACGATTTTAAAAAACAAAAAATCGATTAGACCGAAAATTGTTTACGTAGAATCCTAGGTATAAATTTCACTTCACATTTTAAAATACAATTTTTGTTCTAGAAAATAGTAAAAAAATCATTTCATACGGTTAAAGTAAACGTACTTGATCCGATACGATGGAATTTTTGTTTGTTTTTGTATACATATAGAGAAACGATGAGTAGCGTTCTCGCTCATTGCAGGTGTTGGGGAGATATATATTCGGTAGACATATTAACTGTTAATAAATATTGAAATAGCTTGATACTTTGCTTTCCTTGTTATTATAGTTGCAACTCTACGGATATATTAATTTTGAAATTTATTGACATTTCTCCGCTTTGGTAAGGCAAAGCGCGGCGTTGAGTTCGCCACTCAATGCAATGTCTTAATTAGGGATGGAAAACACTCAACTGAGTGTCTTGACACTCAGTTGACTGTTTTCCACTACCCTCCTGTGCGGGATAAATCGCAGTTCGTACTTTTTAATAAAATATGTGTATTTTATAATACAAAATATGATCTGCTCATATTGGTCGTAGTGTGACTTTCGATAGTTTCGAAGATTAGTGCGTAAACATACAAACAAATAAATTTGTTATTTATTTTAATTTTGCATTTAGTGCTAATCAATCTAATTGCCTTAGCTTGCTTATAGCTTGTAGCGTATCTGTTTAATAAAGCCATTGGTTGCGTTAACGCGTATATTTGTTGTTAGTGTACTTCTTATAATGTTTTTGATGTTCGCGATTTAAAAAGTGTAATTTTTGTTTTAGTTTGTAGTTGAACTCCAGATGCCATATCCGCTACAATAATTTCAGGTAAAAATCTAATGTGAGACTGACTCATAGTGATTTTTTTTTAGCTTCACGTTTTATGCCTAGAGTGGTAGTCAGAGGATTTTGACATACATCCCGTATGTCAAAATCCTTCCTAACCTTGGTATAAATATCATTCATCCTGTTACGCTTAATGTTTCATACGTTCTAAATATTTTATGAAAATTCATTTCCAAAAGGCGCACATTCGAGTCACACTGCGGTCAAATATTTGAAGCTAGTCATGTAGCTAGTATGTGTTCAATTACCACCCGGAGGAATAATTATATTTAAATTATTTATATTTTCTCGCTCTAGTATGACAAAGCACGGCGTTGAGTTCTGACACTCAACGCACAATGTCTATAATTCGTAGGAAGTCAGAGTATAGAGTGTCTTGACACTAGGTACTTAATATCTACCCTGCTGTGCGTGATAAAAGCGTGAAGCTATTTATATGACGCGAACAAAAAGAAAAGTATTTTAATAATAATAAAAATTATCTTTTAACAGCGCGGCCGTGATCGTATATTTCCAGTTTCCACGTCTAAATGTTAACTTGCAATCAAAAAACAATACTTGCACTTTGTTCTCTCTCAACGTTTCCCCCATTACTGTATAATCTTAATTAGGTAGCTACATTAAGTCTCATTATAAGAGGCTGTGAAGCGATTAACGAATTTGTTTCCTTCTACCCCCGTTTAGAGAATAATAAACGCGCCTCTTAGTATTTCTGAAATAAATGATAAATAAACTACTTGAGTTGTGGTCGACTTCAGATTGATCTGGGTTTGTAAGTATAGAAATTAGTATTTGGGCCGGATATAAAACATTTTTTTTTATTATTTTAACCTCATGCTCTATCCTTAGCAGGTCAGGGTCAGGGCGGGAGGTCAAACGCTATGGGTAGCACGGTAATATCTTCAAATTTCTCCGGGGAGTCCTCATGTTTTCAACGTGACCTTTCTCCACTATCATTGATACTGTGGTATTCGAAGGTTAACCTTAGATCACATTCTACCTCTATTATAATTTATTCATTTATAGAGTAAATATAATGTATTATTGAAAGAAACATTTTGATGGTCTATGTTTATTTATACGTTCTACGCTGTCCACTTACTTATAAAGGATGACATGACATATGACATATCAGATGCTTATAGGTTGACTTAGCAACGTGTATGTGTAGATACCGTTCATACAAAAGTGTATACCAAACATAATCATAGAAATATATGAAATATTTTTTTTTATAATGTTACATACACTTTTTAAAATCGTCTTGCGTAGCAGAACTTAGCGCTACGCTGTCGATTAACGACTCGAATGATTATTTACACGAATAAATAAATTTGGGATGTCCGTTTATTATATTAGAATAATCGCTATCTACTAAACGTATATGTATGAATACATGGCATATGTATTTAAATAAGTGCTTACAATTTATGTCTGTCTATTTGTTTGTTCTGGGTAATCTCTGAAACGACGACCCTATACGTGACGTTTAACTTAGGCTACTTTTACTGTAGAATTATAAAAAAAAGATCTCGAGATGTTAAATTTCATACGGATATCGCGGGTACAGCTCGATTATGTGATGCAAAATCTTTGTACCTCTTTGTATGAAAATCGTGCGAACGGAGGAGTATGAAATTTGGTACAGTTATAGTTTATATAGGGATGGAGTGCAGATTGATATTATTATTTATAATAACACATAAAAAGTAAATCGAGCCAATAAAATAAATGTAACACACACTACCATGCTTTTCACATACACGTTTATACAAAGTGACAAACACCTTGCTAAGGTAACACGTTGACAACGCGGTACCGGAACGTCTTAGATAAATAAATAAACATCTTTATCACGATGAATTCTATATATCTAAATGTATACCTTTATATGTAAGTGTATTAAAAATTTCAAGTTTAATATTATTACAGTAAAAAATTGATGGACATAAAGTTATTACAACTAATATCAGAAGTAAGAATCAATCAAGTTATTTTATTAATCGTACATATATTTCGATGGAATAATATATATATTTTTTGTTTTTTTTTTAGCTTCACGCTTTTGTTCTGCATAGCAGAGTAGACAAAAAGTACCAAGTGTCAAGACACTCCGACCTTTATTTTCCATCGAATTCGAGACATTGCATGATGAGTGGTGGCACTCAACGCCGCAATTTGTCACTCCCCCGAATAGGGATCGAACTCACACTCCCCCGAATAGGGATCGAACTCACAACCGATCGCGTTTACTGTCAGACGCTGTCCCACTGCCCCGCGATCGGCCTCAATAATATAATTGTAATTATAATATATTTAAAATATTTATTGAAATAAATATTTTAAATATATTATAATTATAATTAAAAGCAAACGATTGCTCTGGATTCAATCTTTCAATTATTTTTTATTAGTTTTCTCTTTCAATATTTTTTTATTATTTTAGAATTAAGGAATTTAGAAGATTGAGACCGGTCGTGGCGCAGTGGGAGAGCGTCCGACTCGAAACGTGATCGGTTCTAGCTTCGATCCGCACCCGGAGGAATGATTATAATAAAATTATTTTCATTTCCTCGCTTTGGTAAGACAAAGTGCTGCGTTGAGTTCCACCACTCAACATGCAATGTCTCGAATTTGGTGGAAAGCGGAATACAGAGTGTTTTGACATTAAGCCTGTTTTGACATTAATTCCTATCTGCCGTGCTATACGGAATAAAAACGTGAAGATAAAAAAATATAGGAACTATATATTTATATAATACTGTACATTTTTCTGGAATGAACGTATATAAAAATTAACTGCTGTATTCAAATGTAAAGTCAACCGTAGCTCTACGCGAGAATCCATATATTTATTTGATGCATATTCGTATTCGTTAATATTACGACTGTCATAATAATTTTTATACCTGCCAGAGAGCTTTCGGTGAAAAAATAATCAAATGAATGAGATAGTAAAGTAGTTTACTTTTTTTAGTAGGGTAGATAGAGAGAACGGAGTGTCAAGACACTTCTTTCGAGATATTGTGTTTTGAGAGGCAGAACTAAACGCAGTACTATGTCTTATCAGAGCGCAGTAAATTAAAATAATTGTAATGTAGTCATTAATCATACTGAACAGATATCGAATTCACGATCAACCACGTTTACATTCAGACATTGTCACGTCATTTGACACGCTCTTGAAATATATTTCTATTCTTCTTATTTTGTTTTCATATACAGAGTTTGCTTATGTACTAAACCTGTGTAAAAGTATTAGATATTAAAAAAATGACTGTAACTCGTAAATGTGGATTCGAACCCACAACTCTTTTAGGCAACCTAATTGTTTACAATTCGCCTGCGTTATTACTTGGAGCTTAGAATCATTATTAGATATATTCTCGTATACGAGAATATATTTAATAATGATATTGTGGCGAAATAAAACTAGATGGCGTTAGTTGTAGGTTTAATCAAGAAACGTGTAATTATAACAGAAATTATAATTTTCGGGATAGAGTAAGGAAATTTAGTGAAATACCACTTTGTTTCATAATTTCCCTGCATTTTTGAAAATATTTGAATTTATTGGAAACGAACAAATATGAAATTAGGCATTTCGTTCTTTTTCGACCCGACTTCGAGACATTACGTGATGGGGAGGTGGGATTCAACGCCGCTCTGTGTCTTACTAGAGAGGTGGAATTAAAAATAATTTAAATATATTAATTTTTGACAGTAGGGATCCAATCCAAAACCAATCGCAAACCAATCACGTTTTGAAAAACAATTTCTTGTTTTATACAAGCAAACCCAATTATAAGGATTAGTTTAAATAAAAAAAAATCTTAAATACAGCATCCCTTCGAGATTGACATGAGTTGGTTATATTACTTTTCACAGTATCGACAACTGACATCTCGTACTAGGTTTATTGCATACTTCTGAGCAAATCAAACGTCCATATGTTACTTGAATTGTGTTATTCATTTCAAATAAGTATTTCCGAAAATGTTTTCTTTTTTAATTTAAAAGTAGCTAATGATTAAAAAAGATTAAAAGGAAACCTCATTCACAAACATTTGAATGCTAAATTTTGTTTTTGCAAATAAAGTATTTTTATTTTATTATTATAATAAATAAAAAGATATATATTTTTATAATAAATAAAAAAATGACTCCAAAGAAATCAAATTGGTCTCTATTTGAATGTAAATGGAATAAAAGTCTTTCTATTTCTTTTATTTATTTCCACGAATTCAGGAAGTGTTAATTTAAAAAAACATATCATAAGAATTTTACTTAACATTGTGTAAAAAAGAAATACGGCAAATATTTACTACAATTTCCTTATTTCTTTCTGACTCTGACT
Organism: Dryadula phaetusa; assembly: GCA_032432895.1. Taxonomy (NCBI): domain Eukaryota; kingdom Metazoa; phylum Arthropoda; class Insecta; order Lepidoptera; family Nymphalidae; genus Dryadula; species Dryadula phaetusa. The sequence goes on along the minus strand of JAOYRS010000069.1, from coordinate 814,093 downwards.
GTAAACGCGATCAGTCGTGGTTTCAAGTTCCACTAGGTACATATTTCAATTATTCTCATCTCCTGTTAAGACAAAGCGCGGCGTTGAGCTCCATTACCTCAACACGCGATATCTCAAAATTTGGCGTAAAGAGGAGGACGGAGATGATTCATCTCTACCCTGCTATGCGGGATAAAAGCGTGGAGCTAAAAAAATAACACATTTTAAAATTTTGAACCTTTCATATAGTTACATACATACATATGCCATGGAAGTCTTTTTTTAAAAAATATATTTGATTGGAAATACTTATAATTTTTTTAATACAAGGAGTGTGTAGTTGATTTTGTCACTAAATGCCTCAGTTTCTTGATTCTGAGAAACACAACATCGTCTTGAACATTATTTTCAACCTCATAGAATTGTGTTATCAAATCTGTAATCATACTCTAAATAGAGGGGAAAAATATCTATTGGTATTCTTTGAATTTTTGGGCCAATTCTACAATTACAATGTATTTTTTATCATAAACATGACTTTATAATAAGGCAAACTTAACTTGCCGTGTTAGTTAGTTTGTTAGCGTGTGGGAAATCTTGCAATCTCAATTTGACTTATTACCTAGTGTCCGATTGAGCTAAAATTCAGATTACAGCTTCAGTCCTGTCCCGATGAAATTACATATAAACAATATTTTTCTTAATGTAAAATGGTCGCTGTAAGAACATATATAATTATAATTTTTTGCACAATATACCTAATATGGGTATTAAATGATAGAGTTTAATTTGTAGGCTATATACACTAGGCAAAAAGATTTTTTTTACTTCACGCTTTTTATCCCGCATAGCAGGGTAGACAGAAAGTACCTAGTATCAAGACACTCCATACTTCGCTTTCCACCAAAGTCAAGACATTGTGTGTTGAATGGTGGAACTCAACGCACTTTGTCTTTATCAGAGCGAGGAAGTGAAAATAATTTAAATATAATCGCTCCCCCAAATGGGGATCGAACTCACAACGGGTTGCGTTTACAGTCAGACTCTGTCACACTGCGCCACGACCGGCCTCAAGATTGTTTTTAAAAGGTATTTTTAGTTAGTATTACTTTATTATATATGTTGTATTTTAGTTAGTTATTATTATATATTTTAGTTAATGTTAGTTTTTTATAAATTTATAGTTAAATATTATATGTAATTTTGAAGCACTTCTACGACGCATAATCAGCTTATATATATTTTTTCTGGATATTACTTTATTCAACATCGTGCTTTGTTTTACTATAAAAAAAATCGAGAAAAATGGTAATAAATAGAAATTGAACGTATAACTATTGCCTCTACAGGCGCAGTTAAATAAACTGCGCTACAGCGGTCTCACAACGGTCCCCCAGCGGCTTGAAAACTTCATACATATATACATATGAGTGTAAAATATTATACATGTATATTATTGTCTTGGCAACAAGACAGAAATGACGCCGGACGTAGTTGTACTAACCACAGTGTAAAATTCTTTTAACATAGCCAAGGGAATAAAATGTCGGCTTATTAGCATTCAAGGGAGCTTTTTACGAATTCTGGTATAAATTTTTAGTTCTACAAACACAAATAAAATGTATATTAAATTTATTCTAATTTAAGGTTTAAATATAATTTAAGAAAAAGTATTTTAGGTCTGTAGCACAGAAGTAGTTGAGAGTTCAAATATGAAATTATGTTCGCTTTTGACACATTTTTGTTGTTAGACGGATTTTCAAAATTGACAAAGAGAACCAAAAAAGTGATTTTAGCCAAGAAATCCAAAATAATGAAATTGAAAAACAACATATGATAAGTTAGAAAAAACATAAAATAATAACTAAAGGAGAAAATATATAAAAAAATACTACATCTGTCCATGTATACATATAAAACATAATCCTTATATTAATAATTCATTTTAAATAAATAAAAGCAATTAAAAAATAGCACGTATCTATTTAAACACTGTAAATGAAGTGCAAAGTATGACAAAAGTCCGTTAGAGGGCGACACAAAGCCCGCGCTCAGTCGTAGCTCTACGTTCGTAGCGTTACGTAGTCCTCTACGATAATACTTAGACGATAGTTACGTGAAGTGAAAGTGATTATGGAGTGTTAAACGAAAGTGTTAAAAGTGTTTGTGACGGTTCTGGTGATTCTCGGGTGGTTTTTGTAAGTATTATATTATGGTTTTAATTTTTGTTTTGGATTTTAAAGTTACATTTGTTAGTGAAAAGTTTTTTCAGTGTTATAAATAAATTTTAATTTATTATGAATTTAAATATATTACAATATTATTATGAAAATTATATGAGTGACTGATTTATATTGAGATTAAATTTTAATTATATTTAATTAATAAAATATTGAAGATATCTTCTAATTTTTATATTTATCGGATGAGAATTAATATTGAATATCTAAATGACATTTCATCTTTGGTCATTAAATTCCAGAATTAGAGATATTTTTTCTAATATTCTTAATAACTAACGGTTTTTTAAATTATATATTTATTATTCTATATAATACATTAAACAAAATTAAAATATTTCATAATTTTAAATTAAATTTGTTTTACTTTTTGTTATAAAAAAAATTAACATTCTTAATAAAATATATACATTAATTATTACTGGTATGAGTACTATACTCACAATTTAAAATATTTTTTTACTTTAATTTAAACAAAATTGAAAGTTAAGTAAAGATCTAGTTCATTCTGAAGAGATTCTTATGAATTTATTTCATTATATAAAAAATGGGTCTCTAACATTTTGTATAGGTAGATAATACATCACGTCTTATATTTTGCGTTTAATTATAAACACCATATATTTAGTGACCGATTTTCTCTTATCGGATCTTAGTCTAGATATTTAAATATTGTAACGAGCAAGTATTTATCCATAAGGCTTCCTCCCTGTCCAGTGAGCAAAGGCATTCCGTTCTCTAATTTATATTTATTTTAGACACAATATATGTGGAGTGATATATCCGTCCCTGGTCTTACTAGTCCGAGAAACTGAAATAAAAACAACAATACTTAACTTAGAAGAAGGTCGTGAGTTCGATTCCCACTCGGGGGAGTGATTATATTTAAATTATTTTCAAATCCTCGCTCTGGTAAAGACAAAGAGCGGCGTTGAGTTCCAACACTCAACACGCAATGTCTTGAATTCGGTTAAAAAACGAAGTACGGAGTGTCTTGAAGCTAGGTACTTTCTGTCTACCTTATTATACGGGATAAAAGCGTGAAGCTAAAAGAAAAGAAAAAAAAGTTCTTATTAATATAAATACGTTTTTTATATATTTTTTGTTTTTTTTTTCTAATAATTTAACTTATAAATGTGTATTATACTCGTATATCTTTAAAAACATATCAATGTTAACTCGAACATTTCAATGATGTAATTGAAACGCCGTCAGCCATTTCTATGGACGTCAATCAGAGGGGTTTGTTTTACCAACAAAGGACCGCGCTATTTTCCTAAGTAACAAAGAAAATTTAATTATTTACAGATAGTGTTACTATACTTGTGCTATACAATATTATTTGTTTTTTGTTTTGTATCGATCGAGGTTAGACAGGATAAGCAAAACACGCTTAGTGTTAGTCTCCAAGTAGTTTAATTTAGACATTGAGCTTAGATCAGCGTAACTCAAAACCGCACTAACAGGAAAATGAAAATATTTTAAATATTAAAATGGAATATATCCCATTGGCGTCAATCTATATATATAAAACTTATTAATTTGAATGACTGCCAGAGAAACTTAGGCATTTAGATTCTTTGGCAAATGTAAGGGATAAAAGTTTATTTATTTATTCCTTTATTTACTAGGCTTGATATTTAAATTATTTTTGTTTCCCTGCTTTGATCAAAAATAACGCGGCGTTGAGTTCCGCAACACAGCATTCTCGAAGAACGGAGTATCGTTATATTAGGTTCTCTCTATCTATACTACTATGCAGGATAAAATACCTTGCTATTTTTTCATTTAATCGCAGACTTCCCAAGTCTAGATATAGTGCACATTTAATATTGAGAAAGGAAATAGCTAGGAAAGGATTTCTTGAAGTTCCTGCAGGAACAGGAAAAAAATGGAAATAGAGTCGACGCAATCGGAACCTTATCAGTACTCAAATTCACGAGTCGTAACTATCAATAGTGTTTTTTAGCTTCAAGCTTTTATTCTACCAAGCAGTGAGACAGAAAATACCTAGTGGTTGAGTGGTGGAACTTAACGCCGCACTTTGTCTTACAAAAACGAGGATGTGAAAATAATTTTGTATATAATCACTCCCCCAAGTGGGGATCGAACTCACAATCCATCGTGTTTGCATTCAGACGCTGTCCCACTGCGCCACGACCGGCTTAACTATTAATAGTTACGACTGGTAAATTTTAATTATGACGTCCTTAATAAAATATTTAAAGAGTAAATATATAATTATTATTGGAGGTCTCAATAATGATAGAGCAATTAGAGGCGTTATTATATTAAACCTTTTAGTAAAATTATATATTGGAATACATAATAATGTAAATATAACTTTATTTTTTAAATTAATCTATTTTAAACGGATTATTTGCATATTTTGGGTATTCGAAAATACATTTTTTTCACTTTACAGTAGTCCGTGGTCTCAGGTGGATAGAAAAATTATAATAGTTTTATTTGAAAAATGTAAAAATCGCGAAAATCAAAGAAGTTTTATACTTTATTTATATAATACAATAAATATTAATTTAAATGGAAGTTTTATTACGTTAGTTTTAACATTTACATAATTTTTCTTATAAATGCTCTGTAATAGGTGAATTGATAAAGTTATTTGCTTTAATGAATAAAACTACTTAAAATAATGTAATCATTTCAAAAGAAATAATCGCATATCAAAGTTGTGGTTTTATTCATTTATATTTATATATACGTGGCCACTGGGTTACTGTAAAGTCTTCCAAGCTGTGGATTGTATAAAATATACTTTTGAATACTAAAATATACTAAAAATTATTGCACTATATGAATTTGTTTATTATTACGATCTTTAAAAATATAAAACGATCGGTTGTAGGTTCCATTCCCGTTTCGGGAGTGATTTTATTTAAATTAATTACATTTTCTAGCTTTGGTAAGACAAAGTGCAGCGTCGACTTATACCACACAACACGCAATGTCTCGAATACGGTTTAAAGTGAATTACGGAGTGTCTTGACACAAGGTACTTTCTGTCTACACTGCTATGCGGGATAAAAGCGTAAAGCTAAAAAAAAATAGCCAGATTATTTATACACTTAAGAGCTTAATTAGAATAATAATATACTTTACTACATATGTTTAGTAGAAATTTCAACAATATACTAAGAACAATAGTAGTTAATAGTTAAAAGTGATTTCAAAAGCTTTGGAAACAGAAGGCTCACTTGTTATGCCACTAATAGATCAGTCACACGAGAGTGTTCCACTCGTGTCGTTGGTTGACTTCAGTGAATGACTCGTTATATGAGAACTTGTTTAATCAGACAGTTTAAAGTTCTTTGTTTGGGCAAAAACACTACAAAAATTGTATGAGGCATAACATGAGAGAGAATTTTGAAATATTTTCAACCATTTTATATCGTCAAATGTAAAGACATTATAATGTAATATATGGTAGTCGAAGAGGACCTAGTGTCTAGATATTTCGATCACCGCTTTCTATCGAGATTGAGACATTGCGTGCCATTGTGACAAGTGGCGGAATTCAAACTCACACTGTTTTATTTCGTCAAGTAGGAATCGAACTCACTACAATACGCGTTTTCAGTTAGACGGTGTTCCACTGAGTCTAGAGGTTAATTATATAGAAATATTTAAAAAAAAATAGGCTAAAAGGAACACGTTTAAAATTATTTTCTCGTTAACCTGGCCGCTTTAGCAAGGACATGTTTATGAATAATTTATCAGCATAAGAAATACATAAGTTGCTGGCTTATAATTTACAGAAAATTTAATTATTATTAAGTTTTAAAAACATAAATATATTATAAATTGCAATAATATTATAGTTCATACTAAGTATAAGAGAATGATTAAGGAAGTAAGTGATGTGACGTTTAATAGAGTATTTAATGTCACGTCACTCAGCTCTGGACTACTAAGAAATGATTTATATTGATTTGGCTTCACGTTTTTATATCGCATAGCAGGGTAGTCAGGAAAAACCTAGTGTCAAGACACTCTGTACTCCGCTGTCCGTGGAATTCAAGGCATTGAGTGTTGAGTGTTAAAACTCAACGCCGCGCTTTGTCTTACCAGAGACAATGAAAATAATTGTAATATAATCTTTCTTCCGAGCGGATATCACACACAAAACCGATCGCGTTTACAGTCAGACGCTGTCCAACTGCAATTATGTGAATAATAACAAGTTATTAAAAAAACTCAATTGAATACATGTAAAATAACCGTCTCCGCCTGGTCATTTTAGTTCAATGGACATTTTGTTTGTGTTATATATATATATATATATATATATATATATATATATATATATATATATATATATATGTTATATATATATATATATATATATATATATATATATATCATTGAATAAATAATTGTAAAGTATTTTATATTCTGATCATTACTAACTATCACATAAAACTACCTATCGAATATAAGAATATATCTTTGTGTATGTATATATATATATATATATATATATATATGTATGTTTGTGTGTGTGTGTGTGTGTGGGTGTGTGTGTGTGTGACAGGTATTTTTAATGATCAGAATATAAATGACTTTATTACTATTTATTCTCTCAGATCGTGATCACGTTTTGAATATCCATATAGATTGTTCGTGTATTGAAAAATATGCAGCGTCAAGATATATTATATAGCGGTATAGTCGGAGACAACCAAGTGGCGGACATTCTGTAAATTGCTTTCCGTCTGAAATCAAGACATTGTGTGTTGATTGGCGAGCTCAACGCCGCGCTTTGTTTTGAAAGTGTATGGTTTAAATTATTGTAATTAAGTAGGCAGATATACGAACATAAGAAAGTGAAACGTCTTTGATATCGAAGTGTACAGTCATATAAAATATTGGAAAATCATAAAATGTATTTAAAATCATATAATGTATTTAAACCATAAGCTAAATGAGATATAGTGGTTAAAATGTAAACGTGTTTTTTTATGAGTGTCATTTGCTCTCGTAGAAGGTTTTTTTATTAGCTTCAAACATTATCCCGCATAGCAGGGAAGTCAGAGACAATCTAGTGTTAAGACACTCTGTTGACCGATTTATGCCGAATTTGAGACATTGCATGTTGAGTGGTGGAACTTAACGCCGCACTTTGTCTTACCAGAGTGAAGAAGTGAAAATAATTTTAAATATAATCACTCCCCCGAGTGAGGATCGAACCCACAACCGGACGCGTTTACAGTCAGACGTTGTTCCGCTGCGCCACGACCGGCACGACCGGCCTCACTTTCATTTACTACCTGTTCCACCTTAATTTTTTAATACAATGTATGTATACAAAGTATGGAATGAATACAACCGATTCTTGGAAATTTATATGTAGAAATGTATGGCAAGTGGAGTGTCTTGTCACTAGGTTCTCTCTTACACAATTACTGTTTTGAGAGATAAAGCGTATTAAATAGTTGGATTCGAACCCGTTCCTGCTGGAATCTATGCAAACGCTCTATCCTTAACCTGTATATTGTTTTCGAGATACATCGAAATTATTATATTTATACCAAATTATTTTCTTAATTAACATTGCATTAAAAGCATCTTTTTAAATACAAAGATTTCATTATTTTTATAGTAGTTTTCATCTTTACAGGAATCTAGCTTAAAATAATTGTCCGCCATTTTAGGTAACGCTTGTAAGCGAAATTTTGTGGAGCACTACTTTCACAGAAATAGTAATAGTAAACAGGTCGGTATTGGAAAATTCAATAGTAGTGCGTTATATTATATAAGGTATATTAAAACACACACATATTTTGCTATTTTTAAAGTGTTAATCCATAATTAGGATTAGAATGTTTTTAAATGTACAAAAATTTAAACGCAGCGGGATTTAAACCAGCGCCTCTTGAAAACCGTCCAAGCGCTCTGACCGCTAAGCCATGCGTTCTACTACCGGGTGCGACGAAATTCTTATACATTTTTATTACAACTATTTTACGTGGTTAGCATCTCTATAGAGAAATTTTTACAAATTATTTACCACTCAATGAGAGAAATGCAGAATTTACATAAATTAGCACCCCCTGTACTGATTCGAACTCCCAATCTCAATAACGCTTTAACATTTCAACTTATATGTATAAACTGTAGACAGTCAGCACACCAAAATGTAGTAAAATTTAAGTGAAAACCGAACTGGTGATAATCGTAAAAGCGCTCCGCTATCATCAAATGCGGAACTAGAATTTGAACAATAATGGAAACTAAAACGCTTATTTAACTTCATTTGTGTCTATTTATCTGCGAACTGAATACTTAGTGCGACGGTTCCAGCGGACATTTGCAACTTGTGATAACCTGTTATATCTAAGTTTAGAATAGACGTCGTTGAAGAGCATTTAGTTCCCTAGCGATTTAATCTTGTCTAGTGTTTTCGAAATTGTACGTCAGATTCATCGTTCGCTGAAGCTAGTGTGGCGCAGTGGGATCATCGGGTTGTTAGACAAAATCACTTAAAACAAAGCGCGGCGTTGAGTTCTGTTACCTCTCGATTTTGGACATTCTGTCTAACTATCCTCATAAACCTGCAAAAGAATGTAAGATTCGTGATAGTTTGTTATTATGGTAAATATCGTGTTTTATGAATTATTCATATTTTATTCATACATATTCATACATTAATCTCTTCAATCAATTAATAGGCGCTAGATGAGATGAGATAAGATGCCCTTAAAAGAACAACGGAATGGCTTTCAAGTGTCAGTCACGAACTTCACGACGGTAGGTAAGCTTTTACCAAGCTGACCAACTACCTGGTGACCTTGACAAGGTCGAGGTCACCAGGCAGTGGCTGAATGTGCTGGAGCAATTGTCGTCTAAATTATTGGGGAAGTTCCTTTTGCAGTGGTGGTCGTAGATATTTTAAATGAAAACAAATCAATGGAAATGACGATATTTTAGGGCCAATATTTATTTGGCCCGGTGTAATAGTCCCAATACACAATGGTAATAAGTTTAGTTAATTAATTCTATTTTTTTGCACTTTCACGCTTTATCCCGCATAGCATAGTCAGAGACAACCTAACCTAACCTGTGAAACATTCTGTTGACTAATTTCGTCCCTAACTTATCTAGCAAATACAAAGCCGCGCTTCATTATATTAGAACGGAGAAATGAAAACAAATCTTTAATAATCATTCCCCAAAACGAGAATCGAACCCACAACCCATCGGGTTTACAGTCAAATGGTGTTCCACTGCGCTACGTTAAGTTAAATAGCGTAGTGCCTATAAAAATCCCTAAAATAGATCCTATTCAGAAATAGCCCTCAGTCAGTTTAAACATACGCGTATGCACATAGAGAGGTTTTTTTTGTAACAAAAATACTACTATTTTCACATTTAAATAAAATATATTTATTTCCCGTATATCTACAATATGCTTACTGTGCTGTTTTTATTCGGATTTATAGAAAAAATAAATTGCAGGTATGGTGCGATTCGTATAAGCGAATTCATCGGGAACGATCAAATATAATTTCAGGTGGAAAGTATTCAATAATATTTTTGCGTGTTTGAGCAGTATCTGCCTGTATTGGTAGTTTTAGGTTCGATTCCTATACTGGGCAAATTTATTTTTATTTATTTGCTCTGATAACACAAATAGCGTTGAGTTCACCACTTCACGCAATGTCTCGATATGAGGCGGAAAGCTTTTAATGGAATATCTTGACACTGAGTTGTCCCTGACTAATATGCTGTGCGATATTACGTGAAATATTCAAAAGTATATCTTTTTTAACTATTCGAAATATACGACAAAGAGTATAGGTTTTTTTTTAATTTCAACGTAAGACATATGTATGTATAAAGTAAGTAATGTAGAAAGATATATGAAGCAAGGGTGAGCGGTATGAGAAGTCTAGGGATACTTCGATTGAACTTCTAGAATACAATATTTATGATATTGATGGAAGGTCACGTAAAAAACATTAAGAAGAAAACCCCCGAAGAGCATATATAGGCGAAAGATGCAGAGATGTAGCGTTTGGCACGCTGTCCTGTCTGACTGCCCTGCCAGGTATGAAGCCTGAGCCTAAAAAAAATAAAAAAATAAATATATAGTCAGCGTATTAAATCAGGTGCGCCTAAAAAACAAAATAAGATAATTTTCACAGAATCAAACAACTTATTAAGTATAACCGCGCTGACTGTGACCATTTCATGGTAAATTTATTTAAGAGAGAGCAAGAACTTTAAATTGGTGTAAGAAACGTCTCCAACTTAATCGATAGACATAGAGTAATGTTTATTGGAAGGTATATCTGGTTTTCGAATATATATTATTAGTATGTACTACAGTTTATAATGATATACGGAAATATATAAGAAAATATTGACAGTTATACATCAAAACACGTGTTTTGATATATATACAATATATCAAAACACGTGGCGGTACATTGAATCTGCTCAAATCCGGTAAATGTATATTAAAACATAAAGAGAACATTTAACAATTATTCCGGTGAATTGAAAAAGTTAATTAATAAAAAAGTGATTATCTGAAAGGAAATTTTCATATAAAAATTGTTTTATATCATCAGCCCAATAAACTGGGGCGTTGAGATCAGTCACTTAACACACAGTATTTAAAACAGGTGAAAAGTCGTTTAATATTACTAGCAAGATAAAACCAGAATTTTGTGGTTTCCATTTCTTATTACGTATGTATAGCATTATATTAAAAAAATTTCTAAGTTGGTGATTAAAATTATTCTTTTATGTAATTATTTATATATTATTATATAATTTTATAATAAATTCACAAAAGGTTTTAAAAGTACCTTTAGTTTTCACAGCGTTGAGTACGTTGCAATACACACAACGGAGTGTCATGACACTAATTTGTTTGTAACCATCCTGTTATAATAATAAATTTATAAAAAACTTTAATTTATTACCAACTGTTACATTTCAATTAGATAAGCAGTTCGACATTTGAACCCAGTATCTCGTTTCATTGATGAAACTTCTATATTCCTTTATAATCTAAGTTGATAACAATGGCGGTTAGATCAATGATAACAGTGATGTTCTAACTTTTGAACTTTCAGTATAATGAAAGTAAAATATAAAAGTTTTTGGGGGAAAAAAGGATCTTTATAAGGGCGAGGGGGATTTAAAAGAATTAGTGAGTAACGCCGTGTTTATTAAGCGAGTTGGTAGGTTCTAAGTTCTTAAGATTAACTTAGGCCTTTGAATGGTTGGAGGAAAGTTGAAAATCACTTTTTCGTATGAAATATTGGTTTTGTAAATCTCGTGATGTGTATAAATTGAACGTTGTTTCTTGTTTCGTATACGTATCTCATATTTTTAGACTAAATTATCTTGTTATTATTTTATATATATATATATATATATATATATATATATAATATATATAATTTATATTATATATATAATTTATATTAGGTTTATAAAAAACAGGTAATTGAGTTAGGTTAGAGTATGTTCGTTGTAGATCTTGTAAGGTATTAGCTATTGCAATTATCGCCCAGGTGGTCTAACTGTAAACGCGATTGTTTGTGGGCACAAACAATCACTCAATTATATTTATATTATTTCCATTTCTTCACACGCAGTGACTCAAATTAAGCGAAACGCGGATCACGTAATGTCTTGACACTAGATATTTCCTGTCTACCCTTCTATGCGAGATAAAAACATGAAGGTAAAAAAGAATAATCCGTTATCTTTGCTAACATTTTAAGATTACATCGTAAATGAATTTCTTTAAGGAACATCTTAGGTTATGGATAGTTAGTCAAATTAACTATTTAGAAATAATTTTACATAATAAAACTTCTATATTTTTTGAATAAATTATTGAAAAAAAAGTAAAATGAGTTTATAATAGTCACAAGCACTTACAATACGTATATACAAACGTCGTCACGTGAACAAGTTCTTATATACAAACTTATATTTAGTTTGCTTTTAAAGCAGAAAGAGAATCTGTTATCAAGACACTAATCTCAGCTTATTAATTAATTTTTAGACATTGTGTAATGAATGGCGAAACTCAATACCGTCTTTTAGCCCACCAGAGCACGGAAATGAAAATAATTTAATTACAATCATCATCATTCAAATTTATGTTTTCATTATTTTAAAAAACGTATAAACATTTGAACGCAGCGGAATTCAAACCCGCGTCTCTTGGAGGCTTAATGAATATTTTTAAAAAGAAAAAAAATCATACGTTTTTTAATTTTTTTTCTAATCCTAAGTGTGGAATAACGCTTTAAAAGTGGTTAAATATTAAAAATAAATAGCATTCTATCTTGCTGAACGCTTATTTCTCAATAATCTTTGAGCAGCAGAAATTTATAAAAATCTCTCTACAGAGATGCTAAAAAAATAAATAAGTAACAAACGTAAAAGAAGTTCGACGCAGCTGGATGTAAAGCGCATGGCTTAGCGGAACAAAAAACGCGCGGACGGAGAACAAGATGCGTGAGTTCGAATCTCGCTGCGTTCAAATTTTTATAAGTCTTTTCAATAAAATTTTTCCAAACCTAAGTGTGTAATAACAATTTAAAAATAGTAAAATATTTATATTTTTATATTAAGTAATAATTAACTAACATAACTTAGTTAAATTCATTGTTCAGGTTCTATTAGAGACAAATATGGTAAAAGCATTTCTAGCTTACGTCTCTAGCACTTTTGTTTCAAGGTCAAGCTTACATAAATAGAGTGGAGCTTCAATGCCTCAAGCTTAGTATAAAAAATATTATATGGAATTTTACCAGATATTAGTTGATATGAAAACTTTATTTTCTTCTATAGATTGATATAGAGACTAGAATAAAATATTACTCCTACGTGTAATCTTCTAATTGTTTTTTCAATACATTATGTTAATTTAAATATGCCAAGTGGATTTAATATGTGTACATATATATGTATATATCGTAAACAACTAACCATGTATACATTAAACACATAGAAGAGTGTGCATTTATTACTTAAATGTTTGAATTAATGTTTTTCTATTTATTATAAAAAATAGATTGGATTTCTAGATTTTTTCTCTGTACAAACTGGCACTGCAAATTTAATATTAATCTGTTAGTATAATTTCGGACTAATGTCCAAAGATTTTGCTTCACATACTAATATAATGATATCCTCACCTTTATGCAACGTTATACGTTAAATTGGGGTTAGATAACGCAGTGGGATTAAAAGTACATAGCTGCAGGTTTCAGTTGTGCTGCAAGATAAAGCGCGGTGTTGGGTTCCGTAAGTAATCAAGTAATAAGTAAACATTTTTCAAAAAACGTATAAAAATTTGAACGCAGCGGAATTTGAAACCGCGCCTCTTGGATACCGTCCAAGCGCTCTGATCGCTAAGCCATGCGTTCTACTACCAGCTGCGTCGAAATTGTTATACGTTTTGTTACAACTTATTTATGTTGTTAGCACCTCTGTAGAGAGATTTTTACAAATTTCTACTACTTAAAGATTATTAAGAAATAATCTTTAACAAGAGCTAACAACATAAATAAGTTGTAACAAAACTTCAATCAAATATTTATACGTTTTTTCAAAAATGTTTTCTAGTCCTTAGTGTGCAATAACACTTTGAAAATAGTAAATATTAAGTAATAAGTACCTCGATACAAGAGGAATTTGCAATCTCAGATGTCTTAATAATTATATGCTCAATATAAATGTCCAAAATAGATTCAAAATCGAGCTTGCTTAAATAAACCCGCCCACATTTTGTTCTGATTACATATTATATAACAATAAAATTCGCAGAAAATATCCGTTTATATTTCAAAGAAATGATATTAAGCTTATGTATGTAAATAATATAATCTTATACAGCCTCATGCCTTTTACCATGTTGTTGTGTGGGTAGTCAAAGAAAACCTGAATATTCCTAAATCTAATTTTTTTTCTCTTTATTAAAGTCCTATTATAACTACATAAATATAACATACCCATTTTACAACTTACCAGTCCAGTCGTTACGTTATGAACACCTTGAAAAAGCGCGCTTATTACCACCTTAAACGCCAGCACTGGTGTTAAACCGGGACCGTGGGCGGCGGTATTCACTTACTATCACGTGAGCCGCACGCTCGTTTGCCTTGCCTGCCCTATATAAAAAAACCTAAAATTATCATCATATTTTATCCTAATTTCACTAATTTATACAAAGCAATAGCAGATCTTGAATTAGGACATGCTAGCAAACTATTTTAAATACCAGTATTCATATCGCCATCAACAAATATAAGTTTTCTTAAAGTTAATTTAGCATACACTCTATCAATAGATAGTAAACATATTCACTTTGTCCACATACTACACATTCCGGAGATGTTTTTCTTATTATAAATGCAAAATAGTTAAGTGGAACATGACCAGAACGCATCCGAAAAGGCAATACAAGTGTACTTCCATTAAAATTGCATAACTCGAACCAAGGAAACCGAAGAGGCTCAGGACAAAATGTTTTATACGAAATTCCTTTATTACAAGATGTTTTTTTAAAGGTACCCACAACTTACGACTATGTTTTTTTTAAAAATCGGCAGCAAATATCTAAAAACAGGATAAATTACAATTCCTTTGAGTGGTTACCAGTTTTACGCATATGTCAGATTTTATTCCGCCACTCCTTTCTTACATATAGTAGGATATTCAATTCAATTCAAAGTGAACCTAATGTCGAATATAAATTATAAATTAAGTAGCGGAACTCAACGCCGCATTCTGTTTAACCAAAGTATAGAAATGAGAATAATTTAAATACAATTATTTCTCCAAGTGGGAATCGAACCTAAAACCAATTTCAATTACAATCAGACAATGTCAATATAATACATTTTTTCAAAGTTTTGTTTTTAAATTGAATGTAGTATATTAACAATTTTTTTTCTATTTACATATGACTGTGGGTACAAGGATGTCTAACGGGTCGAACAAAGGCTATGAAATAATTTCTAAAATAACCAATAAATCGATATTGAAGATGAAACAAGAATTGAGAATCTAGCCTCTATAAAATAATAGGAGAAAATAATATATGTATTAAATATTATTAGAGGACGGAAAGATAAGTTAAATATGAGATCATAAGAGCCCATTTTGTTTAACTGAACATAATATTTTGTCTAGACATTGGAAATAATTCTTAAAATATTTTTATACTAAAATATATTTTAGTGACTCTTATATATATATTTTTTAACTTGGCGGAATTCGATACCTTATTTTCCTTCCGATTGGGGATTCGCACAGTTTATCGCCTCCATCTCGATTGCTCAACTAGTCAAGGTCCAGGAAGGGATCTCGGCGAGGCAGAGAAAATCTTATATAAACAGCCTCGGGTCTCTGTTTTTCTTATTAGGTGCTTGAAATAGCAAGAAATTTTCGTGGCGCAGTGTGACAGCGTCTGACTGTAAATCCCCACTCGGGGGAGTGATTATATTATATTATATTATTTTCACTTACTCGCTCTGGTAAAGACAAAGTGCGGCGTTGAGTTCCACCACTCAACACGCTATGTCTCGACTTCGGTGGAAAGCGAAGTACGGAGTATCTTGATACTAGGTACTTTCTTTCTACGCTGCTATGCGGGATAAAAGCGTGAAGCTAAAAAAAACACCAAGAAATTAGTATTATAGTTTACATACTATTAGTGGTTAGTTATGGAACAGTAGGGCCATGTCTGATTGAAACCTTATCACTCGAGAAAATAATATTATTTAAATTATTTTTATTTTCCTCGCTCAGGTAAGACATAGAGCAGCGTTGAACTCAGCACGCAATATTTCAAATTTAGCGGATAGTGGATTACGGAGTGCCTTGACACTAGGTACTTCCTGTCTACCCCGCTATGCGGTATAAAAGCGTGAAGCTGAAAAAAAATATGTTTCCGGCCTAAGGAATCGAAATAAAAATCAAATCTCCAAAAAATAATATTCGAATGATTTACATTTAAGTCCACAGTGTATTAAGTCTAATTGTGAAGTGAAGAAACAAATCAGTAGATAAGATTTTCACGTGTATGTTTTAATTGGATTGGCATTTCTGTTGCTTGTTTTTGATTATCTTTGGCAAATGTTCAAATACGTCTTTTTTTCTTAGTGTTTTATTAAAAAGTTAGCAAAAGGAGTCTTTGATCAAAGACATTGTTATTGAGACCTAAGTAGCGGAAAAGTAATAGATTGTTCGTTATTGTAACTATAAAAGCGAATGAATTTATTAAAACAAAATGATTGGATCTATTTTAGTATGAACGTTCTAAGATTTACAGAGAAATACTTATATTTACAAGTATAAGTAGCTATTGCCCGCTACTTAGTAATATATATATATATATATATATATATATATATATATATATATATAATAACAAATTATTTCAGAGATTCCCGAAAATTCATGGAAAGTGAATGGAAAAATTAATATTTTTCTCCAAATTTACTAACTTTCACTTATTATTCATATCGAAATTAGAATTCTCAATATCTTACTCTTCAGGCTATGAATACGTTATGAAAAAACAAAATTGAGTTCTACATTTCAGTCTACTGATGTTTTAACGCATACGTCGATTAGAACATATACTTCATACATATATAAGCATTTTGCTTGTATTGAGACCTTGAAAAATGGACCTTTACTGAAAATAGGAGATGTTCGAGCATGTCTATTTATGTTATCGAGATGGTAATACGGTTCGGGAGCAACTGACTGTTAGTTGTAGGTTCAATCTTAAAAATGAGGAAAAATGGATTTTTTAAATTACTTTCTTTTCTTAATGGTATAGGGTGTAAAAAGCTAACGTCACATTTTGTGTTACCAGACGGTCCAAGATAACAAATAATAAAATGAAAAAGTCTATACATATATTTTGTATAAAACTGTTCCGTTACTAAGAGATAGCGCGCAGTCGAGAGAGTTCTAGTTGAGGTTCATGATTTTCACGCTTTTATCCCACATTGTAGTGTAGACAGAAATGACCTAGTGTCAAGTCACTCCGTACTTCACTTTCCATTGAATTCGAGACATTGCGTGTTGAGTGGCGGAGAACTCAACATTGTAATTTGACTTACCAGAGCGAGGAATGACAATGATTTATATATAATGAATCCCTCGCGTGGGAATCGGACCCACAACCGATCGCGTTTACAGTCAGACGCCGTTCCACTGCGCCACAACTGGCCTCTTAAATGATCATATTTCCCAAAATTTCAATATGATGCAAAAAATGAGCTTACATTAAATACTTCATGCATATGCAAAAAAAAATTTGGGCATTTCTCTTTTCTTATTTATATGTAAAAAATATTAAAAATCCTTATTTTGCGCCATGATTGCGTTAATGTTCAATTTTTTTATTCCAATTATTTAAATAACCTTCCATAAAGCCTTATTATATTCAATATTCATACTATTTTTATCTAACGGTGTCAATATTACGCGAGTAGCAGTATAGAATTTCACGATCAGTCAGTATTGTGTGTTCGTTGACACTCCTTATATTTCTTAGACTTGCCCGTGTTTTAGGATATTACTTACTTTGGCAATTTAGCCAAAAATACATTTTGAAATTTGATATCAGTTGTATGTTCTACATATATGTATATATATATATATATATATATATATATATATATATATATATATATATATATATATATATATATATATATATATATATATTTATAATATTAATGTCGTGATTGCTCACAATGACCAGGCACAAACTTACGTGGAAAATATTTTTTTACCTTCACTTGGAGCTGCTATAGCTTTTATCCCGCATAGCAGAGTAGACAGAAAGCAGATACTTTCTGTCTACACTGCTATGCTATCTAGTGTCAAGACTCTCCGTGCTCCGTTTTTCACCTAATTCGAGCGTGTTGAGTGGTGAAACTCAACGCTATACTTTGTATTACGAGAGCGAGGAAGTAAAAATTACTTAAATATAATCACTCCTCCTAGTGGGAATCGAACCCACAACCGATGGCGTTTACAGTCGGACGCTGTTCCATCACGCCACGGCCTTAATAATATTAATCGTTATAAAAATAGGTAAAAAATTCCTTGTAATTCTTTGTAAGGAAATTTCGCAGACGAAGAGTATGCAATTTGGCACAGTTAAAATTTTATATAAAAGAAATGTAGAATACTTATAGCATTTTATAAATAAGTCAAAAAAATACATTAAATAAATAAAACAAATATTACACGCACTTTTTCACAACACATTAGCCATCCTATAGCCATAGCTTTCAATATCTTTAGATCATTGTTTTATAATTCTAAAAAATATACTAATATAAAAACCATTTGAAAAAATATTTTGTAATGTATTCTAAAAATTAAGCACTTTCATTTGACATACATTGTGGAGGAATTTACGTATTGCCATTTTGTTGCAGCGTTATTTATATTCTATTAAATTGTAATCAGAACCGAAGTTGTAATCTAAATTTCAGCTCAATCGGACACTGGGAATTGGGTCATTGGACATTGGGAATTAAGTTTGCTATACTTTACACATCCCAACTAACTAAGTAACATGGCAAGTTAAATAAACGCTTGTAATGAATGTGGCCTAAGTTACTCCTTATTACATAAGTTGTATGCTAGTGAAAGTCTCGTCAAAATCGGTCCAGCCGTTTCAGAGATTAGCCAGAACAAACATACAGACAGACAGACAGATCAATGTACCGTGTATATGCTATTACTGAAGAACGGTTATTGTAATATAACTAACACTTCATTTTTTTATATACAGACACGTTGCAAGGCTACATGTCTTTTGCGCATCTATCCGTATATATATATATATATATATATATATATATATATATATATATATATATATATATATATATATATACTATTCGATATTATGAAGCAGTGGGATTTTTACTGTAAAGTTCCAATTCCATTCGTTTATTAATATTTTTCTAATATAAATATTAACTAAAATTATAATACACATAGACAAGACAGTCTAAGCAATGGTTTGGGATTTGACCTTAGGGGAAATAATTACATATAATGTACTTTCGGTGCGGTGATACAAAATGTGGCGTTTAGCTCCGCGACTCAACACGTTACGTTTAAAATTAAGACTAAAAGAGATAGTGGAGTGTCTTGACACTAGATAATCTGCCTGTCCTGAAAAATATAGGCTATAAAAAATATATTATCAGAGACGGAGCTTACCGTAACAATTAGAAAAGCAACTCTTATTACGTTTCGAATTTATACGAAAATTGTATAATTAAAGTTAAATCGCAGGTAGGCTATAAATTCATTGCGGTCGCCGCGGTGCAGCTCGCTCGGGTAAGCTAACTCGCGTATATTGTTTCGTTATTAGCTATATATTCGCACATACGTATACGAGTTGTTGCTATTCAATTCAATTAGCTCATTTTACTATAAAACTATATATATCTTATTTCTGTCTTATATATTTATATATTTTTGTTTGTTTGTATTAATTTTCTCTCTCTCTCTCTCTCTCTCTATATATATATATATATATATATATATATATATATATATATATATATATATACATAAATTTTAAAAGGAAATTATGGGGATTCACGCGTTTCCTATATATTAGTGTCATCAGGGGATATTTCGTGTTGAATTTCACGTTGAATGAATCATCTAGTATATGTTAATACATATACTAGACGTCTTGTTACCTCGATGCCTTAGCAACGTGTGCCACTTTATTTTTTTTTATTTATAAACACACACACATTTATAAACACTTTATTTTTTTTATTTATTATATTTATTTATAAACGTGTATGTCAAACGCATGGTAGTGTGTGCTACATTTATTTTATTAATTAAATATATTTTTAGGTTTTATTTTTTAAAAATATTGGCCACCTTTTCTATATAAATTATAACTATGCCAAATGTCACACTCCTCGGTGAGTGTTGTTTTTGTAAAAAGGGGTACATTGAAATTGCTTAATATGTATATATATATATATATATATATATATATATACATATACATATATATATATATATATACATATATATATATACATATATATAAATATATATATACATATATATATATATATATATACAATCAATATACAATTCGATATTGTGTGAACATCAGTGGTTATGGGTTCCATCAGAATGGTTATGTTTAAGATACGGCATTAAGTACCACAATTCGATTCTACACACAATATCTTGATTTCGGGCATCAAGAGGAGAACAGAGTGTTTTGACACTAGGTTTTCTCTAAATACTTACTATATGGAAAAGAGCCTAAAACTCCAAAATAGTAAATATATTATTTTAAACGTTCTAACGAAAAATTAAGTTGGTATTTTTTAAAACAACATATTTAAGCATAAATGCGTCACCTTTACCTGTGATTATGTCGTGTGCGAATGATTTCGACGTTTCAGACGCGTTTTAGCGCGAATTCGAGATGCTGCGAAGCGCTTTGTAAGTGGGATTGACAGAACTCCATTTACCTTTATAAAGATTGTCAGCAGTAAAACAAAGCGATGTAAAGATATATTAAGATATGAATATTTTAATTTTTAACACAATAATGATACTTAAGATGTAATTTATGATTTAATTAGTATTAAATTGGTAAAAGAAAGTGCTATTTAAAATAATTGTAAATAAAAAGTTTTGAAAAACAAATTAATTGACTGAATTATAATGATTACATTAAGTAATTACAGTTATTTATTAATAAGGCCACCATGGCCCAGAGAATAGATTTATACTGCAAAAGCTATTCAACGGTTCAATTCCCATACGGAGAAAAAATTATATTTAAATTTTTTTTTGATTTCTCCGCTCTGGTCAGTCACATTGCAGCGTTGACTTCACCACTCAACACGCAATGTCTTTTTTAATTATATAATCTCTATCCATTGAGAAATATTGCCTTAAATACATAATAAATACTTATTAAGAACAAAAAAACAAATTAGTCATTTCTTACTTATATTACTAGACGTTATTTATTTTTTTATTTTTTTTAGTGTTAAGACACTATGTCCAAAATTTATCCCCAAATTCGAGAAATTGTGTGTGGTTAGAACTCACCGCTGCGATTATGGTGTCAACCAGACCAGGAAAATGGAAATAACTATTTAATATTCTCCTGAATTTCGATCGCATTCATAAATATAACGGTAACTAGTCTAGACAATAAGTATTTCCTTTATGAATGTAAATATCTTACGTTTTAGTCCAAATTTTTACAAATATTTTTAAACTAAAATATATTAGCATATTGAGATATAATTATTACATTAAATTAAATGAGGCTAAACGTGGCGCAGTGCGACAGCGTAACTTTAAACGTGTTCAGTTGTGGCTTCGAATCCTATTCGAGGGATTGATTATATTTAAATCATTTTTATTTCTCCACTCTGATAAGACAAAGCACAGCGTTGAGTTCCGTCACTCAATACGCAATGTCTTAAGTTTAACGGAAAACGGACAGAGTGTCTTGAAACTAGATTCTTTCTGTCTACCACACTATGCGTGAATTTGAGAATAAATAAATTAATCAAATACAATATTTAGGTACCCATTGGGAATCGAACTCACCGTCATCGCATTTACAGTCACTCGCTCTATCATTGTACTACGATGGTGTAATTGATAATACTTTTATTGCTATAAACTATAATATTATCAACATGCAATGGTCTAAAAGCCTAAATAACTATAAATCTAGTAGATAGGCCGTTTAGGCGTTATTGTGCCGTGAAACAAAAGGACGAACGTGAGTGATTATATTTAAATTATTTTCACTTCTTCGTTCGAGTAAAGACGAAGTGCTGCGTTGAGTTCCACCACTCAATACGCAATATCTCGAATTCGGTTAATAGCGAAGTCCGGAGTCTTGACATTAAGTACTTTCTGTCTTCCTTGCTATGCGGGATAAATGAGTGAAGCTAAAAAAACTAGATGGCAAAAAAAAAATATTTTAAAACTTTTTTTAAAATGTATAAAAGCATTGAATGCAGCGGAATTTAAACCCGCACCTCTGGCCCAGTAGTTAGACTTTATTATGGAATTTTGACGCTGCGAGATAAAGAACACATGGCTCGTTTCCAAGAGACGCGGGTTCAAATTTGAATGCATTTAAAATGCTTATTCGTTTTTTAAAAGTGTTTTCTAATCCTAAGTTTGGAATAATATTTTTTTAAAAATAATAATAAAACAATTTTCTTAATCATACAAGTAACAAGTTTTTTATATGTAGATTTTTCTGTAAAGCAATAAGTAAGTAAGTATGTAAGGATGGATATTTGTTACTCTTTCATACAAAAACTACTGAATAGATATAGATGAAACTTTACAGTAATGAATAGGGCACAAAGTTTTTATTTGGCCATTTTTTATATTGAATAAGTGCTAATAAGCCTTACGGTTAACGGTAATATACGGTTGACGTGACACTATTTTAATAACGCGTTTATTATGTAATTGGAAGGTCAAATGTTCCTTCCCGCCGTTGATACTCTTGTATCATAAATCATTTTTATTATCTTTCAAATAAATCCTTATTAACTCTGTTACGCCTGTAATACTTTCTACATCTTCTATTTATTAACTTCTGTATACACTTTTAACACTTTTTGTTTTTATATATATAATAAGTACGAAAGACACTAAATACGTAACTTCTTTCGGCCTAGCGGGCTTAAATTTTTAGGGTTCAATACTTTAAGGACTTGGTTGGCTAGACAGAAAGTACCTAATGTTAAGACACATTCGGCTTTCCGCCAAATTTAAAACATTGCGTGTGGCGGAACTCTACACCGCGCTTTGTCCTTACCAGGGCGAAGAAATAAAAATTATTTAAATAAAATCATTTCCCCGAGTGGGAATTGAACCCTAAACCGACCGCGTATAACAACACTAACTCCTTTTACTTCCATCTCAAATCCGGCAACACTTCCATAACTTTAATTTTGTGGTTGTCCATGGGCGAAGGTGACCACTTACCATCAGGTGGCTCTTCGGTTCGTTCGTGTCTTTTTTCCATAAAAAAAATAATCTATACCAATATTTAAAAAACAAACTGAACAGAACAGCTCAACTGGTTGTTATTCACGACACAGGCGAAGCCGCGTGTCAATCGCTAGTATTTGGTCGCTAGAAGAAAGTTTTTCGTTATGAATAAAATAAATGACAATTCGTTAGATTTCTTATAATTTTAAAATATTGTGGGCTGAAAATATAAAATATACATATATTATAATCAGAATAACAAATGCGGCTCGATTTAGATGAATGCATACGAACAGTTTAACGTTTACCGCGTAGCATGTTCATGGCAAGTCAGGGAGTATCTAGTGTTCAGACACTCCTCTACTTCAGTTTCACTTTCTACCTTATTTTAAGACATTGCGTGTGAAGTGGAACGAAACTAGACGCTGTGTTTTGTCATATTAAGATGGCTATAATTTAATTTTAATGAATTTTCGAACCCACAACCAATCGCATTTACAGTCAGATGGTGGACCACTGCCGCCACAATGTTCAAAATGTATAAATTTTACGTTTTCAAGTGTTTAGACAATAGTAACGAATTGTTTGTTTGTTATGTTTTCTGAACGTTATACATTTTCTTGCTTTCCAAAATGGTGAATTCCTAAAACAATTTTATTGCAACTTTACTCAATTTTTTTAGCTTTACGCATTTATCCCGTATAAAAGGATAGGCAAAAAGTACAGTAGTGTCAAGTCACTCCGTATTTCGCTTTCCACCGAATTCTAAACATTGTGTGTTGAGCGGTGGAACTCAACGCCACACTTTGACTTAGACCAGAGCGAGGAAGTGAAAATAATTTTAAATATAATCACTTCCCCGAGTGGTAAAAGAACCCACGAATGATCGCGTTTACAGTCAGACGCTGTCCCACTGCGCCAGGGCCGGCCTCAATTAGTTTTTTAAAAACTAAAACAAGTAAACACACGACTAAATCTAAAGAGGTAATGAAATATAAGATATATTAGCTTAACTGAATTCCCATACATCAAGAGTGACGTGTAATCCATCATGACACATTTACATTGCAAACATTTTAATCGCTACGTACATCGATAATGCTAGGTTTATGTTTATGATTAAAGAGCTTTTGGGGACGATTCAGTGGGTACATTTAAGTTACGTGGAATATAGGCCAAGGTTATAGGTGCCACTGAGCTTCACGCTTTATTCCCTTAGCGGGTTAGTCAGAGACAACTCAACGGAGTGTCAAGACACTCGGTTGACTGCTTTCCGTCCGAAATTGAGACATTGCGTGTTGAGTTGCAAACTTAACGCCGAATTTAAATAACAAAAATTAAAGAATTATGATGTAGGTTTTTATTAATATAAAATAAATGAAATTATACACTGTGTGTTATGTGTGCATATATAGATATGAGTTTTTAAGACTATCGTGGCGCAGTGGGACAGTTGACAGTAAACTAGATGGTTGCATGTTCAATTCACACTTGGAAGCGGGAGAAGCGTGAAGCTGCTATGCAAAATACCAAATTAAAATTTTTCTACAAAAGTGTTTTAAAGTATTTACTATTTTTAAAGTGTTATTCCACACTTAGGTTTAGAAAACATCTTTGAAAAAACGTATAAAAATTTTGAACGCAGTGGAATTCGAACCCGCGCCTCTTGGATACTGTAAACGTAAATAAACGTAAACGGTGCGTAATACGTAAATAAACTTAAACGGCGCGGGTTCAAATCCCGCTGCGTCCCAAAAAAAATTTTTATACGTTTTTTCAAAGATGTTTTAAAGTAGTTGAAGAGAGAGATTTTTTAGTAATGAAATCGGCAGATGGCAAATAAATATAAATATTTTGTTGGAAAATCTATAATTTATATTATTTATATATACCTATATAAAACTCTTCCACTGCTGAGTGATATATAACTCACAGTCGAAAACACGTAGAAAGCAAAATTTTTCGAAACACCATAACAAAGGATTGGTCTAAAAAAGTTGTCTGGAAGTGTAGGGGAGCACTAAGAGATGATTTTTGGAGACTCCTATAGAAATTTTTATGAGATGTTAAATTTTGTAATTCGCCAAATCAATTTTTGGATTTTTAACGTAAAACTATATTTTTTATGCTTCAAGCTCAGGGAGACGTATGACAGTAGTTGTGATTGGTTGTAGGGTCGTTCCCACTTGGCGAATTAGTTTTATTTAAAATGTATCTTCATTTCTTCGCTTTGGTAAGATAAAGCGCGGCGTTGAGGTCGCCACTAAGCACGCAATGTCTCGGCCAAAGGAGTATCTAGACATTAGGTTCTAGATTCTCTGACCCGATATGCGTGATAAAGTGTGAAGTTGCTATGGTATATTATTCTATTCTGTTTTTTAATTATTAACTAACAAAACAAATAGTTTTATTTCTTTCTTATCATTAAATAACTTAAGAACTATTTGAATCACGAAATAGCTTCTACTGGAAATGGAAGATAACTGAATTTTATTATTTTGATCTGATTTAGTTCATGTAATGGATAAGCTTTCAATTTAATTGTACCTTTCTTAATGTTGATCATAAAATTTAGTCAGTTATATAACGTTATCTGTTTAAGCTGTTAAGTCTAATGACTATAAGAGCACTAGCTCGCAGCTTGCATGAAAATATGCCAGTTGCAGCTTAGATAAAGCTCATATATGTATACATGTATTTATGCATGTACGTATGTGTAGTCTTTGCTAGTAAATATAATGCTGGTATATCGTTCTTGTGTGTGTAATACGTGTTTAGAGCTGTTTGTTAAGCACATATCATTTTTTTTTATAGTTTTATAAAACAAGTAATATTCCACGGCATTGCTTTATTTTTTAGCTATACGCCCTTATCTCGCATAGCAGTGGATAAAAAGTATCTAGAGTCAAGATACTCCGTATTTCGCTCTTCATCGAATTCGAGATATTGCGTGTTGAGTGGTGGAACTCAACGCCACATTTTGTCTCACCAGAGCGAGGAAGTGAAAATAATTTAAATATAATTCCCCTAAGTGAAAACCGAATCTAAAACCGATCGTGTTTACAGTCAGACGCTGTCCCATTGCGCCACAACCGGTCTCTCCTTTGATTTGCCTTGATTGAAATATGGGCTTTTTATTGACTTATTCAAATATTGCAATAAGTAACATAAGAAAATCAGTGAATCAGTGCTTATAATTTATACCCACGTATTAGTAGAAATTTTCAAGTTATATATATATATATATATATATATATATATATATATATATATATATATATATATAGTTTAGTATAATATGGCAAAATATTTTTATTTAAATTGAGTTGGTTAATGCCACCCTTTCTAACGGAAATTAGACAACTGTCAAGTGTCTTGACACTAGGTTATCTCTACGTATCCTGTCTAAATCTTAAATATTACAGTACAATTCTAAATCTCGTTCCAACTAGTTAATAAATGAAAATGTTACACAGTCAAAACTATATTAACTATTCACTATTTCACGTCAGCGTTGCCTAACCTTAAATCCGAACGCTGTGTATAATCACGTTTGCAATTATGCCTGAAACGACACATAGAATGTTAGAATGAAACCTTTCAATAATTCCAATTAGAATCTTATACTATACAGAGAGCCTTTATGACGAAATATCTAAAGTTTTAGATATTTAAAGTAATATTGGAATTCTTCATACTAACTGCTGTATTGGAATGAGAATTTTTAATTATAATATGAAATTTGAGTCGTTTTGAATCTAGACTCAAGATTCGTTCATATGTTAAATACCTTTAAGTTATAATTCGAAATTAGTTCTGTATTATTCTAATATTATTGTATTCTATTTTAGATTATGTTAGTGTCGCAATTTATAACAATTAAAACATAATAATGAATAATATTATATTACGTACCGGTATCTCCGACTACCCTGTTGTAAGGTATAAAGCGCGAAGCTTTATTCCTTACAACAGGGAGGAATCTGGAGTTGAGACACTCTGTTGACTGCTTCTTGTATGAAATCGAGATGTTGTGAACGCAACACTGCGCTTTTTCTTACCAGAAGGAAGAAACTAAATTAAATTTTCCATTTCTTCTCGTGGGAATCGAACTCATTACATATTGTGCTTAAAGTCAGACTTTGTGTCACTTCGCCACTATTTACAAGAATTTTTCACTATCCCGGGTGTCAAGGAATTTACGTCATGAAAAAATTGTAATGCCAATAAAATTGTTTGAAAAAGCACTAAGAACGCTGGGTCATGAGAAGCTTCGGTGTCGTTCAGATTGATGCAGGTTCTGATGGGGCACTACCTGCACCAAATTCTACGTCAGAAGGCGTCACCGTCGTGCCACGAGTGTAATACGCCCGTTTATTCGGCACACTCTGGCCGAATGTCCCGCTCGGGTCCCACAACGCCATGCCTTAATGGCTGTAATGAGTAGGGACCTCTCAATATATAGTATTATGAGGGCCATGCTGGATAGTGAGAGGAACTGGTCTATAATGGTATCCTTCTGTGAAACAGTTATCGCAATAAAGAAGAAGGTGTGCGTAATTTCAGTGCAAACGCTGTCGTAAGCCAAAAGGTAGAAGAAGTCAGTATTCTTATCTCTAACTCCCCTACCCTAGAGGAGATACTGTGTGAAGTTCAAAGTAATACTTCTGTAAGTCATCGAGGCTGGAGGTGCTCTACAAGAAACCCTAGACCTCCTTGAAAGTGATGATGGCGGGCCTTTCACCGAGACATCGTAGTGGTATGCACTAGCGATGCTGCTACGACTCTCCGGAGTGGAAAGAGTTTTCGTGGGTAGTATCAATCAGCGTGTGTAGGACTATATGCTGGTGGGTAACATATAGACCTACAGTATCGATTGCACAGGACTGTATAAAGGTCACAAAAATAAGCGTTGATTTTTTCCTTACATTAATGGGCAAATAGATCGATGACCTGAAAATAGCCTAAAGACTTAAATTGTTAGAATAAGCTAAGGCGAATACGTACAAAAAATATATTTTTTGCTTCTTTTGCGTACGCCAGTCAGTATATTTCTTCTTTTTACCTAAACACGAAACTCATTCTACTAATATTACAAATTGAAAACTTTGTTCCTCATACTTTCACTGTAAAACCATTAAAACGATCCTGATAAAGCTGTTGTGATAATTGAAAATGTAAGCTTATCTCTTTGACATTGTTTTTTATCCTGAAACAATTAGTACACAAAGGACGCGGGATAGTTTTAGCGAATTTTTAAATATTATGAATATTTTTTTTATTGAGGTTATCGAGAAGCAGTGGGATAGCGCCTGTTCACATGATTCGGAGGTTCGATTTCTACTTGAGGGAATAAATATATTTAAAATTTATTTCTGGTAGAAGCAGTACTAGTACTACGACCCCTTGCTTCCAGGATACATGTGAAGCCGTTTTTTATTTTTAAAGTTATATAATTAGTTCAAGCCTAATATTAACGCTTTTAAATATTCGTAACCTTGGTAACGGGTATGCCACTTTATAAAAAAAGTGTATGGCCAATACATGGAAACATTTTTGTGTATATTATTATATTTATTAGTTTTATGTTTTCTAATGCTTTGTTTGAATTGGCATACTTTCTGAATTTTGCTCTATTTAAACATTAACATCAAATATCTATTTCAATTAATTTATTTTATTTGAGTTAACCAACAATTTACTCGACGTATTAACAATTAGATATACAATACATACATTTTACTATTTTTAAAATAATAGTACTTTACTTTAAAGTAATAGTGTGGAATAGTCCATACTACGGACTAAAAACATTTCTGAAAAAAGAATCAAAAATTTTAACGCAGCGGGATTCAATCTTGGAAATCACATCCAAGCACTTTGACCGCTAAGCCATGTGTTCTACTTATTTAAGTTGTCAGCGCTATTTATTTATTTTAATATTTTTTAATATTGGGAAAGCTATTATTTTAATATTTTACTATTTTTAAAGTGTTATTTCACACTAAAGAAACGCTGGATGGTTTCTAAGAGGGTTCAAATCCCGTTGCGTTCAATTTTTTTTACATTATATTATTTACTCAAAACAATAATTCTATTGCAATCTACATTAACGTTAACCCGACATGGTAAAGAGAAAAGAAAAACAAGAATTTTAAAATTCTATGTTTATAGTTAGTTTACTTTGCTTTTAAATAAATTCATAGAAAGACCAAAAATATCTGTAATAAATATCTTCTCATACAGTAATAAAAAAAACTGCCTTACTTATTTAATAGATAGATGGGCCTTTGCTCTGCAACAATGACCTTGATTTTTTTATTAAAAAACGTCTCAGTCTTCCTCAATAGTTTTTGCTAAGAATCAAACTCTTGACCTCCGCTTTCTTGTCGATGTTGATGTCATATAGAATCTACGAACTCGTATATTTAGTCTGTATTAATAAAGAGCTGTATAATGCAATTCTGTTGTAAATAAGTTTTTCTTTATATAATATATGGCTTTTTTGTTCGAATCTTTAAACTATAACTATATGCAGATACAAAGTAGGGGCGAAACACTATTCTTCCCATGCCACCAGATTCCAGGATATGGCGGGTCTCAATACTGAGCGTTAAATTACTTAAAATGTGATCACTTTTCCGTTTGAGGATCGAATCCACAACCTTTGCGTGTAAAGTCAGACGTCATCATACTGTTTTACTATTAGTTACTGTAATATTATAATGAAAATTTTATTTTTGCGATTTTTAGCGAAACTACGAAAAGGAGGATATCAAGGAAGTTTGTTATGTGTGTATGTATATGTAACGTTGTTAGAATTGAATATATGTGGGTATTATGAACCTTTTTGGCTTCTACGCACGTGTGCTTAATTAGTATGCTTGTGAGTATTTCAGAAGTCACGTAAATGTATGTTTGTATGTTTTTCCATTAACTTTTTAAAAACTAAAAGTCATATCGAGTTGAACCATTTTGATGTAAGGAGCAGTGTAGTTTTATTAAAATCGGTCCAGTGGATTTAGATATCGATAATTTTATGTTAAGTTCACTAACTTTATAAATTACTACATATTTTTTTACTTTACTTACACTTCCTCACTCTGGTAAGACAAAGTACGGCGTTGAGTTCCACCACTCAACACGCAATGTCTCGAACAAATGCGTGGAGCTAAAAAAAGGAAAATATCTCAAATTATTCTCAGTCTACCAGTCTACTGTAAGTATTCTCCATTCAGATTAAGTGCGGTGTTAAGATCTGCCATCAGTCAATATTGAATGTACCAAAAAGTCCCCTGAAATGACGCTGACTTGTTTCTCATTGTATACATTATGAATTTAAAAATTACGTAACGAGCTTCTCTGAAGACATCGAACATCATTATGTTGATCCATATAAAAACTAGAACTCAGTTTCAAACTTGTCTACAATATTATATAGATAATCCCTGGTTTTATTCAGTAAGAGAATTAAAAAAAGTCATATGTCTATCTTGACATTTATAAAGAAATTTGTTCACGATGATTGTAGCTTCGATTCCCATTCAATGTAATATTTATATTAAAAAATATTTTCATTAGCTTCGAACTGGTGGTACATTTTATTTGGACTGACAACACTGACGCTTATACGTTATTCGAATAAATAATGTTTTGATTTAGATTTTTAATATATTTTGTGTCTTCTTAGAGGGTGGAATAGAGTGGTCTATTTTATATATGGCAACCCTGAGCCAGAAATAGGTGAAGTTAATAAACAATGGAAATGGCAACTAATTTAAGTCAATCCTTTGTAATTGAATAGATCCGATTTTGGGATGGGCCGATAGACTGCTGATGAAAGCTTAGTTTAACAGGATATGTTCATCAGTACCCACTTGATGCCTACCAATAGAAAACATAGAAATGATCACAAATATTAATATGCAATTTTATGTTCTATTTTCACTCTGAATTCCGCTCTGGTAAGACAAATCGCGACGTTGAGTTCTATGGAGTGTCTTAACATTAGGTTTTTTCTGACTAGCCTTCTGTGCGCAATAAAGCGATAAGCAATGGGATATTTATAAGTTTCACGCTTTTTCCCGCATAACAGAAGAACCTAGGTACATGTAATTCCTTCACTATGTTTTCCACATTCTGATAAAAATAATACGTTGAGTAGCGGTACTTAACGCCGTACTATTGATTTATTATTATTTTTATTAAAAATAATTTAAACGTAATCATTCCCTCAAGTGAGCATTGAACTCACAATCAAATCGTATTAGACTGTCTGTACGCCACGATGTATCAATTTAAGTAATTGTTGTATAAATAGAAATAAAGAAGAGAAAGAAGAAAGAGACATGACCTCAAAAGGTTTTTTTCTAACGATTTTCGTCTTACGCCCTAACGTTGTGCCTACTTGAGATAAATTGCAGACTATGTATATTGACTTAACTGCTTGTGACTTTATTGGACGTTTTATCATACTTAACTTCGAGATATCTAGGGCATCTTTCATGAAATTTGTAGTAAAATGTATTTTATAGTTGTATTTTAAGTCGTTAACTTCTGTCGTGATATTATTAGGTTACTGATTGTAAGTAATATTAATATCAGAAAAAGAAAATCTATTGACCTCCTTTTGATAAATAATATGAATAATAACGGCAAAGTATGACAAATAGATCAGACAGTAAAAATGTCAGAGAAACAGAATTAAAATAATAAAATAAGTATTAAATACTGCCATATAAATAACCGATTAGTATAAAATCACTAATTCTAAATTATTTTAATTTTAGTTTATGAGTGTCTAAAGTCTGGGCCGGACTGAGTAGATTTTAACGTATAATTTAATAAATATTGGACCATACAATACTATACAGTAATATCTCTGGAATTGTATCGGGTTAACCGAAAAATTTTAACAGTTTATAGATTTTAATGTGTTAATATATACATACATACATATGTATGTATGTATATATTAACACATACATAAATTAATACCTACAAACGTTGACACAAACACATTGATATTCACCATATATTCATGTATTTTGGGTGGATTATAATTGGATTGGACTATAATCTCCATTTGAGCTACCAGTCACTAAGTTGGCCTAACGAGCCATAGTTAATAATGAGCAAGAAATATATTTTAAATTAGAAGTTAAAATTAACAGAATATTCATCAGGCGTAAATTACATTCAGTATTATAGAAAATGTATCAGGAAGAATTATCTAGAATTATTTATTATATATTATAATATATATATATATATATATATATATATACATAGTTTAGAATTTTGTTTTTTGTTTTGATTTCACGTTTTTTTACCCGCATAGCAGGGTAGACAGGAGTATATATTTTTAGGACACTCCGTACTCTGATTTCCATCGATTTTGAGAGCTTAAGTGGTGGAATTCAACGTTGCATTTGTCTTACCCGAGTGAGAAATTGATAATAGTGTCTCTTTCATTCCTCCGAGTGGTAATTGAACCCACAACCGATCGCGTTTACAGTCAGACGCTGTCCTTCAAGACACTACCAGCGTCTTATACATATTAATATATGTATATAACAATACAACAATAATAAATATATTTTGTCATATCCAAATATATATACAAGTGAAATATATACTTGAAAATGACTAACGAACTGACCTGGAATAAATTTAGAATTAATTTGTACGTGATGAAAGTAGGCGCAAGAGGTCTAATTATTAGTTCATTTTAAGAAATTGTGGCGCATTGGGACAGTCTGAGTGTAAACGCGACTGGTTGTGAGTTCGATTCCCCTTCGGGGTAATCATTACAGTTTACTTTCGCTTTCTTGCAAGACAAAGCGCGGTGTTGAGTGCACAACACACAATATCTCGATTTCTAGCGATTTTGACATTAAGTTGTCTCTGACATCTCTGCTATGCGGGAATAAGCGTGAAGTTGCTTTTAACAGTTATTTTGTAGCGTGTATTTCGAAAGTGATATTAGTAGGATCTTTTCAAATTGGTTTTCGCACAAAAGAAAATTCGGAGGCAAGTTAAACCTTCACGTGGGTCTTAGCTCCAGTACTGCTCTAAGCTCGTCCATCTAAAAAGCCATGCTTACTTACAGTGAATCCATGGAATTATACGACACTCGTTTCACTTAATAGAAGAAAATATA
Source organism: Dryadula phaetusa (assembly GCA_032432895.1). NCBI lineage: Eukaryota > Metazoa > Arthropoda > Insecta > Lepidoptera > Nymphalidae > Dryadula > Dryadula phaetusa. The sequence goes on along the minus strand of JAOYRS010000069.1, from coordinate 780,643 downwards.
AGAAAAAGTCGAAAAAAAACCACTTCGAATTAGGCGAGGAGAAACAAAAACACACAATATGAAAATGAATACCACCTGCCCTGCATTTTTTTATATTGCGATTCTATTTAAACACGCTACAAGTGAAATAACATCGGTGGCCTAATCTTAATTAAATCTATTCAGGCCTGTTCAGAGCGTTCTGGCTGTTACCGCAAATTGGATGCTTTGTTTTATAGCGTTTATTTGAGTGTTGAGAAAGATAGTAATGCCGAATTGTTAGACGTATTTAGCGTTGAAGATTTTATATGAGGGGTTTTTTTGTACTCGTAACTTGTCTTATGCTCGTGGAAGAATACTCTTTGCATTGTAAGAATGCTATCGTTTGAGATGATATGGCCTAAAATGCTCGTTAAGGCTAGTCTATACTGTTCGAGCTTCTCTCTTTCTATCTACTATTTTCTTTGTAGTGACGTAACTTTGCGTTATGTATGTATATTTAAGTTGTAATAAGATAACTATATTTGTGATGTCATATAAGACATATGACAGTACAAATATCCTTATATTAACTGGTAAAAAAGAAAAAAAAATTTTTTTTTATTGCTGAGGCGTTGATTTGGATGGCTGTAAAACGTGTTTGGTATTGAGTTCACGTAGCAGTTCGGGAAATAATATTTGTTTCAATTTTCTCGCTGTCATAACAGACATAGCGCGGCATCGGGTTGCGTTAATTTACACGCAATGTCTTGGTTTCATGCGAAAAGTATACAGAGTAGTGTCTCTTCCTGCTTTACAAATATAAATGCCTAATTTTTAATGAAAATATTGCAATATACATTTAAGTTTTATGCACACATTTCGTGTCATAAATCGTTTCAAACATGAAAGTTGGAAGTTATCAGCCCATTTTTATTTCTGTGAGCATTGGAGTTGCTGTTTTCAAATAGGAATGAATATGCCAGTATTGTAGCGCAAAAGTTGAATTATTTACGCTTAAACCGTACGGGAGACCATCGTAGCGCAGTGTCGTTTGACTGTATATGCGATAGGTTGTAGGTTCGACTTCCACTCGGAGAATGATTATATTTCAAATTTATTGATTTTTCCACTCTGTTAACTAAACATGCAATGTTTCGATTTCTGACGGAAAGCAGCCACGGAAATGTCTTGACACGAGGTTATCATTAAGTTGTTAAAAAAATTGTATGTGGATGATTCATTGATATTAACGTATGTATTCAGTATTGAGATACACAATGTATACGCGAATATATTTATTTCAAGTATATATTCTGGCAAGACATCTTGAGCATCGACGACATAAATCATATTTTTTTCTTTTATAAATGTATATACACCCATTTTTCTAAATTTTATCTGTAAGATGTATTCTCAAGTTCAATATGCTAATAGTAAATGAACCACATATCTCCATATATATATACATATATAGTTGATACATATATCGGTTGATATAACAGAAACGAAAAAATACTTAGTACAATTTTTGTTTGTCTGTCTGTTTCTTATAATTTTGTTACCTGAGAATCTAAAGCTCAAGATATAATAGTCCTCTAGGTGATGAATTTGGGTCCTGTAGGAAAAAACAATCAATGTAATAAATATTGACATATTATTATGTTGGTATCTGAAACAAAATATACGATAGCTTAAGTCCTGGCAACAAGTAGATGAATATTAGTCAATTTGTTAATGTAACTTTTAAGTACAATTGCAAGCAAAAAACCTACTGTCTATATTCTTGTTAGCCTTACTAGATCACAATTCAAAAACGTTACGTAAAGACGTGTGATAAAGGTTATTACCATATTAATGATTTCATAATTAATAACCTTGCTAATGAAATGCTTGCTTCAGTCTATTTCATAGTCATTAATAAAATTATAAATAAGCAAATTTTGGGCTTTTAAAAAAAAGAAAAAATCCCAGTGAGTTTCTTACGCCTGTTATTCCCAGGTATTGACTTTGTTAGTATAAAAGTGGTAGTATAAAATATATGTATATATATATATATATATATATATATATATATATATATAGTTAGTAATATCTCTGGCCTACATTATTTTTAAGTCAAAAAATAATATAGGCAACTTCATACTTTGAATAAAATTATTTAAATATCACTTTGACTTTGATCTTTGTATACCGTCTGGTACGATAACTATGAGATTTCAATTATTTCACGCTCGCTATTATATTTCGTTAACGAAAAATTCCATTTACAATTATAGTGTACTTTATTCTAAATAATTTAAATATAATTTATTTTTTATGTTTTGATATAATACTTGACACGTTGTATTGACACCATTCCATTGGCCCCAATTATTTTGTTCCATTCAACTGTTCTGAATTCATTATACAAAAGTCAGTTCTACTTTTCATTTGCTTTAGATACAGTAAGTGCCATACATCATTATATTGTATGAATATATTTGAATGAGTGGAAAATGACTGTATTTTTAAGCAAAACAAGGTCGCCATCGTTATATAAATTAAGAATGTGATTTACGTTTTCCCTTGGGGCTGTAAGAAAACCGCTGATGTATAAAATACTTTTATTATAACAAGATCTGTTCACATACATAAGTGAATGTCTGTTTGTACAACGTTTATGTATATAATATGATAAAGTTATAGGTCAATATCCATTCTTAGAAAGATTAGAGGAATATTTTTTTTCTATATATAATATTATATGTTATATTATGTTTAATAAATAAATGAGTAATTTAAAAATACTCTTTTTATATATATTTCTCATTGTACCTAAAAATTATATAAAAAACATATTTATTACAAAAATTTATTTCCTAAAAAAAATTTTTTTTTAGTTAACCTGAATTAGATGAGTTAAGTACCGCAGTAGAGAAAATGGTACCGTTGTAAATAAACGAGAAAGAGAAACAACACTATTAAAAATATGTGAAATTTAAGAAAATTTTATAAATACTTGTACCTAGTGTCTTGACACTCGGTTGTCACTGACTCTGCTATGCGGTATAAAGTGGGTAGCTAAAAATTAAAAATTAATTGTACAAACCCAGTTAAAGCTATAAGAGGAAATCAAAATAAATATTACAATTTTCTATAAATAAACTGTTTCTATAAATAACCCTTTTTTATTAGAAGTTATTTATATTCTATACATACACAACATTTTTGCAAAACTCGTCGTTTCCTATATTGTATAGTAGTCTGTTCTCATATGTAGACTACCTACCTACGACTACCAAAATATACGCAAATAATCATTTAAAATGTATAAAAATCGCGAAAATCAAGATCTTTACAGGCTTTACTTTACCACTATGTGCCTATTGAGATTCATATATAAACTATTTGTTCTTGTTACTTTTAATGTATCAAAACTAATTTAATTGATACTTGTCTAGCGTTAAAATAGCATTGTCATAGCAACGATCTAAATGCCAATTTATACAATAATGTATATTAAACACATTGACAGGTAGTGTGCGTAATTTTTTTAATTAATTTTATTTATTATAGAAAATATTGAGTTTTTGTGCATAGAAATTTATCTGCATAAAATTTTATACTCTTTCATCTGTATAATTTTCATAATAAAATGGCATCCTAAGTTTTCCTTTATAAAAAGGGATTTATTTCTTCTTTTTTAGCTTCACGCTTTTATTCCGCATAGCAGGGCAGACAGGAAGTACTTAGTATTTGTATAAACAAGTTTAATAGTACTTATATAAATGAGCATAAGTTTCGTTGTATTCGAGATATTGCCTATTGAGAGTGGCGGAGCTCAACACCGCGCATTATCTAACCAGAGCGAGGAAATGAAAATAATTAAAACAATAATTTTCTCGTTTAACCCACAACCGATCGCGTTTACAGTCAGTACGCTATCCCACTGTCACCACGACTGGCTAGTAAGTATTTGTTGAATACTTATTAATGATACCAATCACTCAAAATTATTTTAATCCATATAAAAACGGTCCTAGATTCGAAAACCGAATACGGGCTAATTGCATTTTGTTAAATTATTACTATAATAACTTTAAATTTTATTAAAACTAAAATGGGAAAAAGTTCGTCAATTAAAAAGTTAAAAAATTTATAACCATATATTAACAATTTGCGGATTTATTTCAAATTCTCCTTGTTCAAGAAAACTTTTGTTAGAGTTTTTTTTTTAAAAAAACTAAGTATTTAGTTTGATTATACTCGTACTGTTGGTTTTTATAGCAGCAGGGCCCATAGTAGGTTAGACAGAAAGTATCAAGTGTCAAGACACTTTTTATTAATGATATTAAAACCTCAATCCTCAATATTAATTTAACAACAGATACTCCGTACTTCGAAAGTGGGGTACTAAGTTTTTAGTTGTAGTGTAGTATTATTATTTTATGCTTTATATTATTTTATGCTCTATTTGTATAATCAAAAGGATTTTACAGTGTTATATATATATATATATATATATATATATATATATATATATATATATATATATAAGTGATTTGAAATGTAATATAATAGTTCTCGTACGTGGTTTTGCCTAAACAGAGATTTTATGTATATTTAGAAATGCATATTTTATATTATTATTTTTTGAATGAAGCGTGATTTGAACTCGTGCTATATGTCCTGGTCAAGTTGTAAGAGCTTATCGAGCAGATACAATTCCTTGCCTGCTAAGTTTACAAGTACTGAGAACATTATAAATTTCTGTTACCTAAAGATTATGCTGAAAATGATCGTTTGCCACGAGAGGATGTTGTTTATGATATTTTTTTTCTTTAAAGTGCTACACACAAAGTAAAAAATATAATATATATTTATATATGCGGATTTGAGACTTGGTGCGTTCAATTTTTTACACATTGGCAACCAATTTACTATTTTTTTTTGATTAACATTATATTTTTCAGCGGAAAATGACTTAAAATATATATACATAAATATGTATGTACATATAAATATATGTGATTATGAATTCATACACATACATGTATAATAATAAATGTTACTTATGTTTGTGTATGAATTCATTATAATGCACACCTACACGTAAATTTCGTGACAAGGATGGCTAGAGTATTGTCTAAATTTTTTGTACTAAAAAATTATATAAAAAAATGTATTAATAAATAACCTATTAAATGGCTTTTATATGTAACTATTTTAAACGGATTAATCATGTTTATTTTTATTTTGATATTTGAAAATATTTTTTTGAAAACTTGACGTTTTGAACACTTTACAGTACAGAGTCCATGGTCACAGGATTAATCTATTGAAATTTTGCTATTGAAATACAAAAACATCCTAATTTGAATATAGAAGTTGAAAACTTTACCACCTCGGACCCACTTATAAAAAAATTAAAGTCTCAAACCCACCTCACCAGAGATAAAGATACAGTCAGCTCATTCTGCAAGACTCCAGGGTAGTACGCGAGGCAATTAAGAAACAGGCGGCGGTAGATTGATACAATATTTTTTTATCAGCCAACAGACAAATGCAACCTAAGTCTATCTGTGTACACGGACTACTACTATACTATTCTTCTACTAAACATCAGATTTTCGAAAATGTATTTTCGAATAACAAAATATGCGCTAACCGGTTAATTAGCCGTTTAAAACAGTTTCATTTAAAATATTATTTTATTCATATGTAATTTAAAATGGTTTTCCTAACAAATTACAAATGAAATCTGATTTTCTCTCGGACTAATAAATATCGGTAACAAAACATCGGTAACGACCATTACTCATGTAACGCGTCGTGTCGTCAACTCCCATTGAGCTTTTCGTACATCACTTTGATAGATTATACTTAGCTGCAACAACTTCATAACACACGAAAGGCAATTTATTTAATTTTTTTTTTGTTTTTTTTTCACCAAGTTTTTTGTAATATAAAAGAAATGAGAGAAGGAGAGAGATAATATGTAAGTGACTATTTTTAACCCTATGACGTAACTGAACGCCGAGTTTTTTAGCTTTACGCTTTATTCGTAGCAGGGTAGTAAGAGAAAACGGAGCGTCAAACGAGAAAACGAGCTGCATACTTTGGGCCTTCGTCTACAGAAATTAACCTCTTCATATATTCTCTCCGGGAAGACCTTTTGCCTTTTGACCTATGTCCAATAACATTGATACAATATTTTAGAACTGGACGTCTCTCTTTAGATTTGCGTACAAAGAAGCGTTGAGGACCACCGCCCAACACGTTAAGTGTGGTAGGCGTTAAATAGATATGTTTGTAGAACCTGAAATGGTTTTTTTTAAATATGAGCTATGAAAACAAAAAATGACCTTCATCCATCGCACGTACAGTAAGACATATATATATATATATATATATATATATATATATATATATATATATATATATATATATATATATATATATATATATATATATATATATATATATATATATATATATATATATATATATAGTATCGGCACTATATATATAGTATATAAATATGTTTAATTTTAGAAAATTAATATAACAATCCAAGTATAAAATAAATATTTCCATAGCATTGAAAGGAAGGAAATATTTTAAACGTTGTTAGATTTTTAATTACTTTATCTTCGCAAATATGTAAACAGGAAAAATGGATTATGTGTATTTGATAATTGTTGTTATATTTCTTTATCTTGAACCATTATGGCGCAATAGAAAAGCGTCAGACACGTAAACGGTCGATTGTGGGTTTGATCCATCACTCAGATCGCCATTAAACACGCAATGTCTCAGCGGAAATAGTACAACGGAGTGTCTTGACTCTAGGTTATCTCTAACTTCTCCACTTCCGGTTTTTTATGACGCCCACCTACCAAAAAATCTATGTATTTCTTTCTACCATTAATAATATCGACACGTACAAATATTTTTTTATGATATTATATAATTTAAAGTAAAACTACTCAATTTAAATGTTGTTCTAGTTAGAAAATTGTCATCGAGTTATGAAGTTCTAGACTTAACGGTCTCAAAGGCTACAATGGGATTACAAACGCTGTTGAGTGCCTAATTACATTATCATTGGAGATTACTACGAAGTTGTCATATAATTTACCAGTATAAATCTATCAAAATTAGGTCGTATTACTACCGTAGATGCTTAAATATAATTCAGTCAACCACCATTTCCAACACCGGGGGTTTGATAAAGCGCGGCGTCGAGTTCCGCCATACTCCACGTAATATCAAGATTTTCTGCGGAATTTAGGAGTGTCTTATCTCTAGATACGTTCTATGTACCTGGCTACGCTATTCTAAGAATTAAAATTCAGCATTAAAAAAACTCTACAAATTTTATTAGCAAACTAAAATTTTATTATTGTAGTCATTATTAGCTCTGGAGATAGTTGTAGATAAACATTTAATATTAATTATTACAGTCTACCTAAAATTAAAAGAAATTTTATTAAATTTTAAACAAATTAATTATATTAACAAAATATTTTTCCATTTATATGAATAATGTTATATTATTTTTCCAAGAAAATCTTTATGAAAAATGATGGAACTTACATTCAAATCGAAGGTTTAATTGGAAATGGATAACACGATTTGTATGTCAAATGAGTTTAGACTCAACAAACGGAGATATTCCACACAGTATACAATATACAAATGAGGTCGCAGTTTAATAGCGTCTGAAATAACGCGACCAGTTGTGGGTTCGATTTTCGCTCGGGGGAATGATAATATTTAAATAATCCATATCTTCGTTCTGGTAAGACATAGCGCGGTGTTGAGTTCCGTCACTCAACAAGCAATGGCAAAAGGTGAGTACGAAGTGTCATGACATTAAGTACTTCCTGACTACCCTGCTATGCGGATACAGGCGTAAAACTGAAAAAAAACACAGAGTAATAATTGTTGAATATTTTATATTATTATATAACAAGCGTGTTAAACTATGATCAGGAATGTTTTTTTAAGTAAATACAGAGTAATTTAATTTTTTCAAGAAATTGAATTTTTTTTTAAATGAAACTATATTAAAGAGACTAATCGCATATATTTTAGTATTCGAAAATATGTATTTGAAAAACCAATGTTTTGAACACTTTACAATAGTCCGTGATCACAGGTAGCTTGAGGTAGCATACGTCTGTCAGTTCTCCCAAAAAAATAATTAAACCTGGGTATCGCCAACTGACTGTGATTTGCTCTCCGGTCAGCGTATTCCGCAAACAACCAGGTGGAGGTAATTAAGAGTTTCATTTATAATATATAAAATAGGTAAAAACAAAGATCTTAGTATAAATTAATATGGTAGAGAAGTATTTTATATCAACCTTTTGATATTATAAATGCGCAAGTTTAAGAGGATGTTTGTTACTCTTTCACCCGAAAAATATTGACTGGATCTAATGTAAACTTACTGTAATATAGCTCAAGCATTCGAATAATATAAAGACCAGGTATAATTTCTAGAAATGTATTGAATATGTAACTTTCGATTTTCTTCAAAGTATGAACGAAACGATACATATAACTATACTAGGGTGGTTATCAGACTAAACCAACTAAAGGCCGTGTACCCCAGACCTTTGATATTTTTTAAAGCTGAAATTATATCAGCGAATGGTCTCCACATAGGTAAGAAAGGTGAAACATTAAGTGTAAGTCGACGTGACTTTGGCAGGTACATGGCAATTAAAGTGTGGATATACCGAAAAAAATATATATAAAGTGAGTCTTTATTATGTGTTTCAGAAAATATAGACAGTCACGTCATTCATCATGGCAACACCTTGCTAGACGCGTTTAAAACTTATTAAATTACAGTATCTACAGTGCATTTATTACATTTTTGTAACTATAGGAGATTGTTATTTTTTTAGCTTTACAGTTTTATGCCGAATTCCAGACATTGTGTATTGAATGGTGGAGCTTAACGCCGCGCTTTGTCTTACCAGAGCAAGAAAATGGAAGTAATTTAAATGTAATCACTCCCCTACGTGGAGCCGAACCCACAACCGATCACGTTTACAATAAGACAGTGTCTCACTGCGCTACGACTAGTTCCGAGAGATGATATGTTTACATTATATTCGACGTTAAGGATGTTTCTTTCGAGATATTTAGATGGTAGAACGACGAAATGGAAAAGGTACAGAGTTCAAGAGCCCTTACTCTAAAATAAAATCAAGTAACAATGGAATCCCACCAGCGTAGCTAATTTAAGAATACTGAGAACATAAATTTACGCCAAAAACAAACAGTATTACAACAGTAATTGGTAGCTTTATGTAATTTTCCTGGTATCTTTTAAAATGTGGCGATTTATAAAAAAAAAGGGATCGCAATAAAGGGGGAAAAATTGGCTTTTTATTTGCTATTGGAATTTAATCAAGCTGCGTTAAGGGAATCAATTTTATACGAGCATCATCGATATTTTATAGATTGTGTTATGGTGCTTAATAAATGATGTTTTTTGTTTGTGAAACAAACAAACGTGTGTTAAAAACGATTCAGTATCACTTGGGAATGGACCGGGGTGAATTATTTTTTGAATTTGACGATGTTAAATGCTTAGAGTTGAGTTTATTTAAGATATTAATATTTTATTTTAAGATATTAAAAGAGATATATTTAGTAATATTTTTGTCATCATTATTACAAAGAACTGGGTCAATATAGCGTTAGAAACAGTAAACGGAATTAGTTGTGGGTTCGATTCTCTGTCGGAGGAATTATATTTTAAATTTATATACAAGCGTCGTCTTAAGTTCAACACTTAGTATGATTTCGATAGAATTCGGATCAACGCAAGAAGCTATCAACGGAGTGTCTCGACACTAGGTTGTGCCTGATTAAGTTGTCACTGACTAGCATGCGGGATAAAGTGTGAAGCTGACATGTGGATAAAATTGAAATTTATTGTAATAGTATTTAATATGTTAAGATTTTTATTTTTTTTAGCTTCACCCTTTTATCCTGCATAGCAGGGTAGACAGAAAGTACCTAGTGTTAAGACACTCCATACTTCGCTTTCCACCGAAATCGAGACATTGCATATTGAGTGGTGGACCTCAACGCCGTACTTTGTCTTTTACCAGAACTAGGAAGTGAAAATAATTTAAATATAATCACTACCCCCGGGTGTGGAGCGAACCCACAACCGATCACGTTAATCGAAATATAATCCGAGATAAAGGCTAATTTTATATTATAAAAGATATCTTAGTTTAAATAAAATTTGTATGTTTCTCATTTTAAATACTTTTGTTTTTAATAAAAATATATTCAATTATTAATAAATCAGAATAAATATATTTAATATTTAAAAATTATTTCCATTTCTCCGCTCTGATGAGACGAATCGCGGCGTTGAGTTCGCCACATCACACACAATGTCTGGATGACCATTAAACGGAATGTCTTGACACTAGGTAGACTCTGCTGTGGGATGAAGCATGTAACTGTTTTTTTAACCTTTAAAAAGCGTTTAATTACCTGTGTTACCTACGTTTTCACTTTACCTCAGCATTTACTTATTTTCCCTTACATTACATTCTTATGTCGAGGTAAATATATATTAATTATTATTATAATTTCAACCATTATAATTCCAAGCGAAAAAGCTTTCAAAAGAATAAAAGATAATAAGGACTTAAAAAAGATCATGTAAATATTTTTTATTAAGGAAAACACTTTTTATCCGCCTTAAGGTTTATTTGGGACATAAGCAACTTAACAAGTATTTTTCGTCAATCTCTTCGAGATGCGGTTGTGTGATTAAAAAGAGATTATATTTGGAGGTCGCTGGTTCATATTTAGGTCAAAGTTGAAATAAGGGGTTAAATTAGTAAGTAAAGGCAAAACAAGCAAATAAAATAATATTTCCTCTTTATAATATTAGTATAGATTATAGATAACTGTTTTCATGTTATATGCTGAAAGCAAAGTTTTCAATAAATACGAAGCATAATTTTACTGTTTATTTTTAAAAGCGCGAGCACAGAAAGTCTAAAAATAATATGTTTGTATTCTCTATATAATTACATATGCAAGGAGTATCTTTCTGTGGAAAACCTAGCTGGCATCTATATGTGGAGTTGTGTTAGAAATATCAAATTCTTCTTTGTTCATTTATTTTATACGTCTTTTGTTACTTCCACCCGTACGTGGCGTAGTGGAACAGCGTCTAACATTAAACACGACAAGTAGTGAGTTCGATTCCCACTCGGTGGTATAGACATATTTACTATATTTACAATTCATCGCTCTGATAAGACATAGCGCGGTGTTGAGATCCACACAATGTCTTGAATTTGGCGCAAAACGGAGTACGTAGTGTCTTGATACTAGATACTTTCTGTTCAACTAGCTATGCGGGATAAAAAGCTAAAAAAACATATGGTTTGAAACAGGCTAAAACAGGCGTAGCTCAGCAGCAGCGTTTAACTGAAAACACGATTATATGATTACTTTTGAAATAATTCCTCTGCTTCGTTGAGACAAAGTGCGGCGTTAAGTTCCACCATTCCACTGTCATAGAACTAGATTCTCTTACAAAGGCTATTCTCTAAAGTACACTGTAAAAATAAATCACTGAATCACAAGTGTTATTGGCATATTATTCGTAAATAAAACAGTTTATGTATTTATGAAAAATAATATCGCGTCGCTCCAAGCTTTCAATTTACACTTTTTATAGAGCACTAAAACAAGTATGAAATATATTTTGGAATATTTTTACGATACATTTACGTTCCGATTAATGCGGAGACAGCAATAAAAGGTTCTTAGAACATAAACGTCTAGATATTTTACAACCATCTATATATATGTATTTGGTAAGGTATCTAGTAATGTGAGATTTTCCATTATTGTGAAAAATAGAATCAGAGGCCTATAGTGGTGAAGTGGGACGGCTTCTGATTGTAAACGTGATTGATTGTGGATTCGATTCTCTGACGCAAAAAAGATTTTATTTAATTTTTTTTCATTTAGACAAAACGCGGCGTTGAGTTGCGTAACTCAATATTTAATATCTCCAATTCGGTGGAAAGCGGAGTACGGAGCGGAGGAGTCTTGATACTAAGTACTTCCTGTCTACCTTGCTATGCGGGAGAAAAGAGTGAATTGTTATAAATACTATACAGATCAAGTAGAATTTCATAAGATTTTAACCACTAAACCATCGAGACCACATTACATTATTAGATAAGTAATGTAATGTGGTCTCGATGGTTTAGTGGTTAAAATCTTAGTAACACGATATGTGTAGGTTCGAGTTCAATTTTGTATTAATATATTTTTCAACTATACACATCTCTACATCGTACATACATTTATACAAAAAACAGTTCGTAATCAAAGTAATATATTATATTTAAATTTGAAGTATTCAAGCTGCTTTAGCTTTATTCAGTCACTTTCAGCTTCAATTTAAGACATTTCGCGTTAATTGGCAGAACGGAACGCCGGGCCTTGTCTAACTACAGAAAGAAATCTTGAAATGTTAAATACATACATTGCCCTGAATGGTAATCGAACAAATTAAACCGAACAAGAGAGATGGCTATTTTATGTTAATTTTTGCGTTCAAATGAACGCATGGCTTAGCGGTCAGATCGCTTGGGCGGTATCCAAGAGGCACGGGTTCAAATCTCGCTACATACAAATTTTTATACGTTTTTTTCAAAAATATTTTCTAATCCTAAGTGTGGAATAGCACTTTTAAAATAGTAAATATTTAATGAAACACTATAAATTATGACTAAAAGTATGTCGACTCGCTTAAGACATAATATAATAATATTTAATCGTAATTCGTGTATTTTACTTACTTGCTTTCTTTCCATCTCCACCCCGCGATATCTTGTAGTTACAAGTGTCTTGTAGGTACATAGCAAACACACAATCAGTTTATTAACTCTAAAAAATTTAGAATATTCCTACATGGATGGTTTTTTTATTGGAAGACGAAATTTTGTATAAAAAGTGATATTTTTAAAATAACATTAAACAAATGGTGGAACGTGTTCTACATAGAAATTAAATAAACGCGCCCGCCCTGACTTTCCCGCACGTGCCATACTGAGACAAGTCCATAACCTGTCGCCCGAAAATGTATATTTTTTATCGTTAACATTTGGCTGCCGAATATTCGGCGCTCCGGCCAAATGCACAGCCGAATATTCAGTATACGGTATTCGGTCAAATCACTGTTCGGGGTATCTCTATTTTTTAACTCCACCAATATTTCTAACTAATTGAGCCTGTGGATTCGTTGGTGTGAGCAAGTCCTTTTAAAAATCGAAAGATATATAAACTTATAATTTTTTTATTGTACATTTTTTTTCTGTAAATTGAGTACATGTTGTTGACCCTGTTGGTTTTTATAGCGATATCAGGAGGGGGAGGGAAGAGGGCGTTCTGTCCCTGCGAAGAGTAGCAAGCACTGACGTGGCTGCGGTCTTCGACTACCTCTCAAGCAGTCTCCCTACCGATGTCGCTGAAAAGACCAAAAGGGTCAACAGCATGTACTCAATTGACAGAAAAAATAAATTTATAACAAATAAAAAAATAGTTATCGTACATCCATTATGCCGATTAAGATATTTCGAATTGATTTACTTTAATTATTTATAAATCGTTTTAAAATAATAAATTATAGTGTAACAGTTTATCAAAATACAATAGTGATATTTGCTATTAAATTGGTTAGGCTGTTTCTAAAATTAGTGTATTCAATGCAAACAAACAAACAAACAAACAAACAAACAGACAAATAGACGAACAGGGATAAATTTAAAAAAATATTGTTTTGTTTTTATTTTCAATTCATTTCACAAAGAAAAAAAAACAGAAAGTGCTCCGTACCTTGATTTCCGCCGAATTCGTGATATTGCGTATTGAGTGGTGAAACTTAACGCCACACTTCGTTTTACCAGGGTGAAGAATTGAAAAAGAAATAAATATAACCACTCCTCCCGAGAGGAGATCGAACCCTCAACCGATCGCGTTTACAGTCAGACGCTGTCACACTGCGGCACGACCGGCCTCAATTGTTTCTTATTGTATGTCTTTCATCAGACAGCGATCAGTTACATATCTATATATATCTATATATATCTATATATATATATATATATATATATATATATATATATATATATATATATATATATATATATATATATATATATATTTCTTCAAATGAGATCCATACATTGTTCTACGAAGCCTTATTCATTAAAAGTACACAAAGTAGAAGTCCTGAAAGTTTGTATGTAAAAACAAATAAGATACCCTATAAATTGCCTATACCAAGTAATCCAGCTTTATCTCCGTGATAAAGTCGGCGTAACGACTGTTTACTGCTTACGTTATCACTTGCTAAGGAACGTTTCGATGATAGAAACAATATGATATAGGTTTTTGTTTGACACTAAGCCCTTTTTATTGAATAGAAAATAGATATTATGAATAATATTTTTTAGTTTCGCTAGGTAGGTAGGATAAAGCGTTTGCGGAGAGAATCTGTCAAGACACTCCGTTTTTTGCTTTCCATCCAATTTCAAGACTCAGTGTTGACAGGCGAAACTCAACGCCGTGTTTATTTTGACAAAATACACTGTTGTCGGGGTATTTCTATTAACGTGAGTCCAGGCTGGTGAAATATAGTCTTACACTTATTTCCGCATCTGGCAAGTAGGTAGTAGAAATATTTGCATTTTTGCTCTGGCAAGACAAAGTGTAGCGAGCTCAACGCCTCTCAGCATGCAATATCTGGATTTTGGGCGGAAAGCAACCAACGGGATGTCTTGACAGTAGGCTGTCTTTGACTGCCCTGCTAAGCGGGATTAAACGTAAAGCTATATGACAGCTGATAAAACCGTGAATCCTATAAAGGCGTGCTTAAGAAATTTTTATATTCAACTCAACATTGATTGGAATTCTCTATTTTTATAATATTTTTAATTAAAATCCACAAGAAACCAATATCGTAGCAAATTACTTGCGATAAGAAGTACTGTTGCCAATAATATCCATCGACAACTTGACATGCGGTCACAGCCTGCTAAGGTCGCAGATGGAATTAGAAATAAGCTATGGATAATGTGAACTTGTATATATTACTTTATGTACAAAACTTACTATATTGCAATTAGTAAGTAAGTCGCCGTAGTAAGAAAGTAGTAGGCTGGTAGTGGCGCAGTGGGATAGCACTGACTGTAAACGCGATCGGTTGTGGGTTCGATCCTAACTGGGGAGAGTGTATATATTTAAATTATTTTCACTTTCTCACTCTGGTAAAAGACAAAGTGCGGCGTTGACCCCGTAAGGTATTAAAAAAAAAATAATTACGCTTTGGTAATATATACTGCGGAGTTAAATTCGCCACTCAACGCATTTGAGGCGGAAAGCAGTCAATAGATTGTCTCGATAATATGTTGTCTATGATCATCTTGCTACCAATAAATTGTGTGAGTAATTGTTAAAATAGTGAACATAATGGCATTAAGTTCACGATATGTATATATGATTATATTTTATTTCGCCTGTCTTAAACTGTAAGTGGTAGCGACGCAACGTTAGATAAATTAAAATTCCACGAACACGTGAATTCTTGAAACCCTAGAAGAGAGTCACTTTTATAAATTTCCGTTTCTCTATGATTATTTCTAAGAATATCCATTGGACAAGAGAAATTATAGTAATTAAAATTTGCTAAAATTAAAATTAATTTTAAAAAGCGTATAACTATTTCGACGATGCTGGTTAACAATGTACCTGTAGCTTGGAATTCTCTTGGCCTCTAAGGACTTCAACAACTTTAAGCTTGAAATTCAAAAGTTGAGAGAGTAATTTTTTTATAGTCATTGTGTGAATAATATATTAAAATATATTGAAATATATAATTTATAATCCATTCTTGTATTATAAATGCAAAAGTATCTATCTGTCTGTGATGTCACAGATCACAGCGAAGCCGCGTAACTGATTGAGATGATATTTATTTATTCATATAGAGATTCTTACTACTATTGGTATGACCATAGATATACACTTTACATTGTTAGTTATATCCCAGATTTTTATTCTGTAATTATAAAATAAATGGAGTTATTAGTTATTATGTAATTCTAAAATAAAAGTAGATAACTTAGTTATTGTTTATTACATCAGCTACCTTCCAGGAAGAAAAATTGTGCAAAATGATATTTTAGTATATGTACCGTGTAAACATATATATATATATATATATATATATATATATATATATATATATATAAATATATATATATATATATATATATATATATATATATATATATATATATATATATATATATGCAATGCAAGCACTATATCAATTGTATGCGACTATACTATGGAAATTAAGTTATTTCATTTTAAATGAGTTAACAAACTTTTCTTTTGTCTTCTCATTAAATAGTAATAAATTTTAGGAAAAAATGTAACATATAAATACATAAATTACTCTTTTATGCCACTAGTAACAGATGGCTGTATCGAACAAATTCATTGCCTATAACTCTTAGTTGATCCCATAGTTCAATTGACATTTGAAACGTCAAGGACATGGCTCATGGCATGGCATGGTTGGTGTTACCGCATTTATATATATATATATATATATATATATATATATATATATATATTCGTCTGAAGGTATTTTTTAAAGGCAATATAAGATAGTCTGTCTATATATAACCGTTATTAACATTGGGTGATGTCTTCTGTACCTTACAATGTATGAAGGTATATAGGCTAATTGAGATTGATATTTGTAATATGAATTGGTTCTTAGTTTTTCTTTTTACTGTAACCATAAGAAACGAAAGTGTGAAATATATATATATATATATATATATATATATATATATATATATATATATATATATATATTTATATATATTTAACCTGGCACTTATGTACGTATAAATACAAACTAGCAAATAAATAGAATTGGCCTCGATTTAGTTTTAAATATATATATCTTATAATTGCTGGGTTCAAATTTTTTTTAATACTTTTAAAATATTAAAAAAAAACAATGTGTGTGTATGATCTCAGCCCTATAACGCCTACTGCTGAGCGTAGGCCTCACCCAATGGCTACCACCACGATCGATCCTGCGCTTTCCGTATTTACTCCTTGATCTGATAAGTGGTGTACCTGATATGAGGCCTGCTCACTGAATGTAATCCGGCTCGTGGTCGCCACTCGGGTGTGTGTATAATACTCTAAAAATATTGAGCATAAATTTATCTTTATTATCTATCTATATATATATAATATTTATCTTTATTATCTTATTATTAGATTTTCTTGGTTTATTCTAAATTATATACATACTCCTTTATCCCGCCTAGCAGGGTAGACTTGAAGTACATTGTGTCTAGACACTCTGTACTTTGCTTACCGCCGAATTCAAGATCTTCCGTGTTGAATATCGAAACTCAATGCCGCGGTTTGTCTTACCCAAGTGAGGGAATAATAATAATAATAATAATAATAACACATTTATTGGACAAAATTACACTACTAACACACAAAAAGTATTAACAACAAAAAAAAAACTAAAGTAAAACTTATCCTAAAAGTACACAAACAAAATAAAAAAAAAATTAAAAAAGAAAGAAAGGAAAGAACTTATAATATAGCAAAGTTAAGTAAGTAAATAGTGCGCAGCAGTGTAACCTATCCAAAAGGAGATCTACTCAGTGTACGTAGAAGACGTAATTGCTTCCACACTGATTTTCAGTAGTCTCCTGTTGGTATTGCATTGCTGACAGCGGATACAAACAAAAAAGAAAAAGTAAAAATAATAAAAATACAATAATAAACTAAATAAATATAACTAAAACTAATATATGAAATATATTTTGTAATAAAACTTTTAATGCGTAGGTTTTCATTTGTATTTAAGAGAGTCTAATATTTATTGAAATAATATAATTAACAAAAAAGTTATCATAAAGTAAAGATATATTATAGATATATTATATACCTATTTTGTGTACCACTAAAAGTGAACGAGAAACAAAAAAAATAATTAATTGATTTCTAGCAAGTAATAAATAAATCTAAAAATTAAAAGTATGAGGAATGATCACGTCTTGTTAAAATTAAATTTATTAAAATTAAGAATTTTTTTGTTTTTCCAATAAAAATAATTTAAGCTTATGTTTGAAATTTGTAATCGATTTCAAGTTACGAAAAGGAGGAGGCAAGTCATTCCAGCACTTGGTGGCGAAGAACCTAAAACTTCCTCGAAAACTTGCTGTTCTGTGTATTGGTATCTTTAGTTTAATCAATGACGCTCTTGTGATATGCTCACTATCGTTATTTCCTAACCACTGTAATTTATGATAAAGGTAAGGTGGAACCTGGTATTTTATAGTACCAAAGAGTAATGTAGCAAAATGTAATTGCATACGGTAATTCATTTTTAAGATGTTAGCATTATTTAAATATGGTGTGACATGTGTACGCGGCGGTATATTAAAGCAGTAGCGGGCGCAGGCGTTCTGAACCCGCTGGATAACTTTTTTGGTACGTTCGAGTAAACGAGGCCCTATAACTACATCAGCATGATTAAATTTGGACAGAACTAATGCCTCACAGAGTCTGATGCGAACTTTAGTGGAGATGGAGTCTCTTATATTATAAAGAACTTTTAATCTATAAAAACAATTTTTAGCAATGTTATTTACATGTTTCTCAAAACGAAGTTGCTCATCAAATAAAACACCTAGGTTGCGCGCTTCAGACACTCTATTTATACGTTCACCTTTTATTTCAATATTTGGATCATAATTTCCTATAATTTGTATTTGATGATCTGTACCAAGTATCATATATTTTGTTTTGCTAGGATTAATTGTTAGCGAGTTCGTATTTGACCAACAAGCTATATGATCCAAATCTTGGTTTAGTTGTTGCAAAGCTGTCTGTATCTCACATGGCTTGAATGAAATATATAGCTGTAGGTCATCAGCGTACAAGTGGTAGTTGCAGTGATTTATTTGTTTTACAATATCTGCCGTGTAAATTGTAAACAGAATTGGTCCCAAAATTGAGCCTTGCGGGACTCCTCTAGTTACCTGACTTATATCCGATTTAGCTACGCCGCCATCTTCTAACTTTATCTCTACGTATTGGCTTCGGCAACTCATGTAACTATTAAACCATGTTATAGCTTTGTCGTCAAAACCATAATATGACAGCTTTGAGATCAATAAAGGAATATTTATGGTGTCAAATGCACGTGAGTAGTCTAGAAGTACCAGTAATGTGCCCTCCCCCCTGTCCCGAGCAGATAGGATATCGTCGACAACGTTTGCCAGTGCAGTCGTAGTACCTCTATTTTTCCTAAACCCAGATTGTTTATCCGGCAAAATGTTATTTAGTTCTAGATAGTCTCTAAGTTGATTACACACAACTTTTTCCAGGATCTTGGATAAACATGGTAATATACTTATTGGACGTAAATCTTTAAACTCTAAAGGATTATCTTTCTTAGGTATAGGTTTCACGATGGCTTTGCGCCATAGGTCTGGGAATTTCGATGTTACTATGGAGCTGTTAACAATTTTAGTGATTATCTTTATCGTGTACTGAAGAGTGGGCAATATCATATCAAGAGATATTCCGTCTCCGCCAGTAGCATTAGAAGTTAATGCCTTAATGAGTTTAAAAGTTTCAGTTTCTGTTACTGTTCTCAGACTAAAACTTGCGTCACAAAATTTATTATTTTGAAAATATTCAATATCTAATCCACTCGCACTTAGACTACCGGGAACTGCAAGGAAAAATGTATTAAGTTCATTAGGGTCACGCAAATGTTCTGGCAGTAACAGATCACTCTTCCTATTGATGCTGATATTGCATTTTATGTGTTTCCAAAGAATCTGAGCATTGTTAATATTTCGATTAATAAAGGTTTCAAAATAACTTCTTTTTTCGTTTTTAATCGAAACACGGACCAAATTTTTTAAATCTTTGTAATAATTAACATGCGCATCTAATCCACTCCTACGCGCTCTTAAATGCACACTATCCCGCAGTCTCATCATTTGTTTGATAATAGATGTTATCCAGGGATAATGGCGATACTTACAGTGTAGGCATTTCAGAGGCGCAAGTGTGTCATAGATGCGTCGTATTTCTGTATTAAATTCCCCTACCATATCATCTACGCTTTGCAATTCGGAGATGCAGTCCCAGTTGACAAGTGCCAGACATTTGTCTAATGCACTAGGGTCCAAAGACTTAATGTCCCTATAAAAAATTTTTTGTGGTGTAAATTTATCTCTGCTTATAGTGACTTCGCAAGAAACAAAAGAGTGACTGCTTAAAGTGCAGACATAATCAACCCAGACCCAACAAACATCAGCATCAGTACTAAATAAATCCAAAAGTGTTTCACTGCGATTAGTGAAATGCGTTGGCTGATTAATGTGCTGCGTTAGATTTAAATTATTTAAAAAGTCAGTGAGTAATTTATTGTTTTTATTGTTTTTATTTAAATAATTAATATTAAAGTCTCCTACGATAACAAGTTGATCACGCCATGTAAACATGGATAAGGACTCGTACAAAGCATCAAAGAAACTTTGTACGCTTAACCACGGTGGCCTATATGCAGTTCCTATTACTATATTTTTACCTCTACTTTTATAACATATCCACATCTGCTCAACACATAGGGAAGGAGAGTGACTGAGAGTACGAACATTTAGCCCTTTCCTGATATAGAAACCCACGCCGCCACCGCGGGCACGCAACTCAGGTGGGCGCGGAATATGCCGTAAAGTGTACCCCGATATACTGGGTGCACGGCCCTCTTCTCCGGCCCTCAACCAGGTTTCATTAAGGCCTAGAATGCCTTTCTACCGTGACTATGAGCTCCTCATGATTAGTTCCTAGAGAACCCGGATTTAAAAAACCAATTTTCAAATTTCGTGGCCTTGTCATTTCATAAAAAGTATGCCACTATGTATACACTGGTAAAATGGCAAATACAAACAATTTATATTCAATATTATAACATATACCGACCAACGCCTGAGGATTGTATTAATTCCTTTATATTCATATGAACATATTATGTATATAGTCTGTCCGCAATATAGTACACTGCTGCAATTACTTAAACTAAAATATATGAACGTCATATTATTACGCATACACTTAACGTGAATATAATACAATATAACCGAAAATTTCAATAAATATACTTTTGTATAAACAACTTTTGAGAAACATAAAACTAATAATTTAAAATAGCAGAGCTTATTAAGAAAATTAAATTCAGGACTCAAACATGAGCAGTTAGAAAAACCTTGGCAATGTCGTTCTGTGATCGTATCCTCTGAGCCGCTGTTTCTTTATTCCGCCGAGCATAGATTCGGCCCTCGCGAGTCCATATATAACGCCACCCATTGCGGCGGCCCTCTTCTCGGGCATTGTAGAAAAGAATGCGATTTGTCCTTGTTAGGCGCTCATTGATGTAAAACCGCCTCGGTTCTTTATCGATATCGAAACCCGATGTATCGGCCCCGCGGCACACACGCGCCGCTCGCAGTAGTTGGTCGCGAATCGCGCGCCGCGCTAGTCGCACTACTACGGGGCGTGCCCGTCGTTCACCGTTTTCATTATAAGACGGTCTCGGCCCTGAGCGTTCAACAAAAACAATGTCACGCTCGTCCAGGGTGACGCCGATCTTATGTGCAATAAGTCCTACAACATGCTGCAAGTTCTCTTCGTGGCGTTCAGTAATACCTGTGATCTCAATGTCGTTTAATAAACATGACTGATCGCGCTCATTGAGTTCAGTCTTCAAGTTGGCAATGTCTTCCAGCAAGCTGCTTTCTGGCGCGGATGACGATTGATTTTCCAGTTGTGATAAACGCATTTCAACGTTATCCACTCGCTTGCCTACTTCGGACAACGCACTCCTAACTGACGCAAGCTCCTGCCGAAACGAGGCGACCTCATGCGTCACTGCAACCAATTCGACCCGAAGGAGCTTCATTTGGTCCAAAAGTGAGCTGACGACTCCCAAATCCTCGATACTTGATATTGTTGACGGAAGCTCGGTGTTAGATACATTTGCCACTTGAGTGGCTGCCAAATCGGTAATCAACGCTGGAGAACATGGTTTTGGCTTGCAACCTTTACAGATCCACTTAGGGACCCTGGCATCAGGACTCGTGCTTACGACACAGGCTCGGTGAAATAAACAGGAGCAGCGTACGCATTTCACACTATCAGAAGTAGCTAAAAATTTTCCGCAACTGGTGCATTTGTTTGCCATGTTAGCTATGTTAAATGTTGGCATCAATATGTAGAAATGAACTTATTTTAGAAAAATTGTCCGCAGTTTTATTTAATGTACATATGTGGGTACACAAAACAGCTGATTTAGCTGAGTGATTTTAAAAGATTGTTTTTTCTTCGTATTTACCGGTATTTACAAGTCTCTTTAATTTCACATTACACTTTCACTATTTACTAGTCGATGTAGTAATTTTAAACAGTTATTGGGCAAAACTAAAAGCAATTTTATTATTTTACGAAATAACTTGTACAAGACGAACTATCTGCAACCGCTCTCCTAACGAACGAACGTAAATAATATAATTGTAATAATTCCATCGAGTAGGGATCGGGAATCGAAAGCACAACCAAACGCATTTACATTCAGACGCTGTACCTCTGTGCCATGACCAGCCTAAAATATATACATGTCATGTGTCAACAAAAAAAATCAACAAAAAAGAATAGTTTTTCCAAACGAAATAACGAAAATAAATTTTATACAATACATTTTTTATATCAAAAACATATATTTTAAAGTAAATAAGAGAGCAGAGATTCTTATTAGGGGAAAATGTGTTTATTCTGGCTTGTACAAAATTCAGAAGCTCGTTACAACACGTTGCTTTATCGTATCGTGCAAATAAACGCTTAATAAATTACTTTCCTTGGGAATACATACAAATGTATGTATGTACATTTGATTTGGAATGTTTTTTTAGATTAGAATCATCAATTACGTTAATTTAGTTACTGGAATGACTGTTGGAATATGTAATTTTTGCATTTATATTGTTTCGAGATGAGGCCATTGTGGATGAGTGGTGATATATTGGGGAATACTTAAATTAATATTATAGTTTTTAATTATTTGCTCTGGTATGACAAAGCGCGGCGTTGAGTTCCACCACTCAGCACTTAGCATTGAAGTGAGGATACTAGATTCTCTTTGTTTACCCTGCTACGCCGGAAAAAGAGTAAAGCTGCAAATTAATATAGTAACTTAAAGAATAAGAACAGATAACGCCTTTCTATTAGTTGCAATGACTGTAAACAGATTATTTCCCTTACAAATGTAGATACTAAGAAATTACCACCTTTTTAGGCAATTACTTCTCCGATACAATTTTGAATTTGTTCTCTATTCAGAATATTCACATTTGTAACCTTGTGCCAAGATCCGTTGACTTTATTATTTAATTCTACTAAAAAAAGTACGTGCGTACTGTATATAAATATGTCTGTAGATATAAAATATATTTTATACAAATAATTTAATAATAACCAAATATTATAATAATCAAATATTATTTTATATGATATTTTTTAGGTAGTAATGACATAATTAATAATTTTATTATAAATAATATAAGGTTGGCTGAATTAATTACTGGCAGTCTAGAATGATGCAATGGATTTTTTTTTAAAAAAGAATGAGGATTGGCGTCAGCGTGATGTGCGTAAAAGGACGCTTCCGAAGATTGTAAGTATTTAATTTGGAATAATAGAAATATAATACGTTAGAAGTGAATGTAACAACAATATTTAATATTAGAAATATAAAGTAATAGAATTATTATTGTTTTTGGTGGTATTCGTGGTCGGTAAGATTTGCTTTTGTATAATATGAAGAATTTGTTGGTAAGTTCTTTTTTTATTTTAATATAAAAATAACATTAAGCGAATATTAAATTATTACTGATAAATTAAAATAATTATATTAAAGGTTTAGAACGTACATTCTAAGAGATATATGAAATTTGTGATACAAATATACGAAAGCGTCTGCCGCCATCTTTGAATGGTATTGTATAAACATATTGCTATATGCATTTACGGAGTATTATAAAATATTTGAATATTATACTAAGTGCTGCGAACAATAATTAATATATTCCAATTAATATAATATGATGTATTGAATGAATAAAGCTTTTTATGGTGATCATTGTATGATCTTATAGTTATATAATATTCTAAAACATATAGGGGATAAGTCATGAACTTGCGTTACATGACTGTCGGATTTCGGTGAGCCTTACAGTTTACTGATAACTGATGCTCATGACGCAACCCAACGCAATAAAAAATATATAAATAAATTGTCTAACGAACCAATCTACGATGTAGTATCGTGTTACAAACCAATTTACGATAAACAATGGTCTGAAGAACCAATCTATGACATATGGTTTCACAAACCAATCCACAGCTTATATTGGTCTCACAAACCAATAATATATAAGATTATATAATATAACATAATAATATTTAAGTAAGTTTAAAAGCGTATTAAGTATAAACCTCATTGAGGGATCCTTTCATAGACGGAACAAATGACTAATAATTGTTCGTTTGCAAAGGCATTGTAAGTAACATATATGTACCGTTGCGCCTCGGAGGGTGCGCTCTTTGGTCGGTAGAGTCCGCCGATCGGTCAGAATTCACAGTATATGGTGAGGTGAGGCCATTAACATATTTTCATTTCTGTTATGACTACCAGCAAAGGATACTTATAATAAAGGGTTAAATAAGAAGCACCTTTGGCTTTGCTGAGAAAAGCTGGAAATTATTATGACGGTGTATCTAATATATTACAATCTCTCACTACAATCCCTTCTTCTCGCTTCATGGCTATATGCTTTTCTCACTCATATGATCTCAAATGTTGTCTCCCTTTTGCTTGGACAAAAACGTTTCACATTTTCGTGCCATTAACTGCGTGTCATCCGCAATGAATTTTTGCTAAAATTATTTTGTACTATAATTTTATTTTTGCAAACTAAATATTCGGCTGCTTTTAAATAGTATATCGTGTAAACGCGGGTTAGTTGAAACATTTCGCTCAGTCGTATTTTAATTACAACATTATTTACTATCCCGACCGCTTTTACAGCCACTGCTCCGCTCTAACCTTACTTATACGACTTATTTGGCTTATTCCATTCGAATTGAAAGTTTAAATCAATTTGGTTATGTTTGAAGGTTGGTTTGTTGGAATTAAGTGATGTTTTTAGTTTTATTGTGTGATTGTTTTTGCTCTTGGTTGATATTATTTTTTACTTGTACTCAGAGCAACCTAAAATAGACATCTATGGCGACTGCCAGTGGGACAGCGTCTGACTGTAAACGCGATCGAATGTAGGTGCCATCCCCACTTGGGAAAGTGATTATGTTTAAAATAATCCTCGCTCTAGTAAGACAAAGGGGCGGTGTTGAGTTCCGCCACTCAATATAGAATGTCTAGAATTCGGTGGTAAGCGAAGTGAGAAGTATCTTGACATTAGGTAAATTTTCAAATACAATTTTCTTCTTTTCTGCATTACTCGTTGCAATTAAGTATTGTATATAAGTAGGCCGTGGCATCGTGGCCGTGGCCGTCGTGGCGTAGTGGCATAGTGGGACAGCGTCTGACTGTAAATGTGATCGGTCGTGGGTTCTATACCCACTCGCAGGAGTGAAAATATTTAAATTTCTTTCACTTTCTCGCTCTGGCAAAAAAGACAAGTTGCGGGGCTGAGTTCCACCACTTGACACGCAATATCTCGAATTCGGTGGAAAGCGAAGTACATAGAGTCTTAACACTAGGTTCTTTCTGTCTACCCTGCTGTGCGGTATAATAAAAAAGAATGATACTAAAAACTCTTCATTTTCCAATCCAAATAAAGAACCAATTTAAATAAAGTGAAATATAATTTAGAAAAATATTTATAATGTGTACTGCTTATCTCTCGCTATTTTGTTTGCATAGATTTTGACTGTTGTCATATTATTTGGCCTGCAAAATAAAAAATATTTACATTTTTCCTGCCTCTAATAATTTAGAGAACCCTTCTTTTAGTGGCTTTTTTAGCTTCAAACTTTTATCTCGCAAAGACAGTAGAAGTACCTAGTGTATATCACTTTCCACCCAATTCACAACCGATCGCGTTTACATTCCGTCTATGTCCCACTGCGCCACGACCGGCCACAGGTTTAGTTTACTTTAGTTACCTAGTTTACCTATCTATGTAGATATATTTTAAAAAATATATTATTCAAGAATATTTTAACAATATTGCTTGCTTGTTTTTCGAATTATATATTATATATTATTTATTTTATATATGTGTATGTGTGTTTATCAAATGGCGGAATTTTATAGCTTTCTTTAACTAGAAGACGTAATTTAACTTACAAACTTAGTAATAATTTTACGTAACAGGTGATAAATGCGCGTTTTTGTGTACGTTTTTATATACCAATATACTAAGAGTAAATTGAGGCCAGTAGTGGCGCAATGGGATGGCGTCTAACAGTAAACGCGATCAGTCGTGGGTTCTATTCCTCTCAAGGAAATGATTATTTTTAAATTATTTTAATTTCTTCACTCTGGAAGCACGGCGTTTAGTTCCAGCACTCTACACGCAATGTTGCGAATATGGTGGAAAACTTGACACTAGGTACTTCCTGTCTACCCTACTATGCGGGATAAAAGCGTGAAGCTAAAGAAAAGCTAAAGCTTGGTATATAGCCGATATTAATTTCCACAGCCCAATTCATTCGTAGTAACATATAATTTATCATAATCGTTATATAATATGTTAAATTAAATTGGAATGTTGTTTTAGTTTAATGATACTGAATTATATAAAGAGGTCGTGGATTCGGTTATTATTTGTTAATATTTGTGCATTCATCAGAAATTAATTCAGTTATCAAATTAATCATTACACACGTTGCTAAAAGACAAAGAGTGGCGTTGAGTTCCATCACTCAACACGCAATGTCTCGATTTCAGTAGAAAGCGAAGTACGGAGTGTGTTGATACTAGGTATATTTGTCGACCCTGCTATGCGGGATAAAAGCGTGAAGCTAAAAAAAGGAGTAAAATACACGTTTCTAGCGGCGTTGAGTTCCACCAGTTAACACGCAATGTCTCGAATTTGGTGGAATGCGGAGTACGTTAGTGTGTTAGTGTGTTGAGACTAGGTATTTTCTGTATACCCTGCTATGCGGGATAAAACGTGAAGCTAAAAAAAGAAGTAGTAAAATACACGTTTCTAAGTCCTCGTATTCGTATCGTCAGGAAAGTCTCTAGTATAAGTTTTTTTTTCTCGCCATGTTAGTTAGTGTGTTAGTTTGTTTGTGTGTTTAAAACCTTTCAACCTAAATTTGGTCTACCAGTCTCCGATTGAGCTGAAGTTTAAATTGCGATTTCAGTCCTGATGACAATGAAATTAAATATAATAAATGTTGTCGTGAACCTAAAATGGCCGCCTTAACAAAATGGCGTATTATAAATGTTTAGACTATTCATCTAAAATGGGTATCAAATGATAGAGCTTAATTTGTACTGTACAATACATTATGAAAAGAGCTTATTTTTAAAACGATATTTTTTAATATTTATTTTAAAAAGCTAAACAACAAAAACTATGTAAGATACTTAAATTTTAATCCTATATTTTTTATAGTTATTCATTCAGGATATTATAAAAATATATAATATAAAAGTTAGTACTATCTACTGTACTCGAAGAAGGCTGAGTGACGAAACTCAACACTGAATTTTTTTAACAAAAAATCAAAAAAAGATATACTCGTACTATAAATATAAATATTTTTCTATTTTCCTTTCATAACGCTCAGTCAGACTATTGCATGAAAACCGATAGCTTTATATAATAAAGATTCTGTAAGCTCCAATACTATTTTGAGTAGAGCAAAGCCACGGCCAGTTTTATCCGGTTCAAACTAGTTTAGACCTACCATGGTCTTTTTCCATGTCAACCGATTTGTCCGTTTCTTTCAGCTTTCATATGTTTTTTAGCCCAATTTATGCCTATGAAAAGCAATACACCATAACGGTATATTTTGACTGAACGAAATAAAACTACCTCTAGTCACGCACTACAGCAAAGCGGAATATAAGGGATTTCAGGTCATGATAGTTTCATTTAAAAAGTGGTATTTGGCCTATTCTAATAATTATAAGTAATATATACAAATAGATAAAATTGGTGTGTCTGTTTGTAATATTTAAATAACTACTTTTTACTAAGCAGTATATATATAACGTGAATAACGTTATACGTTTAACAAGTCTACATTTTTTATCATATTTGTCTATCTGTTAGTTTGTACCACCTAATCTTTTGAACAGTTGGGCCGATTTTGACGTGACTTGGACATAGCTGATGTAATCAGGCGTATTTTTGATTCTTTGATTTTCTAATGTAATGAGGTTATTTTAATCATAAAAGAAAGATATAAGGATAAGATGATAATAAAGATTGTGAGGCTGGTCGTGGTGCAATGAGACAGCGTCCGACTGTAAACGCGATCGGTTATGGGTTCGATTCCCACTCGGGGGAGTGATTATATTTAAATTATTTTCACGTTCTCGCTCTGTTATGATAAGTCTGTCTAATTTGGTGAAGTGTAAAGGAAGAAAGGAAAGTGAAGTACAGATGTTTTAACACTAGGTACTTTCTTTCTACCCTGCTATGCGGAATAAAAGCGTGAAGCTAAAAAAAATTAACGATCTTAAATTTCACGCGAACGAAGTTGTTGGCTCATTAATCTATAAAATACAAATTAATTAAAGTCACATTAAAATCAAAGTAAGTAACAGTAGACTTTAATTATTATATTCTGAGTTGAAACAATCTCAAAAATAGTGCCAACTTTGCAAGTTGGGTATTCTGTAAAGAGATTGGAAGTTTGCGAAGCTTAGAGGCGGTATTTAATTAAAATTTTCACCAAAATCCGTCAGTGAGACTTGTCAATACTTTAAAAGTCCCTTTTACAGAATATACGCGGATTTTGGTGAAGCCTGAAATGAATTGTTTCAGTTTTAGTAAAGTTTTTAAGGTTGATTTTGACTTTGAAGTATAATTATTAGGAAGACAAATTTTTAATTGCGATTTTTGTAACTTAGTGGTTGAAATCATTAAGAAAGGTTAAGAATATAAAATGGTAGCAGATTATGGCAAAATTTTTTGATATAAAATTTTTGAAATATTTTAAAGTAAACTTAACATCTTTGTAATATATTATTTACTAGTTCTTGTGGCAACTTCGCTACTGTGGAATTTAACATCTCTGGATCTTTATTTTATAATTCTAAAGTGAAAGTAGCCTAAGTCAAGTTCCAGAGATTAGCCGGAAACAGATAGACAGACTAAAATGATAGAAAAATAATGTTTTGGTATATGATATAATAATTTGGTATTGTAAACAGTACGGTGGTACTGTTTTTATATATGCACATGCTTATATATTTAAAAGCAGTTATTGTAATATTAAAAACAGACATTCTATTTTTATATATAATATCTGAATTAGCACTGTGTTGTTACTAGACCTTTTTCTGAAATAAAATGTACCATATTTGCTTTTTAGCGATAAGTCTTCTTTCTGTGTTCTTCATACTGAGTTATTATGCCGAAGTTCTTTATGCTCGAGTGTTCGAAACGCCATGAAACCAAACTTGAAAATATTTTTATATTTCTTATCTTTATAAGAAATATAAAAATATTTTCAAGTGTGGTTCCAAAAACTTCTACATTACTATAATAACTACTTAGTACTGTGCTAACAGTTACATTAATTAAAGGGTCATCTTTTTAAGTCTCATAAAAGCTTAGGTTAAACGAAAGCTTTTAGAACTTTTGGTGACATTAGTTCGTCCAATTATTTTGGATCCGTTACTAAAACTACCGCTATGTAAACTCAAAATGGACCTAATTACTGTATAATTTTGCTGAAAATTGAATATGAAATGAATTTAAGCAACTTGCTACGAAACATAACATTAGGCCGTTTGTGGTGCAGTGTGACAGCGTCTGATTTTAAACACGATCGGCTGTGGCTTCGATTCCCACTTGAGGACCTGATTATATTTATATTATTTTCATTTTCTCGTTCTGGTAAGGCAAAGTGTGGTATTCCTCCACTCAACACGCAATGTCTCGGCAAGCAAAGTACTTGGAGACTTGACGCTAGGTGCTTTCTATCTACTAGCTTAAGCTGTAATTTTGTTGCTACATGTTATATATAGAATTTGTTTGAAAATTACAGCTAGTACCCGCGATTTTGTCTGTATTATTGACGGTATAAAGCCGCTAAGTACTAAATGTTTTTTTTTCAATTAAATCAACAGAAAATGCTAGTAATACTTGTAGGAAAAGCTTTGTATATTTTTTTATGACTAATTATTATACAAAAGAGCCTTTAAAAAATTAATAATAATAAAATATATGCAACACAAACTAGCATGTGTTTAAGTAAAGTGACATATATATATATATATATATATATATATATATATATATATATATATATATATAATCTGCGTACGTGCCAGAGGAGTAATCGCCTGGGTCGTCCGTCAAGGCAAACTTACCCTTACCCTCAGGACTTCAGCCGAACATATCTATCCACGGAACTCAGGCGTTGGAAGCTACGGGCCAGAGGGTTCTGTCCTGGCACCGTTTCCTCTATCCACTCCTGGAGACAGAAGAATATAACGATGACGTGTCAATTAACTAAACCATTGACAAGATTATTCAAAAATTAGTTTTGTCATCACGACTTACTTGCTTATTACTTTTTACATTGAAACCATAAAGCCTTTGTTAGAAAACTTTAAGATATTACCTTTAGAAGTGCTTGCAAAGTTCTAATTTGCTTATCACTGACCTAGTTCTTCCTTCTAGCTTAGGATTAAAATTTTACATGCTTATATATTTTAAATATGAAATTTATAAATCTAGGCCTTAGATTTCATATGTTAATTTCAACCGAATAAGACACGCATATTATATATATATATATACATATATATATATATATATATATATATATATATATATATATATATATATATATATATATTATATATATATACACGCTTATTTTAAAACAATTACTTTAGCGAACTTTCGAAAGCTTTTATTAAGTCAACTTGTATAACATCGAATTTATTTCAAATATTAGTAAAATAAGAATAAAAGTAGGTCAATACGTTGTCTTTAGAACAGCTCAATTAGTGGAATTTCTATCAAAATATAAAGTTTGATAATAATTTTTATTTTTTGGTAGTACAAATTCTATTACGTACTGGTTTATTGTAACTTCAGAAAATCAGAAAATAGTTAGGAAAATTGAATAAATATATATTTTTAATATATTTATATAGAATATAAGTAATTATAATATATTAGCACAATTCGCCGAAATTGGTAGAAATAATGTAACCATACGACGTTGATTATTTAAAATTTAGTTTAGAGCAATTGATCAACCTCATCAATCAAAGGTTGATTGGTAGGTTGATCAATTGCTCTATAACTAAATTTAAAAAAATCATTTTCTTCCTCTCCTTCGTCATCTTCAAATGATATGTTACCCACTGCTGGATATAGGTCTCCTCGTTAGATGTATAGTTAATGCTAAATTTATATTATATTGATTTTTAAGTGTAATAAAGAATATAATAACTGAACATAGTAAAACTAAGCAGCTTTACACTTTATCTCTTTTATCTTTATTTGTGTTACCAGAGCGTGAAAATGAACTTTGAATGAATGTTTTTTGAATTATTATAATATTATTTAAATTATTTTAAATTGTTATAATATATATTTTTTAATTATACAATCATTCCTTTCAATGGTAACGGCACACAATCAATCGTGTTTACTACTGGACATAGTCTCAATGCGTCATGAAAGTTTCTGAATGTAAAAATTGAATATGGCCTCTCGAATGACTTCTCTTCACGCTTAAATCTTGTCTGGGCCACACGTGTCAAAGGAATAAAAGAAAAACGCGTCTGGTACAAATTATCCGACAATTTTATAAGAAAGTGAATATGTAAGAGAAACTAATAAAAATCGGTTTGTTTATACTTTATTTATTCAAGTTGAAATTAGATAATTTTAGTGCAAAATATCTATTTTTATTGTAATTCTGCAAGAGCAGAGGCACTTTTTTGTAGTGATGAGTGAATAAGAATGCCTCAGACGTGGCCGTTGCGGAAAGCAATAGATATCTATTAAAATTGTTTAAAATAAAGGTTTTTTTTGATAGGCAAGGCAAACGTGATGGTAAGTAATGACCCCCGCGCAAAACCAGGGGAGCTACAGAAGCGTTGCCGGCCTTTAAAGTGGGAATAAGCGCGCTTTTTGAAGGTGTTTATGTCGTAACGACCAGGAAACACTACCGCAGATAGTTTGTTCCACAGTTGTGTGGCACGTGGAAGGCAGAAGGTATTAAGACGCCACGTATCCAGATGGTATATTAGTCTGTCATATACTGTGTTTAAGCTGATACTCGGGCGCACCATCCCAGAGATAAGAACAGTACTCCATATGAAATGAACCCTGGGCCCTGTAAAGGGCCAAACGATGTTTGGGCGTGAAGTATCGTCTCACTCTGCCGATGACACCAAGTTTTTTCGAGGCTAACTCGGCCTTGCTTTCCTAATATACTGATATCTGGCGCGGCTAAAGAGAGGGGTTCTCGAAAACTGGTAATACGACAAATGGCATTTTCTTAGTGGTTAACGTGCAAACTTGTGTCTTCAGGGGGTTGAACTGAACCAGATTCCTTTCGCCCTAGGAAGGCAAGGGATCCTCGAGGATTTTTTTCGGCACGTGTCGTCGTTTTCCTGAAAAAGATCAGCAAGGCCGGTGTAGAAGGTGTCCATCGTGCTGTCATCTGCATAACAATGAGTGCTTAATCCTCTAGCAAATCATTGATGATATGCAAAAGGAGCCGTGTTGGGGACATCACACAAACCTGGGAGCTGCCAGTGTCGATAGCGACCTTTATGCTACGCCCAGTGAGGATATTGGCGACCCACTTGCATAATTTCTCGGGAAGACCATACGATGGAAGTTTGGCAAGGAGCGCCTTCGACTGTTTCTAGGAGGCACGGGTTCGAATCCTGCTGCGTTCAAATTTTTATACGTTTTTAAAAAAAAATTCTTATCATAAGTGTGCACTAACACTTTAAAAACGTATAATTTTTTATACGTTTTTTAAAAAAAAATTTTAATCATAAGTGTACTAACACTTTATAAATAGTAAAATATCATCGCTAATATGCACATTTACTAAAAATATAAATTTAGTTAACGTAAAATATACTACTTTAACATTATTATTATTGAGACCATCGTGGCGCAATGGGACAAAGTCTGACTGTAAATGGGATTAGTTGAAGATTCATTTACCATTCAGGGGAGTGCAAAGCGTGGCGTTGGGTTCGCCACTCAGCACACAAAGTGTCATTTTCAAGCGGAAAGAAGTTAACGGAATGTCTTAACACTGGGTTGTCTCTGACTGCCCTGCGAGATCTTAAAATTAAAAAAAAATCAATTCAACACAAATAATATCACAATTTAATTACTATAAAGCTAATTCTAAGTACATTTACAACCGAATCACATCCGAGTTTCCGGTTGAAGCAATCGATAGAAGGTTTCGACTCGATAGAAAGTGTCTGTATAACTTAGTTTACACTGTCACTTAAACTTGATTCGTGGCATTCGGTTGCTTATATATATATATATGTATATATATATATATATATGTATATATATATATATATATATATATATATATATATGATATGATTTCATTGTGCATAGTACGATTTTGACGATTATTTTTTTCTCGTGTTATTTACATGTTGTGTGCAGCAAAGTATTCAATTGTGTTTTTTTAATCACGCATAACAGGGTAGTCGGAGAAAATCTAGTGTCAAGAGACTGTGTTCCGAATGAAACCTCAAGCTCTTGCGTGTGACGTCTGTATACTATTCATTTGTTAAATTTTTTTTATATTTTCACTGTAAATCTAAATTTGAATCCAAAATCATTGATTAACGGATATATACCGATTGCATCATGACGATCTTTTAAAGGTTATTACTTAAATTAAATTATCTTAACCGAACTGAAAATACTACATTTTTTGACTAACTTTATTAATAACTATAAAGTGTTAAATATTTTGGGTTTTCTGAAATGCATTTATGAATACCAAAATATATTCTATAAATCCGTTTAAAACACTTTAATTTTTTTAGCTTCACGCGTTTATCCCGTTCATCCGGGTAGACAGGAAGTATTTAAAACAATATCTTGTTATGATGATTTAAATTAGACTTAACGTATTTAGCTACCAAGATAGACGAGGCATACAAACAACTTTGTTAACTTTTAACCGTTCAAAGTTTTAGCAATTTATATTCGTATGTACGTACTAAAGCTTACTTACGAGACTGATTGAAGAAAAAAAATATTCACTGTATTTCTTTTCTATATCTCCCAATTCGGAACATTTCGTGTTTACTTTCGAAACTTAATGCTGCTCTTTGTCTTAATAGTATGGACAAACGAATTTAAACATTTTACTGTTTTTAAAGTGTTTTTATTATGCTTAGGATTATATGTTTTTTTAAATTAATTTAAACATGAACTCTCTTTAATAGGATTCGATTTTTAGAAATAAGTAGCTCTCCAATTTGTCCTATATACCAGGGTATTCAGAGACAGTTTAGTAACAAGACACTTGACGAGTATAATTCAAGCCTTTATAATATAAAACTGGCATATATGAAGCGATTGTAGGCTTAATGAAATTTCCGTAACGTGTAAAGCCGCTAACCAAAACTACTTGCAATATAAATAGATCATTCTGATGAGGGTTGGCATTCCTCGTAACTTCGTTTAATATTTCTCAACAGGCTTTCCTTTGTTAAGAAATATAAAAGGAAAATAACTTAATTCTACATGCGTATTTACTTGTACATATTCACAATTATGGGAACAGAACATTCTGATATTTAAGTTTTTTTTATAGCTTCACTCTTTTACATCGCATAGCAGGGTAGACAGGTCAAATGTCAAATCATTCTGTACTTCACTTTCCGAATTAGAGACATTACGTATTGATTGGTGGAAGTCAACGCCGCGGCTTGTCTTACGAGGGAATGGGAATAATTTAAAAACACTCATTCCTCCGAGTGGCAATGGAACCGACAACCGAGCGTTTGAAAGCGTTTCGATTCGATTTTGACGCAAACTTTTCATAAGAAAAGTATGATTATTTGTGTTATTTGCTTTTCAACTACTAAAACGTAGAATCAATCCAATATGAAGTAGCACTTACTTTGTAACTGTTTGCTTATTTTTGAAATAATAATGAGAAGCGTAAATATTAATTAAGCTTCTATGTAGCAAGGTAACATCTATATATATATATATATATATATATATACATATAATATATAGATTATTTGTTGAAACATTATTTTAAATTACGATTTATTGAGAATTTTTCTTGTCATGAAAATTATCTTAGCGTTAGCATTACCTTGCAAAATCTCGACACTGGTGCCAACAAAAGCTGTTCCTGTCATATAGGATCACGGTTTCACAGGATTATGGGACAAACTATTAAGATATAAAATAAAAATCTATTTGAAATTCGAGCGTCTCCATAAACGCAATCGGTTGTGGGTCCGATCCCACTGGGGGGTGTGATTACATTTAACTTATTTTCACTTCCTCGCTCTGTTTCGATTTCGGCGGAAAGTGAACTACGGAGTGTCTTTACACTAAGTACTTTCTGTTATACTGTATATAATCTCATACAGAAAGTTATATTAGTATAATTTACTCAAAACGTTAATTTAGCATTAAAAAACTTAGTAAAACTATTGAAAGTATATATAATTTAATATAAAGATTTAGTTAAGAACATATCAATGGCTTGTGCTCATGAATTATACATATGTATAATAAAATGCTATAAATAATATCAGATCTGCTTCTAGAGAAATTTAAAATTAATATTAAAGATATATTAATGAAAAAAGTATATTATTCTATCAATGAATATTATAATTATGTTAATATGTGGAATTAAACGCAGTTGATATTCAATCAGAAAACTAATTATTGTCATCAACTGGTTGTAAAAGTATATTTGAAAAGAACAACTGTTGAGTTTCTCGATGACTTTTCTCAGCAGAACTACTTTCTGAGTCTGTGTTTGTATCCTGTAAGACTGACAATACTGACACTTACATTGATAAGAAAGTGCTTGTAAACAGCCAACCTGAATAAGGAATATTTTGATTTAATTTTGAGTCTCAATTTTCAATTAACAAATATTCATATCAATAAAGTATTGACGTTTGTAACTTAAGAAAATGAAACACCAAGAAGACCAAGTTCTACTCCATCTGAAAATTACGCAAAGATAAGAACAACTCTTGACTATACACGAGGGGCTGTGGGTTCAATTCCCTCTGAGGAAAATTATTATATTTAAGTTATCTTTACATCTTCATTCTGATAAGACAAAGCGTGGCGTTAAGTTACACCACTAAACACACTTTTCCTCGATTGTAACTGGAATATAGTGTAGTATTTTATAACTACGTTGATTTTACAGCGAGACGAGCGTAAAGTTGTAAATAACAAGAAAATGCTAAAATATGACAAACCAAAAGAACACGATGTTCATGAGTCGGCAGTACAAGTTTATAGCATCACGCATTGCCGCATAAAGACAATTTAGCAAGAATATTGGTACAAACGAAACTCTATATTTTCATCCAACCCCATAAATAACTTACACACCATGCAATGAATATAAATAGAATTTTTCCTATATCCAGTATAAATTGATGCGTAATTTGATTTTCCAACGTAAGGCTACGTTTAGACGATAACGTTTATTTATTATATTAGTGTCAACGTGAAAAAATTTGGCGAAGCGCGAGTTGTTATCGCTTATGAATAGTTTTCTAAATAATGTTATTATGATCTATATTAATGATAATAATATGGTCATGAGGACGATTGAAAACTCATTTGAATTTTAAAATATAAAAAAAAATAAAAGGATTTTGACAAAATCATTGTCAAAATTCGGATTGTCAAATATTTTGTTCATTTTAGGTAAACGTCACTGTCACCTAATGCCACCTTGAGGTCATTACGTCACAGTCTCGGCACAGTACCGTGATAACTGTTCTTTCATACATTATCTGTTGAACGTATAGCTGTCAGTGTCAGTAATGACAAAAGTCTCAGTGATTTAAGTAATTTAAACAATCAAAATATTTATATAATAGAGAAATAATAGTGTAATTATTGTTGGCAAAGCCGTTTATAATTGTCTGCCAATATAAAGAAAAAAACAAATGGTGCTTATATTTAATTTATTTTTATTTATCCTTTAAGCATGAAGTAAAAGCTTAAATAAGCATATTATTGAATTTAGACGGGAAACAGAGAATGGAGTGTCTTGACACTAGATTCGAATAACCAAAGAATAAAAATTCTAGATTTAAATAGAGATTAAAAAGTAATCTAATGGAAGCCGTCGTTGCATAGTGGGGCAGCGTCTGATTGATTGTGGGTTCGAATGGCACTTGGAGGAGTTGAATGTATTAAAATAAAATCATTTATCTGCCCTAGTACGACAAAAAGTGGCGTTGAGTTCTCTACTCAATACGTTATGTCTCGACTTCGGAACAAAAGCATTCAACAGAGTGTCTTGACACTAGGTTGTCTTTGATTACCTTGCTATGCTATGTATTACGGTTTTTAAGCCTCTTTTTATAACAAAGTAGTAAGAAGGTATAACGTAAGTGCTATATATATCATCGTTTTGTATTTGAAATCAAGGTATAAAAAGCATTTAGCAATACACGCATTTCTATAAGCCAGGATCCATTATCAATCATATATGGAAATAATTCATATATAATGCAGTCTAAACTTGCCAACTACGTCATGATCACGTCAAAAGCTACACATTTAATTATTTAACATAGTATATATTTATAGTGTCAATATACACAATATTGTACATAGAACGATAATATTTGTAACTTGGCCTAGAAAACGGTACTGATGATAAATTACAAAGGTGCCCTTCACGTTGACACCTCGCTTAACAAAATAAATGAATCTTTTGTTTATCACAAACTTAAGATAAGCCATGAAATCCAATTATTCTTAAAAGAATATGAAATAGCGTACTTTGCTCTTACGTATATATTTTGGGTTTTGGCTGTTATTCTTTATAAATTTATTGTATAATCTTATTTATGGTCGAAAAGTTGATAAAATTTTATTACTTTGACAAAAATAAAATTGTATTAAAAATCACAGGTTAGTAACAGATAAATAACTGCCAAGGTATATCAATGATTACTTTTTTATCTGCTAGATAAAAATATAAGATTACTTTAACCTTATCTATCAGTGAAATACAAATATTTTTTTTTTCAAATTCCACCAAGTGAAAATCGAACTCACGACCACTCGTTTTAACAGTCAGACGCCCGTCCCACTGCGCCACGATGGCCTCTAAAACTATATTGTAACTATATTCCATAATAAGGTTAGATACATTTATAATCGACTTAAAGAAAATAATTTTATATGAAATTATTTTAAGTGGATTAATCGCCTATACTTTGAAATTCGAAGAAGCGTTTTCGAAATTTCGGTATATTGAATTCTCTGTCAGACTTCTCTCGGCCACGGATTTTTCTTACTTTATACGAAGAATTATTTATATTAAATTAGTAAATTATGTTAAATTATTATTCTGATTAATTATTGTTAATAATACTTAATGAGTCTCTTGAATATAGATGACTTTTTTAGTAAATATTATTAAAATAATATAATTGATAAATAATATTAATAAGATCTTTGATTTTCGCGATTTTTATACATTTTAAATGAAACTTTTTTAACCGGATTAATCGAGTATATTTTTGGTGTTCGAAAATAAATTTTGGACACCTGACGTTTCGAACACTTTACAGTAGTCCGTGGTCACAGATAGACTGGACCACCAGTCTACCTGTGACCACTACTACTATAAATCTATTTTTGAATACAAAAATATACGGTTAAAATAGTTTCATTTTTTCAATGTAGGGTATAAAATCTTGAAAGAATCCCAAGGAGAGTGAATTTGTATCTTACTTATCAATTTTTTTGATAAATAAGAATAAGTACAAATTCGTGATTTTTTTTTTTCAGAAAAATATTTTTTTTTACAGAAAAGCTTTAGTTTTTTATTTTTTGAACGTGTTAATTACAAACTTAATATTTTGAAAAGCATTTTTAGGAAACTTATATAAAGGCTGGTTGCGTCTAATTTTTTAAAATTTTTGTAAATAATTGAAGCTGCTACTATAAAGTACGATGAAAACTAAACTATCGTATAATACATACAATAAATTTCACAGAATTCCAATCACAGCACCGTTGATTACGTCTTAAAAAGGAAAAGGATGTACCGCTCCATTAGCGCGTATATGTTAACAGTACGTGTAATTAATGATCCGTATTAACTTCCTGTTTGCTCACGTGTTGTGTCAATCTCTCTATATACATTGTTTGTTACGAAATTATATCTCTATATATGTGTTTGAGATGTTTATTAAGAATTAATCTTTGTATAATGTATACAGAATGATTTTTTATATCGTGCTATTAGAATGATACTTAATTATAAATTTTTGATTAGGAAAATTGATTTAGTTAGAAATTAATAATATTAAGGCTATTTCTAAGCTTTTATGATGATTTTTCTCTTATTTACTTACATTTTTGTTATGCATATTTTGCTAAAATATATTTACTTGGCGTTGTTAATATACGTGTTGTCTTAGCAACGTATTACTTTATGTAAGAGTGTATATTAATTGATTACATTTTTTTCTACAATCCTTCAAAAAGCTGACTACCCTGCTGTGCGGGATAGTGTAAAGTATAAAGATGTGTTAATAGTCTAGTAAATAGCTTTTCGTATACTTAATGTTTATAATGCCTTTCATATAAGAAAGCAGGTTAACGTTTTTTTCATGCATTACAGGACAGTCAGAAAGAACCTAGTATCAAGAACTCAGTCATCATTGTCAGTTCAAATTTGATACGTTGTGGAACCGACTATCGGTTTGTCTCACCAGAGCGAAAAAATTAATAAACAATTTAATATATTTGTTTCCCCTGTTTAAAATCAAACTCGTTTGGAACCGCGTTAACTACACCAAGACCATTGTGTCTAAGTAATTTTTACTTCGCATTTAATAGAGACGCGTTGTTATGGATTCCATTCTGTCTAGAGTGAGTGATTAAAAATAAACTATTTGCATTTTTCCACTCTAGTAAGACGAAACACGGCGTTGAGTTCCGCCAATTATCACGCGATAAAGCTGTAAATGTAGGTTAGTATATTATAAACTAAATAAGTATCACATGATAATACAATAAAAAAATCGTCGATAACATTGCTAAGTTGCACACATTTTCATTTAAAGGCGGTGGTCTATGAAATTCATCGAATATAACATTCTATTTTTTTAATTTTCAAGCCCTCACTTTACTTATTAAGCTTTTAAACATTTAACAGCAATTTTTAAAAGTAGAGAAAGTTTACGTTTATAAAACATATGAATTTAAATGTTTTTTATTATATTGCTTGAGGCCATAGTGCTTAATGGCGTATTAGGAGCGTTTGACTGCAAGCGTGACTGGTTCTAGCTTCAAGATTACCACTCGCGAATGGGTTCTATTGAAATTATTTTCATTTCCCGATCTGGTTAAATAATACACGTTTAGATACTAAGTTTCTATCAGATTTAAGAGCTTTAGAGCTAATATATTCAGAAGTAAATATCTATAACTTCGTTTACGTTACGTTACTACTTTCATTTACCACACACGGATATTGTTTACATAGAAACTCAAACTTTAAGCAAATTCAAGGAAACATTTATTTTATAACGATCTTGATAATAGAAATAATTTAAATTGATTTAACATTATCATTAATGAACCGATAAAACAAATACTAAATATTGTAAAATACAATAGTAAAAGCTGCATTTAAATTGGTTAAGCCCTTTGGAGATTAGCACAAACGCACAGTACAAACGCACAGCAAGCAAACACATAAATATATATTGTTAAAATAATCCTTTTGGGCTTTACTATTATAGGTTTTAGTTTTTAGGCTCTATAGGTTAATCCTCCGACTGGCTCGCGATCTCTATCATGACAAAAACGATCCGCCAAATTTCTGATGATGTGTTCAGGGTCTATGATGTATAAGCCAGCTTCGCCAATTCCCACTCATCATTGCCTTTATTTCCTTTCACTTCCATCCAAAAGCCAGTAATGCATCTACAAGCCTACAGTTGTAAATGTCCATGGACGATGGTGACCACTTATCATAAGGTTATCTCTTCTACTCATTTGCTTCATTTTTCTTTAAAAATTACCTCCAAGAATGATTTTCCATGTATAGTCGCGATCAGTTACATTTTATTATACGTACATATATA
This sequence comes from Dryadula phaetusa, assembly GCA_032432895.1. NCBI lineage: Eukaryota > Metazoa > Arthropoda > Insecta > Lepidoptera > Nymphalidae > Dryadula > Dryadula phaetusa. The sequence goes on along the minus strand of JAOYRS010000069.1, from coordinate 738,939 downwards.
CATATACATATAGCTATTTAACTATCTCTTTAAATCAACTAAATTAAGTCTCAAACCAAAAAAATATTTTTACCTTTTTAAATCAACAATCAGCATCTTAATCAATCCACAAGAGTTATCCAAAACTAAGATTAAACGTTCTATTTAAAGTAGACTAACAGAAGTTCAAAGCCAAATAAAATCTCAAGGCGAATCTTGAATAGTGAAAAGGCTGAAAAGCTGAAAGGGAGTAAAGGATCGATATACTCGATTCATCTTATTGTGGCTTCCATTTAAAACTACTTCGGATTCTAATACTTCCGTATTAGCACCTAGGTGAGTTGAATTGATTTCATTTTATATTTTTCGCCACTCAACACGCAATATTTTGAATTCGGCAGACAGGCGGAGTACGGAGTGTGTTGACACTAGGTACTTCCTGTCTATCTTGGTATGCGGGATAAAAGCGTGAAGTTAATAGTAATATAGAAATAATTATATTTTTGTCTAATAAAAGTTGAATCGATATAAACTATATTTTGTTACAGATTGTTTCCTACATCTATTGACGAATAGATACGAAGTATGAATTAACGTCTTCCTTTCTAAGGAATATTTTCAGAATATTCGGGAATACTCAGGAATATATTTATTATTTTTCAATTGGTTTACGCCCGAAATCGAGATATTCTGTATTAAGTTCCGAACTTTGTCTTAACAACGCCTTACTTTGTCTTAATAGAGCGTGGAAAGGAAAGTAAGTTAAATATAATCAGTCCCCCGAGTGGGAATCCAACCCACAACCGATTGCGTTAACAGTCAGACGTTGGAGCAACGGGCTCCACGATCCGCCGCAATTCTTTTTAAAGACTAATATACACGCATTCAATCTAGTTAGACTATAGATTTATTTAAAAGGGTTATAATATTAACTATATATATACATATTAGATAATAATTTATAAATGCGTATATTAATAAAACATCATATATCACATTTTTGGTTCTAAAATTAGGTTATGTCACACCATCTAATATGAAAATTGAATGCTTTATAAAAGCACACAAACAACTACTCAACCATTCTACCTATATCGATATCTAAATATACTTCCTTTAACTTCATTTTAATCGAATAAGAATCGAGTAAAGAAGTATTTTTCACTGTCAAACCGACTTGAATAATGTGATAGTAGATTAAAAACTAGGACAAGAAACGTATTCTCTTTGAAGCGTTCCGTGAACTGGGGGACCTCTGGAGGAAATGGTTTTGGACCCAAGGGAACATAAAGGTTGAAAGAATTTGAATGAAAAGCTATGTACAGTTTTTTTTTATTAAAAGACGTTACATTTGTTACTATGTTATATTATATTTGTAAGGTCGTGGGGTATCTGTTGCGAGTGGGCTCTTTGTTCTGTTGATTTAAAATATGTTTATATCGTTTCCACCTTTTGATCATTTAAATAAATTTCCTGTTTGACAACGGAACTTAACGCTGCATCTTCTATAACGAGATTTGATATAGAAATATATTGTCTTTTAAAAAATCTCCAGTCACATACGAACGTACAAATATTTTAGAGCAAAGAAACCGGTCGTGGCGCAGTGTGACAGTGAGTGACTGTAAAAGCGACCCGTTTAGGATTCGATCCCCACTCGGGAGAGTGATTATATTTAACAAGTGCGGCGTTGAGTTCCACCACTCAACACGCAATGTACACACTCAACACGTAAGCGAAGTTCAGACTGTCTTGATACTAGGTATTTTCTGTTTACCCTTATATGCGGGATAAAAGCGTGAAACTAAAAAATATATATTAATATTTATTCATAAGCTCAGCAAGGCATTTTCTGGCCGCGGTACAAAGGCGTTAACTTATTCAGCATCAAAAAATGCTCCACACAGGCTAGGCTGGGCTATATAGGACAATAAAGAAAATTTTAATTTTAACTATGTATGTACTTTTTCCACTTGGGGAAATCATTATATTTAATTTGTTTTTTCTTTATACTGGTAAGATAAAGCCCGGGGTTAAGTTTGTCATTTAACACGCAACGTCTTGATTTTGGGCAAAAAACTGTCAGTGGAGTGTCTTGACTGTTACGCGTGGTGAAGCGTGAAGCTGCAACAAAAATATACGCATAAATCAACATTTTCCGCTAACTTTATAAAAATATTCCTATTAATAATATTTTTTAGAGCTTAGAAATCATTTAGAGAGAAGAGTGAATTTTATTTTTTTTTATTTTTATAACATTTTACTCCAGTTCTTTGTTTATGGCGCTTCCTACGAGCAAGTTGAGCATGTAAAATTTCGTCTATATCAAGTTGCATGGATCCAGCTACAATATTACTAAAATGTAATACATTTTTAATTTTAAACGAATTTGAATTTCAAATTAATTTTGAATTTCAAACTGAATTTCAATGTTAAACACCAATTTCAATCTTCAAACACAAGTTTTTTAATTTACAGGAATTGAATTCTGATCCCATAACTACAAAAAATGGCACACAATTACTTAACTCTATCAATAAAACGTAAAAGTAATAACAATTTATTACATAAAATTTATGTTCTTTAGTACATACATGTCCCATTCGAGAAAACAAGGTTGAAAGAATAAATCATATTGTTGTTCCCGTTTGCGAGATGAAGCTTTTCCTTTGTTTCGACGGGTGGTATTCGTGCAAACAAAAATACAAGGTAGGCTGATTGCATGTAAATTTTAGGCATATATTAAATTATAACTTAAAATAAAAATAATATTATTTATATTAAAGTAAACAAGAAAAAAAGATAAAGGCCAGTCTTAGCGCAGTGAGATAGGGTCTGAATGTAAACGCGATCGGTTGTCGATTTGATTCCCAATCGGGTGAGTGATTACATTTAAATTATTCTCATTTCCTTGCTCTGGTAAATAAAGGTGCGGCATTGAGTTTCGCCACGCAACACGCATTGTATTGAATTCGGCGGTAAGCGGAGTATGGAGTGTCTTGATAACTATGTACTTCTAGGTCTACTTTGCTATGCAGGACAAAAGCGTGACGCTAAACGTGTGTTGACGAATATGGTTATAAAAATGTTTATTCAAGAATGTTATTTTTATTTGATATTGATATTTAGATATTTTATTTTACTTAGAAAACATCTCGTTTAGTTCCATCATTCAGTAACAGATTTCTCTCAGCAATTTATAAGATTAAGGGAATTAAAAATATATATCACTTATTTTCTCTGCATATTTAAATATAGGTTCATACTATATAAAGACAACTATATATTAAATAAATAAATTTCTTAATTTATATGAATGACTAGACCATGACTTTGCTAATGTAAATTAAAGTACAATGTTAAAAAATTAAAATATATATATTTTAAAAGCTTTTCTTTGTTAGTTCTTAGGTACGTCGTAGCTAAAGAATATATGTATAATGTTGAAACTGATTCACAACAATTTTGTATTTTATGTAAAAATGAAATAAAATAAAATATATATTTATATTATATATATATATATATATATATATATATATATATATATATATATATATAGCAAATGACTCTTTTTTTTCTTTTTCTTTATCCCTTTTAGATAGGTTATGTCAAGAATTAAACCCACAAACCTACCTTTAAATAGCGCCCGACATTAAAATATCATAGATATCAATTCTCTATATACCCAGAATTTTCATTCTCAATTTATTTTAAAGCGATAACTATTTTTTTGTGGCTTCTGTATTTTTTTAACATATATTTTTTCATACACCGTTAGTGCACTGGACATTTTTCCATCCATTTATTTTTGTAATTTTGCTTTTTCAAGTAATACATTTAGTTGAAAAAATTCTAACCGATCGAAAAACGTTAGGGAAATGACGGCTATAGTAGTAAAATGTGTGTTTTGAGCATTTGCTATCATACATTGCTAACGTTAATTCAACAGTTTTTAACTTCCATTACTTTTGAAATATTGTTAATGTGTAATTAATTATCTTGTAAATATGTTTTCTTTGTTTACTTTTTTCTTTGTATACTTTGTATACTGTTTTCCTTTTTTATCTAAATTTATTAATTATGGCTATTAGGCGCGTTATTGCACTCTAGTGTCCAATAACCAGTATTCATAGCCTAAAATAGTTTATTACTTTTTAAATTAAATTATTTTAAATGGATTAATCGCGTATGTTTTGGTATTCGAAAACATATTTTTGAAAACCTGACGTTTCGAACAATTTACAGTAGTCCGTGGTCACAGGTAGACTGCTTGCTGACTATCAAAATAAACACGATTAATCTGTTTAAAATAGTTTTATGTATTATTTTTATAATATGTATACATCGCCTATTGGTTTGAATGAATATGTTTTTAAGAATTTCATTATAAAAAACAAGAAATAATTCATATATACTTAAAATATACAAAATATAATTTTAAATATTAGAAAAAAAAAACGTTTCTATGTCATTTTTATATACAATCATCTAAAAATATATACAAAATTATATAAAATACAAAGGAGCGTAGTACATTTCATGCTCGTATACTTCAAGTTTGCAGCTTACTACTGCTTTTCAACGTTAGCTCATTATTCAGTGTCATGACAGTCGCGAATATATTTTGTTCAGAATTTTCGATTGTGTCTATTTCACGGCGAGGCGTGACGGCATAAAAATGCTCTGGCGACAATATATATTTTAATATATATTTTTTTCGTATTCTCGAGTTTATTTTTGTATTGAGATTGTGTAACGTTCTGAATTCTCTATAATGGAGATTTAAGTTATATTTTCATAACTTACTTGAGGCTGGTCGCAGCGCAGTGGGACAGCTTTTGAATGTAAACGCGATCGCTTGTAAGTTCAATTCCCATTCGGAAGAAAGATTATATTAAAATTATTTTCATTTCCTTACTATGGTAAGACAAAACGCGGCGTTAAGTTTCGCCACTCAATATGCAATGTATCGAACTAGGAAAGTGGAGTACAGAGTATCTTGACACTAGGTATTTGTTTTCTATTCTGCTATAAAAAACCCTACAAAAAAGAAGATAATTTAAAACAAAACATTTCGTGGAAATATACGTATGTACATACCAATATTTGTACGTAGGTACACACAAACGTACCAATATACGTATATACGTATATAGCATGAAAGTAGAGCATATCCGCTTCTAGGAAGTCGGTTGCGCTGACATTTATTGTGTGACGCAAAGACATCTTATTTGAGTCCTTAAAAGATTTAAACTAGGCATGTTTTTTCAGTATGAAAAGCTTCTTTACAATATTATTGTATAATAATGTCTGAGTGGTTGTCTCTATAATGAAATTAATACAAAATAAATATATTTAAAAAATAAAATAAAGATATATGTTTTAAGTATTGAAGCTATCGTAGCCCAGTGGGACACTGTAAAAAGATTTCCACTTGAAAAGCTGATTATTTGTTTTAAATATTTAAATTTATTTACTGTGTTAAAACGCGGCGTTGAGTTCCGCGACACATTGTTTGGATTTTGGGTGTAAAACTTAAAACGCAGTATTGTGAGGTCAGATTCTTTTTAACTATCCTGCTAGGAGGGATGAAGCATGAAACTAAAAAAAAATATTTCTCTTTTTTATTTAGCATTCTTTTATTTATAATGTGTATAATTAACCACATTAATATTAAATTCTAGTTCTAAAGGGCAGAATATATGCAATATTTACAATATGGAATTTTCGTCATCTGGAAGCTTACATTGTATACAATACCCCACAAGCCTTATTTTAAAATTTTTTTATTTTGCCAAAACATTATGTACGATCTATTTCAAATAAATAAGGAGTTATGTTTGTTCAGAGAACGTCTCCTTCTTTTACAAGGACAGGGATATATACAAGAATAATTTATATTATCTTCACATTTTTTAATGTCTATGAAAATATAATATATGAGGCCGGTCGTGGCGCAGTGGGACAGCGTCTGACTGTTAGGGCGATCGGCTGTGAATTCGATTTTCACTTCTTTGTTCTGGTAAAAGACGAAGTGCAGCGTTGGTTTCCACTACTCAACACGCAATGTCTCGGTGGAAAGCGCAGTACGGAGTGTCTTGACACTAGGTACATTCTGTATACCCTGCCGTGTGGGATAAAAGCGTGAATCTAAAATATATATGTTGTGTTGAACTAAATCTTATTATCTTATTATCTTTTTATCAGGTACATATATAAATATAAATGTTCATTTTATATTTTGTTGTTTAATTTTCTATACGTACATAGATTTATGAACGTTTACTGGCAACAGGAAATGGGGTTGCGTATAAAGAGTTACCCTTGCCAGAAAGTTAATTGGAAAATTTTAAAAATTAGACTAAAATTGGGGCGTGTATGCTTCATGTTTCAACTAAAAGTAGAACAAGGAGTAAGCAAATAATTTCGTCATGTTCGTCATGTTCTATCAACCTTTTAATCTATGTCAACCAATCAATCAATGTAAGATTATTATCTTACATTGATTGATTGATTGACATAGATTAAAAGGTTGATAGAACATGACGCTATTTTGACTAATTTTTTGTCTTTTGTTTTGCGTGAAAAGTTGAAAATGGTGGGTCATGGAGTGGGAGAACGTTAGACTGTAAACGCGACTGGTTGCGATTTCTATTTCTTGGAGAAATTATTATATTTAAATTATTTTCATTTCCTCACTCTGCCGAAAAAAAGTTCGGTGTTGGATTTTGACACTCAACATGCAATATTTCGAATAAGGCAGAAAGTGGACTACGGAGTGTCTTGAGTCTAGGTACTTTCTGTCTACCCAACTGTGTGAGATAAAATTGTGAAGTTAAAAAAGTCTGTATATTTATTATTTGTATGTATTATAGGCATGTGTTCATTTTTTTAAATAATTTGTTAATTTTTTGTGTCTCATCGCTTGCTTTTTCCAGAACAAAAAGAATAATAATAAATGTGAAACTTTAAGAACAAAAATTTTTAATTGATAATAATGTTAGTACAGTAAATCTGAAATTTAAATACCATCAGATACTAACAAGGAATAAAGTTTCTTTAAATAATTAATTATCGTAAATTGTTTCAGATTGGATTTCAAGTTATTACTGCGGGGCTATCCTCAGGTGAGTATTTTGAAAATTGTATATCTTTTTTAAATTAAAGCGAAAAAGAATATATTTTTTTAAATACAAATATTATTTTAATGCAATCGTTCCGCTTTTAACTTATTCAATTATAATCATGATAATTATATTGCTTTAACTTGAAAGAATGCTCGCAATTATAACTATTTTTGTTTTCCTAATCAAATTATATATATATAAAGCTGTCTATATATATATATATATATATATATATATATATATATATAAAGCTGTCTATGATAAACATTTAAAGAAATGTAACGTAATTTTAAACGGATTAATCGTGTATATTTCGGTATTTCAAAATACATTTCAGGAAACCCGACGTGTCGAACACTTTATAGTAGTCTGCGGTTTCAGTCAACCTGGTTAATAATCTGTTTAAATTAATTTTATTTAAAATGTGTTCTGAATGTAAGCTAAATGTAAAACTGAAAAGGATTATTTAGGTGTATAAGTCGGGTTTTCATTTTCGAGTATTAACTCGAAAATGCCTTTCTGAAAACCCGACTTTTTGAACAATTTTCAGTAGCCCTTGATCAGAGGCCACCTATATTTAAATACATTTGAAATAGTTTTATTTAAAATAGTTAATGAATTAAAGATCTTATTAATTGTAAAAAAATTTTTCCTAGCGTAGCTTCTGTTGTTAATTAGATAGCGTAGTGTGTAAAATTAGACTATGTCCTTCTCCAAATTTCAAACTATCCATGTTGCATTTTATCACATATGGCTCAGCAGAAACGCCCTGAAACGCACATTTTTAAAAATAAACAAATAAGTAAACGTGCACAAATACAGTAATTAATTTCATGTTAAAATGTCATGTCCTTATTTTCTAACGCTTTATCCCGCACGGTAGTGTAGTGAGAGATAATTTAATGTCAAGATTCTCCGTTGACTACTTTCCACACACAGACATTGTCTATAGAGTGGTGATCTAAACGCCACGCTTTGTATTACCACAGTGTAGAAATAAAAAGGTTTTTCTTAATATAATTTTTATGTATATTGCTGAATTTATTGAACGATTTTTTAATATAAGGTTTTTACTTATTATAGACGTTTAGGCTCTTAGTATTTGCTGAGCGGCGCTCTTCAATTAAGCCCGTTCAGTACTTTCTCATCTATAATATTACATTAGTATAGAAATTTGTAATTCTAACTAATCTATTCTCACAACAATTCCCAATTACTTTATATTTACGTTAATATGAAAGCGTTTAGCCAAAATTATTACAATATACTAATATTATTTGAATATAAATTGCGTGATCATACCGATAATTATTTGCATAATAATTTTAATTGGTTATAATCTAAACAATGTTATCGTGACACAGTTGTTATCGGTTGTACTTCATGGTCCTGGATTCAAATACCGCTCACGGTATAATTTATATTAGACAGCTTCACAGAATAGCAGCTAAATCAAGATTTTAAACTCTAATATAATATCGGTTTTTGCCCGAAATTGAGATATTACGTGTCTAGTGGCGGAAATTAACGCCGCTATTCGCCATACCAGGAGAGCTTATGTAAATAAAATAAATTCTAATAAAATAAAATATATTTTGATGCTACTCACAACCACATGACGGTTACGTTACACGTATTTATACAATAATTTATTAGTTTACGCCATCGGAAGCAGTTTCACCATTTGGGTTCCCAGCTCAGTTCAATTGCTCGGTTTGCCCGATTGTTTTTTTATATTTAATTATGGGACACACTTATGCTATCAAAAGAAGTGTTTCTAGTTTTGATATTGGACTCTTTAAAAGCTGGCAATACATTAATTGTTTTTTTATGTAGTAAGTAGCAATTACTTCAAATTCAGGTGAATTCGTTTGTATTTATTAATTATACAAAAAAAAAATATCTATTTCTGATCATCGATCTTACGTCGTACCCACCAGCACTGTTTTTAAAAATGACAATGAGAAAAAAACGGATTAACAACGTAGTTATATTTCTTAGTTTTTTTTTAATAATAGATGCGTGTAGGTGATAAATGGCCCTATATTTTTTTAACGAAACACGTTAAAATAATAATTTCTATTTTAGACTAACTATGCTATATATAGCATAGTTAGTCTAAAACAGAATATATATAATACATATATATAATACTATATATAATACATATATAGATATTTTAGTAAATAAGATTATATAAAAATGTATAATATACACTATATAAATATATATTTTGATGTGATTTAAGAATCTACATACAGAATAAGGTTTTGTAATGAAATTTTGTGAAAATTGATTTTCGAGAGCTAGTATGGATTACTTTCAAAACTATCTAATATAGCATAGCAGAGTAGACAGAAAATACTTAGTGTCAAAACATTCCATTCTTCGCTTTCCACTGAATTCGAGACATTACGTATTAGGTACGCCGCACTTTTTCTTATTTTTCGTGAAAATTATGGATTTAAAGTGAGCTGTCCCAGTGCACTACAACCTTTAAATTAAAACAAATATTACACACACACACACACACAGTATCATATGTGTTTGTATATATATATATATAAATATATATATATATATATATATATAAATAATAATTCTTAAACTAATTCCAGTCCAGCTCTCCATCATCACAGCTTTCAGGCTGACAGCGTTAATTAGGCCATTGAGCATAATTTTCCTCGTAAAGAGGTAGTAAAACTTGATGCCGTCATGTTATGTGTTAACTAATTTAGTCAGCGCAAAATCTGTTCTGGCGCTCGTTTACATTACGTCCAAGTGGTGTTTAAATATTCCGACGCTACGTGTATTTTGCCTATTAAAATGTGTTTTAGCGTAAACTATGCATATAACTGTATTCAATGCAGGTACTTGTATCTTATGAAGGACTGTTTCAGTTTTTTTAGCTTCACACTTTATCCATTGCGGGGTTGACAGGAACGACAAAGCGCCTGCACACCTCTTTCACCTGGCCCTCAGTCACCAACCGCCTTATAAATGCTCTTCGGGAGGACCTCATACTTTTTACATGACCTACTTGCGGTATCATTTCATACTGTGTTATCATATCATACTGTGATTTTGAAGGTCAATCGAGTTCTCCCCAAACTTCTCGTACCGAATCCCTTTGCTTTATATTATTTCTTCTATCATTCCTTACCATTCTTTCATTACTCATAATCATGTCGTGCGCAAATTACCTTAGCACGTTCTATTTCATTCTCCCTATACATTTACGCTTATACCTGCTGCGATGCAGTATATATGATCAGCTAAGCCGATTCCGCATATCCGGCGAAAAGAACGCACTTCTACAATATTTATTTGTCTTTCATTCTTCTTTTAACAAAACCACATATCGATAGCGTCAGCGATTCAATATTGCATTGTGAACGGCATACGTACAGCTAAGTTGAAGTTTTGCCGTCGCATCAATGCAGCAAGAGCACCGTTAACCCAGTTACCGGCAGCAATACGCCTTGCAATATCCATTTGATATCTTCCAGTCCATAAACATACTTCCCAGTTACACTACAAGTTACCACTAACGTTTTCACACCTAAAGACGGCCGGCACAAGATACCAAGCGGCACGACATTTTCCAAAGTTATAATTATAATTATTTAGTGATAGAAAGTCTAATCAAAATCAGTCCAGCCGTTAAAGGGAATAGCCAGAATAAACAGGCAGACAGGCAAAAATTGTAAAAAAAATATATTGGTATGCACGGTGCATGTGTATTTAGTAAAAAATGGTTATTTTTGTGTTAAAAATCCATATTCTAGTTTTATTTATTTGTTCATTTACGTTTTTTCCTTCAAACTCCACATTATACAGAGATTTTCCCAACTGGATCGAAGAAATAAAAATCTTCTAAATATTATCATCCCCCGAGTAGGAATTAAACCCACAGCCACCACGATCAGTTATATACAATCCCACTGCATAATGACCTATCTTATTATATTAGCAGTCCCTTTGACGCCTTAGCAACGCGTTGTCAAAGCTTCTCAAAACTTTATATATACGTGTATGTCAAACACATGGTAGTGCATGTTACATTTATTTTATTAATTAAATATGTTTATTAGCATTATTTAAAAAAATATTAGCATTCTGCACACTTTTCCCATATAAATTATAAATGAGCCAAATTTCATACCCCTCAGTTCACGTAATTTCCGTAAAACGAGGTACAAACATTTTCCTTCACGTATTAATATATAGATATTATATTTTTACACAAATATATTTTCACTTAACGCCCATACAACCAAAATCCCTTTCCGATAAATTGATCTTTAGAGAACTCCTTTGAGAAATTTCTAGTTAATTTTTCGACGGAGCGCCTTGAAAGAAGTGAATTCCAATTTAAAGTGTTAATACGCTGGTAAAGTAACGAATTAATTATTTATTAGGTTAGGTTGAACGAGACTTATTGACTCTTGATTATAAAGTTACTTCTTGATTAATTTTTCTTTTTATTATTATAATTTTATGGCCTACTTTGTGGTAGCCCTTTGAAGGAATCGGTACAGAAAAGGGTTGAATTTGTTTCTGATTTTATTAAGGATTTTGTATTTTAAATGAGTGTTGCCAGTTTGAATTTATAATTGAGGAGTTTGTTGTTTTGTGAATTAATATATTTAAATTTAATCATTAGTGTTTAAATAATATTAATTGCTGGGAACAAAAAATATGATAAATTAAACGTTAGACTCTAAGAAATAAAACAATAAATCAACTTTAAATTAAAAGAAACAGTTTAAAGTACATAAAGAATCAAATTGAAATTAAACATAAAAAACTTTGAACAACCTGAATGTGATATGTACAAGATTATAATTTTCTAGTTTAAAACTTATTCATATATATGTAGAAAAAGTAAACTGCGTTTAAAAAAACCAACTTCAAAAATTTTAAAGTAGAAAATAACTTTATAAAGACTTAATTTAAACACATCTTGTAAACCAATATTAATAAAATAACTTTTATTATTTGGTTTTGTTGTTAAATTATTGGCTTGAAGTCGATGCCAACTCTTTTTGTTAATTACAATAAGTTTTTTCGGTCCATAACTTTCAGCGTAATCGGTGTACATACATAAAGAAAAAGATACCGGCCGAATTGATAACCTCCTTTTTGGAAGTCGGTTAAAGAATAGTACTGAATAAAAGATTCGATTCTGTGCAAAAGAGATGTGCTAGTTATTTTGAATATTTCTTAAAAGTAATTATAACTAGATTAGAACTAGAGTCAAGACACTGTTGACCGCTTCCCTTCGGATTGTTAAGCGACATCGCTTGTTAAGCGGCGCAGCTCGAAGCATAACTATGTGTCACCAGAGCGGAGAAATAAAATGAAATTAAATATAATTCTCATTAAATAGATTCAAAACGAAAATATCGAAAAATATAAAAATGGCCGTCTATTACTGTACCGTAACTGTGCCAATATTATTTGCTTTTTATTGTTGAACGAAAACGAGATGTTTTAAGGAAATGAATATTTCAATTGTTGTAAGAATTTCGCCATTTTCCTGTTTTCTTAGAATTACGACTTGCCTTACGGACTTTCTTTATTTAGTTCGCCGTAATGCTCCTCAGCGTTCATTGTGGTATAATAGAATAGTAATAAAGTGTGCGGTAGGATTTTTAGTTCTTGAATCAATATGGATGTTATAGATTTTATTTTATTTACTTTCGAGACGGAGATTAACGCCGCCATTTGTCTTACCAGAGAGAAAAAAAATTATTAAAGGTAATTCATCTGAGTGGTATCGAAATGATAACCAAACATGCATACAACCAGATGCTCTCCCATTGCTCTACTATAGCCTATTTATTTATATTTGTTATATTCATATATTTTGCTTTTATATGGTATACAGTAATCTGCTTTCCATTTAATGCGCATTTCAATATATTATGTGGTGCCAGAATATATTGGAATTTAAGCTGATGTGTACCGTAGCCACACGCAGTCAAACGGCTATGTCCTTGAAATTAAATTTTTAAATACATTTTACATAGTGTATTGTGATAAAATGGATAGTATTAAAAAGAATGTAATCTTCTTTTTTATTTGTTTAAAACAAAAAATAAAAAAGGCACTTTAACTATTGATTGTTGACTCCATCATTATTTGTCTATGAAAATACGTGATATTGGCGAAGTGATCTGCTCTCTACTGTCACGCTCCAAGCTTTCGACTAAGGAACTAACTAACTATATATATATATATATATATATATATATATATATATATATATATATATATATTTATATATATATAATATGTTTTAATTCATGGATTAAGTTGAAAGTCAGACTTGAAATTTACCGCTCTTACTACCTTTATGCCTTCCATGAAAAATATCTTTCAAATTCATCCAGTACTTACTCAGTTTAGCGCGTTTTGTATAAACGCACTAAACTAAGTGAGTACTGGATGGATATAATATTAGTATAATTAGTATAACTTATAATAATTCTTTCATTACCTCTTTACAATCTACAGCTTTATTAACTCAGACGAGAAGTTACTATGCTATAGCCAAATATGTATAAAATATAGTATCACAATGTGGACTTATTGTGTTAATAATATATTAATTATTGCACGTATCCCTTATGTATGTACACTACGTTCTAAAAGACACTCCGTTCTGCTTTTGGTATTTTTCCGTTGTTTTTCTTACTTTTGTTTGACCTGTTGATTTATCTTTCTTAGGCAGTTAGTTCTACTTCTCTAGAAAAATAAATGTACAATATCAGTTCTTTTTTATGTTCAGTACTTTGGGCCGCGACATCTTGTTCTTGTTACAATGTTTTTAATTAAATACCCTAAAAATATTTTGCCTTTATTTTTTCTCGCTTTTATTCATTTCCATATGAAACGCACGTGGCTTTTAAAGTGTATGACTAAATCATTCCTTCATCAGTCCCATCCAAAATTTAATTCAACCCATAACTATGATGTGTTAATGAAATACTATCTTAGGCGATATTAGTGTCTAGTTTGCTAAGGTAAAAGTCTGAATTGTAAAAAAAATCGAATATATTCACGCACTAGTTTTCGTATAACAAAGGATTACTACTGAAATCCTATTTTCTACGTCATCTAACATTCTAACTTTAACATTTCTAGGATAAAATGTAGTAATAGTAATATTTTTGTATAATATTCCTTTTGTTTTTTTAAATATAGAGCAGTGTAGTATAGTATAGTATAGTATAGTATATAAATGTAGGTATTTCTTTAATTCTATTAATCAATTTTCGAATTTGATATAAAAAATAAGCATGTTAGACCATAGTGATGTTATTAGGTAGAGTCTTACTGTATTGGTTTTGGGTTCACCACCTTCCGAAAAAGGCTTTATAAAAAGGTGAAGCTGAGGGACATTGTGTTCTTGTTATTATCTATATTCATTTGAAATAAATACAAGTAAGAGAAGTGGCCGGTTGTGGCGCAGTAGGACAGTGTCTAACTGCGCCACGCGATTGGTTGAGGGTTCGATTCCCACTCGGGAGAGTGATTATGTTTAAAATTATTTTTACCTCCTTGCTCTAGTAAGACAAGTGCGGCCTTGAGTCCCACCACTCGACACGCAATGTCTCGAATTTGGCGGAAAGTGGAGTACAAAGTGTCTTAACACGAGATACTTTCTGTCTCCCCTTCTATACAGGATAAAAGCGTGAAGCAAAAAATATAATATTTATAATTGAAGTAAAAAATCGATAGTCATTTTTCCCCGAAAAAAAAAACTGAATATGAAAGTTAGAAATGACTTTATGGAAAAAAGTACTGAACGTAAAATATTTAAGTTTCTCTGGAATATTTACGAAGTTATTGCTTCATGTCGTGCTACGTAATGATTATATAAGTGACAACAAAAATTATTGGTTAGTAAATATATCTGTATATAACTGTAGAAGTTATGGTTGTGATTTCCCACTCGTGGGGTCGATTGTGTTTCAATTATTTTTATTTCGCCGCTTTGATAGGATTAAACGCGGCGTTAAATTTCGCTTCTCAATGCGCAATGTCTCGAATTCCGGAGGAAAGCGGATAACGGAGTGTTCCGACACTAGGTTCTCTCTTATATATAATAATAACTTCGTCAAACCAGATCATTTGTAAGACTCTATCTCAATTGTATACACATTTCTTTGTGATTATTTAAATTAAATTCACAAAAAAGGCTCTACATATTCTTAGATTTAATTTAAAATTAGTGTTAGAGCTTTGCAGATTTATCATATTTTTTTTAATATGACGAACTTTTATAATAAGCTGAACTTACGACCGTGGCTTACTTTATGAGACCATAGTCTGTAACAAGTTTTGTACGACCGACCGTGAATTTGTAAAAAAGTTTAAAGAAAAGTCATCTAACAACTTGTATATTATGTATAATTTTTTTGTTAAAAATAAGGCTTTTGTAGAGAGTGACGTGTTGAACTGTAAACGCGATTGGTAACAGGTTCGATTTCCATATGGGGGAATGGTTATTTCTCCGCTATGGTATGATAAAACGCTGCGTTGATTTCTTCAAACTCAACTCGGAATACGAAGATGGCCTTTTTCTTAATTATTACAACAAAAATTATTTCTAATAGAAATTTTAAATAAATATCAAAAATGGCGACGTCTAAATGCATTGGAATTTGGTTTTGCCCTTGATTCCGGTTCGAAGTATGTTTTTATTTAATTACTCATATAACCTTCATTTCTCCACTGCGGTGAAACGAAGCGTTAAGTTACGCCACTTAATACATAATATTATGATATCAAATGAAAAGAAGAGAACTGAGGGTATTTACTCAAGATTAAATACAGAAAATTATGATTTTTACCTTTGTGAGATATCTATGGTTTATTAAATTATTATTTATTTTTATATTATTTTTAATGATAATTATTATATTATTTTTAATAATTTCTAGATAACACCATTTGTTAAATTATCTTTTCAACATACTGTATTGATTAATATTTCAATATAATAGGAATCATTTTAAAAAAGATAATATTTTTTGTTAATTTCTAACCCTTGTGCAATTATTCAGCCAAATTGAATGCTGAGAAGTGGATCAAAGTTGCCATAAAAGATTTTCATATATATATATATATATATATATATATATATATATATATATATATATATATATATATATATATATAAATAAATATATATATATGTATATTTATATATATATATATATATATATATATATATATATATATATAAATAGAGGCCGCATTAATGAAAGGAAAAAATGTGTAAATATCCTCCTCGCCTCGCCCTATTTGATTATTTTATAATTAATATTTCAGTAGCAAAGCTTTTTATTTGCTTATCATATGTATGTATAGTTCAATTAATTGGTAAATTGGGTTTATCATACAAAAAGCGTTAGCTAATATACCCCTAATTTATACAATTTTGAACATAATTTTAGGGATAATTATTAAAATTTTTACTAAATGTATGTTATTAAAATAATATGTTTTTTTTTTTGTTTATCAGTCTGCTTGTTAGTTTCGGCTAATGTCTGGAACAGCTATTTAGAATTAGCGGGACGTTCACTGGCAGATAGATTTTATACAATAAAATCATTATTTATGCTTTAAAAACCTTTAAGAAACACACACACACACATATATATATGTATATATATATATATATATATATATATATATATATATATATATATATAAAACAAAATAGCCCATAACCTTATTTGTATAAAGAAAAATGTAAATTTATACGTAATTATATCGCTATAGAAATAAACTAATAGCATGGCGTGACTAAACACACTTAATCGCTGCGAGATTCTAATTAATTTCTACAACGGCGTTTCCCGCTGTGGTGTTAACTAGCCGTTTATTGAAGCGTTGAAGCTTTTTTATTACTTGTTTCATTCACACAATAATTTTAATAATGTACCTACTTAAGTATTTTAATAAGTATATTATTATTATTTACAGAAAGAAAAGTCAGAGACAATCTAGTGTCTAGACACTTCATTGACTGTTTACTGTCTGAATTCGAGACTTTGCTTGGTTTGTGTGCCAAATTTAATGGTACGTTTTGTCTTACCGAAGCTTTTTTTTAATTATAATCAATTCTCCCAGTTGGAATCGAACCCACAATTAATGGAGTTTATAGTTAGACGGAGTCATAGCGTGCCACGATTAAATATATAAAGAATATTAAGGTTTTATAATGCTACAATTAAGTAGAGTGAAGTGGCGAAACTCAACGCTGCACTTTATCATATCAAAGCGAAGATATTAAAATAATTTTAATATAAATATTCCCCAGAGTTGAAGTTAATAAATAAAGGATCGACTCCAGACACTCCTCTACGCCATGATTACTGCGTATAAATCAAATAAATTATTTAAACATTATAGACATTAATAAGGCCGGTCGTGGCCAAGTGAGACAGCGTCTGACTTTAAACACGATCGGTTGTGGGTTCAATTCCCACTCGGGGGAGTGATTATATTCAAATTATTTTCACTTCCTCGCTTTGGTAAGATAAAGTGTGGCGTTGAGTTCCACCACTCAACAAGCAATGTTCTGAATTTATATAGACTATATAAAACATTTATATATAATATAATTTACTACAATATCTTTACATATGTATTATTAGCATATTTGGTCTAAAACAGAAATTATTATTTATCCTGTTTACCCTACCTCTATCTACTTATATATCTACTTATTTATTTAAATTTTATATGACAATTGTTAAACATTACAATCTATACACATTTATAAATGTATATATTTGATTAAATTATATATTCCAAGTTATAAAACCGCCTGTGTTTGCATCAAAAAAGTAAATTTGATCGAGTCTTTAATAAAATTTGCGATTTCTATGTTTTTATAAGATTTATTAACTTTTAAATTTTAAATGTTAAAATATTTTATTTTGAAGTTAATTTTTTTTGCTTGCCATCTGAAACTTTTATCCCACTTAGCAGGATAGACTCAAAGTACTTAGTGTCAAAACACTCTGTACTCCGCTTTCCGCCGAATTCGAGACATTACATGTTGAGCGGCGGAACTTAACGCTACACTTTGTCTTGCCAGAGTAAGAAAATGGAAACCGCTTAAAAAGCTCATTTCCCTACGTGAAAAACGAAGCGATCGCGTTTACAGTCTGACGCTGTCCCTCGGCGCCACAACAGGCCTTTTGAATGTAAGAAATAAATTCAAAGGTTAGAATGTTTTATTTTTTAATTACATACTTTTATGTTGGTAAGATGACAAATTATTTAAATATTATATCATTTAATAGTAATACAACCTTCTTGTCGCTATTTTTACATATTTTAAATGAAATGAAACAAAAAAAAATCAAAGTGATTTAAATAGAATCATTCTCGGAGCGGGAATCGAACCCACACACTTAACTAAAATTTAGTGTATTAAATGCCTCTGTGCAGTGGCATTTAACACAATAAGTTTTAGTTTTATAACTTCTCGCTTTTATCCCGCATAGCTGAGTAGACAGAAAGTGCTTAGTGTCAAAACTCTCCGTACTTCGCTTTCTACAGAACTCGATATATTGCATGTTGATTGGTGGAACTCAACGCCGCACTTAATTATACTGTAAGTAGAGTAATAATATATATTCTTTTAATAAATTGAATACTTTGTTACTTATAAAATTAACATGAAACAGTCATTTAGTCAGACAAACTTTTGGCAGTCGGGTTAAGAAAAAATAATCAATAGTAATCGATAAAAATTATGCCGTAATTCTATATAGCAGAACGGAGGTAAGTTACGTTATATTTAGTCAAAGAAAAAGTGGGACTAAAATGTAAAATGCAACGCTATTATGTTACATAGTCTATGTGTGGTTGAGAAATTCACACATTAAATTTAATATAGTTGTTCTTGCTTAAAAAGAATTGTTATGATATAATGTTAGATGTGAATATTTTAAAACGTTTGCATTTAAATATTAGATTTCCCTGGTTTGCAATATTTTTTTTTTAGCTTTACGCCTTTATCCCGCATAGCAGGGTAGACAGAATGTACCTAGTGTCAACACACTCCATATGTGGGTTCGATCCCTACTCGGGGGAGTGATTATATTTGAAATTATTTTCACTTCCTCGCTCTGGTTGACAGAACAAAGTGCGGCGTTGAGTTCCACCACTCAACACGCAACGTACGGAGTGTGTAATATTTGTGACTTTATAAATTCTTTATAAGAAAGAAATACAATTTGAGGCCGATCGTGCCGCAGTGTGACAGCGTCTGACTGTAAACGCGACCAGTTGTGGGTTCGATTCCCACTCGGGGGAGTGATTATATTATTTTTACTTCCTCGCTCTGGTAAAAGATGCGGCGTTGAGTTCCACCACTCAACACGCAATGTCTCGTATGCGATGGAAAGCGAAATATGTAGTGTCTTGACATTAAGTACTTTCTGTCTACCCTGCTATGCGGTTTTTATAAAGAATAGTAAGGAAGACTACGGTTGACCTTCGAAAACATAGTATTAATGATACAGGAGGAAGATCATGTAAAAAGAATGAGGATCCCTCCAAAAAGCCTGTATAAAGAGGTTGATGACTGTGGACAAGGCAAAAGAAGTATGCAGAGACCATAGCATTTGGCCCTCCGTCCTCTCTAACTACCGCTTGTTGATTATGTAATTTTTCTAATATCAAGATATTTTTATTAATTTAATTTATTAGAGACTAGCTATAAGTAACGTCACACGCTACAGGGAAGGGGGTCGGACCAAGTGTGACGTTGCTTGACAACTAATCTCACTAAAGATATCTGCCAGGCCAGAAAAAGAGCTGTGACAAGGTGGGTCTCAAAATCATAAAACTAATATGATTTAATTTTTGTGGCCATTCGTGACGCAGTGTGACGGAGTCTGAATGCAAAAGCGATCAGTTGTGGGTCCGATTCCTTCTCGGGGGAATGATTTTGATATTTAAATTATTTTGACTTCCTCGCTCTCTTAAGTCAAAGTGCACCGTTGAGTTCCATCACTCAATACGCAATGTCTTGAATTTGGTGGAAAGCAAAAAACGGGGTATCTTGACCCTAGATACTTCCTGTCTTCCCTGTTATGAGAGATAAAAAGCGTAAAAATAAAGTTATAAATAAATTATAGATGGTCTTATCAAAAACAATGGCATAGAAATGCAAATACGCAATATAGTTTCCCACTTTTGTGTTCAAACAGAAATAGTACGTGACAAATCTATTCCTCATTTAACGTGACATTGGTGAAATTTGCGTTCAACTGACAAGCTAACACGCTATATAGAACTGAGCTGAAATAATTTGCAATGATATTTATAAAACATTGCACAGTTGAAAATTTAATTTTACATAAAGAAAACTATTATTAAATTTACATAGAATCAACGCACGCTTAGAATTAAAGTTTCTAAACTCAAATTTTTTCGAATTAGGCATAGTTCTGTCTTTAAACACTACGTTAAAATGTAGAACCATGACAAATTCGATAAATTTTGAGTTAAGACACTTTAAATCTAAGCGTGTGAATATAATGGTTCTTTATTTTATATTTTTATGAATATTTATAAGTTATAAAAACACTATATCAAATATGTTGCAATTATTATATTATATTAAGATTTTTTTAATAATATCAAGTCATTATTTTTAAATTCTGGTATCTTAATGGTTTAGAAATCATTTAAAATAAACAAATTAAACCTCAGGGTTTAACTCCGTGACACTCTTTCCTCATTCTCTTTTGTTTCGGGATATTAATTAGATAAATTACCATAACGCATCTCTAATTGTTGTCAATATTCATAAAAGACACGGCACGACTAAAAGCAATGTTAAACCGTAAAATATTCCCTGGAAACACGCCAACCCCGCCGAATATTGTAAATTCAGAGTTTTGGCGCAGTGTCGAAAATTTATGTACCAAATCATGATAACTTAATGGTCTATCATTCTTGCTCGGTGTGTTTAACAGCAGTCGGCGGGGATTTTTGAAGGAGTGTGGAGTTCTTGCTTTATTCTGATTTAAATTATTTTATTTTCATTATATCTCGTAGAGGTACAGTGGAACACTTGTCTGACTGTAACCTTAGTGTAGTGTTTTCTATATTTTCTACAGGCGTAGTGGTGCAGTTTGTTAGCGTCCGTAAACACGATTGTTTGTGGGTTCGATTCCCACTCGGGATTGATACCGTTTTAAATTATTTATGTTTCTCAGTTCTGGTTAAAATAAAGCGCGGCGTTGATTTCAGCCATTTAATTTAATATAATTTAATAATAATGACATTTAATTTAGTAGCAATATCTCGAATTCGGAAGGAAAAAGGCAAACGGATGTATCTTGACACTAGGTTTTCTTTAAATACCTTTTTTTATGCGGAATAAAGGGTGTAAGATATTTTTTTAATTTTATTTCAATATTATAAATTGATTTACCTTTTCACACACTTTATTATTTTCATAATTAATGTTCTTTCGTTAGTTCGATTTTAGTTTAATCTGTAAAAATATTTATAACATTCACTTGAAAAAATGTACAGATTTTGACGCGGCTTTCTAAAACTTATCGCTTAGTGTATAGTGTTTAGATGGTTTCAACGGGTACCGATTCGATTCCTTCTATTTATAATAATATATAAGCTTTTTAATTATAAAATATAATTAGAAGTATTTATAAGAAATAACTTAAAAAGAAAATAATTAAGCAAATTATAAGTTTGTGAACTTTGAAATAACAGTTCTTAGAATTTTAATAATTTATGAACTCAAGTAAAAGACATCAATATGCTGATTTAAGCTTTGAACAAAAGTTTTTCATCAGAACTAAATAATAAACAACAAATTTCAAATCGAAATTCGTTTATAAAGTACTTTTGTGCAAAATTTTAAAAATAATACCTGCTGTAAAATAATTTATACTTATATTTCAATCATGCTTTTCTTCGTCTAACAAGGTATATAGAGAAAGTTGAGTGTCAAGACACTCCACTGTTCACTCTCAACCCCATAATCGAGACATTGTGTATTGAGTGGCGGAACTCCACCCCGCTGTCTGTTATACTAGAGAAGGGATATGAAAATAAATTTTAAGAATAATCATTCCCCCGAGAAGGAATCGAACCCATAAATATTTTAAATATAATCATTTACCTAAAGAGCCCTTATACGCTGCTACAGCGTCACGATGAAAATTAATAAAGTCATAATATAAAGTGTGTAAAATTGAATTAGCAGCATTAGAAGTCGAACCCAAATCCTCCCATCTCTCCGCTACGATTCTTAAGATAGTATTAGATAGACTTATTATTCTTTATTTTAATGATTGGCGTTCTTTCTTATACCAGATATCCCGTTGACGTGTTAACAATGCAACGTGTTACTTACTTTATATAAACGTGTACGTCAAACACGTAGTAGTGTGTGTTACATTTATTTTATTAATTTAATATATATATTTTTTTAAAAATATTAGCATTTTGCACTACTCCTCTATATAAATTACAACTGTGCGAAGTTTCATATGTTCGCGTAATTTTCGTAATAAGTATGAAGATTTTGCTTTATTTATTATCATTTATTATGAAGCAATATATACAGCAACGTGCATGGAAAGTACATAAGGGCATAGGGTTGTATTTATTTTCTGTATACACACACACATTTATTAACTACACCTGTATCAATCTATACAGATTATGTTTCATATAGATATATGTATATCTGTTTATGTGTGCATCTGTATATGTTTATAGATGAAAATTAATAATTATCATTTATTATGAAGCAATATCTATCTATACAGATTGTTTTAGATAGATATTTGTTTAATTTAAATTTAATTTATATATGAAGCATAATCTTTGTATATCTGTATATGTGTTTATTTGTATATTTGTTTTTATGTAAGGAATTTGAAATTTTCCCGCAAATATAAGGTTAATTTATGTTAACCTTATATTTGTTATAATTATATTAAATTTTGTTCGTGTCTATCATTTTGTCTTATCACCATTTAATATGAAACTTAGGTGTTTTCTTAATAGAGCTTTCAAGTTATTGTCGGTAGTTCTGTAGAATTTCCTTAGGAATTTGTACTTTTAATGTAATAAATATCGAAAATGTATGTTGCTTAAATTTTTATCCTGTTAAATAAATTTGAAAATAAAAATTTATAATGGTTCGAGCCTAAAGCAGTTTTTTTTATATAGCTTGTATCTATATGTATATATATAAGTTTTTTTTGTATTGATGGACTGACAGACGACAAGCTACTGGACGTAGAAATAGAAAATTTAGCATATATGTTCCTTAGAGAGTGCACAGACGCGATAAGGATAAAGAATTTCTCGAAATTCCAACGGGAGTAGGAAGTATCGGAATATTACATATTGTAATTAACAAAGGAGGCCGGTCGTGAGTGGAGGGACAGCGTCTGACTGAAAATGAAATCGGATGTGGGTTCGATTCCAATTCGGGGGTGTGATTATGTTTAAGTTATCATCACTTACTCGCCCTGGTAAGACAAAGTTTGGCGTTAAGTTTCAACATTCAACGCGCAATGTCTCAAATTCAAACAAAGTACGGAGTGTCTTTATAAAGGTAGGCAGAGAGACAGGATAGGTCAGCAAACTTAATTCCTGGAATGGAGACATTGCGTGTTGAGTAGCGAAATTGAACACTACGTTCACCAGAGTAGAAAATGTACACAAAAATATAATAACACGTGAAAATATCAAATATAGACAATATCAAAGCTTTATACCTAAAAAGCTCTTAAGAAAATGTGAACTGGTATCATAATTTTCTTCTTATCTAACATTGGCCCATATCTCCGTCCCCTTACATCCTGTTTCGTAAGCTGAAAGCAGACCGGCTAATTTAGTTTAGCTGTTCGAATTAATTAGCTGAAGCGCACCATTATTCTGGTTTAGTCTTGCTTGATGTCTTATGCAAGTGGTTTATATTTTTGAGCGGGAAATTAAATATTTATTTAATTTTATAATATTTTATGGTCTTTTATATACATTGTATTAAATTCTAACTATATAATGTGAGAAAATTTATGTTTTTTTATATTTAATATGAAGTGCGGGTAGGTAGAGAGATGTTTCTCTACTTTCCGTTTAATGTTTAGCCATTGATACGACAATGTCGCGCTTGTCTTACTATAAATTAGTTTTAATCATTCCTTCGAGTGGGAATCGAACTCATTTGTGAGTGAGTTCAATTCCCATGTAGGTATCATTTATTTATATTTTTTTTCTTTAAAAACAAATATTTTATTAAAAAAATTTTTCGTTTGGTTTTTTCAGTGTTTTTTAAAATCATATTTGGGGCCCACCGTAGCGGAATGGGTCAATCGATTGTGGGTACGATTTCCATTCAGTGGAAAAATTACATTTAAATTTTTAAAAAACATACTAAAAAAGATAAAGCGCGAGGTTGAGTTCTGCCACTCAAAATGCAATGTTTCAAATTCGGCGGAAAGTCTTAACACTGGGTGCTTCCTGTCTATACTATACTAGATAAAAGCGTTAAACTAAAAAAAAATGATGATGAGAAATGAAAAATTTTCATGTTAACTTACCCAAGTATTTTATTCTAAAACACTAAAATATTATTTAAATATAATAAAAGATAGCCTTCATATTAAAAATCTTCACGTTCGAAGTTCTCACTATGTAGGTTAAGTGCTATTTATCCCACTCGGCTTATTGTGAAACCCAAACTCCTTTTGACTTAAGCGAACTTGGGTACAAGTTTTACCGCTTTGTATAGTTAAATCTTAGGAGACTGTCGGTTCGATTTTTGTATGTAGTGTCCATTGTTAAGGTAAAATATATATATATATATATATATATATATATATATATATATATATATATTATATGCACGTAACATAAAAAAAAACGAAAACGTGGAAACGAAAGTGATATAATGATGAAAGTTTTAAAGTCAAAATCAAAATTATTTTTTTATATACTTTTTTTTCCACGTTTTTTTCCGCATAGCACCTTGCTGTAGACAGGAAGTATCTAGTAACAAGACACTTTGTACTCCGCTTTCTGTCGAATTCAAGGCATTGGGTGTCGAGTGGCGGAACTCAACGCCACGCTTTGTCTTATCAGAACGAGCAAATAGAAACAATATATAATCATTCTTCCTACTGAGAATCAAACCCACAACCGATCGCATTTACAGCCGCCGTCGCCGGGACGCCGTCCCACTGTGCCACGACCGGCTATAATTTAAAACATATTTTAATTGTATTTACGTATATGTTAAGCGTCCGTCCGTCCTAAGGTGCCCGCAGCGTAGTGGGACAGCTGTAAGCGCGATTGGTTGTGAGTTCGTTTTCGACTCTGGTATGATTATTATATTAAAATTTAATTCAATTCTGCTCTATGTTACGATATATACTATGTACTATGCATGCCATCAGAAAGAGAATAAAACGTGAAGCTGCACTTTTCTAATTTTTCACGCACACCTACATATATTAATAAGGTAATAAATATATAATGGCAGTAACAATGTTGTATACCATGTGGTACACTCGAAAATATGTAGGTTAAAATATTGTTTCAAATAGATTTCCAATCTAAACCTCCCGTCATTTAAGAAGAAATGTCTTTACTACTTCAATTTTACAATATTACAAATCTTATTTTTTTTTTCAAATTTCACGCTTTTATCAAAAAGCGAAAAAGAACGTTGCGTGTTGAGTGGTGGAAATTAACGTCGCATTTTGTCTTACCTAAGCGAGGAAGTAAAAATAATTTAAATAATCGAACCCACAACTTATGGCGTTTACAGTCAGACGCTATCCCACTGAGCTACGACCGGCCCATAATTATTATAAAAGTTTATTACGAATAATCCGAGGTAAATCCACTCAACGGGATAGGGTATAATTAAACACAGTTAAATAATGATAAGAGGCGGCCTCGAATGTTAGCGATTATATAATTGACTATATTCTATTAAGAACTTTAAGCGTTTCTAGAGCAATCTCATCATCCATAAATATGAAAAAATAGTGAAATATAAAATGTATTAATTACGTTGTTTAGTTATTTTATTATATTATTAAAAATGATAAGAATATGCTGAAAGATGGTATGATGATGCAAATGTGAGATATGAGTGGAGGTAGAGGGACACCTCGGATGTCTTTTGAGAATACCAGAACATTGTGTGAATAATACTGGAGGAAGGTCACGCCAAAACTATAATACTCCCTGGAGGTCATAAACCAGGAGGTTGACAACAGTAGAAACAAGTCTAAAGAAGTATGCAAGGATGTATTAACAATTATAACAGGTTCAAATACCATTTAGGTTTTCTAGTTAGGTACCGTTAAAAAAGCAATAATTTATTAATAACTTAAATATTAAACAGAAAAAAATATGATAAATAAAATTATTATTTGGTATCATCACACTTAACCATTTTCTTATAGAACTTTATCTAATACACAACCTTTTATTGACCGAAGCGACTGTGTTTAAACACCATAACCCACTAACACTGAGCCCTAAAACGTGAAGCACTCTGGAAATTAAGTTATAGATTAATATAACTCATAAAGTTAACTTTACGAGGGGTCTAATGAAAATTCCCTTATTAAATATGCCATTTCAGTATAAATTAAGCGATTATTGCGTGTTTATGGATGATGCTGGGAATTAAAAATTTTATTACTTTAAAACGATTGTTAAATAAAAATATTTTGAAATACATATATAAAGCTTCAAGCTTTTAAAGCCTAGTCGTAAGGTACTCGCAGACCCAAATCGAGACATTGAGTATTAAGTGGCGGAGCTCAACGCCGCTTTATCTAACCAGAGCGGAAAAATTAATGTGCTTTGAAAATAATAATTCTCTTGATAATTCGAAATGATCTCTTAGTATTCTTTCCAATATTTGTTACTAAAATCTAAAAAATTACTGTAAATAATAACAGCTTGTCGGCTAAGAATCCTATTTATAACATTATATTATTCGTAAATAATAAAACATTCTACGTGGTGTATGTTTATTTTTTTTAGGAGAAACGTTTAAATATATACTTGCAGCGTTGAGCCCCGTGCAACAGCTATGTATTTATAAAGGGCAAAAAGTGGAAAAAGTACTGAAAAATTCTAACATAATTTATATGTATAGAAACAAGAACTGGGCAAGTAATAGATCTAAGTCTAACCACCGGTGATAATGAGTTAATATAAAATCTTTCAGTCTCATATAGATCATTGGCACGTGGCCAACGAAATCGATAATGACAAGTAAGAAAATTTGATATATAATTTGAAGTGAAATTAATTATTAATATTAATATGATAATGACGAAAAAGGGCCTTTGTGACGCAGAAGGCTGTCTATTTGTGGGTTCGATTTCCATTCGGGGGAATGATCATATTTATCTCTGTCGATATAGATTAAGGTAAGACAAAGTCTAGCGTTAATTTCCGCCACTATCGTCTCGAACACAACACATATCATCTCGAATTATAGGGTGAGATGGCGAATGTACTGCAACACTAGATGATCTGTTATTAATCACACACCCTCCTGCGTGGGACGAAGCGTGAAACTAAAAAAAAGGAAAAAGGAAATTTCGAATGCTAGTTAACTAAGTTAGACGTTATTAAAAATAGTTTAATTAATTTGTTGTAATTAATTTGTTATTATAAGTTAGCTTGTAAATAAAATATATCCTGATTTTGAAAAGCTGAAACTACATGATTTTGCGTTTCATTTAAAAAATATATATAAGAAGAACAGAAAGAAGTGCATTTTTTCTATGTATATATTATTAAATATTTAATATTAAAATAAATATTCAGTTTAATATAAATAGATTAGGTTAACTTTACTAATATACGGAAATCGTGTTACTGTTATTGACAACTTACACTCTTATGTTTGCCCCAAGGACTAGAACAGGAAGAAAATAGTTTAAAATATGCATTTTAAACTAATTTATTTCCAACGAGAGCGGGAAAATTGAAATACTTTTTTAACAAGCATTATTACTTGATTTCCCCAAGGAAGATTTATTTCCACAGCATAAGTCTAAGTAGTAATAACTAAGTAATAATATTCAGCTAGGCCATTAGCGGTCCGTTAAGCAGAAAAGTGATGAATTTTTATCATATGCATGCATATGCATATGATAAATATAATATATAATATATTTTTAACGCTATAAAGCGCTTTTTCACTATTTAAATCTCCCATAAGCAAAACTACACAGCGGTAATTCGCTTCGTGCACTCTTATTAAGACCACTGAATAGTTTTAAACAATATATGCATTGTGTTGACTTCGCAACGCCGTGCCGGGAACAATGGCCAAGGCCGTTTGAGTTTACAGTAGGATAATCCCGATCCTATTCTACTTGGTAAATGGCAAAGTTTATTAAAACAGGTGTTATGTCAATTATTTATAATTATTTATGTATTATTTAATATAATGTTTTGTAAGTAATTTGTAAAACTATAAAAAAAATGGCTGAGGTATTCAATGCTTGTTGTGGTCGACTTCTAGTTCACGCCAATTACTTGAGGAAGGGCTTGTAGAGGCAATGAAAATGTAATAGTCGCGGCTGGAAACACCGTCTCTAAGCCAGAGTACAATTAAGATAGTTTCCACCGGTGTTTCACATACGACTGGTGAGGATAATTGTCGTTCTAACGTTTCACACCACGTGTGTCCTTAGTAGCTGAGAGAAAACTGGACGGTCGATGCAACCAATGCGTTTTAGGAGGAGTTACATAAAGGGCAGGCTGGAAAATAGTTAAGAACTCTTAGTAGTTAGCTTATAGTTTTATTTCCATGCTAAGGAGTAACACTTCAGTAGGGTTATCAGAAAGACCTAGGGTTAACTTATGAACGAACAAGAAATGAAAATAATTTATTCATATAATATAATTACTTTCTCAAGTGGAAATTAAATACAAAACCAATCGCGTTTATGTATACCGTTATACACTGACCCACTCTGCCACAATGGTGTCAGTTATTTAAAAAAGAAACCACGGTTTCGTAATTGATGACACTTGGTTGGTTTTAGCTAAGCTTACACGGGTCAGATGTAACGAGCTTCATTCTTTACAGACTCATTTGTCGATCTGAGATCTACAACCGTTAGATGGGGCAATAAGAAACGGTAAACGATTAAAGGTACTAAATTGTCGGTATAAATATCTTTGTTTATAAGGTTATAGGTTATTGGTAGCATTTACATGACTTCTGTTAAAAAATATTACATAAGTAATAAAAGCACACATATGTATATATATATATATATATATATATATATATATATATATATACTTTTTGTTAGCAATTACTTCTTCATTTATTATTTTTAATTTTTATTTCAATTAGTTGAAACTAGAGCTCATTGAGCTTAGTGTCTCTCAGTCCAGTCTAGTGACAGTTTAGTACAGTTTGTCTGCAATAATTTAAAAGAATTAGAAGGTCAATTAGTAGGTACCTGTACCTATACATACAAATAATTACAATTGGAGTACGTTTCACTAAATGTATATCCATACTAAATATACATGGTACATATAACAATTCAACATTTTTTACAATGCGTGGCTGTCTGTCTGTCCCTTTGTTCCCGCTAATCTCTAGAACGACTGGCCTGATTTTGACAGGACTTTCACTGGCAGATAGCTGCTTTATTAAGAAGTAACTTTAGCTACTTTCATCATTCAGAGACGATAAATTCCACCCGGATCTAGTCGTGGATAACCACTAATTAGCTATTTAATAGTAATCGAACTTAGGTACTACACGATTAATAAGGAAAAACAATACAACTTTATTATAAGGAAATGACTTAATTGCACTTGAAATAAATATATTAATTCTAATAGTCGTTTTAAATGAAACTATTATAACCGGATTAATCGCGTATATTTTGGTATTCGAAAATACATTTTTGGATACCTGACGTTTCGTACACTTTACAGTAGTCCGTGGTCACAGGTAGTCTACCTGAAACCCAGAATGTATTTTCAAATACCAAAATATACGCGATTAATCCGGATAAAATAATTTCATTTAAAATGTATAAAAATCGTGAAAATCAAGGATTTTATTATATAATAGTCGTTTTGTAGATGACACGTACATTGTAAAATACACACATAAATGTACTAAACTGGGCATGAGACATCATTGTTACCTGTGAAAGCATCTCAAGTTCTTTTGTTTGGCGTTAAGCGTTATTCTCGCAAAGCCAGAGATAAATGACTTCTTCCCCTACCGCCAGCATTAAGTTATATTGTAACATATAATTTAATACTGGTTTATTTGCACTAGAATATCCATTGATGAGTAAAATATACGTTGCCTTAAGTATTTATCAGGTACCATTGTTTAATCTATTTCATTATTATTATTATTATTATTTTTAGTTTCACGCTTTTATCCCGCGTAGCAAAGTAGACAGGAAATATCTAGTGTCTTGACACTAGGAACTCTGTCATCCCCATTCTGCTGAATTTGAGACATTGCGTGTTGAGTTGTGGAAGTTATCGCCGCGCTTTGTCTTACCAGAGAGGAGGAGTGGATATAGTTTTAAATATACTCAATCCCCCTGTGGGAATCGAACTTACAACCAATCGCTTTTACGGCGCTATTCCACTGCGTCACAACTGGCAGCGTTAAAGTTTATATTAGATAAAAAACAGACTAAAAATGAGGATAAATAATAAAAAACTGTCCTTTTAAAACAGCTTTCAAAATAAATCTTTTTCAAAAAAAAGGCTTTTATAGTCTACATTCTACTAATAGAACGTATTCAAAATATTATGCCAATAACACACTATTTCAATGTATTCAATGTATTCAAAATTGTTTATATTGTTAACGGAGTACAAAGGGTTTGCTTGCAAATAGAATACGATTGGGAATCAGTGTAGGTACTATTAATAATTATAGGAACGTATTATTACTTACATACTTTGCAGTACGAATAATGATTTTTAGTTAATTTTACTTAAAAATATTAGAGTTCTTATAGCTGGTATTGGGTTCATATGTCAGTTAACGTTTGTCCCATTTGATTTTAACACTATAGAGTTAAATATATTCAGGCAATTAACACCACTTATTTTTTCTACTATATTATCGTATAGCAAGGCAATCAAAGACAACCTAGTTCAATCACTTTTTCATAATCGGTTCAAATTACATGTTGCTTGTAGAAATTCAACGTCGCTATTTATCTCACTAGAACGTAGAAATATTAATAGTTAGATACAATCATTTATTCAAGTGGGAATCGAATCCATAACTAATCTGATTTACATCAAAGATGTCGTCTGTGCTTTATGAAAAATGTGATATATATATATATATATATATATATATATATATATATATATATATATATATATATATATATATATATATATATATATATATATATATATAAATTAAAGATTATACAATAAAATTGTCATTAAAACGAAACGTGCCGCGTAAAAAGACCTAAAATATTTTACGACTTCTACTATAACCGTTCTCATATTTAATATAATAGTCTAAGTCAGAAGTAATTGCTGTACCTGGGACTGGGGCCGGCCTAGGCTTTGTTATATGACGTTAGACCTTTAATGATTATCATTAATATAATTAATTAGGATCCATCTGTACGTTTACGTTTTTATAGCAAGAGAAGGTGATGTTTTTTTTATAACGCTACAGTGTTACTGTAAACGCGACCGGTTGTGGGTTTAATTCCCATTCGGGGGAGTTATTATATTTCAATTATTTACGCTTCCTCGCTCTGGTAAAACAAAGTGCGGCGTTGAGTTTCACCATTTAACCACACACAATCAGTGGAAAGCGAAGCACGTAGTGTCTTGACACTAGGTACTTTCTATCTACCTTGCTATGCGGGATAAAAGCGTGAAGCTAAATAAATACATAAATTTAGTAAATAAAGTACATATGGTTGATTTTGATTTTGACTTATGTTTATAATAATATTATAAATGCGAAAGTAAGTGACTGTCTACTTGCCTGGCTATGACGTCATCGTGGTCAAACTGCTTAAAAAAATATGATAAAATTTCGTATAGTGATACTTGAAGATTTTGGCATGAATATAGGCTACTATCTCCTATCTTTTTAAAGACCTTGCAGGAATTTGATTGTTTTGCGAAAAG
This sequence comes from Dryadula phaetusa, assembly GCA_032432895.1. Taxonomy (NCBI): domain Eukaryota; kingdom Metazoa; phylum Arthropoda; class Insecta; order Lepidoptera; family Nymphalidae; genus Dryadula; species Dryadula phaetusa. The sequence goes on along the minus strand of JAOYRS010000069.1, from coordinate 706,594 downwards.
TTTCCAGACCATGGACTTACCGAACGCTTACATGGCGAACGTTGGCCAATGATTTATTCATTCATTTTTTAAATATTAATAAAGTCCACAATAATTTATAATGAATTTTCTTTTTCTTGCTATTAATTGATTTTTAAGAAAAAAAATATTCAAAAGCTTCCACTTCTTTGTTTATTTTAGATTAAGTTGATTAAAATTATATTATTAATCTGATGTAATTCTATGTGTGTCAAATTTTCGTTTCGAAGTTCGTTTATCTAACGTATATATGTATAAGGAAGATATACATACAATGTAAGATATAAGCGAGAATTTTATAGTAAGATTGAAGAAGAATTTCCTCGGGTGGTTTGGGCACTTCAAGAGGATGAAGAAAGAATTGCATAAATATTTATGAAGCAAAGGTGAGATACAAGAGGTCGGGGGAGACGGGAGACCTCGGTTGCCCCACGAGAACAAAGTATCGATGATACTGCAGGAAGTTCACGCAAAAAACATGAAGACTCCCCTTAGGGCATGAAACGAGATGAAAGCAGTATACAGGGACCGTAGCGTTTGGCGTTCCGTTAAAGTCGCTCCTCGTAAGGTATATAGCATGAAGCTATAGAAAAATAAAAAATTCTATATTTTCCATAAGTTTTTACTCTTACGAATATAGACATTGTGACAGCGTCCGATTGTAAGCGCGATCGGTTGTGATTTCGATTTCCACTCAGAGGATTGATTTATTATATTTAAATTATTTTCACTTTCTCGCTGTGGTAAGATAAAGTGCAGTATTGAGTTTCACCACTCAACACGCAATGTCTCGAATTCGGTGGAAAGCGAAGTACCGAGTATCTTAGCACTAGATACTTTCTAGGTGAATGTGAAGCTAACAAAAAATACTGTCCTATATCCAAGAACTGAAAAAAATACGCCATAGTGCGCTAAGATGTTATCAAGTATAATCAATCTTATATTAACATAACTAGGGCAAATTAAGCATATTTAAATAACTTTTACCAACCAGCAGAGATTCTAGCAGAAATGCAAATGTTTTTACCTTAAGAATTATTATGAAAACGCCCAAATAGGTATCAGAGGGAAACTTTAGTAAAGGAAGGGCTAAGAGAAAAAGCACCCAAAAGTATTTAAATAAACACAAAGATTCGAAATAAAGACTTTATTTTAGTTCAAAATGCTATCTGCAAGTAAGGTTGAAAGAGTTTGTTTAAGTACTTTTGGGCTTACAAAATTCGCCGCACTTTTTCTATATACCACGATCCAGTTGGAGGCTAATAAAGAAACTTCTACTGTAAACTTAAAAAGACTTAGATTGCAGATCAAAAATGTAATGTTATTTTTGTATAAAAGTCTTTTGTGGCACAGTGGTATTTTTTTTTAAATAAACAACATTGGTTGTGGTTTGAATCCGTGCTTGATAATACAAAGTGCGACGTTTCGCTACTTAACACGAAATATCTAAACTAGTTAGCAATAGCTAAACTAAATATATGTTATGTATGTCTGTATAGAAATGTTTCAAGGTGCCTATTTAAAGTAATTCACAAGTATTAGAAAACAATTTAGAATGCTATTTTGTGTGTGTTATGTTTAAGAAGCTATTTAATTTTTTTTGCTTCACGCTTTTAGCCTGCTAAAAGCTGGTGTCAAGAAAGTACCTAGTGTCAAGACACTCCGTATTTCGTTTTCCGCCGAATTTAATTATTTATTTAAATTAATTAATTTAATTAATTGATTATTTAATTTACTTTCTTTTTTAATACGCCTCTATTAGCATTATTTTAAAAATGCCCTTATTAACAACGCTTGACTTAATTATATACAACGTAATCTACCCTTATTATTAAAATTAGTACCTATAGTCTCGCAGTGGGATAGCGTCCGAATGTAAATGTTGCGTGATTCTGGATTCGATTTCCATTTTTTTTAATTATTTACATTTCTTCTCTCTGGTAAGATACAATTTGGTGTTAAATTCCACTACTAAACACAAATGTCTCACAACCGAACAGCAAACGGCGTTAACAGAGTTCTAGACACCAGTTTGTCTCTGATTATCATTCTCTGTGTGATAAAGGCTTTAAGCTGAAAAAAAAAACACAATCGTATTCAATTTCATCTTCCAACATAGCCACAATATCGTCAACTAACTGAATTATCGGCTTAAATATTTTTTAATGCCCTTGAGCATGACTGACTTGATTCGTTTAAATTAATTAACAGCTCCCATTCAGCTTGTTGCTGGAATAATGTAATTGATATAATATTCAAATGCTCACTATTTATTCTCAGCTTTTGACCTTTGCCGTTTGACTATGGTCTTGCTTGGTCTCTCATTAAATATTGGTACAGTGACCTCTGAAATATATTATTAGGTACATTTATTTGTTAATGTATATAATGTAATAACGAGCGTCATATGTAGAATCATATAAAGATGGATGTACTCCATTACAATAATTATATTTAAAAAAAAATAATTCATATAATACTAATATAAACGTCATGTATATATATTTATACATAGGGCGTTGTTATTTATTTAAAATAAAGCAAACTAAAGTGATTCGTCATATATTTGATTATTTTTAAGTGCTTTCAATCCACACTTAGGATTAGAAAATATTTTTGAAAAATCGTATAAAAATGGGCGCATCCCGCTAAAAAATGTAAATAAGCAAAATATAAGTATTTTGAAATCATGACCACTTTTCATGTCAGTGTTTCATAGAATAGTATACAATTCTGGTACAAATTTTAAGATCTATAGCCGTTGTTGAAGCGTATAATAAGTGTTACCATAGCAACTTATTAGATATTTTATACATATGTGTTATCAGATATCGTTATCAAACACATGTAGTGTGTGTAAAATTTATTTTTAATATTTAATGTAAGCTTCACGCTTTTTATTCCGCACAGCAGGGTAGACAGAAAGTATCGCTTTCCAACGAATTCGAGACTTTGCGTGTTGAATTGTGGAACTCAACGCCGCACTTTATCTTTTACCAGAGCGAGGAAGTGAAAATAATATAATCATTCCCCCAAGTGGGGATTGAACCCACTACCGATCGCGTTGCAGTCAGGCGCTGTGTCAGACTGCGCCACGACTGGCCTCTAATTAATTTATCATTATAGAAAATACTGCCTCCCTTTATTTCTTCTATATAAACTTTAACCGTATATTACTACGTGCTTTACATTTAAAATAAACATTAATTAAATGAATTCTACAAATCAAGTCATTTTATTTGATACTCGTGTTGAGTGGATTGTGAAAACAATTATAATCCGCCATTTTGTTGCGGCGGCCATTTTAGATTAACAAGGATATTAATTGTATATAATTTTATGGTCATTAAAACTGAAATTGTATTCTTAATTTCAGCTAAATTAGACACTGGCAACAAATTAAGCCTGCAAGATTTCACACACAACAACTAACTTAGTAAATTCTTGTTTTACTTAATGCATTAATTTATAGTGTTTAATTATTCCACTAAGCATTTGAAGCACCCTTTTGAATATTAACAACAAAATACATTATTCAAGATTGCTATAGAAATTGTAAGAAACCACAAAGTGAATATAAAATTTTTAAGGTCTAAGATAAAAACGAGTTTCTCGGTGAGACTTATCTATTCTGTAAAATAGAAGTAGTTAATGTAAGTTATTCGCTGCTCGTACCGACCTTTTTGCTATGGCGAAGTGAAGTCCTCCTTGATAATGGTTAACACTGTTAAATGTATAGATATAATAATAAAGTTGGTATTTTAGGCCGGTCGTGGGCCAATGGGACAGCGTTTAACGCTAGTCTGACTGTAAAAACGATCGCTTGTGGATTACAATCGGAACGATTGATGCCCACTTGGCGTGATTATGTTTATGTGATTAATGATTAAAACTCGAAATAACTAAAAAAATATAACATTTTTGGAAGGAAGTCAGGTTAGCTTAGTTAGACAAGGTTCTTTACGTATTCTGGGCCCTGTTGGGCTTGCCGCAGCTACTAGCCAGTGGTATCCCGTAGTGACTGAGGAGGAGCATTGTGAAGTTTTAGCGGGTAGATAAATGACCTATGTCGGCACAGAGTCCCACATAACGATTTCTAAGTCCTCATTCAGAGAGCCACCGAAACACATTTCCTTACAAAAAAACCTTCCCTTGCATTATATATATATATATATATATATATATATATATATATATATATATATATATATATATATATATTTACGCTTTTTTATTATTTTTATTATATTTGACAAAGCGGAAAATAAATTATAAATAAAAAGAAATATTTTTAGTTTTTCTAAGACATTTTGGAACAATATCTTCAGGCATTAAACACGGATTTTCTTTATTTTAGAATAAATTAACGCAAAATATTTTTTTGTCCTCCCTTATCAGTGAAATTCAGAGGCGGTTATATTCAACAATGAAAAGGGCTTAAATTTCTTATCTAACCGACCGTCTGGGACAGCGGACAAAGTAGCCTACGCAGCTCACCTTCAAGAAAACATTTGTTTTTACATATCTACATATCTTTAACATAAATTTAATATGGCATATAAAATTTATAGGTTTCAATTTCATATTTTATCAAGCTAGTATTCCGAAATAACGTAATATCAAATCTCACGAGAGCAGAGAAATTATCTTTGTTAAAATTTATTCATTCCTTCCATTGCGAATCGAATCCCCTACCATCGTGTTTACTATTAGACGTTACCCACTGTGCCACTGGCATCTGAATTAAAAATAAATTATATATATATATATATATATATATATATATATATATATATATATATATATATATATATATATATAATATTTAGCTACTAGTTTTTATTGTGTAAAACGAACTCAAAATAATCGCGTTTAAAGCCTACTAAATTATTATAAATATTTTTATTATGTTAGTTTATGAAAATACAATTAATTTGCGATACATATTATTATTCTACCAAAATGTGAATACAAAATAAATAACATAAGGTGGTAATAGCCGATATGAGTTATTTAATAACGGGAATCTTTATACATTTTGCAGAATTATGAGTGTACAAACGAAGCGATAAAGAACGTACGTGCCCATATAAAGTGAACATGGCGAAAATTATTTTATCATAAGTACAGTTTGGTTGCCGCAAGCTCGCACTCATAATGAAAAGATATGAAATTTCTGAAAAAATACTGCAATGAATTTTGTTTTTTAATATGTTTCATAATGTTATGGTGAACGGAGTGTCTTGACACTAAGTTTACTGTGATTATTTAAGACTATAATATGCAAGATAAAGCGTGAAGCTGCTTATGACCTTTTTTTAAGTTTCACGCTATTATCCCGTATTGCAGGGACAGATACTATTTAGTGTCAAGACACTCCGTAGTTCGCTTTCTGCCGAATTCGGTGGAGTGGCGGAACTCAAAGCGCTTTGTCTTTGTTTTACCAAAGTGAGGAAGTCGAAATAATTTGAATATATTCACTCTCCCCCAAGTGGGAATCGAACCCACAACCTATAGCATTTACAGTCAGACGCTGTCACTTACCGGCCACAAGTTGACAATATTGAGTAAATATTAATCACAGAACAGAGAAATCACTACCCCGAATGGGAATAGAACCTACAACCTATGGCTATTATATTTACATTTAAAAAAAATTATACTTATTATACTTACAATGTATAGCTAGGTACAGTTAAGTAAATATAATACATGTATATATTAAAATGTTACAGAAAAACTATAGACTTCTTATTGGAAAGTAGGTATGTGATGGGAAACGTTTTGTCCGAGCCTCCGTTCATTCGTTTCTAAATATATATAAGTATTTTTTTTATTTTAGAAATTTTAGAACTTTTTATCTAAGGACTTATTTCTGTACTTATTTTAACGATAGAGGCTATCGTGACGCAATGGTACAAAGTCCGTAAACGCGATTGGTGTGGGATCGAATTTTTATTTTTTTAAAACACATTTTTGAAAAAGCGTATAAAAATTTGAACGCAGCGGGATTCGAACCCGCGCCTCTTGGATACCGTCCAAGCGCTCTGACCGCTAAGCCATGCGTTCTACTACGAGCTGCGTCGAAATTCTTATACGTTTTATTACAACTTATTTATGTTGTTTAGCATCTCTGTAGAGAGATTTTTACAAATTTCTACTACTTAAAGATTATTAAGAAATAATCGTTTAACAAGAGAGATTGCTATTTTATTTTAATATTTACTATTTTTAAAGTGTTATTCCACACTTAGGATTCGAAAACATTTTTGAAAAAACGTATAAAAATTTGAACGCAGCGGGATTCGAACCCGCGCCTCTTGGATACCGTCCAAGCGCTCTGACCGCTAAGCCATGCGTTCTACTACCAGCTGCGTCGAAATTCTTATACGTTTTATTACAACTTATTTATGTTGTTTAGCATCTCTGTAGAGAGATTTTTACAAATTTCTACTACTTAAAGATTATTAAGAAATAATCGTTTAACAAGAGAGATTGCTATTTTATTTTAATATTTACTATTTTTAAAGTGTTATTCCACACTTAGGATTAGAAAACATTTTTTCTCCGGAAAGCCGTAAACGGAGTGTATTGACACTAGGTTGTCTGTGACTAGGTAGTCACTATGTGAAACAAAGCGTGAAGGTGCTTTTTAACAATACAATTCCAAGACGAATATAACATATATGCGTTACATCCCCCCATTATATGTTAATTATGATATCTTTTTTAAGTAAGCCCAAACATATTTTTCCTCATTAATATCGTCCATCTTAATATTCGTAGTGGAATGTAAATGTTTATATTAGACAAATCAACTTGGCAACGGATGAAATTACAACGATACGATCTGCATGAGAATATTCTTAGGACAATCCTTGGAAGTTGTCATTATTTTTTACTATTATCATATAATTAATTGTGCGGTTTCATTGTATATCATATCTTGTTATCTACAATTAAAAAATGTTAGCATGCCAGTAGAAAAGTGGCGTAAACCAAAATATTACAAGACTCTCTCTAACCTTTATTTATAACGTATTTTCCGTCTTCTTTCGAAATGTTGCACATTAATCGACGGAACTAAACTCCGTATTTTGTCTAATCAAAGCTGCAAAATGTCAATTATTGATATGATAATATCTTAGCGAACGGAGATGAAATATAAAATTATCAATTGTACAATTATTAAGCGTAATTACGGGTAAGATTTAAGAAATATTCTATGTTTATTAATTAAATAGTCATCTTATCATATTCATGCTTTTATCTCGCATAACAGAGTAGACAGGAAGTACTTACATTATTTTCATTTCCTTGCTCTGGTAAAACAAAGCGCAGCGTTAAGTTCCGCCACTCAACACGCAATGCCTCGAATTCAAAAGAAAGCGGCTTACTGAGTGCCGTGACATTTGGTCCTTGTCCTGTTACCTTTACCTGTTTGTTTACCTGTCTACCTTGTATGAAGGATAAAAGCATTCTATTACACAAACAAAAGCCAAAATCGTGCGCAGATTTTTTATACAAATTATCTCACGTTATCTATTGATTTTATATAAAAATTACACCATAGATTGATTTGATATGATAGCTTAATGTTATGTACACTTGGGCAGATGGGATTTTAACGCTTTGCCACCCTAAGATAACCGGAAGAGGAAGACGAAATATCATTTTAAAGATTTTAATTTTCTACCTCCGGGGATTCACTTCTTAAAAAATTAAAGCCTCAAAACCATCACACTAAAGAGAAAGTCGGCTTACTTCAGGGCAGTACGTGAGGCAACTATAGAACAGATGGCGGTAGATTGATATAATTAATTTATGTATAAACTGACAAACGAATGCCAAATACTGTAAATATTCCAAACGTTAGATTTTCGAAAATGTATTGTCAAATACCAAAATAGATTTTGTATAAAATACAAAAGACTATAGATTTTTGAAGATATTTCTTTACTTATGTTTGTCTATTAATATGAACGCATATTCAGTTATATGATTTAAAAAAAAATAACTCGAGAAAACAAAAATTGAGATCCATAGCAAAAAAAATTTTTTGATACCCAGAAGAGTATCAAAACATCATCGCAAAATTAATAATATTCGGTGGAAAACCAAGGAAAAGTACGGAGTGTCTTGACACTACATACAACTAAACACCTAGACACAATTTTCAGATTATGCCTTTGTTTGTTGGATTAATACGAATTTTTCCGACTGAGGTCAATATTTACATTACTATAAAGCGGATAAGCTCTAAGAGCGTCGCCTGAAACGCGCCGGCCTGAATCCTATGTCGGAAGAATATACCTTTGATATATCTGCCGCTGTTGAATGCCCTTTGAATGCCCTAGGAAGTTATGGCTGGATGCTGTGAAACAGAATATGAAAACCTATTGACTTACTACCGAGGATGCCAAAGACCGTCTAAATTGAAGTGGAATTAATAAGATCTTTGATTTTAGCGATTTTTATACATTTTAAATGAAACTATTAATTTTTACACATTTTAAATGAAACTAGGCTTCCTACCCATACCAACAGGTATCTCAATGGCGAATCCCACCATCACCCTACACAGTTATCTACCGTTGGCAAATCTTTGTTTCAGAGAGCTTACCATCTTTGCGACGCTGAACACCTAGGGGACGAGCTTTGACAGATGAAGGGTGCTCTTCATCAGAACAAGCTGCCAGTTCCCCGCCAGCGTTGTATGAAGACCAACAAGCCACCCACAGTGGAGAGACAGCCAGCACGTCTACCGTTTGTGAAAGGAGTTACAGACAGGATTGGCAACATCTTAAGAAGAGCTTCTATTAAAACCATATTCAAGCCTAATAAAAAAGTGAGCCAATGCTTGAGACGCGTGAAATGTAATATTCCTTTGCAGTGTGCAGGCGTGTATAAACTAGACTGTGACTGTGGCTTGTCATACATTGGCCAAACAAAGAGGAGCATCGGGGTTATTGTGAAAGAACACATATCCGATGTCAAGAATGGGCGTGTATTGCAGTCAGCTGTGTGTGAACATACAATGAATAAGTCCAACCACTACATCAGGTTTGATAAGCCACATATCCTCGCTAGGGAAAGTAGATATGTTCCTAGAATGATCCGCGAGGCTATTGAAATTCAAAAACATCCAAATTTCAATAGAGAAGATGGTTGGAAACTATTTACCAACTGGGACCCACTTATTAAAAATTTAAAGTCCCAAATCCACCACACCAGAGACAAAGATACAGTGAGCTCATTCTGCAAGAATCCAGGGCAGTACGCGAGGCAATTAAGAAATCGATGGCGGTAGTTTGATATAATTAATTTTTTGTATCAACTGACAGACGAATGCCACCTCAGTCTACCCGCAAGTGTGACCACGGACTACTGTAAAGTGTTCGAAACGTCAGGTGTCCAAAAATGTATTTTCGAATACCAAAATGTACGCAATTAATCCTGTTAAATAGTTTCATTTAAAATGAAGTGGAATTATTACCAGAAAGAACAAGAGATGAAAATTTACATTAGTATATCGATATCCTTTTATGTATCAAACAAAACAATGCCTTTCGTTATGTACAGCCTTCTGCTTTGCATATAGCAAGGATTTGTTCTCATTAAACTTCTAAGCGACGTGGGAACTTGTATGAAACTTCGAGTTATACATAAGTGAAATTTGCGTCTGAATTGTAACTTATGATAGATATCATATGATACTTGCACTAGTCACAGTTTAGTAGCTTAGTGGTATTGAAATTCATTTTTGGGCTCATACAAGGAATATTTTTGTAACTTCACGCATTTCCCTACATAGCAGGGTTGTTAGAGAGAACCTGATGTGAAGACTGCTAATCTGATCTGCTTAGGAAACTCATCTCTTCATCATCATCGTCTTACCTTATGTCTCATTAGAGGAGAGAAATGACAATAAGTTTGTAGTATAATTCTCCCGATTGGGAATCAAACCTACAACTAAAGTGAGATGCTTTTCCACGGCGCCACAACGGCTCGTTTTATTTTAAAAGCTAATATAGCCAGTGTAATTACTACGTGTAAAGGATTTTAAAATTTAAATCTCATAGTGACGAGGCCATTGTATAATGTACGGTGCTAATAAAACGGAATTATGTTCCGTACTATAATTAAGCTTTTGTAGAGACACATTAAATAACGGTATAAGTTTTTTTAAATCATATAAATATAATTATTAACGGGTTCGAATCCCGTTGCGCTTATATTTTAATAAACTGTCAAGAAATAGTTACATTTTCTAAGAATGGAATAACATTTTAAAACTTTTAAATTGACAGAATTAGCTGTTCTGCTGATAAATTCCCAATTAGTGATAATTTTAAGTTAAAAAATTGATTAACTCTATTTAAATAGTCATTCAGTTCATTGTGGCGTTAAATTTCGTGATAAATTTTTACCTTACATAAAGCCTAGATACATAGACACCTAGTTTAGACATCGGAGAACGGAGAAAAACAGAACAAGAGGTAGAAATTTAATTTATGATACATATATGTTTTTAGTAGATATGTTTAAATGTAAAAGAAAAGTAGTTTAGTACTTCCGTTTAGTAATAAGAAAATTTTAGCTTTAAAGTTAGGGACCACCTAATGTCAAGACATTCACAATCGAGACATTGCGTGTTGAGTGGTGAATTTAACGCCTTGCTCTCTCTCAGCAGAGCGGAGATATAAAAAGAGATATAAATATAATCAGTCCCCCGAGGGGGAATCGGAGCAAAACCTAACCGATCTTGCGTTTACAGTCAGATGCTATCCATCATTGAAGCCATCAATGAAACCATTCATAGCTATTACTTACTAAATATAGTAATAATCAAAGGAAGCTTTACAATTTTTTACATAAGTCTCAAAAAGTCACTTTCTTATCATTAAAACATAGTACTCTTTTAACTGGTATTTGCCGCTGGCCTTAGATGTAAATTTTCTCATCATCCCTAAGTCTTACTCTGCATAATGTAAATGTAAATTTAGGTGTTTCGTCATAATATTTTTGTGTTTTATATTCCCTTGGAGAATTTTTTTATATAAACTACAAAAAAAATTGAATAGTCTTGAAAACTGTTCATTTTGCATAAATGTGTGTTTTGCATAAATGTTATGAATTTTATTTATTTGTATAGAAATAAATAAAACTTATATACATATAAACACACATATATACTAGATGTAATGACTTTTTGTAATATTAAAAAAAACTCTATACATATCCCAAAATAATATTTTTACTATTTTTATCGGTCCGTCTGATTGTTTCCGCTATGTTCTGGAACAGCTTGAATAATTTTGAAGGGATTGGCTTTTAAGTACTAATGAAATAATAAGTGGTAACTTAGGCTAATTTTATTTTGGAATTATAAAAATCTATATATATATATATATATATATATATATATATATATCTAAATATAGAATTATAAAAAGATGTTAAATTTCTCGTGAACGAAGTCAATCAGCTAAACGTACCTCATGCTCTTCTTCAGTTTCTTCATATCTAACTTGCCTAATTCGTTTAGAGCCGCTTAAATACTAAAAAAGATTTGCTACATCTCACCTAGGCGTTATGATTCTTGTCACAATAATGCTGGGATCAAAAAATTTTAAGAAATATTCTAATTTATCGGCTGCTTCTTTGCATTATATGGATAGGTTACTGACAAATCACCCGTATACGTAAGCCCGAAATCATCAAGCATCTATTAAAAATTACATTAAATAGTGAGTTTTAGAAGCTTACTTAACTTGTTACTGCCTTCATCGCATGGAAATACTCCTAGCTTATGATATTATTATATCAGTAAAGTTGTTTTGTAAGTAAATTAATAGGTGTAAATACCTTAATAAGTACGTACGTACGGTGGTACGCTTGTTTCTATTTAAATGTAATAAAATAAAATACCAATGATTCCAGGGAAGTAGATATATATGTTACAATGTCACGCGGTCGCAAAATCCAGTTTTCTTCGGAGGCCTAGGGCTTCGCCTAGCCTTCTCTCCGGCCTAGGGGCTTAAGTTAGACTACTAGGGTGCTACATGAGGTACTCTAGACTATTAAAGATTAGATGGGCTAGCTTAAAGATTATATGATAGGCCCTAGGTTCCACGTCAAGGACTCTGTTACTGTATTACTGTACTGCATTAACGTATATTGGATATAACTGTTACAAAGGGAATTTCTGGTGGGATTACACTGATATGTGTAAGCGTGTGTTTGTCTAGTTGTAACAGATGACTGGCGAGTGGCCGTCGACCGCGCGTCGTCGTTTCATTATCGCGGCAAATGACCGATTTCTGCATGCCCTGCTTCACCCGCCCCTTGCTCCCGTGCACATTCAGTTAACAATTGATCAGACTCTGAAGTACAAAAATTATAGCCTATATGTTGCCGAGGAATACTTTCTGCGTGAAAGGCTAACATCAGACAGACATAGAAAAATGTCAAAATTCTATATTTTTAATCCTGCTTCTTAATAGGAATACCCCTTCGTTTTTAGATTATTTTCAATATAACTTTCTACAGTTTTATTTTTCTACAGTTTTATTTTTTAAGTTTTTTATTTTATTTTATTTCTTTATAACGATTATCATTATCATTAGTTTCAAGTGAACCTAATGTAACCTAATACCGTTTACCATTTTTATCCTGATTTGAAGACATTGTGTGTTGAATGGCGGAACTCAACTCTGCACTTTGTTTTACTACTTAATTTAGTTTCACAATATACGTTTTCTGAAATTTTAAAAAAACAACATTAAATTCGCGCTTTAATTATGTTTCAACAAACAAAAGTAAACAAAAATAATAATTTGCGATTCCAGTTATCTAAGTCAAGTGTTAAAGTTTTGTGAACCAGCTCCCTCAAGTGTTGTACAATAAACGTAGAGGCAGTCGGTATACCCGCTTTGTATTGAAGACGGTCAAATAGAAACGGGCCAGCAGTAACATTTGAAATTTAATTTTAGAGAATCAAAGTTGTATATCTTAAAGTTCATCTTGTTATTACAATTAGTTGCAAAGTTTTATTTGGACGTGCGCGAACGAAGTCGGATTCCGTTAATGATTTTGTTGAAGCGCCTTGTGCTTTCTATTTAACGAGGTATTTTTTAAAAAAAGAAAACTAAGTGTCAAGACACTATGTTCTTTGTTTTACATTTGAAATAACGACATATTCAATGTCTAACTTTGTCTTTTGTCTTGTCCGAGCAGATTCATGAATATAATTTAAATACAATCATTCAATCAAATGACTATAAGACCCACAGCCAATTGTGTTTATATTCAGACTCCTGCACCAAAATCACCACGATGACCCAAAACAAACAAAAAATTGGAATGGAGAGTGAAAAATTTAAAAGATATAATAAAAACAATAATAAAATATAATTTCACTCAGGTCAAAAAAAAAAGAATAAAAACTTAAGCGATATTCGAACCCACGCCACTTGGAAACCGTCCTAGCGCTCTGACCGCTATACCACACGACCATTTCACGCATTCACTGTTAAGATAAAAGTAAAATTACGTGAAACCATCTACCTGCGTTATTAACAATTATTTTCGGACTTACAAACAGTAGGACTCTGTCAGCGCAACATGTGACAGACTCAATTTGCATTGTAATTACCAAGTTGTATTTACTGGGCGGCCGAAAATAATTAACTTGTGACGTGTACCAAATTAATAACATTATCATGTTTAACTCAACAGAATGTATAAACGGTGGAAATGATCCTTGGGTTTTGTTCAGAATATAAAATCTTCATTTTGTTTCTGAAATTGAAGCTAATAATAAAATATTCATAGCTGTTTTTTGTTTTCAGAGTTATTTCAATATATATTAGAGTCCTGATTGCGACTTCACCTGCGAGAACTACAGAGTTATTTCAATAAATAAATATTTTTTTTTTTTTGGTTGGTTGGTTGGTTTTTAGCTTATGGCGTTTCGAGCATGCCAGTAGAACACAAATCACTTCGCCAATGTCACGAATAAATATTTTTTTTTAATATCTAAGATCATCGTGTCATTACTGACATTGACAGGAATACATTCAATAAATAATGTTGAATATAATAATTATCACGGTACTGTGCCGAAACTTTTAAATGATAGTGTGAATCGGCCTTAACTAACTCAAGATGGCATTATGTCAGTAACGTTTTACTAAAAAAAAATATGGCGACTGCGATTTGTATGTCAATATGATTAGAATTTAACAAAATATTCGCTAATACGATTTTTGCAAATATACTTTATAAATTGTCGACTTAAAATCTTTATTTTTTTATATCTTATTATTTAGGTATAATTAAAATTGGATTTTCCATATGAAATTGTCAATAATAAACAGCTGATATACCAGAAGCCCTATGTTAATTTCCGGTCCAAAACATAATATTTTAGCCTGAGTATTTTATAAATAATATTATTACATAAACTCAAACCCAGTAAGCCTTCATAATTAGGTCTTCAACTAGCCATTCATTGCTATACTCTACTCTCTAGATTCTTGCAAGTTCCTTTGAAATTGCTAAGATGGCGATACTTTGAAAAGCATCTGAATACACTCGTATACTTTTATTGTGCTATAAAAGCGGGTTACAATGATCTGTTGAGATATCTTCGGCCCGAACAGGGAAAGAGAATGATTTTCCTGCGCTGTTTAAAATATATTTGAGTAAATTTTGAATTTATTTATATTTAAAAAATAAGTATATTTAAAATATTTCGCTTTTCTCTATTTTGTTCTAATATAAAAACCCTTCAACCGGATTTCATTAAAAGCCATAAGTAATATTGGTTCTTGGTCCTATTTTTTCAATTTTAAAATTGATTTAACTTATATTAAAATTTTGAGAAAATATTTCAGTACATTGTACGATTTGTAAAAATATATTGTATTAATTTAAGTAACATAAATAGCACTACTTCTGTCTGTTTCTCATGGAGTAACTTTGCAAATACTGTTTTTTTGCACTTTCACGTTTTATCCTGCATAGAAGGATAGTTAGAGATAACCTAGTGTCAGGACACTCCGTACTCTAGTTTTCACTGAATTCGAGACAATACGATTGGAATTGTAGAATTCAACGCCGCGTGAAAATCGAATCCTGAACCGATCGTGTTTACGGTCGCAAAATGTCCCATCGCACCACGACCGGCTACAATATTATATTTATTACTTTATTTCTTTTCCACTCGTCAACCTTTTTCATATGTTTTACAGACATCATAGGCTAAGTGATTTATAACTCACACGTTAATAACGCTATGTTTTTTTTTATGAACTTTGCGCTTTTATCCCCCTTAAAAGGGTAGGCACGAAGTAGCCTGATGCTAACATACGCCATACTCCGTTTTCCACCAAATTCGAGACATTGCATGTTATGTGGCGGAAGTCAATGAGGAAATGAAAATAATTTAAATATAGCCTCCAAGTGGGAATCGAACCATCAACCGGTCGCGCCTCTCTTAATAAAAGGCTGAACATAAATATATATTTATGTAAAGTTTCTCAAAATTTTAATTTATTTTGTGTGTAGTTAAAAGACAAAGTAACATGATAATTTTAATGAATACCATGAAAACATCCCATAATTAATCTTTTACATAATGAAGTAACCAAGCACTTCTGTCTTCAAAGAGATCGTTCTCGTATGTGTTGACTGTAGACCGATTAATTTGAAAACCATTTAGATGATATTAAAGCAAAAATTTCACATATTTTAAATATTTTTTTTAGCTGCACATTTTATCCTGCATACAACGGTAGAGAAAAAGTAACTCAACGCCGCACTTTGTCTTACCAAAGCTTATTTTCCACTTAAATACAATAATTAAAATAAGAGTGGGAATTGAACCCACAACCGATCGCGATTACAGTCAGAAGTTGTCCCACTGCGCCACGACCGACGACGATTTTTATAATTATTAATTATTATGTAATAAGAAACAGATTATTCCGTATTTAAATAAGTAAATTACTTCGGTATATTTTTTTATTATTTCAGCATAATAAAAAACGTCTTAACCTTATTAGGTAAAGGAAATGATGATATTTTTCAAATATCTGCTGCAGTGAGAATCGAACTTATACCTATCGTTCGTACAAACAGACACTTATTTACCTTACCTTGACTGTGTGTAACGTTTTTTTTTACCTAAAATTGAAAATAAATTACTAATAACTTAGGTGTCGTGTGAACACATCGCCGAACTAAATTACCCATTTATAATAAGCATCTTTGACGCCCGCATACAAATTGTTTTCCAATAATTGTTAATTTACCTACTATGAGGTGATGGGGGAAAATGTACTGGAATAACTATAACGTCTAGCATTTTTCATTTTAACTCGTTTATTAGCGATACTAAAATTTCATATAAAAATTTATGAGTTGTGAATAAGAGTAAGTCGGTCGTGTATTAACGAGAGATCTCACTATATTTGTTTGTTTTAAGAATGTTCTTTGGTTAATATATTTAGAAAACGTATTAAAAATTGAACGCAGCGAAATTCGAACCCGCGACTATTGGAAACCGTTTTAGGGGTATATGTTCTTTAAAAATCTTTGTTTTGCATTCGAAGTGTCCACACTAACACTCTAAAATATTAAAACGCTTTTGGTCTATATTATACAATTTTCGCGAGGTCCGGCCTTTTTCTTCACATACTTACTTTACCAGTAATATTTTGACGTCACGCTTTATCTAGCATGCAGGGCAGTCGGGGAGCATCTAATGTCATGATATTCCGTTCTCCGGTTTTCATCAAGTGGGAATCAAACCCAAAACCATTCATGTACATGACGCTTTAACACAAGACACAATAGCCAAAGATTAACAAATATGTATTTATTATTCTCAAATATTCTCTACATATTTTAATGTAATATTTTTGGTATTGGTAACAAAAATACAAAGTGCGGCGTTAAATTCACCACTCACCATGCAAAATGTCGATTTTGAGCAAAAAGCAGTCAAGGGAGTATTTTGACATTATCCCTGTTTATTTTTTTTGGTTACATGTGAAGTATGTCAGAACGCTCTGTTTTCTAACTAAATTCTGGTCACGTTTTGTGTTGAGTAGCAGAATTCAACGCCACCTTTTGTCTTAACAGGGCGAGGAAGTGAAAATAATTTATATATAAACACTTCTTTGAGTAGAAATCGAACCCATATTCATCGTTACAGTCAGATGCGGTATCTCAATGCCATAACCTAGGTTCTCTCTGCCTTTCCTGCTAAGAGGAATAAAGCGTGAAACATGAAAGAAATGATTTATTGATAATTACTTAAACATAAATATCTAAAGTATATGAGCATAAATAATGTAATGGGAAAATATAAGGAAATGTATATTACATTTTAACAACAATTAAGTAAAGTTGCATTGAGCGCGTCAAGAGGAAAGCTATTTGAAATTAACTTTGAAGCTTTGAGCTTAATTTGGTAAGTAGGCAACGTCATATTGTGTCAAGAAGAAGAAGCTTAGTCTTTTGTATGTAAAGTAAGATAATTATTTGTAGGTATAAAATATTCTATGAATATATTTACTCTCTATATAGAGAAATATATAACTTGACTTAAAAGTACACCATTATACAATTTTAACTGTTTTGTTTATTATTACATGTATAAAATAAATGACATTCTTGAACCAAATATTTGACATTCTTGAACCGAATATTTTACTTTGGATTATTCATGTTTTTTTTGTATAACGCTTTACCATTGGTATAGTCTGAGGGAATGGAGTCACAAACGCTACTGTCAATGCATACTTCTTTCGCCTCATCCACATTCTTTATAGATACACCGGGAAGACCCTCATTCATATTACGTGACCTTCCTCATGGTAATTACGTTGAAGGTCAACCAAGTTTACCCCTGATCTTACGTACTGCTCATTTCATATCTTACCATTCTTTCACTTATTCCCCTATTTGAGGTAATTATACTATATTTTATTCACTTATAGATCATAGATATATATTCCATTTTATCTATCCAGATGTTATATAAATACAAATTCCCTTCGGATTTCAATCTGGGTTACCATTTCTTTTGATACTAAGCATTTGAAAAGGCTGATAAAAATTTTCACCATTTCAGAGTTTTTAGTATTCCAGTATTAATTATGCTAATTAGCTGCAATACCTTCGTCTTTAATACTAAAATAACAAACTAATTAAGTTATAAATATATAATATACCTTTTTACTTGTGTTTTGCGAATGGATAGAAAGTTTATTTTTCTGATTCTTCCTTATGCATCTCAAGTTAGTCTATAAGTGATTTATACAAATATTTAAAAATTTCATCGTCTCAGCCTGATCCTGTGTTTCCCGCATCAAGCGGCTGCTCGTGACCTTGATGTGGTCATTGGTCTTCCTTATAGAAGGCTTGCCCACTGAGTGTCGTCAGGTTTGTGGCCGCCACTGGCGAACCTTACCACACTCGAGAGCCTTACAGCTTTTAGCCTTACAGAATTTCGTCTACAATAAATAATAATATTGTAATATAATAATGTTGGGTTCATGTTTAATGGAAATGAAAAAATATAAATAGACATGATCGAGTTATATGTACGAGTCAATCAGTTGGTTTTCAAGCTAAATAAAACGGCTAAAACTAATGAACAGCCGGATGGATAGACCGTTTATTTGTATAAGTGAACGCAGGATAGGCATGTGTAGTAGGAAATTAGATGAAGAAATATACAAATACATATATATGTATACCTTCTTGTATCTTGTATTATATATATTTTTAAAGCTGATAAACTTGTTTACGAATAAAATGCGCATCTTAACTCCGCATATGTTAAACACATTGTAGAGTATAATAGTTATTTAGATACTGTAAAAATATTTAACCTCGCACTATGTTTTAGCATAGCGTGGAAATTACAACATTTGAAATATTAAGTTAGTGTAAAAAGTAACTTAGTATAAAATTTTAATAGTTTATTCAAGCGAAGCAACCAGCTAAAAAGTACCAGATAGAATAAATAGTTGAACAGAAGAAAGAATAGTAAAGTTAAAATAAACTATATTTTTAAAAGGCAAAGGGCTCTGAGGGTTTAATGATGCAAAAGCTTATGGATGAACTCCGTCCAGACAGTGCCCATAGAGTTTTTAAGATGACTTATTTTACTGTTTTATATATTTGGCCATGTTTCTTAAAATATATTGATATATATATATATATATATATATATATATATATATATATATATATATATATATATATATATATATATATATATATATATATATATATATAATAAATTATTCATTTTTTTAAACTTTTTTTAACTGCAGTGTCAAGACACTACATACTTCACTCTCCACCGAATTCGAGACATTGCGTGTTAAGTGGTGGAGGTTAACGCCACATTCTGTCTTTACAGTTTTATTATTAATTGAATACTGGTAAATGCTCGCAACTTTTGCGCCCCTTACAAAGGTTTGCTTGGACTTTACGGCACGATGCCCAAAATTAACGATGATTTTAATTTCAACGAAAAAATTTTGGAATAAAATATATAAAAAACATCGGAAACCATCTATGATCCTAAACAAATGTTGGTAAGGTGATATTAACTTATAGGTTATAGTTTAGCTGAACTATTATGGCTCTAGATCAGATATTCCAGATCTCCAATTGTTACATGTTAAGCGAAACGCTTGTTATATATATATATATATATATATATATATATATATATATATATATATATATATATATATATATATATATATATATATATAACAAGCGTTTTGCTATAGAATCCAATAGCATTTAGAGCAGGTCGTGACGCAGTGTGACAGCGTCTGACTGTAAACGTAAAGGTTCGATTCCCATTCGGGGGAGTAAATATATTTAAATAATTTTCACTTCCCAGCTCTGGCAAAGGCAAATTGCAGCGTTGAGTTCCACCACTCAACCCGAATTTAGTACAAAGTGGAGTACGGAGTGTCTTGACACTAGGTATTTTCAAGTAAATTAGCATAAATATTTCAAATTATAAACCAATATGTAAAGCTTAAAATCTATAAACAAAGCATACGAATTCTTGCTTTACTTCACTCCCTAAGACTTTTTGAGAGGTAAAGGTTGGAGCGAGCAAACATACCGATGTTAGTGCAACAATTCAAAATATTTTACTATGACCAGTTCTCATATCTTTCTAGTTTGGTTACTATGGTGCGGCGTTGTTACCTCCTGGAGGCATTGTTTATTTATTTTTTAATTTTTTTGTAAATAATTGACGATTATCTTTACATTTTTTTTGTTTTATTCAAAAAATATTAGTTAAAGTAATTTATAGAAATATTTAATCTTATTTTCTAGTAAATCAAGAATAACGTTTCTAAGGTCACTAAAAATGACCGGAAGTGAAACGATTGTATTTGAAGGAGCCTTCTCCTATAACACAAAATGTAAATATAGCAAAACAAAAATCTAATGTACTATATAAAAGAAATATATTGATATTTTTGTTTTAAAATATCTGTTTAAGTCATCTTGGTGTTGCTTTTCAATAGTGTACTGTATTGTACTCTTAAAGACCTTTCATTTGATATCCGTATCGAATGGATCGACAATATAATAGGTAATCTACCATTTTGTTATCGCTGCCATTTTGAATTAACAATGATACTGATTATATATAATTACATTGTAATCAGAACTAAAGTTCTAACTAACTTCCATATTCTATCAAAGTGGTTTTGAGCTAAAACCCACTACATAAAAACACACTTCAAGTGTCAGTCATCGCACAATACATACATACAAACACGGCAAGTTATAAAAACTTCTATTATGGCACAAAATACAGAATATGTAAATTTTTAGCTTCTTATTTTTATCATAGACAGGAAGTACCTAATGTTAAGATACTCAATACTGTGCTTTCTGATTTGTGTGTTGAGCGGCGGAACTCAACTCGGCGGCTTGTCTTTCCAAGCAGGGAAATGAAAATAATTAAAATATAATCATTCCTCCGAGTGGAAATCGAACCCACAACCCATCCTATTTTCAGTCAGATGCTGTACCACTGCGCCACGACTGGCCGCATTTTTGTCGAATTTAATAAACCGTTTTTTTAGTTTTTCTAATATCTACTCAAGTAATAAATTTCAATTTAGTCTTAAGAAAAACCCTCACATAGCTTATTTTAAGATAATAATCTTGAAAACGCGAAACTATTTAATTTTCTCTTTAGTATAATATTTTGAAATTCTTAATATTTTATGAATTTCTTTACGGTATTTTAGACAAAGTGATAGTAATAAAGTAACATATTTTATTATTGCTCCAAATGAATTCTGTTCCGTTTTAATTATTCTAATAAACATAATCTTTTTTAATTATTCTGATAATCATAATCTGTTCCGTTTTAATAATTCTGATAATTTGATTAATGATTATATATAAATAATTGTTATTGTACCTTGTTGGAGACTTAAGTTGGAGAGTTAAGTTTCGCGTTTACATAAACAACGATTTTTCTGAAGCCGAATTAACTGAAATCAAAGCAATGTGATTTAAGTACTTTTGTTTTGGTTTTTCATTTCTATTTTGATATATTATTTTGATATATTACTGTTAATTTTAAGTACATAATAAGCGTTTCTCACACATTATTGAATGCTTTTTACAAGTAACAATTTTTACAATCTATTTGTTCAATATTTGAATTGTAAAACTCCTCAGTACATTAAACGTCGTTTTATATTTCTTACTTCGATTCTCAGATCTCGAGTGTAGTGTATTTTTGCAGGTGTTCGAAACAAAATCGTCAGTATTTATGTACTTTGCATAATGTAAGTAGCTCATAAAATTTCGTCTCAGTATTAATAGAAGATTGTAGGTTAATTTTTTTGGGTAATTATATTTTGAAAATGTTCATGGATGGAGGTGATATGCGACATTTTCAGTTTCTTAATGTATGAATGAAGTTTGTAAGTCTGTTGTAAACCGCAAAACAAATTTATTTGCTTAGGTAATTCAAATATGGGGTTTCCTAATAAGAACAATATGTTTTGAAATTGAAATAAAATATGTAATATATCTATGAATTTCGTGTTCAATGGCTTTATTTGATAGGAAATTTTATGCTATTTATGATTTAAATAAAATATCGTTCAAATGACTGCCCCGACTTTTTTTGCACTGGTGAATACGATCGGCCCAATTTTCGATGACTCGGTGCAGCATTTCGGCTGGTATGGCCGCTATAGTCGCTCGATTGTTGCGTTCAAGGTCTTGAAGGTAGCTGGTTTATTGGCATACACTTGAGATTTAACATACTATCACAAAAAATAGTCCAGTCCAGGGTGTTAAATCGCATGATCTTGGTGGCCAATTGTGAGGACCGTTGCGAGAAATAACCGACTCACTAAATTTATCACGCAATAAATCTATCGTGACGGTCGCAGTGTGGCATGTTGCACCATCTTGTTGAAAATAAATGTCGTCCGCATCGATTTCATACACTTCAGGAAAAAAAAATCGTTCAATATGTCACGATAACGGTCGTCATTGACAGTAACAGTACGGTCTTCGTCGTTTTTGAAAACGTACGGGCCTATGATGTCAATTTTTCAGGATGTAATGGTGTTTCATGAACCACTCTTGCCAAAAGTGAGCCTCATCTGAAAAGATGATTTTCCTATGAAATTCGGTGTCTGTTTCCATCATTTCAAGCGCCCAATCAGCAAATTCACGACGTAATCGATGGTCTGCTGGCTAGAGTTCTTGTGCTAACACAATCTTGTATGTATGTAGGTATGCTGATACGGCGGCAATATTTTCTTCACTACGGCCTGTCCGCTGTCGTGTTTGCGGTCTACTATTGTGCAAAGAATATTCACTTTCCAGTTTTTGGATTATGCGACGTATAGCGAGCTCAGACGGTGCACTATGACGACCATATTTAGCACGAAATGCTCTTTGAATAGAGACAATACTTCTCGAATTTTGATAAAAATTTAGACAATTTTCAAACGTTGAGGTAACGTAAACTTATTTTTGATTAAATAACAAACATTACTAAATACAAAACAATACAAATGTCAAATGTTAAACAACAAAGATGGCAACTGTGAGTTATCAAAATCCTATCATTCTTATTGGGAAACACTGTAGTATATATAAAATATTAACATTTTTAATAGTTTGTAAACTTTTATAAAAGAAATCATGGTGTATATGTCAGTATTTGAAACAACATTTTTGATCAGTCGAGCAAACGAAAGGATCCAGGGCAGTACGCGCGTGTTGGCGCGCTATTATATAAGTAATTTTTACGCAACTTAGAGTGACCAGTTATTCCCTTTTGTCTCTGCAAGGTATTTATATCACCTGTCCTGTGACGTAAGCTCTGACGGTTATTGTAACTTTTAAAATTTAATAAACCTCAGCAATAGAAAGCGTTAGCATCAAAAATTTTATTCTTTATTTTTTTTTTGAATTCCACGACTTTCCCACGTATTCCTTCAGCGAGGCAAAAACAGATAGCGGAAGTGTTGAAAACGTTACATTTTCAAAAATGTATTTTCAAATACCAAATTATACGCGATTAATACATTTAAATTAGTTACATTTAAGATTAAATAATTTTTTATATTGATGCAGAGGCAACGTAGTGTCAAAAAATGAGCCGACTATTTACAACCCGAAATCGACACATTGCTTCTTAAGTAGCAAACTAAATATTGCGATTTTTCTTACCAGTACGGAGAAATAAAAATAAATTTTGAATATAGTCATTCTCACCAGTGGGAATCGAACCTGAAACCAATGGAATTTATAGTCAGATGTGGCTCCACTGACCCACAACAGCCTCTATATTTAATTTACACTCCAAATAAACTAAAAAAACCACAGTCTCTATGTAAAGTGTAAAGCAATATTTAGCTTTTATTAACGCACCCTTGTCAGAGTACGAACGTTTTTTAACGTTCTTGTTAATTTAGTACCGACCAAGTCTGGGTTGGCAATGAATTGAGTTTATTGATAGGCTATCTGTTCAGCTGGTGTACTGAAAATTAATTGCTCGGGAAAAAAAAGATCAGAAATTTATTTTCACCTCCAATTTAATATATGGTCGTAAATCGAGGTATATTTTCCATTAATTTAAACGTTTACGAAGTTATTAGTTATAGTTTTACGATTATATATATATATATATATATATATATATATATATATATATATATATATATATATTAGCTTCACGTCTTCTAGCTTTTATCCCGCATAGCAGGGACAGAAAGTACCTAGTGTCTCCGTCCGTTTTTTGTATGAATTAAATGTATTGCATGTTGAATGGTAGAGCTCAACGTCGCGCTTGGTTGTTTCAGGTTGAAAAAAAAACTTAAATGATTTTAAATATAACATTTCCTTCACGTGGGATCGAACCCACAACAAATCTAGTTTACAATCAGAGGCTGTCTCATTGAAGTGTCGATCGATATACCTTGATAATTGCTTTAAAACTAATTCTTACTTAATTTTTTTTATAAGAAAAAACTAGTGAACGGGGAGATTTCTCGTTAAGTTCGTTATTATTAAGAATTTTTGAGATAATATAAAAAATATAGGTAGTAAAGTATATTCATCATAAATTTGATCTGCTGCGTAAAATACGCGTTACCCTAGCAACGCTATTTCTGTTTACCTCATCTACGGTAGATCTAAGAATAATAATAGGTCTTGAAAAAAACATTTTTTTACTGATATAGAATTCCCAAACATTGTGTATTTTCAAATACTTGCTAAATAGTGCACCGTTTCCTTGTGTCTTTTATTTAATTTAATATCAAAATATAATATTAAATTTATTACACGTTGTAGAATTATACCCCTTGTTAAACATCTCAACTGGGTCGCTGCCAACTAAAAAGAGAAAATGTTTGGTGCCAACTCGCAAGATATCTATGCACGAAATGATAATTCATCCGGAAGCATGCAAGATGTTCTAATAATATGTTCAAATTAATTTATTTATGTAAGTTTCATATGAAAGTTGACATAATTTGTGTTCAAAATATAAATTATATTTTAAGTAAAAATCTATAATTTAAATATTTATTTTTGCCATATGATAATGGTCGTAGTAGCCCAATATGACATTATCTGCATGACTGTAAATGAAAATCGAGTGGGTTCGATTCCTACTTAGAGGAATAATCTTACCTAAATTATTTTTATTTCACCACTCTGGTAAAATAAAGCGTGGCGTTGAGATACGCCACCCAACACGCACGTATTTCGGGTTTGCACAGGGTGTCTTAATACTGGATCCTTTCTGTTTAGTCCGTCTGCTATTCGGGAAACAGCGTTAAACTGCTTTTTAAGTCTATCCCTGAGAAAGTGAATGAAAATAATTTAAACATGACCATACCCGTGCTTCTTCTATTTTATTAATATTAATATTTATTTATATATTCAAGTTAAAATATTTTTTACATAACAGCTTTATTTTAGATTTTGGACTAGAACAAATAATTATTAAAAACATTTTAAAATCAAATCATTCCCACGTGTGGGTATCGAACCTGCTACGATCTATATACGGTATATTTCCCATAATTTAAAGATATATATATATATATATATATATATATATATATATATATATATATATATATATATATATATATATATATATATGTTATAACTTACTGAAAATTGCTAGGTAAATGGTGAGTGAAACGATTTGAACTATCCCCTAACGACTCCATTGTGGCCGCAAGGATCCAGGTGGGTTAGTTGAAAACATTGAACGACTTGTATTATGCTTGATTGACTTTTGTTCTCTTATCGGTTGCTATAGAAATGAGTCTGAAATTATTATTTCTAGTTCCTACCGAGTTTGAGAGCGCTTTGGTACTAAATTTTATTATATTCTATTTGTAAAATGGAAGAGCTTTCTGTAGCTTTTTTTGTTCAGGAAATTACAATGTAAAACTTTTTGTACGTGCAATTTTTGTATGAAAATTCTGGTCTTTTACAACTTTAAAACTTCACCTGAAGCTTCACTAAAATCTTGTCAATTATTTTTTTTTAAATAATAGTGAAATAAATGTTAGAGTTTATATTTTTATCTTTATGTAAACTGATCTTTAACAGTATAAGCTGGACAATTAAATAGTATAATGGCTAACAAGGAACAGTAATACCTGCGTATGTGACCATAAGATATGAAAATTTAGAAAAGCTTCCTTTCTGATAATAATTATGTAGTTTATTAATACTTTAATCAAGGTCATCGTGGTGCAGTGGGGTGGCGTCTGACTGTAAACGCGATTGATTGTGGGTTCGATTCCCACTCGAAAGATTATTATATATTTTAACTTATTTTTTTTATTTTTTTTGCTTGTTTCGATTTTGTGCTGAAGGCAGTTAACGGAATAGTATAATATAACCAAGTGAACCAAACCATACGTCTCTATGCATATCGTCCTTATATTTTATCAAATAAATAACCAAAACCGGTATATTTACTGTTTAAGTAATTTGAATCACCCAAGTTGGGAACGAAATATGTAAGCAAAACATTTTAATGAATAATAATTTGCTTTAGAAATGTACTGTGCAATAGTTAGTACTTATATATGTAATAACTTCATGTGAGGTGGTTAACTGAATTTGAATTGCATTTCATTTAAATTTAATAGAGTTTCGTAGACAAACACTGTATGACGCCCTGGGAATATTATATAAATATGAGTATATAATAATGCGAATATTTGTTAGGATGTTAGTTGATGTTCACACAGAAATGTACTAAATGAATTTAAATGAAACTTTACAGCTTTTGTCTTACACACTCAGAAATTAGTTCAAAATAGTTTCATTAAAAATGTAAAAATATTAAGTGAAACAAAGATTTTGTTACAGCCAGTTTCTTTATTTCATCACTAGCCCACTAATTTTCCTTACCGGCCTCAATTCCTAGGAAATAGGATTTGAGGAGGTCGCGGCGCAGTGGGAAAGCGTCTGACTGTAAACGCGAACAGTTGTGGGTTTGATTCCCACTCGGGTGATGATTATATTTAAATTATTTTCGTTTCCTCTGGTAAGATATAGCGCGGCGTTGACGGCCACTTATCACGCCATGTTATGTGAGATAAAAGCGTGACACTAGAAAATATATATACGTAGCTATAGTTCGATAGTAAGTGTGAATGATTTTAACTACGAGTTTAATTGTTCTGTGAGAATGTGCCAGACTGGCCATTGACTGGCGCCTGTGTCCCCTGCTGTCGTATCTCTTCACTAGGTAGATCCTGCAGCTAATGACGAGCATTGTCCTTTATTAAAGTAGCAATTAGTGATTGTTTTTTTTTAATTATTATATTTTATTTAACACATTCAGTATAGAGAAATAATAATGACTTTATATTGGCCGCTTACCTAATTTGTAAACAAAAATGATACTTAATTTGAAAATACTGGTTAATTTCATAATAGTTCAAGAAAGTGCTTTCTAACGTAATCAGTATAAGAGTTGGATCGATATACACACATATGTACATCAATTTATACATGTGTACGTATACAAGGACAATTATATATACATACATATATATATATATATATATATATATATATATATATATATATATATAAAGATATTTGGCAAATAATGGATACCAGTAAAAGCATCCGATCTAATACATTTAATATATCACTTTGTATCATATTCATTTCATCGCATATTTCAACAATTCCCCTTTTACGTGTAAAACATCCTTTCATATTGAAATAATAATAAAATTTTTGAAGTAAACATTACTTTTTATCTGTTCGTAAATTTCCTTACTTTGGCTTACAACAGGATTTTTATGAAGATTGTATCCAAACAGTGAAAATAAGTAAAATTTGCTTTTAAATTTATAGCATCGTGCGTCGGTACGTTACAAAAGTTGGGTAATTTTGAACATGTGGGCGTAATTATGCGTCTCCTAGTTGATAAAGTGTTGTTGGTAAATGTTATACGCTCAATAAGAAAAAAAACCTGAAAAAAAGAATTACCATTTCGCAGTCATTTCGTATTTAGAGATCCTTGTGTCAAGACACTCTACTTGCCACCTACTATATAGAATTTGTAAATAAGTTCGAGGCTGTCCTGACACAGTGGCAGCAACTAAATACACATGTGTTGGTCATGGGTTTGAGATCAAGTCGAGGTACTCTAGCGAATTATTCTATCAAATTTATTGATATTTCCCGTTTGGAAAGACAAAATATAGTGTTGAGTTCCACCCTTCAATATGAATTGTTAAGACGTATTCTGGCGGATTTTATACTATACTATTTCATTACCGCTATTGTCACACTATGTGGATTAAGTTCAAATTTTCTACTACGATTCTATAGGAAACACAATGTAAAAAGTTTATCTAATGAAAAGCGAACGTGTTACAAAGACCTAGGTCGCAGTATGATTTTATTCAAGATATATATATATATATATATATATATATATATATATATATATACATATATATATATATATATATATATATATATATATATATACATATATATATATATATATATATATATATATATATAATATATAGGTGTATGTATATGTTTGTGAGTGTGTGTGTATGTGTATCTCTCTTTTCTCTGCAACTCTGGCTTACTAGTAACTTAAATTAATTTAAACTTATTGAATAATATCGAATAAATTTGTATACTAAAAGAGGAGAAAAAGAATCTAGTATCCAGGCACTCAGTTATTCAATTTTTGAATTTCGGGCATTGCTTGTTCACAGCGGAACTCAACGCCGTGTTTTCTCTAACTAATATATTGTTATTAAAAATATACTACGCTTTTATAAAGGGCATAAATTTTAAATATTTTTCACTTAAACTGTCGGAAGCAAAGTAATTAGTGTGACTTAGTATAGTTAGATGTAATTCTAGCCACTTAAATATTTTCTACTTGCTTGCTTCAGTACTTTTATTTTTTGTTTTTATGTTATTTAAGACAGATGTAATAAAAAATATATAATATGGAAAATATTATTGTAAAATGGTATAATGGAAGTCATTCTTACTGTACAGGATGTTTACAGGTTCAAATATCGATGGGGGGAATGATTATACTAAAATTATATTTATATCACC
Source organism: Dryadula phaetusa (assembly GCA_032432895.1). Classification (NCBI taxonomy): domain Eukaryota; kingdom Metazoa; phylum Arthropoda; class Insecta; order Lepidoptera; family Nymphalidae; genus Dryadula; species Dryadula phaetusa. Next base: position 677,386 of record JAOYRS010000069.1, on the reverse strand, counting down.
CATCTGAAGATACAAACAAAAAAAGTGTGGAGTTAAAAAATAACTTCACTCTCTAAAACTTTATTTTGTAATTCTCAAATACTATAATAGCGCAAGTTATTCCTAATTACATCAGATATTTGTCAGTGTAAGCCTTATGAAAATCGCGGGATAAAGTGTGAAGCTGTATTTTTCTGATATAAATAAAATCTAATATAATCTATCTATCAGTTCAAAGAAATGTGAGCTTCCTAAAATCTATTTACTAAAGCGAAGGACAGCGAGGAAGACACGAGTGTGTAACTCGAAGTGACGTGAACATTATCCTTATTGGCTTCTGAGCCGTGATGTGAAATAAAAATGATATTAGATATTATGTAACTACTAATTGCTAATATATGTAGTCCTCTGAATGTTTTGAGTAATTAATAAATTATTTTGTATTTTTTTTACACTTCACTCTTTTATCCTGCGTATCAGAGTAGACAGGACATATCAGAGTTTAAAGACACTATGTACTGATCTTTCCGCCGAATATGAGACATTGTGTGTTGTCTGGCGGAATTTAACGCCGCCTTTTGTTTTATTCCATTGCGCCACGACCGGCGTCCTCGTTCCGGTTTCTGTTTGTAAGGAAAAATAAGGTATCGTACAACAGTGGAGGTCTGACTGTAAACTCAATTAGTTTAGAATTCGATTCCCACTCAATTGATAAATCTGATAAGATATAAGATATAAGTAACAATTTATTAACTGATTTCATAATATTTTTACAACTATCTATATATATTTTCTTACTAGTAAGTAATTTACCTATATCTCTGAATCTACTAAACTGATTTTAATGAAACTTACTCTGTTCCCTAAGTTGAAGTGTAGCTAACATAAATTAAAATGGATCATCTTGATACGACTCTTAGTTTTCGAGAAATGAAACATGGACAAACACACATATACTTACAAAATTAGGCATATGTGTTTAGAAGATAAATAGATCATCATAGTCAAGTATTATGATTTTTTCAATGTTTCGAGCTCCGCCACTCGACACGTAACGTTTCCAATTCTCGTAGAAACGGAAGAACAAAATGATTTCATTATATAAATAATATATTAAATGTATTCTATACTCTCTCACGTGTTTAAGATTGAGTGGAGAGTGGCGGAACTCAACGCTGTGCTTTGTTGCGTTGTTGTGCTATAGCGTGGAAATGCAAATATCCTGCTTATGAGCATTTACTCAAGTTTAGATTTAATTTACATTTCTTAATAGAAGGCTATAATAGTAATAGTATGATTATAATATACTGGTGTTGTAATATAATATATTATACAACGTTTAACGTCACTTTGAAATTTAATATAAGATGAATATCAATTTACGAGATGAAACTTAGGATTCTGTGGTTTAATCGTACAGTGGACAAGTGAAATTATGATCTAAGTGTAGGCATAAAAGCGCCTTTACATTGTGCATCGACGCTCACCTGCCTCATACAAGTTAAGCTCTATAGGTAAAAGGCTAGGACCTTATACTTAAAGTATTTATAATATAATTTGAAGTTTCTATATTATACTATTTTTAAGTGTTATTCCACACTTAAAATTTTTAATAAACGTATAAAAATTTAAACAAAGCGGTATTCTAACCCACGCCTCTTGGAAACTGTCCAAGCGCTCTGACGACTAAGCCATGCGTTCCACTATCGACTACGTCGAATTTTTTTTTATATTTCTGTTAAGTCGAATGGTTAATTGAACACTATAAGCCTATTTTAAGTTAAGTTTTTGGCTTAGCCAAGTTTTTTAGTTCGTTCATTTCAGTCTTCAACACGGCAACGGACCTACGTTTACTGTAGGTACCTACAGTACATAAAATGCAATAAAATTGAGCTCTTGGTAAAGATCCATATCTGTTCATATCTATTTTAATTCCAGTTTTAAAAGCTTCTATACTCTTGTGTACTCTTGGGATTGAGATTTCCACGGCGAGTTGTGTTTTATGTGTATCATTTCGTAGAAACACTGTTTTGTATGAAGTAACTAAGTTTCATATATCCTTCTAAACTTATATAATATAATGTATTTTGGTATAAATGTGTAAAAAACCTTAATAGTAATGACAATCATTAATATATATATATATATATATATATATATATATATATATATATATATATATATACAAGCATTGTCTGTCGTGAAATATTATTTTTTATAATTGGCTCATATATAGTAAAGTTCATTTTGAATTTCATAATCTTTTCCAAAGTAGTAATCCCCATAATTCTCTTATTATGACTTATTAAATATTTAAATATGTTTCTATTTCAAGTAAACAGCATTATAAGTACGGTAAAATCAATTAATTAGAAGCCAGTACAGTGATTGTTTATTTATTATGCAAAGATAAATTTATCACAGAACTTAACGCCGTGCTTTCTTTTAGTAGTAGGGTAAAATGAAAATATAATAAATATATATAATAAATATATATACCTTTGAAGATTGCAGTCAGATTTTTGCTTTAATCGCAATTTTATTCTAAACGGTATAATCACAAGGCATTTAGTGTTTCTTCTATTTATATAGCGGGCTCAGTTCTCTAATTAACAATTACATGCTATTATACTAATCTTCTACTCTATGCTCGGTATTAACGAACTAAAGTTGCAATGTCTTTCTTTACAGATTCGAATTAAATAAGAATTTCCTACGGAAGGTAAGTTATATTGTTTTTTTTTTAATGTAATTTAGTTATTTGATAATTTTTAGATTTTCTACGTCAGATTTAAGCGTTTTCCAAGACGTACAGGCTCGAATTTCATTTTTCTTAAACACACAAGGGAGATTGTACGGTAACAAATTGTTTTATTGAAATAGTTTTATTTAAAAAATAAATCGCTGGTAAGAGAATGGTAAGAAGGCAAAGGTGATTAGTATGAGAGACTTCTATTGACCTTGTTGTTATTGATGATATTGGAGGAAGGTCACGTAAAAACCATGAAGACTCCCTGAAGGATATGTATAAAAAGATTAATGAGTTTGGACGTGGTGAGAGAAGTATGCAGGGACTGCAGAGTCTGAGGCCCCGTTCTGTCCGACTAAAAAAAGAAAAAAGAGATGCTATTTCATTCATTCTTGTTAGCTTAAAGTATATTCATTTATGAGAGGCTAGATAGATAGTTCCTATTATCAAGATATACAGTTTCTATTTTCCGGTTTATGTCAAGACATTAGACGGTAATTAGATTCTGTTCAGTTGTGGTATCGGTTGCGGTACTAAACGCCAAATTTAATGCCATTACAGAAAATAATTTTATTTTTATATACTCCTCGCTTTAAATCAACAATTATCAAGTGAGCAGTCAAGTCCCAGCTGTGACCTCATATTAACAAACTTTCCATTATGAATTTATAATAAATCAATAATTAAAAAGCAAAGTTGTATACGCCCGAATAATAATACGTTGCGTGTACCCAAGATACATTATGAAGTATTTTTATGCGAGATATTTTTATGTTCGCTTCTGGTTGTGGCGCGGTGGGACACCGTAGGACGTTAGGACACTTAGGATTAGAAAACATGTTTGAAAAAACATATTAAAAAAAAATTTACACGTTTTTTCAAAAATGTCTTCTAATCCTAAGTGTGGAATACCACTTTAAAAATAGTAAATATTAAAATAAAATAGCAATCTCTCTTGTTAAACGATTATTTCTTAATATTCTCTATATTTTTAAAAATCTCTCTACAGGGATGCTAGCAACATAAATAAGTTGTATAAGAATTTCAACGCAGTGGGTAGTAGATCGCATGGCTTAGCGGTCAAAGCGCTTGGACGGTATCCAAGAGGCGCGGGTTCGAATCCCACTGCGCTTAAATTTTTATACATTTTTTCAAAATTGTTTCAAAAATGTTCACGGTAGGTAAACGGGTTCGGTTTTGGGTTCGATCTCCACTCGGGGAAGTTATTATATTTTCTCTTTCTGATAAGAAGCCATACTTTAGGCTATTATTCTTTTATTACCTTTTTACTGTTGAAAATTTCGTATGAAGGCATTTTTCAAAGATAAGAGAGAGATGATAAAAAGCTATAAACTACCATACATAAACCATTTACATTATAAAGAATGGTATAGTATAATTTATCCTGTAAATTACATACACGCGAAAACGAGAGCCAAGTTCAATATTAATATGTATTCGTTGACGTTGTCTAAAACCATTTAAGTTCAAACAGTCAAGTTTTATGAATAAAACTAAAATTTAATGTTAAGTTAATAAATAAACTGAACTG